>CM048842.1:36251523-36985857 GCA_026545765.1 Plantago major
GAGATAAAAACAACACACTAAAGGAGAGGGATGAACAACAAACGATAAATCTACTTGAGAGTTAAGGAACACACTTATGGAGAGGGGATAGACAACAATCAACAAACTTCTTGAGAGATAAAACAACACACAAAAGTAGTTGAATTGACAACAAACGAACAACTTTCTTGAGAGATAAAACAACACAGAAAGGAGAGGGATGAACAACAAACGAGTAAATCTACTTGAGAGTTAAGCTACACACTAAAGGAGTGGGATAGACAACAATTTAACAACACTACTTGAGAGATAAAACAACACACTAAAGGAGAGGGATGAACAACAAACGATAAATCTACTTGAGAGTTAAGCTACACACTAAAGGAGTGATAGACAACAATCAACAACACTACTGAGAGATAAAAAACAACACACTAAAGGAGAGGGGTGAACTACAAACGTACAAATTTACTTGAGATTTAAGGAACACACTAAAGGAGTGGGATAGACAACAGTCGAACAACTTTTCTGAGAGATAAAAAACACACAAAAGTAGTTGAATTGACAACAAACGTAACAACACACTAAAGGAGAGGGATGAACAACAAACGAGTAAATCTACTTGAGAGTTAAGCTACACACTAAAGGAGTGAGATAGACAACAATCAACAACACTACTTGAGAGATAAAACAACACACTAAAGGAGAGGGATGAACAACAAACGAGCAAATCTACTTGAGAGTTAAGCTACACACTAAAGGAGTGGGATAGACAACAATCAACAACACTACTTGAGAGATAAAAACAACACACTAAAGGAGAGGGATGAACAACAAACGAGCAAATCTACTTGAGAGTTAAGGAACACACTTATGGAGTGGGATAGACAACAATCAACAACTCTTCTTGAGAGATAAAACAACACACAAAAGTAGTTGAATTGACAACAAACGAACAACTTTCTTGAGAGATAAAAACAACACTAAAGGAGAGGGATGAACAACAAACGAGCAAATTACTTGAGAGTGAAGCTACACACTAAAGGAGTGGATAGACAACAATCAACAACACTACTTGAGAGACAAAAAACAACACACTAAAGGAGAGGGATGAACAACAAACGAGCAAATCTACTTGAGAGTGAAGCTACACTAAAGGAGTGGGATAGACAACAATTTAACAACACTACTTGAGAGATAAAAACAACACACTAAAGGAGAGGGATGAACAACAAACGAGCAAATCTACTTGAGAGTTAAGGAACACACTTATGGAGGGATAGACAACAATCGAACAACTTTTCTGAGAGATAAAACAACACAAAAAGTAGTTGAATTGACAACAAACGATAAAACAACACACTAAAGGAGAGGGATGAACAACAAACGAGTAAATCTACTTGAGAGTTAAGCACACACTAAAGGAGTGGATAGACAACAATCTAACAACACTACTTGAGAGATAAAAAACAACACTAAAGGAGAGGGATGAACAACAAACGAGCAAATCTACTTGAGAGTTAAGCACACACTAAAGGAGTGGGATAGACAACAATCAACAACACTACTTGAGAGATAAAACAACACACTAAAGGAGAGGGATGAACAACAAACGATAAATCTACTTGAGAGTTAAGCACACACTAAAGGAGTGGGATAGACAACAATCTAACAACACTACTTGAGAGATAAAAACAACACACTAAAGGAGAGGGATGAACAACAAACGAGCAAATTTACTTGAGAGTTAAGGAACACACTATGGAGTGGGATAGACAACAATCAACAACTTTCTTGAGAGATAAAAAACAACACAAAAGAAGTTGAATTGACAACAAACGAACAACTTCTTGAGAGATAAAACAACACACTAAAGGAGAGAGGGATGAACAACAAACGAGCAAATTTACTTGAGAGTGAAGCTACACACTAAAGGAGTGGGATAGACAACAATCTAACAACACTACTTGAGAGATAAAACAACACACTAAAGGAGAGGGATGAACAACAAACGAGCAATTTGAGAGTTAAGGAACACACTTATGGAGGGGATAGACAACAATCAACAACTCTTGAGAGATAAAACAACACACAAAAGTAGTTGAATTGACAACAAACGAACAACTCTTGAGAGATAAAACAACACTAAAGGAGAGGGATGAACAACAAACGATAAATCTACTTGAGAGTGAAGCTACACACTAAAGGAGTGGATAGACAACAATCTAACAACACTACTCGAGAGATAAAAACAACACACTAAAGGAGAGGGATGAACAACAAACGATAAATTTACTTGAGAGTTAAGCTACACACTAAAGGAGTGGGATAGACAACAATCAACAACTACTTGAGAGATAAAACAACACACACTAAAGGAGAGGGATGAACAACAAACGAGTAAATTACTTGAGAGTTAAGGAACACACTTATGGAGTGGGATAGACAACAATCTAACAACTTTGAGAGATAAAACAACACACAAAAGTAGTTGAATTGACAACAAACGTAACAACACACTAAAGGAGAGGGATGAACAACAAACGATAAATTTACTTGAGAGTTAAGCACACACTAAAGGGATAGACAACAATCTAACAACACTACTTGAGAGATAAAAACAACACACTAAAGGAGAGGGATGAACAACAAACGAGCAAATTTACTTGAGAGTGAAGCTACACACTAAAGGAGTGGGATAGACAACAATCTAACAACACTACTTGAGAGATAAAACAACACACTAAAGGAGAGGGATGAACAACAAACGAGCAAATCTACTGAGAGTTAAGGAACACACTTATGGAGTGGGATAGACAACAATCTAACAACTTTTGAGAGATAAAACAACACACAAAAGTAGTTGAATTGACAACAAACGAACAACTCTTCTGAGAGATAAAACAACACAAAGAAGGAGAGGGATGAACAACAAACGAGTAAATCTACTTGAGAGTGAAGCTACACTAAAGGAGTGGATAGACAACAATCTAACAACACTACTTGAGAGATAAAAACAACACACTAAAGGAGAGGGATGAACAACAAACGAGTAAATCTACTTGAGAGTTAAGCTACACACTAAAGTGGGATAGACAACAATCAACAACACTACTTGAGAGATAAAACAACACACTAAAGGAGAGGGATGAACAACAAACGAGTAAATTTACTTGAGAGTTAAGGAACACACTTATGGAGTGGGATAGACAACAATCTAACAACTTTCTGAGAGATAAAACAACACAAAAGTAGTTGAATTGACAACAAACGAACAAATAAAACACTAAAGGAGAGGGATGAACAACAAACGAGCAAATCTACTTGAGAGTTAAGCACACACTAAAGGAGTGGGATAGACAACAATCAACAACACTACTTGAGAGATAAAACAACACACTAAAGGAGAGGGATGAACAACAAACGATAAATTTACTTGAGAGTGAAGCTACACACTAAAGGAGTGGGATAGACAACAATCAACAAATACTACTTGAGAGATAAAACAACACACTAAAGGAGAGGGATGAACAACAAACGATAAATCTACTTGAGAGTTAAGGAACACACTTATGGAGGGATAGACAACAATCAACAACTCTTCTGAGAGATAAAAACAACACACAAAAGTAGTTGAATTGACAACAAACTAACAACTTCTTGAGAGATAAAAACAACACAAGAAAGGAGAGGGATGAACAACAAACGAGCAAATCTACTTGAGAGTGAAGCTACACACTAAAGGAGTCGGATAGACAACAATCTAACAACACTACTTGAGAGATAAAACAACACACTAAAGGAGAGGGATGAACAACAAACGAGTAAATCTACTTGAGAGTTAAGCTACACACTAAAGGAGTGGGATAGACAACAATCAACAACACTACTTGAGAGATAAAACAACACACTAAAGGAGAGGGACGAACAACAAACGGATAAATCTACTTTAGAGTTAAGGAACAAACTTATGGAGTGGGATAGACAACAATTGAACAACTCTTGAGAGATAAAACAACACACAAAAGTAGTTGAATTGACAACAAACGTAACAACACACTAAAGGAGAGGGATGAACAACAAACGAGCAAATCTACTTGAGAGTTAAGCTACACACTAAAGGAGTGGATAGACAACAAAACAACACTACTTGAGAGATAAAAACAACACACTAAAGGAGAGGGATGAACAACAAACGAGTAAATTACTTGAGAGTGAAGCTACACACTAAAGGAGTGGGATAGACAACAATCAACAACACTACTTGAGAGATAAAAACAACACACTAAAGGAGAGGGATGAACAAAAAACGTGTAAATTTACTTGAGAGTTAAGGAACACACTTATGGAGGGATAGACAACAATCAACAACTCTTGAGAGATAAAACAACACACAAAAGTAGTTGAATTGACAACAAACGAACAACTTCTTGAGATAAAAACAACACAAGAAAGGAGAGGGATGAACAACAAACGAGCAATCTACTTGAGAGTGAAGCTACACACTAAAGGAGTGGGATAGACAACAATCTAACAACACTACTTGAGAGATAAAACAACACACTAAAGGAGAGGGATGAACAACAAACGAGCAAATCTACTTGAGAGTTAAGCTACACACTGAACGAGTGGGATAGACAACAATCTAACAACTCTACTAGAGAGATAAAAACAACACACTAAAGGAGAGGGATGAACAACAAACGTATAAATCTACTTGAGAGTTAAGGAACACACTTATGGAGTGGGATAGACAACAATCAACAACTCTTGAGAGATAAAAACAACACACAAAAGTAGTTGAATTGACAACAAACAACAACACTAAAGGAGAGGGATGAACAACAAACGAGTAAATTTACTTGAGAGTTAAGCACACTAAAGGAGTCGGATAGACAACAACAACACTACTTGAGAGATAAAACAACACACTAAAGGAGAGGGATGAACAACAAACGATAAATCTACTTGAGAGTTAAGCTACACAAAGGAGAGTGGGATAGACAACAATTTAACAACACTACTTGAGAGATAAAACAACACACTAAAGGAGAGGGATGAACAACAAACGAGCAAATCTAGTTGAGAGTTAAGGAACACACTTATGGAGTGGGATAGACAACAACGAACAACTCTTTGAGAGATAAAACAACACACAAAAGTAGTTGAATTGACAACAACTAACAACATACTTGAGAGATAAAACAACACACTAAAGGAGAGGGATGAACAACAAACGATAAATCTACTTGAGAGTGAAGCTACACACTAAAGGAGTGGATAGACAACAATCTAACAACACTACTTGAGAGATAAAACAACACACTAAAGGAGAGGGATGAACAACAAACGATAAATTTACTTGAGAGTTAAGGAACACACTTATGGAGGGATAGACAACAATCAACAACTTCTTGAGAGATAAAACAACACAAAAGTAGAGGAATTGACAACAAACGAACAACTTTCTTGAGAGATAAAACAACACAAGAAAGGAGAGGGATGAACAACAAACGAGTAAATTACTTGAGAGTGAAGCACACACTAAAGGAGTGGATAGACAACAATCAACAACACTACTTGAGAGATAAAACAACACACTAAAGGAGAGGGATGAACAACAAACGAGCAAATCTACTTGAGAGTTAAGCTACACACTAAAGGGATAGACAGCAATCGAACAACACTACTTGAGAGATAAAAACAACACACTAAAGGAGAGGGATGAACAACAAATGTATAAATCAACTTGAGAGTTAAGGAACACACTTATGGAGTGGGATAGGCAACAATCAACAACTTCTTGAGAGATAAAACAACACACAAAAGTAGTTGAATTGACAACAAACAACAACAACACACTAAAGGAGAGGGATGAACAACAAACGAGTAAATTTACTTGAGAGTTAAGCTACACTAAAGGAGTGGATAGACAACAATCTAACAACACTACTTGAGAGATAAAAACAACACACTAAAGGAGAGGGATGAACAACAAACGTATAAATCTACTTGAGAGTGAAGCTACACACTAAAGGAGTGGGATAGACAACAACAACACTACTTGAGAGATAAAAACAACACACTAAAGGAGAGGGATGAACAACAAACGATAAATCTACTTGAGAGTTAAGGAACACTTATGGAGTGGGATAGACAACAACAATAACAATCTTCTTGAGAGATAAAACAACACACAAAAGTAGTTGAATTGACAACAAACGAACAACTCTTCTGAGAGATAAAAAACAACACACTAAAGGAGAGGGATGAACAACAAACGAGCAAATCTACTTGAGAGTGAAGCTACACACTAAAGGAGTGGGATAGACAACAATCTAACAACACTACTTGAGAGATAAAACAACACACTAAAGGAGAGGGATGAACAACAAACGAGCAAATCTACTTGAGAGTTAAGGAACACACTAAAGGAGTGGGATAGACAACAATCTAACAACTACTTGAGAGATAAAAAACAACACACTAAAGGAGAGGGATGAACAACAAATTTACTTGAGAGTTAAGCACACACTAAAGGAGTGGATAGACAACAATCAACACTACTTGAGAGAGATAAAAACAACACTAAAGGAGAGGGATGAACAACAAACGAGTAAATTTACTTGAGAGTGAAGCTACACACTAAAGGAGTGGGATAGACAACAATCTAACAACACTACTTGAGAGATAAAACAACACACTAAAGGAGAGGGATGAACAACAAACGATAAATCTACTTGAGAGTTAAGGAACACACTTATGGAGTGGGATAGACAACAATTTAACAACTTCTTGAGAGATAAAACAACACACAAAAGTAGTTGAATTGACAACAAACTAACAACTCTTCTTGAGAACAACACACTAAAGGAGAGGGATGAACAACAAACGAGCAAATCTACTTGAGAGTTAAGCTACACACTAAAGGGATAGACAACAATCAACAACACTACTTGAGAGATAAAACAACACACTAAAGGAGAGGGATGAACAACAAACGAGCAAATCTACTTGAGAGTGAAGCACACTAAAGGAGTGGGATAGACAACAATCTAACAACACTACTGAGAGATAAAACAACACACTAAAGGAGAGGGATGAACAACAAACGAGCAAATCTACTTGAGAGTTAAGGAACACACTTATGGAGGGATAGACAACAATCAACAACTCTTGAGAGATAAAACAACACACAAAAGTAGTTGAATTGACAACAAACAACAAATTACTTGAGAGATAAAACAACACACTAAAGGAGAGGGATGAACAACAAACGAGCAAATTTACTTGAGAGTGAAGCTACACACTAAAGGAGTGGGATAGACAACAATTTAACAACACTACTTGAGAGATAAAACAACACACTAAAGGAGAGGGATGAACAACAAACGAGTAAATCTACTTGAGAGTTAAGGAACACACTTATGGAGGGATAGACAACAATCAACAACTCTTGAGAGATAAAACAACACACAAAAGTAGTTGAATTGACAACAAACGAACAACTACTTGAGAGATAAAACAACACACTAAAGGAGAGGGATGAACAACAAACGAGCAAATTTACTTGAGAGTTAAGCTACACACTAAAGGAGTGGGATAGACAACAATCTAACAACACTACTTGAGAGATAAAACAACACACTAAAGGAGAGGGATGAACAACAAACGAGCAATCTACTTGAGAGTGAAGCTACACACTAAAGGAGTGGGATAGACAACAATCAACAACACTACTTGAGAGATAAAAACAACACACTAAAGGAGAGGGATGAACAACAAACGAGCAAATCTACTTGAGAGTTAAGGAACACACTTATGGAGTGGATAGACAACAATTTAACAACTCTTCTTGAGAGATAAAAACAACACAAAAGTAGTTGAATTGACAACAAACGAACAACTTTCTTGAGAGATAAAACAAATAAAGAAAGGAGAGAGGGATGAACAACAAACGAGTAAATTTACTTGAGAGTGAAGCTACACACTAAAGGAGTGGGATAGACAAATAACAACAACACTACTTGAGAGATAAAAACAACACACTAAAGGTGAGGGATGAACAACAAACGTATAAATCTACTTGAGAGTGAAGCTACACACTAAAGGAGTGGGATAGACAACAATCGAACAACACTACTTGAGAGATAAAAACAACACACTAAAGGAGAGGGATGAACAACCAACGTATAAATCTACTTGAGAGTGAAGGAACACACTTATGGAGTGGGAAAGACAACAATCGAACAACTCTTCTTGAGAGATAAAAACAACACACAAAATTAGTTGAATTGACAACAAACGAACAAAAACAACACTAAAGGAGAGGGATGAACAACAAACGAGTAAATTTACTTGAGAGTTAAGCTACACACTAAAGGAGTGGGATAGACAACAATCTAACAACACTACTTGAGAGATAAAAACAACACACTAAAGGAGAGGGATGAACAACAAACATAAATTTACTTGAGAGTGAAGCACACTAAAGGAGTGGGATAGACAACAATCTAACAACACTACTTGAGAGATAAAAACAACACACTAAAGGAGAGGGATGAACATCAAACATATAAATCTACTTGAGGGTTAAGGAACACACTTATGGAGTGGGATAGACAACAATTGAACAACTCTTCTTGAGAGATAAAAACAACACACAAAACTAGTTGAATTGACAACAAACGAACAACTCTTCTTGAGAGATAAAAACAACACACTAAAGGAGAGGGATGAACAACAAACGTATAAATCTACTTGAGAGTTAAGCTACACACTAAAGGAGTGGGATAGACAACAATCTAACAACACTACTTGAGAGATAAAAACAACACACTAAAGGAGAGGGATGAACAACAAACGTATAAATCTACTTGAGAGTGAAGCTACACACTAAACGAGTGGGATAGACAACAACAACACTACTTGAGAGATAAAACAACACACTAAAGGAGAGGGATGAACAACAAACGAGCAAATCTACTTGAGTGTTAAGGATCACACTTATGGAGTGGGATAGACAACAATCAACAACTTTCTTGAGAGATAAAAACAACACAAAAGAAGTTGAATTGACAACAAACTAACAACTCTTCTTGAGAGATAAAACAACACACTAAAGGAGAGGGATGAACAACAAACGAGTAAATTTACTTGAGAGTGAAGCTACACTAAAGGAGTGGGATAGACAACAATCAACACTACTTGAGAGATAAAACAACACACTAAAGGAGAGGGATGAACAACAAACGAGTAAATCTACTTGAGAGTTAAGCAACACAACGAAAGGGATAGACAACAATCTAACAACACTACTGAGAGATAAAACAACACACTAAAGGAGAGGGATGAACAACAAACGAGCAAATTTACTTGAGAGTTAAGCAACACACTAAAGGAGTGGGATAGACAACAACAACACTACTTGAGAGATAAAACAACACACTAAAGGAGAGGGATGAACAACAAACGAGCAAATCTACTTGAGAGTGAAGCTACACACTAAAGGAGTCGGATAGACAACAATCGAACAACACTACTTGAGAGATAAAAACAACACACTAAAGGAGAGGGATGAACAACAAACGTATAAATCTACTTGAGAGTTAAGGAACACGCTTATGGAGTGGGATAGACAATAATTGAACAACTCTTGAGAGATAAATACAACACATAAAAGTAGTTGAATTGACAACAAACGAACAACTCATAAAACACTAAAGGAGAGGGATGAACAACAAACGAGCAAATCTACTTGAGAGTTAAGCTACACACTAAAGGGATAGACAACAATCAACAACACTACTTGAGAGATAAAAACAACACACTAAAGGAGAGGGATGAACAACAAACGAGTAAATTTACTTGAGAGTTAAGCTACACACTAAAGGAGTGGATAGACAACAATCTAACAACACTACTTGAGAGATAAAACAACACACTAAAGGAGAGGGATGAACAACAAACGAGCAAATCTACTTGAGAGTTAAGGAACACACTTATGGAGGGATAGACAACAATCAACAACTCTTGAGAGATGAAAACAACACATAAAAGTAGTTGAATTGACAACAAACGAACAACTCTTGAGAGATAAAACAACACACTAAAGGAGAGGGATGAACAACAAACGAGCAAATCTACTTGAGAGTGAAGCACACACTAAAGGAGTGGATAGACAACAATCTAACAACACTACTTGAGAGATAAAAACAACACACTAAAGGAGAGAGGGATGAACAACAAACGATAAATCTACTTGAGAGTTAAGGAACACACTTATGGGAGGATAGACAACAATCAACAACTTTCTTGAGAGATAAAACAACACACAAAAAGTAGAATTGACAACAAACGAACAACTTTGAGAGATAAAACAACACACTAAAGGAGAGGGATGAACAACAAACGAGCAAATTCTTGAGAGTTAAGCTACACACTAAAGGAGTGGGAGACAACAATCAACAACACTACTTGAGAGATAAAACAACACACTAAAGGAGAGGGATGAACAACAAACGAGTAAATTTACTTGAGAGTGAAGCTACACTAAAGGAGTGGGATAGACAACAATCTAACAACACTACTTGAGAGATAAAAACAACACACTAAAGGAGAGGGATGAACAACAAACGAGCAAATCTACTTGAGAGTTAAGGAACACACTTATGGAGGGATAGACAACAATTTAACAACTTTTGAGAGATAAAACAACACACAAAAGTAGTTGAATTGACAACAAACGAACAACTCTTCTGAGAGATAAAACAACACAAAGGAGAGAGGGATGAACAACAAACGAGTAAATTTACTTGAGAGTGAAGCTACACTAAAGGAGTGGGATAGACAACAATCAACAACACTACTTGAGAGATAAAACAACACACTAAAGGAGAGGGATGAACAACAAACGAGCAATTTACTTGAGAGTTAAGCTACACACTAAAGGAGTGGATAGACAACAATCTAACAACTACTTGAGAGATAAAACAACACACTAAAGGAGAGGGATGAACAACAAACGATAAATCTACTTGAGAGTTAAGGAACACACTTATGGAGGGATAGACAACAACAAACTTTCTGAGAGATAAAACAACACACAAAAGTAGTTAATTGACAACAAACGAGACAAAACAACACACTAAAGGAGAGGGATGAACAACAAACGAGCAAATCTACTTGAGAGTTAAGCACACACTAAAGGAGTGGGATAGACAACAATCTAACAACACTACTTGAGAGATAAAACAACACACTAAAGGAGAGGGATGAACAACAAACGAGTAAATCTACTTGAGAGTGAAGCACACTAAAGGAGTGGATAGACAACTATCAAACAACACTACTTGAGGGATAAAAACAACACACTAAAGGAGAGGGTTGAACAACAAACGAGTAATCTACTTGAGTGTTAAGGAACACACTTATGGAGTGGGATAGACAACGATCGAACAACTCTTGAGAGATAAAACAACACACAAAAGTAGTTGAATTGACAACAAAACTAACAACTCTTGAGAGATAAAACAACACAAGAAAGGAGAGGGATGAACAACAAACGAGTAAATTTACTTGAGAGTGAAGCTACACACTAAAGGAGTGGGATAGACAACAATCAACAACACTACTTGAGAGATAAAACAACACACTAAAGGAGAGGGATGAACAACAAACGAGTAAATCTACTTGAGAGTGAAGCTACACACTAAAGGAGTGGGATAGACAACAATCAACAACACTACTGAGAGATAAAACAACACACTAAAGGAGAGGGATGAACAACAAACGAGCAAATCTACTTGAGAGTTAAGGAACACACTTATGGAGTGGGATAGACAACAATTGAACAACTCTTCTTCAGAGATAAAAACAACACACAAAAGTAGTTGAATTGACAACAAACTAACAACTCTTCTTGAGAGATAAAAACAACACACTAAAGGAGAGGGATGAACAACAAACGTATAAATCTACTTGAGAGTGAAGCTACACACTAAAGGAGTGGGATAGACAACAATCCAACAACACTACTTGAGAGATAAAAACAACACACTAAATGAGAGGGATGAACAACAAACGAGTAAATTTACTTGAGAGTTAAGCACACACTAAAGGAGTGGGATAGACAACAATCGAACAACTACTTGAGAGATAAAACAACACACTAAAGGAGAGGGATGAACAACAAACGAGTAAATTTACTTGAGAGTTAAGCTACACACTAAAGGAGTGGGATAGACAACAACAAATACTACTTGAGAGATAAAACAACACACTAAAGGAGAGGGATGAACAACAAACGATAAATTTACTGAGAGTTAAGGAACACACTTATGGAGGGATAGACAACAATCAACAACTTTCTTGAGAGATAAAAACACCACAAAAAACTAGTTGAATTGACAACAAAAACAACACACTAAAGGAGAGAGGGATGAACAACAAACGAGTAAATCTACTTGAGAGTTAAGCTACACACTAAAGGAGTGGATAGACAACAATCTAACAACACTACTTGAGAGATAAAACAACACACTAAAGGAGAGGGATGAACAACAAACGAGTAAATTACTTGAGAGTTAAGCACACACTAAAGGAGAGGGATAGACAACAACAACACTACTTGAGAGATAAAACAACACACTAAAGGAGAGGGATGAACAACAAACGTATAAATCTACTTGAGAGTTAAGGAACACACTTATGGAGGGATAGACAACAATCAACAAATTTTCTTGAGAGATAAAACAACACACAAAAGTAGTTGAATTGACAACAAACGAACAAATCTTCTTGAGAGATAAAACAACACACTAAAGGAGAGGGATGAACAACAAACGAGCAAATCTACTTGAGAGTGAAGCTACACACTAAAGTGGGATAGACAACAATCTAACAACACTTGAGAGAGATAAAAACACACTAAAGGAGAGGGATGAACAACAAACGTACAAATCTACTTGAGAGTTAAGGAACTCACTTATGGAGGGATAGACAACAATCAACAACAACTTTCTGAGAGATAAAAACAACACAAAAGTAGTTGAATTGACAACAACAACTTCTGAGAGATAAACAAACACACTAAAGGAGAGGGATGAACAACAAACGAGTAATTACTTGAGAGTGAAGCTACACACTAAAGGAGTCGGATAGACAACAATCGAACAACACTACTTGAGAGATAAAAACAACACACTAAAGGAGAGGGATGAGTAACAAACGTATAAATCTACTTGAGAGTTAAGGAACACACTTATGGAGTGGGATAGACAACAATCGAACAACTTCTTGAGAGATAAAACAACACACAAAAGAGAGGAATTGACAACAAAACAACAACTTTTGAGAGATAAAACACACTAAAGGAGAGGGATGAACAACAAATCTACTTGAGAGTGAAGCTACACACTAAAGGAGTTTAGACAACAATCAACAACACTACTTGAGAGATAAAAGCAACACACTAAAGGAGAGGGATGAACAACAAACGTATAAATTTACTTGAGAGTTAAGCTACACACTAAAGGAGTGGGATAGACAACAATCGAACAACACTACTTGAGAGATAAAAACAACACACTAAAGGAGAGGGATGAACAACAAACGTATAAATGTACTTGAGAGTTAACGAACACACTTATGGAGTGGGATAGACAACAATCGAACAACTTTTGAGAGAGATAAAAACACACAAAAGAAGTTGAATTGACAACAAACGAACAACTCTTCTTGAGAGATAAAACAACACACTAAAGGAGAGGGATGAACAACAAACGAGTAAATTTACTTGAGAGTTAAGCTACACACTAAAGTGGGATAGACAACAATTTAACAAATACTACTTGAGAGATAAAACAACACACTAAAGGAGAGGGATGAACAACAAACGAGCAAATCTACTTGAGAGTTAAGCACACACACAAAGGAGTGGGATAGACAACAATCTAACAACACTACTGAGAGATAAAAACAACACAATAAAGGAGAGGGATGAACAACAAACGAGTAAATTTACTTGAGAGTTAAGCTACACACTAAAGGAGGGATAGACAACAATCAACAACACTACTTGAGAGATAAAACAACACACAAAAGGAGAGGAATGAACAAAAAACGAAAAAATCAACTTGAGAGATAAGGAACACACTTAAGGAGTGGGATAGACAACAATCGAACAACTCTTCTTGAGAGATAAAAAACAAATACAAAAGTAGAATTGACAACAAAAAACAACACACTAAAGGAGAGGGATGAACAACAAACGAGCAAATCTACTTGAGAGTTAAGCACACACTAAAAGGAGTGTGATAGACAACAATCTAACAACACTACTTGAGAGATAAAAACAACACACTAAAGGAGAGGGATGAACAACAAACGAGTAAATTTACTTGAGAGTTAAGCTACACACTAAAGGAGGGATAGACAACAATCAACAAATACTACTGAGAGATAAAACAACACACTAAAGGAGAGGGATGAACAACAAACGAGCAAATCTACTTGAGAGTTAAGGAACACGCTTATGGAGTGGGATAGACAACAATTGAACAACTTTTGAGAGATAAAACAACACACAAAAAGAGTTGAATTGACAACAAACGAACAACTTCTTGAGAGATAAAACAACACACTAAAGGAGAGGGATGAACAACAAACGAGCAAATCTACTTGAGAGTTAAGCACACTAAAGTGGGATAGACAACAATCGAACAACACTACTTGAGAGATAAAAACAACACACAAAAGCAGAGGGATGAACAACAAACGTATGAATCTACTTGAGAGTTAAGGAACACACTAAAGGAGAGGGATGAACAATAAACGTATAAATCTTCTTGAGAGTTAAGCTACACACTAAAGGAGTTGACAACAACAACAACAACACTTGAGAGATAAAACAACACACTAAAGGAGAGGGATGAACAACAAACGAGCAAATTTACTTGAGAGTGTAGCTACACACTAAAGGAGTGGGATAGACAACAATCTAACAACACTACTTGAGAGATAAAAACAACACACTAAAGGAGAGGGATGAACAACAAACGAGCAATCTACTTGAGAGTTAAGGAACACACTTATGGAGGGATAGACAACAATCAACAACTTCTTGAGAGATAAAACAACACACAAAAGTAGTTGAATTGACAACAAACGAACAACTTTGAGAGATAAAAACAACACTAAAGGAGAGGGATGAACAACAAACCGATAAATCTACTTGAGAGTTAAGCTACACACTAAAGGAGTGGGATAGACAACAATCGAACAACACTACTTGAGAGATAAAAACAACACACTAAAGGAGAGGGATGAACAACAAACGAGCAATCTACTTGAGAGTTAAGCTACACACTGAACGAGTGGGATAGACAACAATCGAACAACACTACTTGAGAGATAAAAACAACACACTAAAGGAGAGGGATGAACAACAAACGTATAAATCTACTTGAGAGTTAAGGAACACACTTATGGAGTGGGATAGACAACAATCGAACAACTCTTCTTGAGAGATAAAAACAACACACAAAACTAGTTGAATTGACAACAAACGAATAACTCTTCTTGGAAGATAAAAACAACACACTAAAGGAGAGGGATGAACAACAAACGTATAAATCTACTTGAGAGTTAAGGAACACACTTATGGAGTGGGATAGACAACAATCGAACAACTCTTCTTGAGAGATAAAAACAACACACTAAAGGAGAGGGATGAACAACAAACGTATAAATTTACTTGAGAGTGAAGCTACACACTAAAGGAGTCGGATAGACAACAATCGAACAACACTACTTGAGAGATAAAAAAAACACTAAAGAAGAGGGATGAACAACAAACGAGTAAATCTACTTGAGAGTTAAGGAACACACTTAAGGAGAGGGATAGACAACAAACGAACAAATTTTCTTGAGATAAAACAACACACAAAAGGAGTTGAATTGACAACAAACTAACAACAGGACTTGAGAGATAAAAACAACACTAAAGGAGAGGGATGAACAACAAACGATAAATCTACTTGAGAGTGAAGCTACACTAAAGGAGTGGGATAGACAACAATCTAACAACACTACTTGAGAGATAAAACAACACACTAAAGGAGAGGGATGAACAATAAACGTGTAAATCTACTTGAGAGTTAAGCTACACACTAAACGAGTGGGATAGACAACAATCAACAAATACTACTTGAGAGATAAAACAACACACTAAAGGAGAGGGATGAACAACAAACGATAAATTTACTTGAGAGTTAAGGAACACACTTATGGAGTGGATAGACAACAATCTAACAACTCTTGAGAGATAAAACAACACAAAACTAGTTGAATTGACAACAAACGAACAACTCTTCTTGAGAGATAACAACACAGTAAAGGAGAGGGATGAACAACAAACGTATAAATCTACTTGAGAGTGAAGCTACACACTAAAGGAGTCGGATAGACAACAATCTAACAACACAACTTGAGAGATATAACAACACACTAAAGGAGAGGGATGAGCAACCAACGTATAAATCTACTTGAGAGTTAAGCTACACATTAAACGAGTGGGATAGACAACAATCGAACAACACTACTTGAGAGATAAAAACAACACACTAAAGGAGAGGGATGAACAACAAACGTATAAATCTACTTGAGAGTTAAGGAACACACTATGGAGGGATAGACAACAATCGAACAACTTTCTTGAGAGATAAAAACAACACACAAAAGTAGTTGAATTGACAACAAACAACAAAAAACACACTAAAGGAGAGGGATGAACAACAAACGAGTAAATTTACTTGAGAGTTAAGCACACACTAAAGGAGTGGGATATAGAACAATCTAACAACACTACTTGTTTGATTAAAACAACACACTAAAGGAGAGGGATGAACAACAAACGTATAAATCTACTTGAGAGTGAAGCTACACACTAAAGTAGTGGGATAGACAACAACCGAACAACACTACTTGAGAGATAAAAACAACACACTAAAGGAGAGGGATGAACAACAAACGTATAAATCTACTTGAGAGTTAAGAATACACTTATGGAGTGGGATAGACAACAATCGAACAACTCTTCTTGAGAGATAAAAAGAACACACAAAAGTAGTTGAATTGACAACAAACGAACAACTCTTCTTGAGAGATAAAAACAACACAGTAAAGGAGAGGGATGAACAACAAATGTATAAATCTACTTGAGAGTGAAGCTACACTAAAGGAGTGGATAGACAACAATCTAACAACACTACTTGAGAGATAAAAACAACACACTAAAGGAGAGGGATGAACAACAAACGAGCAAATCTACTTGAGAGTGAAGCTACAAAGGAGTGGGATAGACAACAATCTAACAACATACTTGAGAGATAAAACCAACACACTAAAGGAGAGGGACGAACAACAAACGAGCAAATCTACTTGAGAGTTAAGGAACACACTTATGGAGTGGATAGACAACAATTTAACAACTTCTTGAGAGATAAAAACAACACACAAAACTAGTTGAATTGACAACAAACGAACAAATTTCTTGAGAGATAAAACAACACACTAAAGGAGAGGGATGAACAACAAACGTATAAATCTACTTGAGAGTGAAGCTACACACTAAAGGAGTGGGATAGACAACAATCAACAACACTACTTGAGAGATAAAACAACACACTAAAGGAGAGGGATGAATAACAAACGAGCAAATCTACTTGAGAGTTAAGCCACACAAAGGAGTGGGATAGACAACAATCAAACAACTCTACTAGAGAGATAAAAACAACACACTAAAGGAGAGGAATGAACAACAAACGTGTAAATCTACTTGAGAGTTAAGGAACACACTTATGGAGTGGGATAGACAACAATAACAACTTTCTTGAGATAAAAACAACAAACAAAAGTAGTTGAATTGACAACAAACGAACAACTTTTCTGAGACAAAACAACACTAAAGGAGAGGGATGAACAACAAACGAGCAAATCTACTTGAGAGTTAAGGTACACACTAAAGGAGTGGGATAGACAACAATCCAACAACACTACTTGAGAGATAAAAACAACACACTAAAGGAGAGGGTTGAACAACAAACGAGCAAATCTACTTGAGAGTGAAGCTACACACTAAAGGAGTGGGATAGACAACAATCGAACAACACTACTTGAGAGATAAAAACAACACACTAAAGGAGAGGGATTAACGACAAACGAGCAAATCTACTTGAGAGTTAAGGAACACTTATGGAGTGGGATAGACAACAATTAACAACTCTTCTTGAGAGATAAAACAACACAAAAGTAGTTGAATTGACAACAAACTAACAACTCTTGAGAGATAAAACAACACAAAAAGGAGAGGGATGAACAACAAACGAGCAATCTACTTGAGAGTGAAGCTACACACTAAAGGAGTGGGATAGACAACAACAACACTACTTGAGAGATAAAACAACACACTAAAGGAGAGGGATGAACAACAAACGAGCAAATCTACTTGAGAGTTTAGCTACACACTGAATGAGTGGGATAGACAACAATCAACAACGCTACTTGAGAGATAAAAACAACACACTAAAGGAGAGGGTAGAACAACAAACGAGAATCTAAATTGAGAGTTAAGGAACACTTATGGAGTGGGATAGACAACAATCTAACAACTCTTGAGAGATAAAACAACACAAAAGTAGTTGAATTGACAACAAACGAACAACTCTTGAGAGATAAAACAACACTAAAGGAGAGGGATGAACAACAAACGAGCAAATCTACTTGAGAGTGAAGCTACACTAAAGGAGTGGATAGACAACAATTTCAACAACACTACTTGAGAGATAAAACAACACACTAAAGGAGAGGGATGAACAACAAACGAGCAAATCTACTTGAGAGTTAAGCTACACAAAGTGGGATAGACAACAATCTAACAACACTACTTGAGAGATAAAACAACACACTAAAGGAGAGGGATGAACAACAAACGAGCAAATCTACTTTAAAGTTTAGGAACACAATTATGGAGTGGGATAGACAACAAACGAACAACTCTAATTGAGAGATAAAAACAACACACAAAAGAAGTTGAATTGACAACAAACGTAACAACACTAAAGGAGAGGGATGAACAACAAACGAGCAAATCTACTTGAGAGTTAAGCACACACTAAAGGAGTGGGATAGACAACAATCAACAACACTACTTGAGAGATAAAACAACACACTAAAGGAGAGGGATGAACAACAAACGAGTAAATCTACTTGAGAGTGAAGCTACACACTAAAGGAGTGGGATAGACAACAATCTAACAAATACTACTTGAGAGATAAAAACAACACACTAAAGGAGAGGGATGAACAACAAACGAGTAAATTTACTTGAGAGTTAAGGAACACACTTAAGGAGTGGATAGACAACAATCTAACAACACTACTTGAGAGATAAAACAACACACAAAAGGAGATGAACAACAAACAAACTACTTGAGAGATAAAACACACTAAAGGAGAGGGATGAACAACAAACGATAAATCTTCTTGAGAGTTAAGCTACACACTAAAGGAGTGGGACACAACAATCTAACAACTACTTGAGAGATAAAACAACACACTAAAGGAGAGGGATGAACAACAAACGAGTAAATCTACTTGAGAGTGAAGCTACACTAAAGGAGTGGGATAGACAACAATCAACAACACTACTTGAGAGACAAAAAACAACACACTAAAGGAGAGGGATGAACAACAAACGAGTAAATCTACTTGAGAGTGAAGCTACACACTAAAGGAGTGGGATAGACAACAATCAACAACACTACTTGAGAGATAAAAACAACACACTAAAGGAGAGGGATGAACAACAAACGAGCAAATCTACTTGACAGTTAAGTGACATACTTATGGAGAGGGATAGACAACAATCGAACAAGTCTTCTTGAGAGATAAAAACTACAATCATATGTAGTTATATTGACAACAATCGAACAACTCTTCTTGAGACAAACAACACAAGAAAGGAGAGGGATGAACAACAAACGAGCAAATCTACTTGAGAGTGAAGCTACAGACTAAAGGAGTCGGATAGACAACAATCTAACAACACTACTTGAGAGATAAAACAACACACTAAAGGAGAGGGATGAACAACAAACGAGTAAATTTACTTGAGAGTTAAGCTACACACTAAAGGAGTGGGATAGACAACAATCAACAACACTACTTGAGAGATAAAACAACACACTAAAGGAGAGGGATGAACAACAAACGAGCAAATCTACTTGAGAGTTAAGGAACACACTTATGGAGTGGGATAGACAACAATCGAACAACTTTTTGAGAGATAAAAACACACAAAAGTAGTTGAATTGACAACAAACAACAAAAACACTAAAGGAGAGGGATGAACAACAAACGAGTAAATCTACTTGAGAGTTAGGCTACACACTAAACGAGTGGGATAGACAACAATCGAACAACACTACTTGATAGATAAAAACAACACACTAATGGAGAGGGATGAACAACAAACGTATAAATCTAGTTGAGAGTGAAGCTACACACTAAAGGAGTGGGATAGACAACAATCGAACAACACTACTTGAGAGATGAAAACAACACACAAAAGTAGTTGAATTGACAACAAATGAACAACTCTTCTTGAGAGTTAATGAACACACTTATGGAGGGATAGACAACAATCAACAACTCTTCTTGAGAGATAAAACAACACACAAAAGTAGTTGAATTGACAACAAACGAACAACTTCTTGAGAGATAAAAACAACACACTAAAGGAGAGGGATGAACAACAAACGTACAAATCTACTTGAGAGTGAAGCTACACACTAAAGAAGTGGGATAGACAACAATCGAACAACACTACTTGAGAGATAAAAACAACACACTAAAGGAGAGGGATGAACAACAAACGAGCAAATTTACTTGAGAGTGAAGCTACACACTAAAGGAGTGGGGACAACAATCAAACAACACTACTTGAGAGATAAAAACAACACACTAAAGGAGAGAGTTGAACTACAAACGTGTAAATTTACTTGAGAGTTAAGGAACACTTATGGATTGGGATAGACAACAATCGAACAACTCTTCTTGAGAGATAAAAATAACACACAAAAGTAGTTGAATTGACAACAAACGAACAACTCTTCTTGAGAGATAAAAACAACACAGTAAAGGAGAGGGATGAACAACAAACGTATAAATTTACTTGAGAGTGAAGCTACACACTAAAGGAGTCGGATAGACAACAATCGAACAACACTACTTGAGAGATAAAAAACAACACACTAAAGGAGAGGGATGAACAACAAACGACTAAATCTACTTGAGAGTGAAGCTACACACTAAAGGAGGGATAGACAACAATCTAACAACTCTACTTGAGAGATAAAACAACACACTAAAGGAGAGGGATGAACAACAAACGAGCAAATCTACTTGAGAGTTAAGGAACACTTATGGAGTGGGATAGACAACAATTTAACAACTCTTGAGAGATAAAAACAACACACAAAAACAACAAAATACTAAAGGAGAGGGATGAACAACAAACGAGCAAATCTACTTGAGAGTTAAGCTACACACTAAAGGAGTGGATAGACAACAATTTAACAACACTACTTGAGAGATAAAACAACACACTAAAGGAGAGGGATGAACAACAAACGAGTAAATCTACTTGAGAGTGAAGCACACTAAAGGAGTGGGATAGACAACAATCAACAACACTACTTGAGAGATAAAACAACACACTAAAGGAGAGGGATGAACAACAAACGAGCAATCTACTTGAGAGTTAAGGAACACACTTATGGAGTGGGATAGACAACAATCTAACAACTTCTTGAGAGATAAAAACAACACAAAAAGTTGAATTGACAACAACAAACAACTCTTCTTGAGAGATAAAACAACACACTAAAGGAGAGGGATGAACAACAAACGAGCAAATCTACTTGAGAGTGAAGCTACACACTAAAGGAGTGGGATAGACAACAATCTAACAACACTACTTGAGAGATAAAACAACACACTAAAGGAGAGGGATGAACAACAAACGAGTAAATCTACTTGAGAGTTAAGGAACACACTAAAGGAGTGGGATAGACAACAATCAACAACACTACTTGAGAGATAAAACAACACACTAAAGGAGAGGGATGAACAACAAACGAGCAAATCTACTTGAGAGTTAAGGAACACACTAAAGGAGTGGGATAGACAACAATTTAACAACTACTTGAGAGATAAAACAACACACTAAAGGAGAGGGATGAACAACAAACGAGCAAATCTACTTGAGAGTTAAGGAACACACTTATGGAGTGGATAGACAACAATCTAACAACTTTTTGAGAGATAAAACAACACACAAAAGTAGTTGAATTGACAACAAACAACACAAAAAGGAGAGGGATGAACAACAAACGATAAATCTACTTGAGAGTTAAGCTACACACTAAAGGAGTGGGATAGACAACAATTAACAACACTACTTGAGAGATAAAAACAACACACACTAAAGGAGAGGGATGAACAACAAACGAGTAAATCTACTTGAGAGTGAAGCTACACACTAAAGGAGTGGGATAGACAACAATCAACAACACTACTTGAGAGATAAAACAACACACTAAAGGAGAGGGATGAACAACAAACGAGCAAATCTACTTGAGAGTTAAGGAACACACTTATGGAGGGATAGACAACAATCGAACAACTCTTGAGAGATAAAACAACACAAAAGTAGTTGAATTGACAACAAACCAACAACTCTTCTTGAGAGATAAAACAACAAAGGAGAGGGATGAACAACAAACGAGCAAATCTACTTGAGAGTGAAGCTACACACTAAAGGAGTGGGATAGACAACAATCCAACAACACTACTTGAGAGATAAAAACAACACACTAAAGGAGAGGGATGAACAAAAAACGAGCAAATTTACTTGAGAGTGAAGCTACACACTAAAGGAGTGGGATAGACAACAACAACACTACTTGAGAGATAAAACAACACACTAAAGGAGAGGGATGAACAACAAACGAGCAAATCTACTTGAGAGTTAAGGAACACACTTATGGAGTGGATAGACAACAATCAACAACTTTTCGAGAGAGAAAAACAACACACAAAAGTAGTTGAATTGACAACAAACGAACAACTTTTGAGAGATAAAAACAACACAAAAAGGAGAGGGATGAACAACAAACGAGCAAATTTACTTGAGAGTGAAGCTACACACTAAAGGAGTCAGATAGACAACAATCCAACAACAATTCTTGTTAGATAAAAAAAACACACTAAAGGAGAGGTATGAACAACAAACGAGCAAATCTACTTGAGAGTTAAGCTACACACTAAAGTGGGATAGACAACAATCTAACAACACTACTTGAGATAAAAACAACACACTAAAGGAGAGGGATGAACAACAAACGAGCAAATCTACTTGAGAGTTAAGGAACACACTTATGGAGTGGGATAGACAACAATCTAACAACTCTTGAGAGATAAAACAACACACAAAAGTAGTTGAATTGACAACAAACGAACAAATCTTTGAGAGATAAAACACTAAAGGAGAGGGATGAACAACAAACGAGCAATCTACTTGAGAGTGAAGCTACACACTAAAGGAGTGGGATAGACAACAATCAACAACACTACTTGAGAGATAAAACAACACACTAAAGGAGAGGGATGAACAACAAACGAGTAAATTTACTTGAGAGTTAAGCTACACACTAAAGGGATAGACAACAATTTAACAACTACTAGAGAGATAAAACAACACACTAAAGGAGAGGGATGAACAACAAACGAGCAAATCTACTTGAGAGTTAAGGAACACACTTATGGGATAGACAACAATTTAACAACTTTCTTGAGAGATAAAAACAACACACAAAAGTAGAGATTAACAACAAACGAACTTGATAGACAACAACAACACTACTTGAGAGATAAAACAACACACTAAAGGAGAGGGATGAACAACAAACGAGCAAATCTACTTGATAGTGAAGCTACACAATAAAGGAGTCGGATAGACAAAAATCTAACAACACTACTTGATAGATAAAAACAACACACTAAAGGAGAGGGATGAACAACAAACGTATAAATCTACTTGAGAGTTAAGGAACACACTTATGGTGGGATAGACAACAATCGAACAACTTCTTGAGAGATAAAACAACACACAAAAGTAGTGGAATTGACAACAAACGAACAACTCTTTTGAGAGATAAAAACAACACACTAAAGGAGAGGGATGAACAACAAACGTATAAATCTACTTGAGAGTGAAGCTACACACTAAAGGAGTCGGATAGACAACAATCGAACAACACTACTTGAGAGATAAAAACAACACACTAAAGGAGAGGGATGAACAACAAACGTATAAATCTACTTGAGAGTGAAGCTACACACTAAAGGAGTGGGATAGACAACAATCTAACACTACTTGAGAGATAAAACAACACACTAAAGGAGAGGGATGAACAACAAACGAATAAATCTACTAGAGATTTAAGAATAAACTTATGGAGTGAGATAGACAACAATCAACAACTTCTTGAGAGATAAAAACAACACACAAAAGTAGTTGAATTGACAACAAATGAACAACACTACTTG
The DNA here is from genome assembly GCA_026545765.1 of Plantago major. Classification (NCBI taxonomy): domain Eukaryota; kingdom Viridiplantae; phylum Streptophyta; class Magnoliopsida; order Lamiales; family Plantaginaceae; genus Plantago; species Plantago major. The sequence goes on from CM048842.1 coordinate 36,276,172, forward strand.
AGAGATAAAAACAACACACTAAAGGAGAGGGATGAACAACAAACGTATAAATCTACTTGAAAGTGAAGCTACACACTAAAGTAGTGGGATAGACAACAATCGAACAACACTACTTGAGAGATAAAAACAACACACTAAAGGAGAGGGATGAACAACAAACGAGCAATTTACTTGAGAGTTAAGCACACACTAAAGGAGGGATAGACAACAATCTAACAACACTACTTGAGAGATAAAAACAACACACTAAATGAGAGGGATGAACAACAAACGTATAAATCTACTTGAGAGTTAAGGAACACACTTATGGAGTTTGATAGACAACAATCTAACAACTCTTCTTGAGAGATAAAAACAACACAAAAGTAGTTGAATTGACAAACAAACAACTCTTCTAAACAAATAACACAGTAAAGGAGAGGGATGAACAACAAACGTATAAATCTACTTGAGAGTGAAGCTACACACTAAAGGAGTCGGATAGACAACAATCGAACAACACTACTTGAGAGATAAAAACAACACACTAAAGGAGAGGGATGAACAACAAACGTATAAATTTACTTGAGAGTGAAGCTACACACTAAAGGAGTCGGATAGACAACAATCGAACAACAGTACTTGAGAGATAAAAACAACACACTAAATGAGAGGGATGAATAACAAACGAGCAATCTACTTGAGAGTTAAGGAACACACTTATGGAGTGGATAGACAACAATCAACAACTTCTTGAGAGATAAAACACACAAAAGTAGTTGAATTGACAACAAACGAACAAATTCTTGAGAGATAAAACAACACTAAAGGAGAGGGATGAACAACAAACGAGCAAATTACTTGAGAGTGAAGCTACACTAAAGGAGTGGGATAGACAACAATCAACAACACTACTTGAGAGATAAAACAACACACTAAAGGAGAGGGATGAACAACAAACGAGCAATCTACTTGAGAGTTAAGCTACACACTAAAGGAGGGATAGACAACAATCTACAACACTACTTGAGAGATAAAAACAACACACTAAAGGAGAGGGATGAACAACAAACATATAAATCTACTTGAGAGTTAAGGAACACACTAAAGGAGTGGGATAGACAACAATCGAACAACACTACTTGAGAGATAAAAACAACACACTAAAGGAGAGGGATGAACAACAAACGTATAAATCTACTTGAGAGTGAAGCTAAAGGAGTGGGATAGACAACAATCTAACAACACTACTTGAGAGATAAAAACAACACACTAAAGGAGAGGGATGAACAACAAACGAGCAAATCTACTTGAGAGTTAAGGAACACTTATGGAGGGATAGACAACAATCAACAACTTTTCTTGAGAGATAAAAACAACACAAAAACTAGTTGAATTGACAAAACACACTAAAGGAGAGGGATGAACAACAAACGAGCAAATCTACTTGAGAGTTAAGCTACACACTAAAGGAGTGGGATAGACAACAACAACACTACTTGAGAGATAAAACAACACACTAAAGGAGAGGGATGAACAACAAACGATAAAATTACTTGATAGTGGAGCTACACACTAAAGGAATGGGATAGACAACAATCTATCAACACTACTTGAGAGATAAAAACAACACACTAAAGGAGTTGGATAGACAACAAACGAACAACTCTACTTGAGAGTTAAGCTACACACCAAAGGAGTGGGATAGACAACAATCGAACAACACTACTTGAGAGATAAAAACAACACACTAAAGGAGAGGGATGAACAACAAACGTACAAATCTACTTGAGAGTGAAGCTACACACTAAAGAAGTGGGATAGACAACAATCGAACAACACTACTTGAGAGATAAAAACAACACACTAAAGGAGAGGGATGAACAACAAACGTATAAATCTACTTAAGAGTTAAGGAACACACCTATGGAGTGGGATAGACAACAATCAACAACTTCTTGAGAGATAAAACAACACACAAAAGTAGTTGAATTGACAACAAAAAACAACACTAAAGGAGAGGGATGAACAACAAACGAGCAATCTACTTGAGAGTTAAGCACACTAAAAAGGGAGGATAGACAACAACAACACTACTTGAGAGATAAAACAACACACTAAAGGAGAGGGATGAACAACAAACGAGTAAATCTACTTGAGAGTGAAGCTACACTAAAGGAGTGGGATAGACAACAATCTAACAACACTACTTGAGAGATAAAACAACACACTAAAGGAGAGGGATGAACAACAAACGAGCAAATCTACTTGAGAGTTAAGGAACACACTTATGGAGGGATAGACAACAATCGAACAACTCTTCTTGAGAGATAAAAACAACACACAAAAGTAGTTGAATTGACAACAAACAAACAACTCTCCTTGAAGATAAAAACAACACAGTAAAGGAGAGGGATGAACAACAAACGTATAAATTTACTTGAGACTGAAGCTACACACTAAAGTGGGATAGACAACAATCGAATAACACTACTTGAGAGATAAAAACAACACACTAAAGGAGAGGGATGAACAACAAACGAGCAAATCTACTTGAGAGTGAAGCTACACTAAAGGAGTGGGATAGACAACAATCGAACAACACTACTTGAGAGATAAAACAACACACTAAAGGAGAGGGATGAACAACAAACGAGCAAATCTACTTGAGAGTTAAGGAACACACTAAAGGAGGGATAGACAACAATCAATAACAACTACTTGAGAGATAAAACAACACACTAAAGGAGAGGGATGAACAACAAACGAACAACTACTTGAGAGATAAAACAACACAAAAGGAGTGGATAGACAACAATCAACAACACTACTTGAGAGATAAAACAACACACTAAAGGAGAGGGATGAACAACAAACGAGCAAATCTACTTGAGAGTTAAGCACACCTAAAGGAGTGGGATAGACAACAATCGAACAACACTACTTGAGAGATAAAACAACACACTAAAGGAGAGGGATGAACAACAAACGAGTAAATCTACTTGAGAGTGAAGCTACACACTAAAGGAGTGGGATAGACCACAATCTAACAACACTACTTGCGAGATAAAAACAACACACTAAAGGAGAGGGATGAACAACAAACGAGCAAATCTACTTGAGAGTTAAGCACACTAAAGGAGTGGGATAGACAACAATCTAACAACACTACTTGAGAGATAAAACAACACACTAAAGGAGAGGGATGAACAACAAACGAGCAAATCTACTTGAGAGTTAAGGAACACACTTATGGAGTGGATAGACAACAATCGAACAACTCTTCTTGAGAGATAAAACAACACACAAAAGTAGTTGAATTGACAACAAACAACTCTTCTTGAGAAAACAACACTAAAGGAGAGGGATGAACAACAAACGAGCAAATTCTACTTGAGAGTGAAGCTACACACCAAAGGAGTGGGATAGACAACAACCGAACAACACTACTTGAGAGATAAAAACAACACACTAAAGGAGAGGGATGAACAACAAACGAGTAAATCTACTTGAGAGTGAAGCTACACACTAAAGGAGTGGGATAGACAACAACAACACTACTTGAGAGATAAAACAACACACTAAAGGAGAGGGATGAACAACAAACGAGCAAATCTACTTGAGAGTTAAGGAACACACTTATGGAGTGGGATAGACAACAATCGAACAACTCTTCTTGAGAGATAAAAACAACACACAAAAGTAGTTGAATTGACAACAAACGAACAACTTTTCTTGAGAGACAAAAACAACACACTAAAGGAGAGGGATGAACAACAAACGTATAAATCTACTTGAGAGTGAAGCTACACACTAAAGTATTGGTCTAGACACCAAGTTAACACCACTACTTGAGAGATAAAAACAACACACTAAAGGAGAGGGATGAACAACAAACGAGCAAATCTACTTGAGAGTGAAGCTACACTAAAGGAGTGGGATAGACAACAAACGAACAACTCTACATGAGAGATAAAAACAACACACTAAAGGAGAGGGATGAACAACAAACGAGTAAATCTACTTGAGAGTTAAGGAACACACTTATGGAGGGATAGACAACAATCGAACAACTCTTCTTGAGAGATAAAACAACACACAAAAGTAGTTGAATTGACAACAAACGAACAACTCTTCTGAGAGATAAAAACAACACAGAAAGGAGAGGGATGAACAACAAACGACTAAATCTACTTGAGAGTGAAGCTACACACTAAAGGAGTGGGATAGACAACAATCGAACAACACTACTTGAGAGATAAAAACAACACACTAAAGGAGAGGGATGAACAACAAACGTATAAATCTACTTGAGAGTGAAGCTACACACTAAAGGAGTGGGATAGACAACAATCGAACAACACTACTTGAGAGATAAAAACAACACACTAAAGGAGAGGGATGAACAACAAATGTATAAATCTACTTGAGAGTTAAGGAACACACTTATGGAGTGGGATAGACAACAATCGAACAACTCTTCTTGAGAGATAAAAACAACACAAAACTAGTTGAATTGACAACAAACGAACAACTTTTCTTGAGAGATAAAAACAACACAGTAAAGGAGAGGGATGAACAACAAACGTATAAATCTAATTGAGAGTGAAGCTACACACTAAAGGAGTCGTATAGACAACAATCGAACAACACTACTTGAGAGATAAAAACAACACACTAAATGAGAGGGATGAATAACAAACGTAAAAATCTACTTGAGAGTTTAGCTACACACTGAATGAGTGGGATAGACAACAATCGAACAACACTACTTGAGAGATAAAAACAACACACTAAAGGAGAGGGATGAACAACAAACGTATAAATCTACTTGAGAGTTAAGGAACACGCTTATGGAGTGGGATAGACAACAATTGAACAACTCTTCTTGAGAGATAAAAACAACACACAAAAGTAGTTGAATTGACAACAAACGAACAACTCTTCTTGAGAGATAAAAACAACACACTAAAGGAGAGGGATGAACAACAAACGTATAAATCTACTTGAGAGTGAAGCTACACACTAAAGGAGTCGGATAGACAACAATCGAACAACACTACTTGAGAGATAAAAAAAACACACTAAAGGAGAGGGATGAACAACAAACGTATAAATCTACTTGAGAGTTAAGCACACTAAACGAGTGGGATAGACAACAATCGAACAACTCTACTAGAGAGATAAAACAACACACTAAAGGAGAGGGATGAACAACAAACGTATAAATCTACTTGAGAGTTAAGGAACACACTTATGGAGTGGGATAGACAACAATCGAACAACTCTACTTGAGAGATAAAAACAACAAACAAAACTAGTTGAATTGACAACAAACGAACAACACACTAAAGTAGAGGGATGAACAAACAACGTATAAATCTACTTGAGAGTTAGGCTACACACTAAACGAGTGGGATAGACAACAATCGAACAACACTACTTGATAGATAAAAACAACACACTAATGGAGAGGGATGAACAACAAACGTATAAATCTACTTGAGAGTTAAACTACACACTAAAGGAGTGGGATAGACAACTAACTCACAACACTACTTGAGACATAAAACAACACACTAAAGGAGAGGGATGAACAACAAACGAGCAATCTACTTGAGAGTTAAGGAACACTTATGGAGTGGGATAGACAACAATCGAACAACAATACTTGAGAGTGAAACAAGACACAAAAGTAGTGGAATTGACAACAAACGAACAACTCTTCTTGAGAGATAAAAACAACACACTAAAGGAGAGGGATGAACAACAAACGAATGAATCTACTTGAGAGTGAAGCTACACACTAAAGGAGTCCGATAGACAACGATCGAACAACACTACTTGAGAGTTAAAAACAGCACACTAAAGGAGAGGGATGAACTACAAACGTACAAATCTACTTGAGAGTTAAACTACACACTAAAGGAGTGGGATAGACAACAATCGAACAACACTACTTAAGAGATAAAAACAATACACTAAAGGAGAGGGATGAACAACAAACGCATAAATCTACTTGAGAGTTAACGAACACACTTATGGAGTGGGATAGACAACAATCTAACAACTCTTCCTGAGAGATAAAAAAACAACACAAATGTAGTTGAACTGACTACAAACGAACAACTCGTATTGAGAGATAACAACACAGTAAAGGAGAGGGATGAACAACAAACGAGCAAATCTACTTGAGAGTGAAGCTACACACTATAGGAATCGTATAGACAACAATCTAACAACACTACTTGAGAGATAAAACAACACACTAAAGGAGAGGGATGAATAACAAACGAGCAAATCTACTTGAGAGTTAAGCTACACACTAAAGGAGTGGGATAGACAACAATTTCAACAACACTACTTGAGAGATAAAAACAACACATTAAAGGAGAGGGATGAACAACAAACGAGCAAATCTACTTGAGAGTTAAGGAACACACTTATGGAGGGATAGACAACAATCGAACAACTCTTGAGAGATAAAACAACACACAAAAGTAGTTGAATTGACAACAAACGAACAACTTCTTGAGAGATAAAAACAACACACTAAAGGAGAGGGATGAACAACAAACGTATAAATCTACTTGAGAGTGAAGCTACACACTAAAGTAGTGGGATAGACAACAATTGAACAACACTACTTTGAGATAAAAACAACACACTAAAGGAGAGGGATGAACAACAAACGTATAAATCTACTTGAGAGTGAAGCCACACACTAAAGGAGTGGGATAGACAACAATCGAACAACACTACTTAAGAGATAAAAACAACACAGTAAAGGAGAGGGATGAACAACAAACGTATAAATCTACTTGAGAGTTAAGGAACACCCTTATGGAGTGGGATAGACAACAATTGAACAACTCTTCTTGGGAGATAAAAACAACAAACAAAAGTGGTTGAATTGACAACAAATGAACAACACTAAAGGAGAGGGATGAACAACAAACGAGCAAATCTACTTGAGAGTGAAGCTACACACTAAAGGAGTGGGATAGACAACAATAACAACAACACTACTTGAGAGATAAAAACAACACACTAAAGGAGAGGGATGAACAACAAACGAGTAAATCTACTTGAGAGTGAAGCTACACTAAACGAGTGGGATAGACAACAATCGAACAACACTACTTGAGAAATAAAAACAACACACTAAAGGAGAGGGATGAACAACAAACGTATAAATCTACTTGAGAGTTAAGGAACACACTTATGGAGTGGGATAGACAACAATCAAACAACTCTTCTTGAGAGATAAACAACAAACACAAAAGTGGTTGAATTGACAACAAACGAACAACTCTTCTTGAGAGATAAAACAACACAGAAAGGAGAGGGATGAACAACAAACGAGCAATCTACTTGAGAGTGAAGCTACACACTAAAGGAGTCGGATAGACAACAATCGAACAACACTACTTGAGAGATAAAAACAACACACTAAAGGAGAGGGATGAACAACAAACGTATAAATCTACTTGAGAGTGAAGCTACACACTAAAGGAGTGGGATAGACAACAATCGAACAACACTACTTGAGAGATAAAAACAACACACTAAAGGAGAGGGATGAACAACAAACGTATAAATCTACTTGAGAGTTAAGGAACACACTTATGGAGTGGGATAGACAACAATCGAACAACTCTTCTTGAGAGATAAAACAACACACAAAAGTAGTTGAATTGACAACAAACTAACAACTCTTGAGAGATAAAACAACACACTAAAGGAGAGGGATGAACAACAAACCAATACCTCTACGTGAGAGTGAAGCTACACACTAAAGGAGTGGGATAGACAACAATCTAACAACACTACTTGAGAGATAAAAACAACACACTAAAGGAGAGGGATGAACAACAAACGTATAAATCTACTTGAGAGTTAAGGAACACACTTATGGAGTGGGATAGACAACAATCGAACAACTCTTCTTGAGAGATAAAAACAACACACAAAACTAGTTGAATTGACAACAAACGAACAACACACTAAAGGAGAGGGATGAACAACAATCGAACAATTCTACTTGAGAGTTAAGCTACACAAACTAAAGGGATAGACAACAATCTAACAACACTACTTGAGAGATAAAACAACACATTAAAGGAGAGGGATGAACAAAAAACGTGTAAATCTACTTGAGAGTGAAGCTACAAACTAAAGGAGTGGGATAGACAACAACAACACTACTTGAGAGATAAAACAACACACTAAAGGAGAGGGATGAACAACAAACGAGCAAATCTACTTGAGAGTTAAGGAACACACTTATGGAGGGATAGACAACAATCTAACAACTCTTGAGAGATAAAACAACACAAAAGTAGTTGAATTGACAACAAACGAACAACTCTTCTTGAGAGATAAAACAACACAAGAAAGGAGAGGGATGAACAACAAACGAGCAAATCTACTTGAGAGTGAAGCTACACTAAAGGAGTCGGATAGACAACAATCTAACAACACTACTTGAGAGATAAAAACAACACACTAAAGGAGAGGGATGAACAACAAACGTATAAATCTACTTGAGAGTGAAGCTACACACTAAAGGAGTGGGATAGACAACAATCTACAACACTACTTGAGAGATAAAAACAACACACTAAAGGAGAGGGATGAACAACAAACGAGCAAATCTACTTGAGAGTTAAGGAACACACTTATGGAGTGGGATAGACAACAATCAACAACTCTTCTTGAGAGATAAAACAACACACAAAAGTAGTTGAATTGACAACAAAACAACAACTTCTTGAGAGATAAAACAACACAAGAAAGGAGAGGGATGAACAACAAACGAGCAAATCTAATTGAGAGTGAAGCTACACACTAAAGGAGTCGGATAGATAACAATCGAACAACACTACTTGAGAGATAAAACAACACACTAAAGGAGAGGGATGAACAACAAACGAGTAAATCTACTTGAGAGTTAAGGTACACACTAAAGGAGTGGGATAGACAACAATCTAACAACACTACTTGAGAGATAAAACAACACACTAAAGGAGAGGGATGAACAACAAACGAGCAAATCTACTTGAGAGTTAAGGAACACACTTATGGAGTGGGATAGACAACAATCGAACAACTCTTCTTGAGAGATAAAAACAACACACAAAAGTAGTTGAATTGACAACAAACGAACAACTCTTGAGAGATAAAACAACACACTAAAGGAGAGGGATGAACAACAAACGAGCAAATCTACTTGAGAGTAAAGCTACACACTAAAGGAGTGGGATAGACAACAATCTAAAAACACTACTTGAGAGATAAAAACAACACACTAAAGGAGAGGGATGAATAACAAACGAGCAAATCTACTTGAGAGTTAAGCTACACACTAAAGGAGTGGGATAGACAACAATCTAACAACACTACTTGAGAGATAAAAACAACACACTAAAGGAGAGGGATGAACATCAAACATATAAATCTACTTGAGGGTTAAGGAACACACTTATGGAGTGGGATAGACAACAATTGAACAACTCTTCTTGAGAGATAAAAACAACACACAAAACTAGTTGAATTGACAAATAAAACAACAAAAAACTAAAGGAGAGGGATGAACAACAAACGAGCAAATCTACTTGAGAGTGAAGCTACACACTAAAGGAGTGGGATAGACAACAATCTAACAACACTACTTGAGAGATAAAACAACACACTAAAGGAGAGGGATGAACAACAAACGAGCAAATTTACTTGAGAGTGAAGCTAGACACTAAAGGAGTGGGATAGACAACAATCGAACAATACTACTTGAGAGATAAAAACAACACACTAAAGGAGAGGGATGAACAACATACGAGCAAATCTACTTTAGAGTTAAGGAACACACTTATGGAGTGGGATAGACAACAATCGAACAACTCTTCTTGAGAGATAAAAACAACACACAAAAGTAGTTGAATTGACAACAAACTAACAACTCTTGAGAGATAAAACAACACACTAAAGGAGAGGGATGAACAACAAACGAGCAAATCTACTTGAGAGTGAAGCTACACTAAAGGAGTGGGATAGACAACAATTTAACAACACTACTTGAGAGATAAAACAACACACTAAAGGAGAGGGATGAACAACAAACGAGCAAATCTACTTGAGAGTTAAGGAACACTTATGGAGTGGGATAGACAACAATCGAACAACTCTTCTTGAGAGATAAAACAACACAAAAGTAGATGAACTGACAACAAACGTAACAACTTTTTGAGATAAAAACAACACAAGAAGGAGAGGGATGAACAACAAACGTATAAATCTACTTGAGAGTGAAGCTACACACTGAAGGAGTGGGATAGACAACAATCGAACAACACTACTTGAGAGATAAAAACAACACACTAAAGGAGAGGGATGAACAACAAACGTATAAATCTACTTGAGAGTGAAGCTACACACTAAAGGAGTCGGATAGACAACAATCAACAACACTACTTGAGAGATAAAAACAACACACTAAAGGAGAGGGATGAACAACAAACGAGCAAATCTACTTGAGAGTTAAGGAACACACTTATGGAGGGATAGACAACAATCGAACAACTTTCTTGAGAGAGATAAAACAACACAAAAGTAGTTGAATTGACAACAAACTAACAACTCTTGAGAGATAAAAAACAACACTAAAGGAGAGGGATGAACAACAAACGAGCAAATCTACTTGAGAGTGAAGCTACACACTAAAGGAGTCGGATAGACAACAATCGAACAACACTACTTGAGAGATAAAAACAACACACTAAAGGAGAGGGATGAACAACAAACGTATAAATCTACTTGAGAGTGAAGCTACACACTAAAGTAGTGGGATAGACAACAACCGAACAACACTACTTGAGAGATAAAAACAACACACTAAAGGAGAGGGATGAACAACAAACATATAAATCTACTTGAGAGTTAAGGAACACACTTATGGAGTGGGATAGACAACAATCGAACAACTCTTGAGAGAAAAAACAACACACAAAAGTAGTTGAACTGACAACAAACGAACAAATTTTCTTGAGAGATAAAACAACACAAGAAAGGAGAGGGATGAACAACAAACGAGCAAATCTACTTGAGAGTTAAGCTACAAAATAAAGGAGTGTGATAGACAACAATCTAACAACACTACTTGAGATATAAAAACAACACACTAAAGGAGAGAGGGATGAATAACAAACGAGCAATCTACTTGAGAGTTAAGCTACACACTGAACGAGTGGGATAGACAACAATCGAACAACACTACTAGAGAGATAAAAACAACACACTAAAGGAGAGGGATGAACAACAAACGTATAAATCTACTTGAGAGTTAAGGAACACACTTATGGAGTGGGATAGACAACAATCCAACAACTCTTCTTGAGAGATGAAAACAACACACTAAAGTAGTTGAATTGACAACAAACGAACAACACACTAAAGGAGAGGGATGAACAACAAACGTATAAATCTACTTGAGAGTTAAGGTACACACTAAACGAGTGGGATAGACAACAATCGAACAACACTACTTGAGAGATAAAAACAACACACTAAAGGAGAGGGATGAACAACAAACGTATAAATCTACTTGAGAGTGAAGCTACACACTAAAGGAGTGGGATAGACAACAATCGAACAACACTACTTGAGAGATAAAACCAACACACTAAAGGAGAGGGACGAACAACAAACGGATAAATCTACTTTAGAGTTAAGGAACACACTTATGGAGTGGGATAGACAACAATCCAACAACTCTTGAGAGATGAAAACAACACACAAAAGTAGTTGAATTGACAACAAACCAACAACTCTTCTTGAGAGATAAAAACAACACAAGAAGGAGAGGGATGAACAACAAACGAGCAATCTACTTGAGAGTGAAGCTACACACTAAAGGAGTGGGATAGACAACAATCGAACAACACTACTTGAGAGATAAAAATAACACACTAAAGGAGAGGGATGAACAACAAACGAGCAAATCTACTTGAGAGTGAAGCTACACTAAAGGAGTGGGATAGACAACAATCTAACAACACTACTTGAGAGATAAAAACAACACACTAAAGGAGAGGGATGAACAACAAACGAGCAAATCTACTTGAGAGTGAAGGAACACACTTATGGAGTGGGAAAGACAACAATCGAACAACTCAAATAGAGAGATAAAAACAACACACAAAAGTAGATGAATTAACAACAAACGAACAACTCTTGAGAGATAAAAACAACACAGTAAAGGAGAGGGATGAACAACAAACGAGCAAATCTACTTGAGAGTGAAGCTACACTAAAGGAGTGGGATAGACAACAATTTCAACAACACTACTTGAGAGATAAAAACAACACACACTAAAGGAGAGGGATGAACAACAAACGAGCAAATCTACTTGAGAGTGAAGCTACACACTTAAGGAGTGGGATAGACAACAATCGAACAACACCACTTGAGAGATAAAACAACACGCTAAAGGAGAGGGATGAACAACAAACGAGCAAATCTACTTGAGAGTTAAGGAACACACTTATGGAGAGGATAGACAACAATCGAACAACTTCTTGAGAGATAAAACAACACAAAAGTAGTTGAATTGACAACAAACGAACAACTCTTCTTGAGAGATAAAACAACACAAGAAAGGAGAGGGATGAACAACAAACGAGCAATCTACTTGAGAGTGAAGCTACACTAAAGGAGTCGGATAGACAACAATCTAACAACACTACTTGAGAGATAAAACAACACACTAAAGGAGAGGGATGAATAACAAACGAGCAAATCTACTTGAGAGTTAAGCTACACTAAACGAGTGGGATAGACAACAATCTAACAACACTACTAGAGAGATAAAACAACACACTAAAGGAGAGGGATGAACAACAAACGAGCAAATCTACTTGAGAGTTAAGGAACTCACTTATGGAGTGGGATAGACAACAATCGAACAACTCTTGAGAGATAAAACAACACACAAAAGTAGTTGAATTGACAACAAACGAACAACTCTTGAGAGATAAAAACAACACACTAAAGGAGAGGGATGAACAACAAACGAGCAAATCTACTTGAGAGTGAAGCTACACACTAAAGGAGTGGGATAGACAACAATCTAACAACACTACTTGAGAGATAAAAACAACACACTAAAGTAGAGGGTTGAACTACAAACGAGCAAATCTACTTGAGAGTTAAGCTACACACTAAAGTGGGATAGACAACAATCTAACAACTCTACTTGAGAGATAAAACAACACACTAAAGGAGAGGGATGAACAACAAACGAGCAAATCTACTTGAGAGTTAAGGAACACACTTATGGAGTGGGATAGACAACAATCGAACAACTCTTCTTGAGAGATAAAACAACACACAAAAGTAGTTGAATTGACAACAAACAACAAAAACACTAAAGGAGAGGGATGAACAACAAACGAGCAAATCTACTTGAGAGTGAAGCTACACTAAAGGAGTGGGATAGACAACAATCGAACAACACTACTTGAGAGATAAAACAACACACTAAAGGAGAGGGATGAACAACAAACGAGCAATCTACTTGAGAGTTAAGGAACACTTATGGAGTGGGATAGACAACAATCGAACAACTCTTCTTGAGAGATAAAAACAACACACAAAAGTGGTTGAATTGACAACAAACGAACAACTCTTCTTGAGAGATAACAACACAGTAAAGGAGAGGGATGAACAACAAACGTATAAATCTACTTGAGAGTGAAGCTACACACTAAAGGAGTCGGATAGACAACAATCAAACAACACTACTTGAGAGATAAAAACAACACACTAAAGGAGAGGGATGAACAACAAACGTATAAATCTACTTGAGAGTGAAGCTACACACTAAAGGAGTCGGATAGACAACAATCGAACAACACTACTTGAGAGATAAAAACAACACACTAAAAGAGAGGGATGAACATCAAACGTATAAATCTACTTGAGAGTTAAGGAACACACTAAAGGAGTGGGATAGAAAACAATCGAACAACTCTTCTTGAGAGATAAAAACTACACACAAAAGTAGTTGAATTGACAACAAACGAACAACTCTTCTTTTTATATAACAACACAGTAAAGGAGAGGGATGAACAACAAACGTATAAATCTACTTGAGAGTGAAGCTACACACTAAAGGAGTCGGATAGACAACAATAAAACAACACTACTTGAGAGATAAAAACAACACACTAAAGGAGAGGGATGAACAACAAACGTATAAATCTACTTGAGAGTTAAGGTACACACTAAAGGAGTGGGATAGACAACTATCAAACAACACAACTTGAGAGATAAAAACAACACACTAAAAGAGAGGGAAGAACGACAAACGTAAAAATCTACATGAGAGTTATGGAACAAACTTATGGAGTGGGATAGACAACAATCGAACAACACTACTTGAGAGATAAAAACAACACACTAATGAAGAGGGATGAACAACAAACGTATAAATCTACTTGAGAGTTAAGCAACACACTAAAGGAGTGGCATAGACAACAAACGAACAACTCTACTTGAGAGATAAAAACAACACACTAAAGGAGAGGGATGAACAACAAACGTATAAATCTACTTGAGAGTGAAGCTACACACTAAAGGAGTGGGATAGACAACAATCGAACAACACTACTTGAGAGATAAAAACAACACACTAAAGGAGAGGGATGAACAACAAACGTATAACTCTACTTTAGAGTTAAGGAACACACTTATGGAGTGGGATAGACAACGATCGAACAACTCTTCTTGAGAGATGAAAACAACACATAAAAGTAGTTGAATTGACAACAAACGAACAACTCATCTTGAGAGATAAAAACAACACAGTAAAGGAGAGGGATGAACAACAAACGTATAAATCTAATTGAGAGTGAAGCTACACACTAAAGGAGTCGTATAGACAACAATCGAACAACACTACTTGAGAGATAAAAACAACACACTAAATGAGAGGGATGAATAACAAACGTAAAAATCTACTTGAGAGTTTAGCTACACACTGAATGAGTGGGATAGACAACAATCGAACAACTCTACTAGAGAGATAAAAACAACACACTAAAGGAGAGGGATGAACAACAAACGTATAAATCTACTTGAGAGTTAAGGAACACGCTTATGGAGTGGGATAGACAACAATTGAACAACTCTTCTTGAGAGATAAAAACAACACACAAAAGTAGTTGAATTGACAACAAACAACACACTAAAGGAGAGGGATGAACAACAAACGTATAAATCTACTTGAGAGTGAAGCTACACACTAAAGGAGTGGGATAGACAACAATCGAACAACACTACTTGAGAGATAAAAACAACACACTAAAGGAGAGGGATGAACAACAAACGTATAAATCTACTTGAGAGTGAAGCTACACACTAAAGGAGTGGGATAGACAACAATCGAACAACACTACTTGAGAGATAAAAACAACACACTAAAGGAGAGGGATGAACAACAAACGTATAAATCTACTTGAGAGTTAAGGAACACACTTATGGAGTGGGATAGACAACAATCCAACAACTCTTCTTGAGAGATAAAAACAACACACAAAAGTAGTTGAATTGACAACAAACGAACAACTCTTCTTGAGAGATAACAACACAAGAGAGGAGAGGGATGAACAACAAACGAATAAATATACTTGAGAGTGAAGCTACACACTAAAGGAGTGGGATAGACAACAATCCAACAACACTACTTGAGAGATAAAACCAACACACTAAAGGAGAGGGATGAACAACAAACGAGCAAATCTACTTGAGAGTGAAGCTACACACTAAATGATTTTGATAGACAACAATCTAACAACACTACTTGAGAGATAAAAACAACACACTAAAGGAGAGGGATGAACAACAAACGTATAAATCTACTTGAGAGTTAAGGAACACACTTATGGAGTGGGATAGACAACAATCGAACAACTCTTCTTGAGAGATAAAAACAACACATAAAAGTAGTTGAATTGACAACAAACGAACAACTCATCTTGAGAGATAAAAACAACACAGTAAAGGAGAGGGATGAACAGCAAACGTATAAATCTACTTGAGAGTGAAGCTACACACTAAAGGAGTCGGATAGACAACAATCGAACAACACTACTTGAGAGATAAAACAACACACTAAATGAGAGGGATGAATAACAAACGTAAAAATCTAATTGAGAGTTTAGCTACACACTGAACGAGTGGGATAGACAACAATCGAACAACTCTACTAGTGAGATAAAAACAACACACTAAAGGAGAGGAATGAACAACAAACGTATAAATCTACTTGAGAGTTAAGGAACACACTTATGGAGTGGGATAGACAACAATTGAACAACTCTTCTTGAGAGATAAAAACAACACACAAAAAGAATTGACAACGACAACAAACGAAAAACTCTAATTGAGAGATAAAAACAACACAGTAAAGGAGAGGGATGAACAACAAACGAGCAAATCTACTTGAGAGTGAAGCTACACACTAAAGGAGTGGGATAGACAACAATCCAACAACACTACTTGAGAGATAAAAACAACACACTAAAGGAGAGGGATGAACAACAAATGTATAAATCTACTTGAGAGTTAAGGAACACACTTATGGAGTGGGATAGACAACAATCGAACAACTCTTCTTGAGAGATAAAAACAACACACAAAAGTAGTTGAATTGACAACAAACGAACAACTCTTCTTGAGAGATAAAAACAACACACTAAAGGAGAGGGATGAACAACAAACGTATAAATCTACTTGAGAGTGAAGCTACACACTAAAGGAGTGGGATAGACAACAATCGAACAACACTACTTGAGAGATAAAAACAACACACTAAAGGAGAGGGATGAACAACAAACGTACAAATCTACTTGAGAGTGAAGCTACACACTAAAGGAGTGGGATAGACAACAATCGAACAACACTACTTGAGAGATAAAAACAACACACTAAAGGAGAGGGATGAACAACAAACGTATAAATCTACTTGAGAGTTAAGGAACACACTTATGGAGTGGGATAGACAACAATCGAACAACTCTTCTTGAGAGATAAAAACAACAAACAAAAGTGGTTGAATTGACAACAAACGAACAACTCGTATTGAGAGATAACAACACAGAAAAAGGAGAGGGATGAACAACAAACGTATAAATCTACTTGAGAGTGAAGCTACACACTAAAGGAGTCGGATAGACAACAATAAAACAACACTACTTGAGAGATAAAAACAACACACTAAAGGAGAGGGATGAACAACAAACGTATAAATCTACTTGAGAGTGAAGCTACACACTAAAGGAGTGGGATAGACAACAATCGAACAACACTACTTGAGAGATAAAAACAACACACTAAAGGAGAGGGATGAACAACAAACATATAAATCTACTTGAGAGTTAAGGAACACACTTATGGAGTGGGATAGACAACAATCGAACAACTCTTCTTGAGAGATAAAAACAACACACAAAAGTAGTTGAACTGACAACAAACGAACAACTCTTCTTGAGAGATAACAACACAGTAAAGGAGAGGGATGAACAACAAACGTATAAATCTACTTGAGAGTGAAGCTACACACTAAAGGAGTGGGATAGACAACAATCGAACAACACTACTTGAGAGATAAAAACAACACACTAAAGGAGAGGGATGAACAACAAACGTATAAATCTACTTGAGAGTGAAGCTACACACTAAAGGAGTGGGATAGACAACAATCTAACAACACTACTTGAGAGATAAAAACAACACACTAAACGAGTGGGATAGAAAACAATCGAACAACACTACTTGAGAGATAAGGAACACACTTATGGAGGGATAGACAACAATTTAACAACTCTTGAGAGATAAAAACAACACAAACAAAAGTAGAATTGACAACAAACGAACAACAATTCTTGAGAGATAAAAACAACACACTAAAGGAGAGGGATGAACAACAAACGTATAAATCTACTTGAGAGTGAAGCTACACACTAAAGGAGTGGGATAGACAACAATCGAACAACACTACTTGAGAGATAAAAACAACACACTAAAGGAGAGGGATGAACAACAAACGAATAACTCTACTTGAGAGTTAAGGTACACACTAAACGAGTGGGATAGACAACAATCGAACAACACTACTTGAGAGATAAAAACAACACACTAAAGGAGAGGGATGAACAACAAACGAGCAAATCTACTTGAGAGTTAAGGAACACACTAAAGGAGTGGGATAGACAACAATCGAACAACTCTACTTGAGAGATAAAAACAACACACTAAAGGAGAGGGATGAACAACAAACGTATAAATCTACTTGAGAGTTAAGGAACACACTTATGGAGTGGGATAGACAACAACGAACAACTCTTCTTGAGAGATAAAAACACACAAACTAGTTGAGACAAATAAAAACAACACACTAAAGGAGAGGGATGAACAACAAATGTACAAATCTACTTGAGAGTTAAGGAACACACTTATGGAGTGGGATAGACAACAATCCAACAACTCTTCTTGAGAGATGAAAACAACACACTAAAGTAGTTGAATTGACAACAAACGAACAACACACTAAAGGAGAGGGATGAACAACAAACGTATAAATCTACTTGAGAGTTAAGCTACACACTAAACGAGTGGGATAGACAACAATCGAACAACACTACTTGAGAGATAAAAACAACACACTAAAGGAGAGGGATGAACAACAAACGTATAAATCTACTTGAGAGTGAAGCTACACACTAAAGGAGTGGGATAGACAACAATCGAACAACACTACTTGAGAGATAAAAACAACACACTAAAGGAGAGGGATGAACAACAAACGTATAAATCTACTTGAGAGTTAAGGAACACACTTATGGAGTGGGATAGACAACAATCGAACAACTCTTCTTGAGAGATAAAAACAACACACAAAAGTAGTTGAACTGACAACAAACGAACAACTCTTCTTGAGAGATAATAACACAGTAAAGGAGAGGGATGAACAACAAACGTATAAATCTACTTGAGAGTGAAGCTACACACTAAAGGAGTGGGATAGACAACAATCGAACAACACTACTTGAGAGATAAAAACAACACACTAAAGGAGAGGGATGAACAACAAACGTATAAATCTACTTGAGAGTGAAGCTACACACTAAAGGAGTGGGATAGACAACAATCGAACAACTACTTGAGAGATAAAAACAACATACTAAAGGAGAGGGATGAACAACAAACGAGCAATCTACTTGAGAGTTAAGGAACACACTTATGGAGTGGGATAGACAACAATCGAACAACTCTTCTTGAGAGATGAAAACAACACATAAAAGTAGTTGAATTGACAACAAACTAACAACTCTCATTTAAGATAAAAACAACAGAGTAAAGGTGAGGGATGAACAACAAACGAGCAAATCTACTTGAGAGTGAAGCTACACACTAAAGGAGTGGGATAGACAACAATCGAACAACACTACTTGAGAGATAAAAACAACACACTAAAGGAGAGGGATGAACAACAAACGTTTAAATTTACTTGAGAGTTAAGGAACACACTTATGGAGTGGGATAGACAACAATCGAACAACTCTTCTTGAGAGATAAAAACAACACACAAAACTAGTTGAATTGACAACAAACGAACAACACACTAAAGGAGAGGGATGAACAACAAACGTATAAATCTACTTGAGAGTGAAGCTACACACTAAAGGAGTGGGATAGACAACAATCGAACAACACTACTTGAGAGATAAAACCAACACACTAAAGGAGAGGGACGAACAACAAACGTATAAATCTACTTGAGAGTGAAGCTACACACTAAAGGAGTGGGATAGACAACAATCGAACAACACTACTTGAGAGATAAAAACAACACACTAAAGGAGAGGGATGAACAACAAACGTATAAATCTACTTTAGAGTTAAGGAACACACTTATGGAGTGGGATAGACAACGATCGAACAACTCTTCTTGAGAGATGAAAACAACACATAAAAGTAGTTGAATTGACAACAAACGAACAACTCATCTTGAGAGATAAAAACAACACAGTAAAGGAGAGGGATGAACAACAAACGTATAAATCTACTTGAGAGTGAAGCTACACACTAAAGGAGTCGGATAGACAACAATCGAACAACACTACTTGAGAGATAAAAACAACACACTAAATGAGAGGGATGAATAACAAACGTAAAAATCTACTTGAGAGTTTAGCTACACACTGAACGAGTGGGATAGACAACAATCGAACAACTCTACTAGAGAGATAAAAACAACACACTAAAGGAGAGGGATGAACAACAAACGTATAAATCTACTTGAGAGTTAAGGAACACACTT
This sequence comes from Plantago major, assembly GCA_026545765.1. NCBI lineage: Eukaryota > Viridiplantae > Streptophyta > Magnoliopsida > Lamiales > Plantaginaceae > Plantago > Plantago major. The sequence goes on from CM048842.1 coordinate 36,296,529, forward strand.
ATGGAGTGGGATAGACAACAATTGAACAACTCTTCTTGAGAGATAAAAACAACACACAAAAGTAGTTGAATTGACAACAAACGAACAACTCTTCTTGAGAGATAAAAACAACACACTAAAGGAGAGGGATGAACAACAAACGTATAAATCTACTTGAGAGTGAAGCTACACACTAAAGTAGTGGGATAGACAACAACCGAACAACACTACTTGAGAGATAAAAACAACACACTAAAGGAGAGGGATGAAAAACAAACGTATAAATCTACTTGAGAGTTAAGGAACACACTTATGGAGTGGGATAGACAACAATCGAACAACTCTTCTTGAGAGATAAAAACAACACACTAAAGGAGAGGGATGAACAACAAACGTATAAATCTACTTGAGAGTTAAGGAACACACTTATGGAGTGGGATAGACAACAATCGAACAACTCTTCTTGAGAGATAAAAACAACACACAAAACTAGTTGAATTGACAACAAACGAACAACACACTAAAGGAGAGGGATGAACAACAAACGTATAAATCTACTTGAGAGTGAAGCTACACACTAAAGGAGTCGGATAGACAACAATCGAACAACACTACTTGAGAGATAAAAACAACACACTAAAGGAGAGGGATGAACAACAAACGTACAAATCTACTTGAGAGTGAAGCTACACACTAAAGAAGTGGGATAGACAACAATCGAACAACACTACTTGAGAGATAAAAACAACACACTAAAGGAGAGGGATGAACAACAAACGTATAAATCTACTTGAGAGTTAAGGAACTCACTTATGGAGTGGGATAGACAACAATCGAACAACTCTTCTTGAGAGATAAAAACAACACACAAAAGTAGTTGAATTGACAACAAACGAACAACTCTTCTTGAGAGATAAAAACAACACAGTAAAGGAGAGGGATGAACAACAAACGTATAAATCTACTTGAGAGTGAAGCTACACACTAAAGGAGTGGGATAGACAACAATCGAACAACACTACTTGAGAGATAAAATCAACACACTAAAGGAGAGGGATGAACAACAAACGTATAAATCTACTTGAGAGTTAAGCTACACACTAAAGGAGTGGGATAGACAACAACAACAACAACACTACTTGAGAGATAAAAACAACACACTAAAGGAGAGGGATGAACAACAAACGAGCAAATCTACTTGAGAGTTTAGCAACACACTACAGGAGTGGGATAGACAACAATCGAACAACACTACTTGAGAGATAAAAACAACACACTAAAGGAGAGGGATGAACAACAAACGTATAAATCTACTTTAGAGTTAAGGAACACACTTATGGAGTGGGATAGACAACAATCGAACAACTCTTCTTGAGAGATGAAAACAACACACTAAAGGAGAGGGATGAACAACAAACGTATAAATCTACTTGAGAGTTAAGCTACACACTAAAGGAGTGGGATAGACAACAATCGAACAACACTACTTGAGAGATAAAAACAACACACTAAAGGAGAGGGATGAACAACAAACGTATAAATCTACTTGAGAGTGAAGCTAAAGGAGTGGGATAGACAACAATCGAACAACACTACTTGAGAGATAAAAACAACACACTAAAGGAGAGGGATGAACAACAAACGTATAAATCTACTTGAGAGTTAAGGAACACACTTATGGAGTGGGATAGACAACAATCGAACAACTCTTCTTGAGAGATAAAAACAACACACAAAACTAGTTGAATTGACAACAAACGAACAACTCTTCTTGGAAGATAAAAACAACACACTAAAGGAGAGGGATGAACAACAAACGTATAAATCTACTTGAGAGTGAAGCTACACACTAAAGGAGTCGGATAGACAACAATCGAACAACACTACTTGAGAGATAAAAACAACACACTAAAGGAGAGGGATGAATAACAAACGTATAAATCTACTTGAGAGTTAAGCTACACACTAAACGAGTGGGATAGACAACAATCGAACAACACTACTTGAGAGATAAAAACAACACACTAAAGGAGAGGGATGAACAACAAACGTATAAATCTACTTGAGAGTTAAGGAACACACTTATGGAGTGGGATAGACAACAATCGAACAACTCTTCTTGAGAGATAAAAACAACACACAAAAGTAGTTGAATTGACAACAAACGAACAACTCTTCTTGAGAGATAAAAACAACACAGTAAAGGAGAGGGATGAACAACAAACGTATAAATCTACTTGAGAGTGAAGCTACACTAAAGGAGTGGGATAGACAACAATCGAACAACACTACTTGAGAGATAAAAACAACACACTAAAGGAGAGGGATGAATAACAAACGTATAAATCTACTTGAGAGTTAAGCTACACACTAAACGAGTGGGATAGACAACAATCGAACAACTCTACTAGAGAGATAAAAACAACACACTAAAGGAGAGGGATGAACAACAAACGTATAAATCTACTTGAGAGTTAAGGAACACACTTATGGAGTGGGATAGACAACAATCTAACAACTCTTCCTGAGAGATAAAAACAACAAACAAAAGTGGTTGAATTGACAACAAACGAACAACACACTAAAGGAGAGGGATGAACAACAAACGTATAAATCTACTTGAGAGTTAAGCTACACACTAAAGGAGTCGGATAGACAACAATCGAACAACACTACTTGAGAGATAAAAACAACACACTAAAGGAGAGGGATGAACAACAAACGTATAAATCTACTTGAGAGTGAAGCTACACACTAAAGGAGTGGGATAGACAACAATCGAACAACACTACTTGAGAGATAAAAACAACACACTAAAGGAGAGGGATGAACAACAAACGTATAAATCTACTTGAGAGTTAAGGAACACACTTATGGAGTGGGATAGACAACAATCGAACAACTCTTCTTGAGAGATAAAAACAACAAACAAAAGTGGTTGAATTGACAACAAACGAACAACTCTTCTTGAGAGATAACAACACAGTAAAGGAGAGGGATGAACAACAAACGTATAAATCTACTTGAGAGTGAAGCTACACTAAAGGAGTCGGATAGACAACAATCGAACAACACTACTTGAGAGATAAAAACAACACACTAAAGGAGAGGGATGAACAACAAACGTATAAATCTACTTGAGAGTTAAGCTACACACTAAACGAGTGGGATAGACAACAATCGAACAACACTACTTGAGAGATAAAAACAACACACTAAAGGAGAGGGATGAACAACAAACGTATAAATCTACTTGAGAGTTAAGCTACACACTAAAGGAGTGGGATAGACAACAATCGAACAACTCTATTTGAGAGGTAAAACAACACACTAAAGGAGAGGGATGAACAACAAATGTATAAATCTACTTGAGAGTTAAGGAACACACTTATGGAGTGGGATAGACAACAATCGAACAACTCTTCTTGAGAGATAAAAACAACACACAAAACTAGTTGAATTGACAACAAACGAACAACACACTAAAGGAGAGGGATGAACAACAAACGTATAAATCTACTTGAGAGTTAAGGAACACACTTATGGAGTGGGATAGACAACAATCGAACAACTCTTCTTGAGAGATAAAAACAACACACAAAAGTAGTTGAATTGACAACAAACGAACACACTAAAGGAGAGGGATGAACAACAAACGAGCAAATCAACTTGAGAGTTAAGCTACACTAAACGAGTGGGATAGACAACAATCGAACAACACTACTTGAGAGATAAAAACAACACACTAAAGGAGAGGGATGAACAACAAACGTATAAATCTACTTGAGAGTGAAGCTACACACTAAAGGAGTGGGATAGACAACAATCGAACAACACTACTTGAGAGATAAAACCAACACACTAAAGGAGAGGGACGAACAACAAACGGATAAATCTACTTTAGAGTTAAGGAACACACTTATGGAGTGGGATAGACAACAATTGAACAACTCTTCTTGAGAGATAAAAACAACACACAAAAGTAGTTGAATTGACAACAAACGAACAACTCTTCTTGAGAGATAAAAACAACACAGTAAAGGAGAGGGATGAACAACAAACGTATAAATCTACTTGAGAGTGAAGCTACAGACTAAAGGATTCGGATAGACAACAATCGAACAACACTACTTGAGAGATAAGGACAACACACTAAAGGAGAGGGATGAACAACAAACGTATAAATCTACTTGAGAGTGAAGCTACACACTAAAGGAGTGGGATAGACAACAATCGAACAACACTACTTGAGAGATAAAAACAACACACTAAAGGAGAGGGATGAACAACAAACGTATAAATCTACTTGAGAGTTAAGGAACACACTTATGGAGTGGGATAGACAACGATCGAACAACTCTTCTTGAGAGATGAAAACAACACATAAAAGTAGTTGAATTGACAACAAACGAACAACTCATCTTGAGAGATAAAAACAACACAGTAAAGGAGAGGGATGAACAACAAACGTATAAATCTACTTGAGAGTGAAGCTACACACTAAAGGAGTCGGATAGACAACAATCGAACAACACTACTTGAGAGATAAAAACAACACACTAAATGAGAGGGATGAATAACAAACGTAAAAATCTACTTGAGAGTTTAGCTACACACTGAACGAGTGGGATAGACAACAATCGAACAACTCTACTAGAGAGATAAAAACAACACACTAAAGGAGAGGGATGAACAACAAACGTATAAATCTACTTGAGAGTTAAGGAACACACTTATGGAGTGGGATAGACAACAATTGAACAACTCTTCTTGAGAGATAAAAATAACACACAAAACTAGTTGAATTGACAACAAACGAACAACACACTAAAGGAGAGGGATGAACAACAAACGTATAAATCTACTTGAGAGTTAAGCTACACACTAAACGAGTGGGATAGACAACAATCGAACAACACTACTTGAGAGATAAAAACAACACACTAAAGGAGAGGGATGAACAACAAACGTATAAATCTACTTGAGAGTGAAGCTACACACTAAAGGAGTGGGATAGACAACAATCGAACAACACTACTTGAGAGATAAAAACAACACACTAAAGGAGAGGGATGAACAACAAACGTATAAATCTACTTGAGAGTTAAGGAACACACTTATGGAGTGGGATAGACAACAATCGAACAACTCTTCTTGAGAGATAAAAACAACACACAAAAGTAGTTGAATTGACAACAAACGAACAACTCTTCTTGAGAGATAACAACACAGTAAAGGAGAGGGATGAACAACAAACGTATAAATCTACTTGAGAGTGAAGCTACACACTAAAGGAGTCGGATAGACAACAATCGAACAACACTACTTGAGAGATAAAAACAACACACTAAAGGAGAGGGATGAATAACAAACGTAAAAATCTACTTGAGAGTTTAGCTACACACTGAAGGAGTGGTATAGACAACAATCGAACAACTCTACTAGAGAGATAAAAACAACACACTAAAGGAGAGGGATGAACAACAAACGTATAAATCTACTTGAGAGTTAAGGAACACACTTATGGAGTGGGATAGACAACAATCGAACAACTCTTCTTGAGAGATAAAAACAACAAACAAAAGTGGTTGAATTGACAACAAACGAACAACTCTTCTTGAGAGATAACAACACAGTAAAGGAGAGGGATGAACAACAAACGTATAAATCTACTTGAGAGTGAAGCTACACACTAAAGGAGTGGGATAGACAACAATCGAACAACACTACTTGAGAGATAAAAACAACACACTAAATGAGAGGGATGAATAACAAACGTAAAAATCTACTTGAGAGTTTAGCTACACACTGAACGAGTGGGATAGACAACAATCGAACAACTCTACTAGAGAGATAAAAACAACACACTAAAGGAGAGGGATGAACAACAAACGTATAAATCTACTTGAGAGTTAAGGAACACACTTATGGAGTGGGATAGACAACAATCGAACAACTCTTCTTGAGAGATAAAAACAACACACAAAACTAGTTGAATTGACAACAAACGAACAACACACTAAAGGAGAGGGATGAACAACAAACGTATAAATCTACTTGAGAGTTAAGGTACACACTAAACGAGTGGGATAGACAACAATCGAACAACACTACTTGAGAGATAAAAACAACACACTAAAGGAGAGGGATGAACAACAAACGTATAAATCTACTTGAGAGTGAAGCTACACACTAAAGGAGTGGGATAGACAACAATCGAACAACACTACTTGAGAGATAAAAACAACACACTAAAGGAGAGGGATGAACAACAAACGTATAAATCTACTTGAGAGACAACGATCGAACAACTCTTCTTGAGAGATGAAAACAACACATAAAAGTAGTTGAATTGACAACAAACGAACAACTCATCTTGAGAGATAAAAACAACACAGTAAAGGAGAGGGATGAACAACAAACGTATAAATCTACTTGAGAGTGAAGCTACACACTAAAGGAGTCGGATAGACAACAATCGAACAACACTACTTGAGAGATAAAAACAACACACTAAAGGAGAGGGATGAACAACAAACGTATAAATCTACTTGAGAGTTAAGCTACACACTAAACGAGTGGGATAGACAACAATCGAACAACACTACTTGAGAGATAAAAACAACACACTAAAGGAGAGGGATGAAGAACAAATGAGAGTTAAGCTACACACTAAAGGAGTGGGATAGACAACAATCGAACAACACTACTTGAGAGATAAAAACAACACACTAAAGGAGAGGGATGAACAACAAACGTATAAATCTACTTGAGAGTTAAGGAACACACTTATGGAGTGGGATAGACAACAATCGAACAACTCTTCTTGAGAGATAAAAACAACACACAAAACTAGTTGAATTGACAACAAACGAACAACACACTAAAGGAGAGGGATGAACAACAAACGTATAAATCTACTTGAGAGTTAAGCTACACACTAAACGAGTGGGATAGACAACAATCGAACAACACTACTTGAGAGATAAAAACAACACACTAAAGGAGAGGGATGAACAACAAACGTATAAATCTACTTGAGAGTGAAGCTACACACTAAAGGAGTGGGATAGACAACAATCGAACAACACTACTTGAGAGATAAAAACAACACACTAAAGGAGAGGGATGAACAACAAACGTATAAATCTACTTGAGAGTTAAGGAACACACTTATGGAGTGGGATAGACAACAATCGAACAACTCTTCTTGAGAGATAAAAACAACACACAAAAGTAGTTGAATTGACAACAAACGAACAACTCTTCTTGAGAGATAACAACACAGTAAAGGAGAGGGATGAACAACAAACGTATAAATCTACTTGAAAGTGAAGCTACACACTAAAGGAGTCGGATAGAAAACAATCGAACAACACTACTTGAGAGATACAAACAACACACTAAATGAGAGGGATGAATAACAAACGTAAAAATCTACTTGAGAGTTTAGCTACACACTGAATGAGTGGGATAGACAACAATCGAACAACTCTACTAGAGAGATAAAAACAACACACTAAAGGAGAGGGATGAACAACAAACGTATAAATCTACTTGAGAGTTAAGGAACACACTTATGGAGTGGGATAGACAACAATTGAACAACTCTTCTTGAGAGATAAAAACAACACACAAAAGTAGTTGAATTGACAACAAACGAACAACTCTTCTTGAGAGATAAAAACAACACACTAAAGGAGAGGGATGAACAACAAACGTATAAATCTACTTGAGAGTGAAGCTACACACTAAAGGAGTCGGATAGACAACAATCGAACAACACTACTTGAGAGATAAAAACAACACACTAAATGAGAGGGATGAATAACAAACGTAAAAATCTACTTGAGAGTTTAGCTACACACTGAACGAGTGGGATAGACAACAATCGAACAACTCTACTAGAGAGATAAAAACAACACACTAAAGGAGAGGGATGAACAACAAACGTATAAATCTACTTGAGAGTTAAGGAACACACTTATGGAGTGGGATAGACAACAATCCAACAACTCTTCTTGAGAGATGAAAACAACACACTAAAGTAGTTGAATTGACAACAAACGAACAACACACTAAAGGAGAGGGATGAACAACAAACGTATAAATCTACTTGAGAGTTAAGGTACACACTAAACGAGTGGGATAGACAACAATCGAACAACACTACTTGAGAGATAAAAACAACACACTAAAGGAGAGGGATGAACAACAAACGTATAAATCTACTTGAGAGTGAAGCTACACACTAAAGGAGTGGGATAGACAACAATCGAACAACACTACTTGAGAGATAAAAACAACACACTAAAGGAGAGGGATGAACAACAAACGTATAAATCTACTTGAGAGTTAAGGAACACACTTATGGAGTGGGATAGACAACAATCGAACAACTCTTCTTGAGAGATAAAAACAACACACAAAAGTAGTTGAATTGACAACAAACGAACAACTCTTCTTGAGAGATAACAACACAGTAAAGGAGAGGGATGAACAACAAACGTATAAATCTACTTGAGAGTGAAGCTACACACTAAAGGAGTGGGATAGACAACAATCGAACAACACTACTTGAGAGATAAAAACAACACACTAAAGGAGAGGGATGAACAACAAACGTATAAATCTACTTGAGAGTTAAGCTACACACTAAACGAGTGGGATAGACAACATTTGAACAACACTACTTGAGAGATAAAAACAACACACTAAAGGAGAGGGATGAACAACAAACGTATAAATCTACTTGAGAGTGAAGCTAAAGGAGTGGGATAGACAACAATCGAACAACTCCACGAGAGATAAAAACAACACACTAAAGGAGAGGGATGAACAACAAACGTATAAATCTACTTGAGAGTTAAGGAACACACTTATGGAGTGGGATAGACAACAATCGAACAACTCTTCTTGAGAGATAAAAACAACACACAAAACTAGTTGAATTGACAACAAACGAACAACACACTAAAGGAGAGGGATGAACAACAAACGTATAAATCTACTTGAGAGTGAAGCTACACACTAAAGGAGTGGGATAGACAACAATCGAACAACACTACTTGAGAGATAAAAACAACACACTAAAGGAGAGGGATGAACAACAAACGTATAAATCTACTTGAGAGTGAAGCCACACACTAAAGGAGTGGGATAGACAACAATCGAACAACACTACTTGAGAGATAAAAACAACACAGTAAAGGAGAGGGATGAACAACAAACGTATAAATCTACTTGAGAGTTAAGGAACACACTTATGGAGTGGGATAGACAACAATCGAACAACTCTTCTTGAGAGATAAAAACAACACATAAAAGTAGTTGAATTGACAACAAACGAACAACTCATCTTGAGAGATAAAAACAACACAGTAAAGGAGAGGGATGAACAACAAACGTATAAATCTACTTGAGAGTGAAGCTACACACTAAAGGAGTCGGATAGACAACAATCGAACAACACTACTTGAGAGATAAAAACAACACACTAAATGAGAGGGATGAATAACAAACGTATAAATCTACTTGAGAGTTAAGCTACACACTGAACGAGTGGGATAGACAACAATCGAACAACACTACTTGAGAGATAAAAACAACACACAAAAGTAGTTGAATTGACAACAAACGAACAACTCTTCTTGAGAGATAAAAACAACACACTAAAGGAGAGGGATGAACAACAAACGTATAAATCTACTTGAGAGTTAAGGAACACACTTATGGAGTGGGATAGACAACAATCGAACAACTCTTCTTGAGAGATAAAAACAACACACAAAAGTAGTTGAATTGACAACAAACGAACAACTCTTCTTGAGAGATAAAAACAACACACTAAAGGAGAGGGATGAACAACAAACGTATAAATCTACTTGAGAGTGAAGCTAAAGGAGTGGGATAGACAACAATCGAACAACACTACTTGAGAGATAAAAACAACACACTAAAGGAGAGGGATGAACAACAAACGTATAAATCTACTTGAGAGTTAAGGAACACACTTATGGAGTGGGATAGACAACAATCGAACAACTCTTCTTGAGAGATAAAAACAACACACAAAAGTAGTTGAATTGACAACAAACGAACAACTCTTCTTGAGAGATAACAACACAGTAAAGGAGAGGGATGAACAACAAACGTATAAATCTACTTGAGAGTGAAGCTACACACTAAAGGAGTGGGATAGACAACAATCGAACAACACTACTTGAGAGATAAAAACAACACACTAAAGGAGAGGGATGAACAACAAACGTATAAATCTACTTGAGAGTTAAGGAACACACTTATGGAGTGGGATAGACAACAATCGAACAACTCTTCTTGAGAGATAAAAACAACACACAAAAGTAGTTGAATTGACAACAAACGAACAACTCTTCTTGAGAGATAACAACACAGTAAAAGGAGAGGGATGAACAACAAACGTATAAATCTACTTGAGAGTGAAGCTACACACTAAAGGAGTCGGATAGACAACAATCGAACAACACTACTTGAGAGATAAAAACAACACACTAAAGGAGAGGGATGAACAACAAACGTATAAATCTACTTGAGAGTGAAGCTACACACTAAAGGAGTCGGATAGACAACAATCGAACAACTCTTCTTGAGAGATAAAAACAAAACACAAAACTAGTCGAATTGACAACAAACGAACAACTCTTCTTGAGAGATAAAAACAACACACTAAAGGAGAGGGATGAACAACAAACGTATAAATCTACTTGAGAGTTAAGGAACACACTTATGGAGTGGGATAGACAACAATCGAACAACTCTTCTTGAGAGATGAAAACAACACACAAAAGTAGTTGAATTGACAACAAACGAACAACTCTTTTTGAGAGATAAAAACAACACACTAAAGGAGAGGGATGAACAACAAACGTATAAATCTACTTGAGAGTGAAGCTACACACTAAAGGAGTGGGATAGACAACAATCGAACAACACTACTTGAGAGATAAAAACAACACACTAAAGGAGAGGGATGAACAACAAACGTATAAATCTACTTGAGAGTTAAGGAACACACTTATGGAGTGGGATAGACAACAATCGAACAACTCTTCTTGAGAGATAAAAACAACACACAAAAGTAGTTGAATTGACAACAAACGAACAACTCATCTTGAGAGATAAAAACAACACAGTAAAGGAGAGGGATGAACAACAAACGTATAAATCTACTTGAGAGTGAAGCTACACACTAAAGGAGTCGGATAGACAACAATCGAACAACACTACTTGAGAGATAAAAACAACACACTAAATGAGAGGGATGAATAACAAACGTAAAAATCTACTTGAGAGTTTAGCTACACACTGAATGAGTGGGATAGACAACAATCGAACAACTCTACTAGAGAGATAAAAACAACACACAAAAGTAGTTGAATTGACAACAAACGAACAACTCTTCTTGAGAGATAACAACACAGTAAAGGAGAGGGATGAACAACAAACGTATAAATCTACTTGAGAGTTAAGGAACACACTTATGGAGTGGGATAGACAACAATCGAACAACTCTTCTTGAGAGATAAAAATAACACACAAAAGTAGTTGAATTGACAACAAACGAACAACTCTTCTTGAGAGATAAAAACAACACACTAAAGGAGAGGGATGAACAACAAACGTATAAATCTACTTGAGAGTGAAGCTACACACTAAAGGAGTGGGATAGACAACAATCGAACAACACTACTTGAGAGATAAAAACAACACACTAAAGGAGAGGGATGAACAACAAACGTATAAATCTACTTGAGAGTTAAGGAACACACTTATGGAGTGGGATAGACAACAATCGAACAACTCTTCTTGAGAGATAAAAACAACACACAAAAGTAGTTGAATTGACAACAAACGAACAACTCTTCTTGAGAGATAAAAACAACACAGTAAAGGAGAGGGATGAACAACAAACGTATAAATCTACTTGAGAGTGAAGCTACACACTAAAGGAGTCGGATAGACAACAATCGAACAACACTACTTGAGAGATAAAAACAACACACTAAATGAGAGGGATGAATAACAAACGTATAAATCTACTTGAGAGTTAAGCTACACACTGAACGAGTGGGATAGACAACAATCGAACAACTCTTCTTGAGAGATAAAAACAACACACAAAAGTAGTTGAATTGACAACAAACGAACAACTCTTCTTGAGAGATAAAAACAACACACTAAAGGAGAGGGATGAACAACAAACGTATAAATCTACTTGAGAGTTAAGGAACACACTTATGGAGTGGGATAGACAACAATCGAACAACTCTTCTTGAGAGATGAAAACAACACACAAAAGTAGTTGAATTGACAACAAACGAACAACTCTTCTTGAGAGATAAAAACAACACAGTAAAGGAGAGGGATGAACAACAAACGTATAAATCTACTTGAGAGTGAAGCTACACACTAAACGAGTGGGATAGACAACAATCGAACAACACTACTTGAGAGATAAAAACAACACACTAAAGGAGAGGGATGAATAACAAACGTATAAATCTACTTGAGAGTTAAGCTACACACTGAACGAGTGGGATAGACAACAATCGAACAACTCTTCTTGAGAGATAAAAACAACACACAAAAGTAGTTGAATTGACAACAAACGAACAACTCTTCTTGAGAGATAAAAACAACACACTAAAGGAGAGGGATGAACAACAAACGTATAAATCTACTTGAGAGTTAAGGAACACTTATGGAGTGGGATAGACAACAATCGAACAACTCTTCTTGAGAGATGAAAACAACACATAAAAGTAGTTGAATTGACAACAAACGAACAACTCATCTTGAGAGATAAAAACAACACAGTAAAGGAGAGGGATGAACAACAAACGTATAAATCTACTTGAGAGTGAAGCTAAAGGAGTGGGATAGACAACAATCGAACAACACTACTTGAGAGATAAAAACAACACACTAAAGGAGAGGGATGAACAACAAACGTATAAATCTACTTGAGAGTTAAGGAACACACTTATGGAGTGGGATAGACAACAATCCAACAACTCTTCTTGAGAGATAAAAACAACACACAAAAGTAGTTGAATTGACAACAAACGAACAACTCTTCTTGAGAGATAACAACACAATAAAGGAGAGGGATGAACAACAAACGTATAAATCTACTTGAGAGTGAAGCTACACACTAAAGGAGTCGGATAGACAACAATCGAACAACACTACTTGAGAGATAAAAACAACACACTAAAGGAGAGGGATGAATAACAAACGTATAAATCTACTTGAGAGTTAAGCTACACAATGAACGAGTGGGATAGACAACAATCGAACAACTCTTCTTGAGAGATAAAAACAACACACAAAAGTAGTTGAATTGACAACAAACGAACAACTCTTCTTGAGAGATAAAAACAACACACTAAAGGAGAGGGATGAACAACAAACGTATAAATCTACTTGAGAGTTAAGCTACACACTGAACGAGTGGGATAGACAACAATCGAACAACTCTACTAGAGAGATAAAAACAACACACTAAAGGAGAGGGATGAACAACAAACGTATAAATCTACTTGAGAGTTAAGGAACACACTTATGGAGTGGGATAGACAACAATCGAACAACTCTTCTTGAGAGATAAAAACAACACACAAAACTAGTTGAATTGACAACAAACGAACAACACACTAAAGGAGAGGGATGAACAACAAACGTATAAATCTACTTGAGAGTTAAGCTACACACTAAACGAGTGGGATAGACAACAATCGAACAACACTACTTGAGAGATAAAAACAACACACTAAAGGAGAGGGATGAACAACAAACGTATAAATCTACTTGAGAGTGAAGCTACACACTAAAGGAGTGGGATAGACAACAATCGAACAACACTACTTGAGAGATAAAACCAACACACTAAAGGAGAGGGACGAACAACAAACGGATAAATCTACTTTAGAGTTAAGGAACACACTTATGGAGTGGGATAGACAACGATCGAACAACTCTTCTTGAGAGATGAAAACAACACATAAAAGTAGTTGAATTGACAACAAACGAACAACTCATCTTGAGAGATAAAAACAACACAGTAAAGGAGAGGGATGAACAACAAACGTATAAATCTACTTGAGAGTGAAGCTACACACTAAAGGAGTGGGATAGACAACAATCGAACAACTCTTCTTGAGAGATAAAAACAACACACAAAAGTAGTTGAATTGACAACAAACAAACAACTCTCCTTGAAGATAAAAACAACACACTAAATGAGAGGGATGAATAACAAACGTATAAATCTACTTGAGAGTTAAGCTACACACTGAACGAGTGGGATAGACAACAATCGAACAACTCTACTAGAGAGATAAAAACAACACACTAAAGGAGAGGGATGAACAACAAACGTATAAATCTACTTGAGAGTTAAGGAACACACTTATGGAGTGGGATAGACAACAATCGAACAACTCTTCTTGAGAGATAAAAACAACACACAAAACTAGTTGAATTGACAACAAACAACACACTAAAGGAGAGGGATGAACAACAAACGTATAAATCTACTTGAGAGTTAAGCTACACACTAAACGAGTGGGATAGACAACAATCGAACAACACTACTTGAGAGATAAAAACAACACACTAAAGGAGAGGGATGAACAACAAACGTATAAATGTACTTGAGAGTGAAGCTACACACTAAAGGAGTGGGATAGACAACAATCGAACAACACTACTTGAGAGATAAAAACAACACACTAAAGGAGAGGGATGAACAACAAACGTATAAATCTACTTGAGAGTTAAGGAACACACTTATGGAGTGGGATAGACAACAATCGAACAACTCTTCTTGAGAGATAAAAACAACAAACAAAAGTAGTTGAATTGACAACAAACGAACAACTCTTCTTGAGAGATAAAAACAACACAGTAAAGGAGAGGGATGAACAACAAACGTATAAATCTACTTGAGAGTTAAGCTACACACTAAAGGAGTGGGATAGACAACAATCGAACAACACTACTTGAGAGATAAAAACAACACACTAAAGGAGAGGGATGAACAACAAACGTATAAATCTACTTGAGAGTTAAGGAACACACTTATGGAATGGGATAGACAACAATCGAACAACTCTTATTGAGAGATAAAAACAACACACAAAAGTAGTTGAATTGACAACAAACGAACAACTCTTCTTGAGAGAGAACAACACAGTAAAGGAGAGGGATGAACAACAAACGTATAAATCTACTTGAGAGTGAAGCTACACACTAAAGGAGTCGGATAGACAACAATCGAACAACACTACTTGAGAGATAAAAACAACACACTAAATGAGAGGGATGAATAACAAACGTATAAATCTACTTGAGAGTTAAGCTACACACTGAACGAGTGGGATAGACAACAATCGAACAACTCTACTAGAGAGATAAAAACAACACACTAAAGGAGAGGGATGAACAACAAACGTATAAATCTACTTGAGAGTTAAGGAACACACTTATGGAGTGGGATAGACAACAATTGAACAACTCTTCTTGAGAGATAAAAACAACACACAAAACTAGTTGAATTGACAACAAACGAACAACACACTAAAGGAGAGGGATGAACAACAAACGTATAAATCTACTTGAGAGTTAAGCTACACACTAAACGAGTGGGATAGACAACAATCGAACAACACTACTTGAGAGATAAAAACAACACACTAAAGGAGAGGGATGAATAACAAACGTATAAATCTACTTGGGAGTTAAGTTACACACTAAAGGAGTCGGATAGACAACAATCGAACAACACTACTTGAGAGATAAAAACAACACACTAAAGGAGAGGGATGAACAACAAACCTATAAATGTACTTGAGAGAGAAGCTACACACTGAAGGAGTGGGATAGACAACAATCGAACAACACTACTTGAGAGACAAAAACAACACACTAAAGGAGAGGGATGAACAATAAACGTATAAATCTACTTGAGAGTTAAGGAACACACTTATGGAGTGGGATAGACAACAATCGAACAACTCTTCTTGAGAGATAAAAACAACAAACAAAAGTAGTTGAATTGACAACAAACGAACAACTCTTCTTGAGAGATAAAAACAACACAGTAAAGGAGAGGGATGAACAACAAACGTATAAATCTACTTGAGAGTTAAGCTACACACTAAACGAGTGGGATAGAAAACAATCGAACAACACTACTTGAGAGATAAAAACAACACACAAAACGAGAGGGATGAACAACAAACGTATGAATCTACTTGGGAGTGAAGGAACACACTTATGGAATGGGAAAGACAACAATCGAATAACTCTTCTTGATAGATAAAAACAACACACAAAAGTAGTTGAATTGACAACAAACGAACAACTCTTTTTGAGAGATAAAAACAACACAGTAAAGGAGAGGGATGAACAACAAACGTATAAATCTACTTGAGAGTTAAGGAACACACTTATGGAGTGGGAAAGACAACAATCGAACAACTCTTCTTGAGAGATAAAAACAACACACAAAAGTAGTTGAATTGACAACAAACGAACAACTCTTCTTGAGAGATAAAAACAACACAGTAAAGGAGAGGGATGAACAACAAACGTATAAATCTACTTGAGAGTGAAGCTACACACTAAAGGAGTCGGATAGACAACAATCGAACAACACTACTTGAGAGATAAAAACAACACACTAAAGGAGAGGGATGAATAACAAACGTATAAATCTACTTAGGAGTTAAGCTACACACTGAACGAGTGGGATAGACAACAATCGAACAACTCTACTAGAGAGATAAAAACAACACACTAAAGGAGAGGGATGAACAACAAACGTATAAATCTACTTGAGAGTTAAGGAACACACTTATGGAGTGGGATAGACAACAATCGAACAACTCTTCTTGAGAGATAAAAACAACACACAAAACTAGTTGAATTGACAACAAACGAACAACACACTAAAGGAGAGGGATGAACAATAAACGTATAAATCTACTTGAGAGTTAAGCTACACACTAAACGAGTGGGATAGACAACAATCGAACAACACTACTTGAGAGATAAAAACAACACACTAAAGGAGAGGGATGAACAACAAACGTATAAATCTACTTGAGAGTGAAGCTACACACTAAAGGAGTGGGATAGACAACAATCGAACAACACTACTTGAGAGATAAAAACAACACACTAAAGGAGAGGGATGAACAACAAACGTATAAATCTACTTTAGAGTTAAGGAACAAACTTATGGAGTGGGATAGACAACAATCGAACAACTCTTCTTGAGAGATAAAAACAACACACAAAAGTAGTTGAATTGACAACAAACGAACAACTCTTCTTGAGAGATAAAAACAACACAGTAAAGGAGAGGGATGAACAACAAACGTATAAATCTACTTGAGAGTTAAGGAACACACTTATGGAGTGGGATAGACAACAATCGAACAACTCTTCTTGAGAGATAAAAACAACACACAAAAGTAGTTGAATTGACAACAAACGAACAACTCTTCTTGAGAGATAAAAACAACACACTAAAGGAGAGGGATGAACAACAAATGTATAAATCTACTTGAGAGTTAAGGAACACACTTATGGAGTGGGATAGACAACAATCGAACAACTCTTCTTGAGAGATAAAAACAACACACAAAACTAGTTGAATTGACAACAAACGAACAACACACTAAAGGAGAGGGATGAACAACAAACGTATAAATCTACTTGAGAGTTAAGCTACACACTAAACGAGTGGGATAGACAACAATCGAACAACACTACTTGAGAGATAAAAACAACACACTAAAGGAGAGGGATGAACAACAAACGTATAAATCTACTTGAGAGTGAAGGAACACACTTATGGAGTGGGAAAGACAACAATCGAACAACTCTTCTTGAGAGATAAAAACAACACACAAAAGTAGTTGAATTGACAACAAACGAACAACTCTTCTTGAGAGATAAAAACGACACAGTAAAGGACAAGGATGAACAACAAACGTATAAATCTACTTGAGAGTGAAGCTACACACTAAAGGAGTCGGATAGACAACAATCGAACAACACTACTTGAGAGATAAAAACAACACACTAAAGGAGAGGGATGAACAACAAACGTATAAATCTACTTGAGAGTTAAGGAACACACTTATGGAGTGGGATAGACAACAATCGAACAACTCTTCTTGAGAGATAAAAATAACACACAAAAGTAGTTGAATTGACAACAAACGAACAACTCTTCTTGAGAGATAAAAACAACACACTAAAGGAGAGGGATGAACAATAAACGTATAAATCTACTTGAGAGTTAAGCTACACACTAAACGAGTGGGATAGAAAACAATCGAACAACACTACTTGAGAGATAAAAACAACACACTAAAGGAGAGGGATGAACAACAAACGTATAAATCTACTTGAGAGTTAAGGAACACACTTATGGAGTGGGATAGACAACAATCGAACAACTCTTCTTGAGAGATAAAAACAACACAGTAAAGGAGAGGGATGAACAACAAACGTATAAATCTACTTGAGAGTGAAGCTACACACTAAAGGAGTCGGATAGACAACAATCGAACAACACTACTTGAGAGATAAAAACAACACACTAAAGGAGAGGGATGAATAACAAACGTATAAATCTACTTGAGAGTTAAGCTACACACTGAACGAGTGGGATAGACAACAATCGAACAACTCTACTAGAGAGATAAAAACAACACACTAAAGGAGAGGGATGAACAACAAACATATAAATCTACTTGAGAGTTAAGGAACACACTTATGGAGTGGGATAGACAACAATCGAACAACTCTTCTTGAGAGATAAAAACAACACACAAAACTAGTTGAATTGACAACAAACGAACAACACACTAAAGGAGAGGGATGAACAACAAACGTATAAATCTACTTGAGAGTTAAGCTACACACTAAACGAGTGGGATAGACAACAATCGAACAACACTACTTGAGAGATAAAAACAACACACTAAAGGAGAGGGATGAACAACAAACGTATAAATCTACTTGAGAGTGAAGCTACACACTAAAGGAGTGGGATAGACAACAATCGAACAACACTACTTGAGAGATAAAAACAACACACTAAAGGAGAGGGATGAACAACAAACGTATAAATCTACTTGAGAGTTAAGGAACACACTTATGGAGTGGGATAGACAACAATCGAACAACTCTTCTTGAGAGATGAAAACAACACACAAAAGTAGTTGAATTGACAACAAACGAACAACTCTTCTTGATAGATTAAAACAACACAGTAAAGGAGAGGGATGAACAATAAACGTATAAATCTACTTGAGAGTTAAGCTACACACTTATGGAGTGGGATAGACAACAATCGAAACACTCTTCTTGAGAGATAAAAACAATACACAAAAGTAGTTGAATTGACAACAAACGAACAACTCTTCTTGAGAGATAAAAACAACACACTAAAGGAGAGGGATGAACAATAAACGTATAAATCAATTCGGATTTTGGACAGATACACATCAGCAGATAAAGAGAACTTTCGACCAATCAGAACAAAAGTATTTGACAACCAAGCAAAGGAATGGACCAATCATAGAAGAGGGATTTACCACATATTGAATGACTTGGACACCCTAGAATGGCTCCAATCCTTTTTGGCTTAATGTATTATATAGATAGATATTACCACGGGTGAATTTCATCCAGTACCCCTCTTAGATGTTCTAATTACACATGGGTACCAGTTAGATCAACAATAACATGCAAGTCCTGTTCGATATAAATCAATTACATCTAAGTCTACGAATTTGACTTTTGGCGAATTAAAATCAGGAAAAGGCATGTTTACCCCTGCTCAAATATCAGATTTTAGTTTTGTCCAAACAACCTTAACTTAGTGATGATGTGTGGACATGGATGTAATTAATTTATGTAATTAAAGTTTGGATAAATTTTTATTATAATATTTTATAAATTAACTTGTAGTTTAAGAAACCTCATGAGGGTCAGTCCTAGAATCTAAAACATTATGAGGGACCCATTTCAATTTTCACATGCCAAACATATAAATATGAAATGGTTAAGGGTCAATTTGCAATTTCCAGAACTCCAAACGTGTTTTAAAGCATGGGTGGCACTTTTGTAAATAATGTGAACTTTTAAATTGCAATACAAGTCCCTAGGGCTCACCTAATTATCAAATGATAGTCCTTTATTTTTTTAAAAACCTCAATCAAGTCCCTGTAAAATCCCAAAACTTTCTTACACTTTGGTTCTTCAATATTTTGAACGAATCTCGGTTTTAAACTTCGATATACACGAGTAATCATTGTCCATTCAATAAACATCATCCAAGACGACAGATCTGAAACTGGAGGAAGATGAAGCGATGACGAAGAAAGGTAGCGGCGGAGCAGAGGAGGCATGGGTGGAGAAGAGGAGGAGGCAGAATAATGGAGAAGGAGGCATGATGCAACCAATAGATAAATTCATGAATCAATCAATCTCTAACAAATCATTTTCACCTTCCTGCCATGGATGGAGCTTCCATGGAAGTGAAAGGAAACATGTGTTAATTAATGTGAAATTTTTTTTCACATTTGTTTGTATTTTTATTTTATTTTTCATAATTTTTTATTTTATAAACATTTTTATGTCATTATTTATTTTTCAATTTTATTTATTTCGGAATTTCTTTTTTATTTCTTAAAATCATTTTTCTATCTTTCATTTATTATCCAAAAAAATTATTTTTATATTATTTATTTATTTTCATATTTTTTTAAATAACTTTTCTAATTTTTATTTATTTTTCAAAAAAATATTTTTAAAAATAATTTTTTTCTGTTTTTTATTTATTGTTCATAATTTTTTATTCACCATAAATCATTTTTCTTTTTTTTTTTAATTTATTTCTGGACATTATTGTGTATTAAAATCGAAAAGGGGGTAAAATAAACTAAGGACCTGTTTGTTTGTCCAATAATCAATTTCAACATATAAGCTGGTCAACGAAAAATCACTTTTTGGACATAAATATAATTGTTGAACTAACTGGTGCTTAAATGCAATGACCATATCTAACAGGGGTATATGTAATAACCCCTTTTACCGATTTAGTTAACACTCAACTTTCCTTATTTTTTGGTTATTTTGTTGCCCACAAAGTAAATGTAAAGCTTGTCCAGTGACGGAGAATACCAGATTAAATGTCAAATGATGTTCATGTGGCTTACTGATTAGTATTATTTTCTAAGTGTACACGTAATTTAACATTAAAGTTTCAAGGAAAAGCAAACATTCAGGTTTGAGCTTTCAGCTTTGGTTAGTAAAGTTTACTGGATGGGAAAATATTCATCGCGATTATGGGATGTCCAATAACTGAAAGCATATGAATTCTAATCTGGCCACCAAAACACAAAAAGAAAATTTCTAACCAAGCAATTTTAAATTTTTATAAGATTTGGAATAAACATATTGCAGATCCAAGTCCAGGAAAATACATTATTAGCAGCAAGTTAAAACTGATCTCAGTAAAATGGCCAGCAATGTTTAACAACAATACTTTCAAGCAAGACCAACATAAAATTAATGGATATGTAGGAATAAAACAGTCTTCTCTTGTACCAGCATCATTCAAGAGAATCCGAGCGAAGGGCTGCAAAAATAAACATAGCAGATTTATTCAGAAAACATATACATCAGAACAGCTTCATCTCACAAAACCTGAAATTCAGCTCAAACATAGGAATGGCTACAAAAAAACTAGCACCAGATGTAGCCAAGCCAAAAAGTACAGTCATAGAATGAATCCACAGTCAATAGTTATTTAAAGATCATATTTGTAATAGCTAAAGATCACTTAGTTTGGCGTGAAAATAGACACCATGATAACTGCGCCCATCTAGTAGTTAAGAAACAGCTTGGCTTTTGCAAGCTTGCTAACTAAACATCTCCACTATTTGGATACCAAACCAATGTTGGAATGGAAAGGGATAGAAGGCTGGAACGTTATATTTAAAAGACAAATCATAATCCCATAGATTTCGTATGCCCGAACTGTAAGTTCAAAAGCTATACTATTATGGAAAATATATATCTCAATTCTATTTTATACTCTTACCGGGAAAAAGAGAGTATAATTACATTTACGATTCAAAGAAACAAAAGCATCAACACATTCCTACCAAGTACCAACCACTAATAACATCCTTATACTTCAAATAATCATTGTAAACAGCTATTCTTGAACTGGTCCCTCTGCTAGGAGAGTGAGGAAAGGTGAAATAGATCTATAGCCGATTACACGTTGCCAGAACAAAGTTTAGGTCCCTGACTGAGTAATAAGTTGAAAATTCTCCCCGACCAGAAAGCAAGGTCCTGAACCGGTCGTGTGATTATAAAATTAAAGGAAAGGTGGATGCTGGCCTGAGGTTATTCTCTCGTCATTTTTTATAGTGGGAGTGGAAAGAGAGGGATAATTGTTACCATCTTGCCTTGGTATCTTAGCTACCACATTGAACCAACAGCGAACACTGACACAAGAAATCCGTAGGCATTCACCATTTTTCTCAAAAATTGATGAAATAAACACATTAGCGATGAGCAACCAACTCTGGGAGAGATTGGAAGTTAGAATACTTGGAACAACTATTTATAGTGAGGCACAAAACAGAAACAGAACCATTTCACATATTCAAAAGAAGAAACCTGGTCTTTAGTCAAATAAGTGAAACAGCAGGAGCGTACTAGAATATCGAGAGAGAGATGACACAAAATGTAATTGGGTTTTGGACATTTAAAACCTACACAAATCCAGCAAAAGGAATCAGTTTACATGAGAAAATTAGCCACATTGCTGCATTATTAATTTTAGTCTTTTCCATCGAACAACTTGAAGCTTCCTAATTCATCCAAAGCAAACAGTGAGATGTGCTTCCAGGTATCAATACAATATGTCTACATAACAGAGTATATCACCAGGTAATTTATACGCAAGTCGCAACTAGGAACCCTTTTGGCCTTTCCTAAGTTACAAAACACTAGATTTATAAACCATTTCCCATAACTAGTTTGGAGTGCATAAATGAGGTCAAAGAAGTACAGTGATAGTTATTTATCATTTTAAATTCATTCTAAATAATTTTCAAATCTTATAAAACACGGTTATGTTTCAACTGCCCTAAGATTCGTTACTGGATTCACCACTAACCGTACGACTGAGTGAGAAGGGAGCAAGCTACCACCAATTGAAAGACAGTTTACAAAATACGACACATTTGGAAATTAGGTCTGACCAATATAGTGATGTCTGTTAACAGGCAAAACATGTGGAGTAGTTTTCCTCATGAAACATGTTCAGCAGTTCGGAACGCAGAGCATATCACACACTGCCCCTAATATCAATTTAGCACACACGAGAACAATAAAACTCCAACAGACTTTCTAACTAGTAGCCCTGTGAACAATTTATTATAAATTGGAATCAAATCAGGCATGTAATTCACAATAAAACATCACAAGGGAAGCAATCACTCAGCATTATCCACAATATCAATTTTCATTACTTTTTTTTTTCCTCATTTTGTAAAGAAACTAGGTCAACACGGATGAATCAACAAAAGTGGAGGTAGAGAACCAGAGTCCATAAAAAGCAGAATTAGTAATTGAGATCCAATTAAATAACCTAATCACGGAAAATCAAAATTGACACATAGAAACCAATTGAGATGAATCAAGCAAGGATGGTGGGATAAAAAGAGAAATAGAAGAAGGATCTGAGAGAATTACTTGGCTTCTCAGGTTTTCCATCGACCCACTGAGATACGGAGAAGTGGACCTTCTCACGGCTCAAAGCTTCGGATCTGTGGGGCTCCTTGAGGCACTGCCTCACCAAGTTGGCGCAGAGGTTCGAATATGTGATGTAGGTCATTCCGGCAGCTCTCCAGAACGGTGCGGCAGCGTTCGACGCCATTTTTGCACTTGCTCTTTTTTCTTCAGGTAGATTGATCGATAGATCGGTGGAGATGAGCGGCGATTTGGGGGTAAAGGGGGTAATGAATTCTATTAGTCAGAATTAGGGTATATTGACATAATTCGGTTTTGGTCGGTCTAGCCTGATTTTTTCTGGTTTTGGACTGGCCCGGCCCGAAAACCGAAATTCCCAAATTTTTAAGACCGAGAATTGGACCGAATAGGTTTAGATTCAGCCCGAAAACCGATTTTTTGGTTTTTCGGTCCGGTTTATTTTATACTCAGCCCTACCTGGGTAGCTATGTTTTAAAAGCCGGATCGGGCCGGGAAACCGGACTAGGGCAGCCGAATGAGTACCATAAAACCGTAAAAAACCGTGAGGACAAAAACCGCAAGAACCGGACGAAAACCGGCGGACCGGGAACCGCCCAGCCGCCGGCTTTACCGGTTTCTGGAAAAACAATTTAAAAATTGAGAAAACGATTCAAATCCGGCCTTTCCACTAATACTAAAACTTAAAAGAGTTCTATATACTATGAGAGTCCATGAGAGTCCTGAACAAATACACAATTTGGGGATGACTTGGTTTCTATTCAAATTCGCGGGTCAATTTACGGATCCTGGGTTGCGGGTTCGGTAATATGGATCTAAAAACGGGTTGTCAGATTAATATAAATACCCTATTTTTATTTTTTTCTTTCATTTCCTTCTTTCTTCTCTCTCTACCCTCTCCTCTTCCTTTCTCTCTCTCTTTTCCGATCACATTTCCGGCGATATCTCCACCGTCCGACCACCAATCTTCAATCCGATCAGATATTCGAAGTAGCCGTCGATCTACCTTTCTACCGTTTCGTTTTTTTATTTGGTCGACTTTTGAAACGGTTGGCCGGAATTCGAAGGCTTTTCCGGTGATATCTCTGTCGTCCGGCCACCAATCTTAAATCCGATCGCATATTTGAGTAGCCCATCGCCCGATCTACCTTTCTACCGGTTTCGTTTTTTCATTTGGTCGACTTTTGAAACGGTTGGTCGGAATTCGAAGCTTTTCCGGTTATCTTCTCCATGGATCTCGACTACACAACACATATAAGTCATAACCTTGCCGCTTCCTCGATTTTCGTGTTTCTTCTCGATTCTTGCTTTTTTCATTTTTGTTTGGTTTTGGTGATTTTATTGATTTCGTAACTTTATATTTCATGTGTAATTGTTGATGTTTTAACCTTAATTGTGCATGCTGACCAGTAATTGTTGATGTTTGCGTGTTTGAACTCTATTGATAATGTTGAAGTGATTGTTGTTGTGCATGATATGCTTTCGTTGTTTTGGTTGTAATTGTTGATTGTTAAGGGTAAATTGGTGATGCCTATGTTTATGCTTCATTTTTGCTTCGGTTATTATGCTTCATTTTTTGCTTCGATTATTATGTATGAATAGCATATATTTATACTGTAATTGTTGATTGTTAAGGGTAAATTAGTTATGCCTATGTTTATGCTTCATTTTTGCTTCGGTTATTATGTATGAATAGCCTATGTTTATCTCAGAATTGTTGATTGTTAAGGGTAAATTGGTGATGCCTATGTTTATGCTTCATTTTTGCTTCGGTTATTATGCTTCAATTTTGCTTCGATTATTATGTATGAATAGCTTATGTTTGTACTGTAATTGTTGATTGTTAAGGGTAAATTGGTGATGCATATGTTTATGCTTCATTTTTTACTTCGGTTATTATGTATGAATAGCCTATGTTTATACTGTAATTGTTGATTGTTAAAGTTAAATTGGTGATGCCTATGTTTATGCTTCATTTTTTCTTCGGTTATTATGCTTCTTTTTTGCTTTGATTATTATGTATGAATAGCATATGTTTATACTGTAATTGTTGATTGTTATGGGTAAATTGGTGATGCCTATGTTTATACTGTAATTGTTGATTGTTAAGGGTAAATTGGTGATGTCTATGTTTATGCTTCATTTTTGCTTCGGTTATTATGCTTCATTTTTTTCCTTCGATTATTATGTATGAATAGCCTATGTTTATCTCAGAATTGTTGATTGTTAAGGATAAATTGGTGATGCTTGAATATAGGTATTTTATTTCATCTTTTGAAAAAAAAATATTGTTTAGGTTTTTATGTAAATTGTGTATGTCTATATGTAAATTGTTGATGTTGGTTGTTTTTTTTTTTTTTTGGTTGCATATAGTAGGTTTTCGTAAAAATGGTGGTTGAATGATTGATGATAAAGATGGAGGCGTGGATGGAGGAGTTGACGAACAAGTCAAGGGTGTTTTTTTTTGTTTGCGAGGATGAATGTAGTTTGGATATAGTGATTTTAAATTTTTTTTATTGTTTTTTATGTAATGACATTTTATTGATTGATGAATAAATTAATTTCTCTGTTTATTTTATAAATATTGAGTTTTTTGAGATA
This sequence comes from Plantago major, assembly GCA_026545765.1. Classification (NCBI taxonomy): domain Eukaryota; kingdom Viridiplantae; phylum Streptophyta; class Magnoliopsida; order Lamiales; family Plantaginaceae; genus Plantago; species Plantago major. The sequence continues at coordinate 36,322,962 of CM048842.1, forward strand.
AATAGCTTGTCATCAAATAATTTTACATTAAACATAGATAATTATATACCAAATATAAGCAATTTGTCCCAAAGTATCAATATGATTGGATGGACTAATGAAAGCAGATTATAAGGGAAAAATGTGGGTCGACCCGGGTCAAGCGGGTCAACCCGCGAAAAAAATCATATTGTATAGTTTTATGTATAAATTGTATATATTTGTCTATTATATAGGATTCTCATTATATTGTGGACTCTCAGGAGACGAACTCTTCCACTAAAGCTCGCCCTCTTCATCTAGATCTCTTCTTTTAATGGTCGATCTCAAACGTTGGCCAGCCCTTTTAGTCGATCTCTACTGAGAAGGTGGAGAAGAAAGGGTTTAAGGCTTTAAGCTTTGGATCAAAAGTTCTGATTTAACTGAGAAGAAAGGACAAATTGATCTGCACTGCAATGTGACTGAAGAAATATGGGTAATGGTCTCTAATCTGATGGATATGCTAATTCTATGAGAGAGGTGTGAGTGTGCATTGGAAAATGGGCATTGCATTTTAAGTTTTAAGAATCAAGGGATATGTTATGAGAGGGGACCGACTATGCATTGGGGAAATGTGTATCCAATTTCAATTTCTTTTCTCATTAATTGTGAAAAATCTATGTGATATGTACAAATGAGTCCCTACCTACTAATTCGCGTACCAGGACGAACTTGAATACAATCCGGCTACAAAGCCGAGGAGACACACTACTCAAGAAAGCCGACCTCTCTGACTTGTAAAAGGAGCAGCTTAGAGATCAGGACAAGATACACTTCTGGTCGGATCAACCCTATCCAAATAGGTCCGACCAGGCAACCTCGTATAAGGAATCAGGAAGTTCATATGGGGGAAAAGAGTCGAGATCTGCCGACCTCAATAGGAGCCGACCTCCTAGAGATCCCAAGTCTCAGCGTGATCTAAACGCGCCGCCTTACTACGACTACACGTGTTACAAGGTGATTGCTCCGACCAACTTCCGACCACCGTGCGACCAACCTCCGGCTAGGTCAGAGGTCTGGCCCCCGGAAATTTCCCTATAAATACAAGGGCATTTACTCACATTAAGGAGGTTCAACAACCACGAATATACTACTCTTTAACCTACTTGGCGTATTATACCTGACCTGCACTGTTGATTTATACTACCAGTTTGTCCCAGAGTTAACTATTTTAATACAACATCATAGTAGCGTCGTCTGTGGGAATCGCAACAAAAAGTTATGGTCCAAAAGCAAGCAAGGAAACGCAACACCGGAGGCAACTCTAGATTCTCGGCGCAAGAACCACCTCCGGAGGCCCTAGGCCGCACTCGGAGCTCGGCCCCAACATCTCCCGTTGAGGGCAATCAGCCTGAAAATGATCCCAGGGATGGTACTCGCGTTTCGATCACTGATGGAACCGAGGATCCAATCCAACAAGTCGCCTCGGCAAATGCACCCATCCTGCAACTGCCAGTACAAACCCGGAGAGCACCTACTCCTCAAGCACTACCCACTGACCCAGCTCTAGTTGGACTCACAGAAGCTCAAGTTCAATACATCCAAAGCTGAATGCAAGGTGAAAATCTCAACACCCTTGCTCCACAAATTCAAGTCCCACCAGGATTTGCACCCCATGCGACCGCTCCCCCCCCCCCATCGCACTCCGACAGGATCAAGCGTTGGTTGAGCAAGTTTTTGATTCTCGGGGTCCACCACACAGCCGGAACACTGATCGGTCTGTGGCTCACCGAAATGACACCCGAGCCTCAACACAACGACCAAATGAGGACTTGAGAGAGGTAATCAATCAAAGGGCTGGAGTAGCAAGGGGAGAAGTCAATCCACGACAGGCAAATAGGGGGAGGATAGGGGAGCCGACGATAGAACTCGCCGAGACCCTACTTCGTCCCGGATTTCAGAAAGAAATCTACGCCACCGTGATAACCGAGATAATAGGTACCAAAGAGATGATCATCATGATGAAGCAGATACCCGAATCAGTTACTTGGGCGACACCCCAATAGGCTCAAGGAGAGATGAACGAGACCGAGGTTGGCCCCTCACACCTTCACGCCGAGGAAGACAGGATAGGTACTCTGACCATCGGATCCGATCTCCTTGGTGAGGAGACGCTCGAAGAAGCCGTTCAAGATCAACACACAATCATCCCAGAAGACAACACGGAGACGAGGCCGAACGCCTAAGAGGGCAAGTTAGGATTCACGAGCGAGCTCTGAAAGTAGAGGAAACAAGCTTGACTATCTGAATCGAGCTCGGGACACACTCAAATTTGGTCGTAGCATGGACCCATTGTCCTCGAAAATCAAACAGGAAGTCCTTCCTTTAGGATGTGTGGCACCAGCCACTACAGAAAGGTATGAGGGAGATTCTTGTCCAATCGATCACAGGATAAGATTTGAAGCTTCCCTCGGAGGAATGGGAATCACTAACAATGTCCGAGCATAGATCTTCCCGGACACTTTCCATGGGCAAGCAATGACGTGGTGGAAGAGTCTAAGGGCAGGATCCATACTATCGTGGGATCATCTGTTGGCCGAATTCACCATCTGTTTTGAGAATTTTCGGTAAATGGTCCGCCCGGCCAGCTATTTAGCCGAGGTCGTCCAGAGGGAAGACGAGACCTTGAGAGCCTTTTGTGGGGAGATTCGAGTTGGCGGTATCCATGGTCGACACTCACTCCATCAAGGAAAGGATAACTCATCTTTGTGCTAACATGAACAATAACGAGTTCCGACGAAAACTGATTTATGCTGAAATCCGAACCGAGAGAGAACTCAAGGATCTCACCTACCGCTTCCTCAAGACCGAGGAGACACTCAGAACAATTGTCGTCAAGGCTGTCGCCAAGAAAGACCGCCCACCACAGAGTTCCAAACAAGGAGGAAATCAACACCTAGAGGGTCCGAACAGGCAAAGGAATGAGAAAAGGGGAAGGCGGGAAGAGAGAAGGAAGTCTCCTCGACGTCACTTTGTCAATTACGCCGATTTGAGAGCTCCCAACCATGAAATACTCACAATCATGGAATCTAGGGGCCTACCCTTTCAACGACCCGAGAAACACAAGGAAAGTCGATTCACTAGGAATTCTCCCGAGTATTGTTATTTTCACAAGCAGAAAGGACATTCAACTGAGAAATGCAACCAGCTACGCCAAGAGATACAAAGATTGATAGAGCTCGGCTACCTTAAAGATTATGTTATGAGGCGGGACCAAGCCGATGGTCCACGGGATGTTGATCGAATGGACCGACCAACTGAGCGCCAGCCCAGAGAAGAGAGAAGGCCCAGTCCAACAAAAAATCGTAGTCCTAGGAGATCATATACTCCTAGGCGAGCTAGGTCAAGGGAAAGGCGATCATCTCCTCGGCTACACAATTTGAGGAAACCATCAATTCAAAGACAAGAAAGAAGTCCGATCAGAGGAAGAGATCGAACTACCCACAACAATGACGAGCGAGGGATGGACGAAGAAAACTTACCACGATTTGGTAGAATTCTCACCATCGCTGGAGGACCGGCTGGTGGCGACAGTAGAAGTGCTCGCGAAAATACAGCCAAGGCCCTACGAGAGGCCGATGAAGGTTACGTGAACTATGTCGAACCTGGAGTTCACCTCATCACATTTGATGAAGCCGAATCCACAACCCCATGTGTAGGACAAGGAGCAACATGCAGTCCGGATCTACCAGTGGTTGTAGACATGGTCGTAGCAGGTTATGATATGAGCAAGGTCCTGATCGATACAGGGAGTTCCTCCAACATCCTCCTCATGAGCACAGTGACAAAAATGAGGATGAGCCTTGAAGGTCTCCGACCGGTCACTACCAGCCTGGTAGGCTTTGGCAGAACCCAAGTTCGGCCAAGGGGGGTTATATACTTAACACTCTCAATGAGAACCTACCCAAGAAGGGTCATAGAGACCCAAGTGCCTTTCCTCATTGTGGATGCAGTATTTGAGTATAATGTCCTTATTGGTCGGCCATCATTAAACATGTTCCGAGCAATAGTTTCAACTTTCCATCTCCAAGTGAAATTCCCGACTCCAAATGGGATAGGAGTATTGAATGGCAACCGACAAGAGGCTTGGGAGTGTTATACTCTGTCAACAAGGAGAGCTTCTCAACCTTATGACTACCAAGAGAGACACAATGATCGAAGCTATGATAGCTGTTGGTCTAGATAATGGCAAAGTAAAAGACTAGAGGGGGGGGGGGGGGTGAATAGTCTTTTAAAACTTTTATCGATAAACATAGTTTCTTAGAAACCTGGGGGTTTCTGATACTTAAATTCAGAGCGCGGAAGACTTTAAGATAGGGAAGTGCAGAAACAATAAATATGTGTGTGTGTGTGCTTTGCTGAAATGTAAATACAGAAAGGTAAATGACACATCAAATATAGTGGTATCTGGAGGTGGCGTAATCCTCCAACTAATCCACTTCGGTCTTTCTGAGACCTAGAATTCACTAGAACAGATAATTGAGTTCACCTTACAATAATCCTATTCTAAGATTCCTAAACAAATGGTTCCCAACCAAATGTCCCCCCTGAGTTATTCCCCAGCTCCTAGAGCTAAGTACTTCCTCTACTCAGATAACCTTGGAGTTATTCCCTGATTTCCCAAATCAAGTACTTCCTCTACTCCACGCCTTGAAGGTGTTGGTTATAAGGTTTGTCAGAGAGGCTTCTCGTATAACTTTTCAGTTATGTTTTCAGAGAGCCTAATAGAACAAGACTACTTAATACACTTGTTCAGTGGATGGCAGTCTACTCTTTACTAACCCAAGTAATTGATGTCCGTTCTGGAGAATGAGCTTCAGAAAGAGTATCTGATAGTTCAACTCTTTCACGAATAACAATCTCTTGTTAAGGTTCAGGACAACTTAGAACTACTAGTGATTCTTCGAAAATGTAAAGCTTTCAGAAAGGGTAGTAGAGTGCTTGAGAGAATACTTTGCTTGATGGTAAGTTTGCAAGATAGAGCGTTCTAAGGTATGTATTTTCAAGCATCTAAGTGTGTGATATATATAGATAAATTTGAGAGGCGTTTAAATTGTATCCGTTGTGCTCTCTATCAAATTATATCCGTTTATATCTTGAACTATGTACTCAGAAGTCACTATCTCATGTTTCAGAGAGGACTTGCTTTTTGCAAAGATTTCACGATGCATTTAATGCATAGTACTGTTCATTGTCCTTTAGTCTTAACGGATACATGAGGCTTTCTGGAAGCTCACATGTCTCCCTTCTTTGATTAATATGTTCAAGACTTAGCATATGTGCAAATGTTACACTTATAACATGGTCCAGAGACATTTTAAATCAAATGAGACTTAACCTTGATATCTTCATAAATCTTGTGCAATCTGCAGTCTTCTTCAGAAAAGCTCCATCGTTAGGATTGATCTTCATGGTCTTCTGGAAATAAAAATTACACTCATAGACCTATAATCCTAATACAAGATTTACTAGACTAATCATACTCAGTGATTTCCTCTTTTACAATGTTCAAGTGAACCAAGAGTACTTAATCACCTTTCTGGCTAAGATAAGAACATGTGATGAGTGATAAAAATACTAACAGATATTCCTAACAAATTTCCCCCTTTTTGATCAGTCATCCATGACTATCTTTCGAGTCCTATTACAAAATTGTAATCCTGGAAGAGAAAACAATCCACCACTTAATCATTTCAAATGACATTCAATTTTAGTTGAATTAAGTGCAGAAAGTAAACATCAACCAAATCACAAGAAGTGATCTTTGCTGATAAGTTGTCATCTATTAAAATGTATCTGAGAGTATGATCTTCAGATAGGTAGAGTTTACAGAAAGAGATGCAACTTTTACATATAGAGAATTTTAGAAACAATCAGCAAGATTACAAAAAGTAATAAAAGAAACTAATTAAATTAGAACAAAGGAGAGTCCAAGCTCCAAGAGAGTATTCTAAAGTTACTAGTCTTCAAGTCTTCAGAAACGCAACTTGGGTTTAGATACCTCAAGTTCTTCAGCACCCTTTCTTGATCAGTTGACATGATCATCCACTTTTCTGCATTCTTGGACATAGTCATAAAGAATCCTTTCCAGAGAGCTCGCTTTCCGGATAAGTCACATATTTCATGGTAACTCTTGCAAGTTTGTGATTTTTCCATGCATGTTGTTGACCAGTACTTTCCTGCACCAGTGCATGGTCTACTTGCAGCTGAGATAGGTTGAAATACTTGTATATTTCTTCCAAATAGTGTATATCATCTAGGTATTCATCCAATGTCATATAGAATGACTCATAGGTTGAAACACCTAGTTTGTTCTTTCTGCTGTAGCTACCATCCAGTTTTCTTACCTTGTGTACATCATCAGGTTTTGGGTAAGGACAGGCAAAAGAAAGATCCATCTTTCCGCTTCATTCCTCTTTTCTACTTCAAAGTTTAGCTGCATGAAGGTGCTCAGTTTTAGCAATTCGCTGCTTCTCTCCATTTCGAAGATCCGTTGAGGATGGGAGTTGGAAACTTATCATTGACAAGTAGATGTTGTAGTTCCGTAATCCAATACCCTCTCTTGTTCGTAATGCACTGTATGAAGATTCTTCATTACTAGTCTTCATATACTCAATGTGGGCATCACTGGCCTTTCTTGATGTGTTTCATTGTTTACTCGCCAAACCGGAAATCCTTGTTGCTTTTACGTTTGGTGGCCTTCGTCAGAGATCCTCTAACCCTTTCTTCCCGCCTTGTCAGGTGGTGGATGTTCCTTGTAATGACTTGGTATTTCCAGAAGGGGTTCTGGCTGCTAAAGGTCTTGCTGCCAGAGGAGGTTGTGAAGTAGTTGCTTGTCTCCTTTTCTTGTGAAGTGGATGTTCATCTGTGTCAGATTGATCCTCATCATCATTGAAGTCCAAAATTGGAGACTTGCAGCTTTCTTGGCCTCTTACTTCTCCTTCTTCCTTTTCTTCTTCTTCAGAAGTCTTCTTCTCTTCTGAGATTCTAAGGGACTTGGCTCCCCTAGTTATCATACTTCTCAGCCTTCTGGCTGGTTGATCTGGAACAACTTCTTCAGCAAGGGTGTCTCCAGTGGTGTCCTTAATGACAAGTTGACTTGAGGAGGGAGGATTTGATTGTTTTCTTTTTCTTCCTCTGCCTTTCTGAGGCATCTCTTCCCCCTTAGTCATGAATGACTGACTCATGATAGCATAAGCTTCAGAGAGTGATTCAAAGTTCTTTTGGAGATTGTTGTGCACCCTGACTAATTCTTGAAGTTCCTTCTTCAGCTCTTTGTTCTATCTAACCAGTTCCTGCTCCTTTGTGTTGAGCTCTTCAAGCGGCCTTAGGATGGCGTTGGCTTGATGAAAGATGGATGGCTTCATTCAATGCTGCATTAGCATTGTTACAATCCTCATCCCTGACCAACCCTAGGTCTTTCTGAGAGAGAGCTATGCTGGTTGCTCTGTTGAGTAAAGCAGCAGCCAATGGCTTCATCTCTTCTGGGACGGATTTTAGCACTTCTGTGTCTTGGGCAACTAGTGTCTTCCGAGCTCTAAAAGACACTGCTCTTGCACGGTGCTCTTCACTTCTTGAACTACTTGGTGCAGAGAATATATGAGGAGCAAGTAGGGCTCTTTTGTGCTGAGTGACAAGTCTCTCATCTTCTGCTTCAGTAATCAAGTTGTGGGTTTCAGCATCACTAACATAATCCTTTTCTTGAATTGTTTGCAGATTGACAATCTTCTTCTGCTTTCCATCAAGTGTGCTGGCCTTCTGAGAAGATGTAGAAGGTCTTTCTGATGCAGTCTCAGCATCATCCTGTTCATCATCATTGTCATCCATGGCATCTATCTCAGCAGCTGTGACAACAATGGCATTTTTCAAATTTCTTTGCTCATCTAGGAGTGCCAATTCTTTGGCATTAGCTTCTTCGAGCTTCTTGATTTTGGCTTCCTTTTCATCAACAAGAGCTTGAGTCTCAATGTTTATTCTCTTCTCTTCTTCCAATACCTTTCTGAGTTGTTCAATCCTAAACTCAGCAGCTGAAATTTCTTCTATGGCATCATTGTGCTCAGCCTGTTGGATATCTTGATGAGACTTGGGAGGTGATGATGATGGGGCTCTCAAAGCATTTGAAGGAGTAGCCTTTTCTCCACTTCCTTTGCTAGCTTTCTAATCTTGTCTGTGTCAGATCATCATTCTGATCATCATCATCATCACTCTTGTTCTTTGCTTCTTGGTTTGGATGCTCAGAGGGAGGTTCTTGATAATCATTTTCGTCCATCTCCTCGTCATCTTCTGAAACCAGGTTGATCACATTTGGGAATATAATCATCCTCCCATTAACTTCTTCTTGTTCAGCAGGATAAGTAGTGAGCTTGTTGGGCAAGGCAGGATGGGTAACCATCCGCTCTTGGGTTTGAGCATCCGCAGACTTGAAATCTGCTATAAGTCTTTGTGCTACTTCATGAATGAAGTCTTCATGCATCAGAGTGGCAAATGAGTAGGACTCTGTTGGGAACAATGCATGGATATAATCTTCCAGATTGAAGGCGATTGCTCTCTTTTCTGGGACGTCAATTACTCTGGCTAATTCTGAAAGGTTAGCCTTTCTGAGTTTCTGCCATTGTTTGAAGCGCTTGAGATGTTTCTTTAAAGTGTGCTTCTGGAAAGCCTTGAGTAAATCAACTAGCACTAGACTTTGAGCCTGAAAGAAAGGGATCAAGTTAGTTTTGTTCAAACCACTTGAGTTAGTATATGTGTGCAAAAGTAAGCTTTCTGAGCATACCTGTGTAGAAACACTAGGCTCATTATCCTGTACTTCTGCTTGCTTGGTCTCAGAGACCTCAGATACTTTGGTGTGAGGAGAAGTTTTATCCTCATCAACCTTTCTTTCTGCTTGAACCTGAGAATTAAAATCAAATATGTTTAGAAACTGTTAACAGAAAAGATAGGTGGAAAAGTGCTTTCTGAGACTTCACTTACTTCCAAGTGAGGAAGCTCAAGAGATGGTCCTCGTAAACCTTGGGGTTTCGCACCTTTTCGCAGATACCTTATTCAAATTGCTTTAAGTTTCTTTTGGAGGAGATAAGACCACAGTCTTTCCTTCCAATTGTTCTTCTGACTGAGCCTGTAAGAACAAACATAAGAGATTTTAGTAGTGGGTTTTCCTGAGAATTCTTGAAGGAGACTATTACTGATTACTTACCTTCTCAGCAGAAGGCTCAGTAAATACTTCCTCAGAAAGCTTTTCAGCCTCTGGAATCTCTAGGTTTTGGGGTGTTGGTTCCACCACCACTACTTCCTCAGTTGGAGCCTAAGAAGAGACATTAAGAATATTAGAACATAAGATAAGAGAATTTTTAGTTAGTTATTTCTTGTTCAGAGATAACTTCACTACCTGTGGGACAGGCTCTTCTTGATGTTCTGAGGTTGGAGGAACCTCTTTTTGATTCAAGGGGGTGGACAGGTTTTCTTCCCCCTGAAAGATTTCCTCTAAATTGGCCTGTAACAAACAAAGCTTATGCATAACTGGTTAACATATACCTATGTTCACAAGTTACATACAAACCATCTTTGTTACCTGAATAGAGTCAAGCTGATCATTAATCTCTTGGACTTGTGGTGATTCCACAGTCTCTATGTGCTCATTGTTTTTCTCCTCTGCAGTATCATTCTGAGTCTCCATCTCAGTTTGATCCCTTTCTGAGAGTTGAGCTTTCTCAGAAGGTTGAGGAACCTGTTCAAGAACAGGGTTTTCTTCAGCAACATTAAGTGCTGGCATTGTGAATGTGGAAGCAATGTCAGGATCTTCCAGCATCTTGTCTCTCTGAAGAGCTGAGCTTGATGCTCCTCCATGGGTCTCATACTTGAATCTTTTGAGTACTTTTGCAAGTACTTCATCATCCTCAGAATCACTATTCTGTGTTGGTGTAGACCCATTTATGATATTTCTATCATATCTGTAGAGTTCTGGAGCATTCTGGTTCAGGACTCTTGGGGCATTCTGGAGTTGCCTTTCTGGGCGCCCAACATCTTCTGAGACCTTGTCTCCAGAAGGTTGTGCCTCTTGTATGATTAGGGACTTGGAGGCTCTTTTGCTTTGAGTCCTCTTTCTCTTAGCAACTGGAGGTTTAGCTTGAGCTTGCTCAGAGACCTCCTCACCTTGCTGGGCAGTTTCTTCTTCTTCTTCCTTTTTGAGTGCGTTCTCAGCAGCGAGTTTCTCCTTTTCTTAAAAGGCGTGTCTGAAAAGGGATTTGGTGACTGGGATTTCCTGCCTCTCTCTAAGAGTGATTCCCATTGTTTCCAGAATGTAACAGATTCTGAGACCAAAGTGCATATTGGCCTTTGGCTCAGCAAGGCCATTGATGATTTTGGGCTCAAATTCCTCAATATGTCCAAGGAATTTGTCAAGGCGTATTTCCCCAATTGAAGTGGGTTTCGCCTTCATGCTTCTTGTTCAGAAGATGCATCATCATCCATCTCTCCATGCTTATCTGGTCTACTCCTCCTTTGTTGCCATCAAAGCAACGGACCAGAATAAGAGCTAAAGTACTCCAGTGTTTCTGGAGATGACTAGTTCTGATGGCCTTCAGAACAAAGTCTCCTGGGTAACCTTTTGCATTTTCTAACTGGATTGCTTCAAATAGCTCTTTGACGCCTTGAATCATGGAAGCGTCCTTGATGTTGATGTCTTCAAATGTTCCTCGATTTTTCAATCGGAATATCTTGCAGAAAGTCTTGCAGTCTAGAACAATTTCTTGTCCTTGGACTTCAGTCTGCATGTATTTCTCTTATTCATCATTCACAACTTTTTTGAAGATTTTGGAGTTGTTATAGAGCTCCAGTACATCCAGTGTGGATAGTCCACTGGGTGCAGCAGATAGAAGCTTGTAGATATGGGAATTCTTCAGCATCCCCAATATCAGTTTCCTTTCTAGTCTTGAAGGTATAACTGCTGGTACATACCTCTTCACTAGAAAAGCTCCCCAATTCATTTTGTGGATTGGATTCCAGTCAGATGGGGTGAACTTTCCCAGAAGGCATTTATTCAACACCTTAAGTTCCTTTCCTCCTTGCTTTTCAGCAGGAGCAGATGATACGGCCTTAGGGTTCTTGGTGGTCATCTTTTTGGGTGCCATCTCTTATATAGAGTTTTGAATGAGTGTTTTTCAGATGAATTTTGCACAATTAATCGAGATTAGTCTATCTTTTCAGAAGACTAAGCACAAGAAGTTGAGTTTGCAGAGGGGGTTTTGTAGAAATCTTGAGAGATTTTGCTGTTTTGATGCAAGTTTGAAATTTCGGAATTGGTAAAAGTGTTTGTCTTTTGCCCAAATCCTATATATATAGCAGACAAAATGTACATAGATACAACATACATACAACTGAATATGAATGCGTGTCTTTGCATCTGCATAGGCGTGGTACGTCCTTTGTACTACATTAAATGCGTAGTGGGCCATGTCTGCATTTCTCAACATACATTACTTGCTTTGTTTTAATCTCAACCGTTGAGATCAAACGTTTATTCATCAAGGGCTTATATTGAATATCTTGTAATGATATCAATCAACAAATGGTAATGTGCCGACTTGATGGATTTTTAATATGCTACATTCATTGTGTCACTTAGTAAAGAGTAGGAACACTTAATCGTTTGAGCTTATCATTCTGAGTGTCAAGTCCTTATCTATATATTGTTTATCATGAATACAAGACATTGTACATGTTTGACTTTCAGAACTTATACGTTTTGGGCTTTGTGTGTCCATTTCTCTTTATGACTAAATAGCTTTCTGAATTCAAGTGTCAGAAGCTTCAGTTGTTTGAATGTATTTGACCCACTCTCAGTAAGTAAGTTATAGTTTTATTTACTTATTAAGTGTGTACCAACCTCTGCCTTTCTGGATACCCGTTCCAGAAATGTTTTTCCTTTCTGAGTGTTGCTACTTAGAAACCTTTGCATCACTTCTTATCAACTTGGCTTTCTGAGAACCTGTTCTCAGAGGCCTACTTCATTTCTACCTCACTTACTCAGACTTTAGAGATTCAGGACAATTTTTCAGTCCTTAGGCAACTCCATTAATCCAAGATTATGTCTCAAAGTCAAGAACCGGCTTTCTTGTAGGGGCTTGGTGAAGATATCTGCAAGTTGATCTTCTGTGCCAATCTTGAGTATCTCTATGTGGCCTTTCTCAACATGGTCTCTGATGAAGTGGTGTCTAACATCAATGTGCTTTGTTTTGGCATGGAACTTAGGGTTCTGTGTTATTGCAATAGCACTTGTGTTATCATAGAAAATGGGAGTTTTCTCTTCATTGAGTCCATAGTCTCTGAGTTGTTGTTGAATCCACAGAATTTGTGTTGCACAACAACATGTAGCAATATATTCAGCCTCTGTGGTAGAAGTTACAATTGAGTTTTGCTTTTTGCTAAACCATGAGATAAGTCTAGTTCCCAGAAACTGCAAGTTCCTGAGGTGCTTTTCCTATCAAGCATTGATCCAGCATAATCAGCATCTGAGTAACCAACCAAACTCAATCCACTTTCTTTAGGATACCACAAACCTACATCTATTGTACCTTTCACATACCTTAATATTTTCATAGCAATGTTGTAGTGTGATTGCATTGGGTTTGTTTGAAATCTAGCACACATACCAACTGCATATTGAATATCAGGTCTGCTTGCAGTAAGGTAAAGTAGTGAACCTATCAATTTCCTATACTTGTGTTCATCAACACTCTTATTTGATTCAGTGTAGGTCATCTTGGTTCCCATGCTCATAGGTATCTTAGCATTCTTTTTAGAAGGCTTAAGATTGAACTTTGTTAGCATGTCTTTTGCATACTTTGTCTGACTAATGAATATTCCATCATTGAGTTTCTTGACTTGCAATCCTAGGAAATAGTTCAATTCTCCCATCATGCTCATCTCAAATTTACTTTTCATGAGATTTGCAAAGTCATCACAAAGTTGCTTGTCCTTAGATCCAAATATAATGTCATCAACATATACTTGAACTAAGAGTAGTTTCCCATCATGATTTAAAGTAAATAAAGTTTTATCAACTTCACCTTTCTTGAAACCACTTTCCAGAAGATATTTGGCCGAAGTGTCATACCATGCTCTTGGAGCCTGTTTCAGTCCATATAGAGCTTTCTGTAGCTTATAGAACATTCTACTTTCTGAGGAAACTTCAAAGCCAGGTGGTTGTTCAACATAGACTTCCTCAGCAAGTTCACCATTCAAGAATGCACTCTTGACATCCATCTGATAAACTTTAAAGTCTTTATGAGCTGCAAAGGCCAGAAAGAGTCTTATTGCATCCAATCTGGCAACTAGTGCATATGACTCATCAAAATCTAAACCTTCAGTCTGGGTGAATCCCTTGGCAACCAACCTTGCTTTGTTTCTGGTTATTTCACCAGATTCATTCATCTTGTTTCTGAAAACCCACTTAGTTCCAATCACAGATATTCCTTCTACAAATGGAACTAGTTTCCAGACTTTGTTTCTCTCAAACTGATCCAACTCTTCTTGCATTACAGAGATCCAGTCTTGGTCTCTTAATGCTTCTTCTATAGTTTTGGTTCAATGTTTGAGATAAAACATCCAAAGAGAGAATTAGCATTTTCAGCTATTGCTCTCCTAGTCCTAACACCTTGATTGATTGGTCCAATCACATCTTTTGCAGGATGATCCTTGATTCATCTCATCATGGTTTCGGGCTATTAGGGTCAACATCTATGTGATTTAAATGTGAATCACTATGATTATGACTTGATACTTCTTCAGTATCTGTGACATTTTGCACCTCAGAGGGGCGGTGAATGTCTGACACTTGCTCAGTGTGAGAGCTTTCTGGGACATGCCTGTCAGAGAGGTCATTTCCAGAGTTAGCTCTCTGATGAACATCTTCAGTTTCCATTTCTGGAATTCTCATAGGAAATTCTTCATCATGTCTGAGAATCATCTGGTTGTTACTAGGCATTTCATGCTTTTCTTTGTCAGAGTCATCCTCTCTTTCCACAATGATGTTTTTCCTTTATGAGGGTTCTTCTTCAGAATCCTTTATCATTAGTTCCTTGAACCTTTCTGAGAGTTCATCATCAAGGGGTGTTTTCTTGCTCCCTTCATAGAATACAACATGAACTGATTCTTCAATCTTCTTTGTTCTTTTGTTGTAAACTCTGTATGCTTTGCTATTCATAGAATAACCAAGAAACACACCTTCATCTGCCTTTGGTTGAAATGTTCTTAGATACTCTTTTCCATTGTTAAGAACAAAACATCTACAACCAAATACTTTTAGATGTTTGATATTAGGGGGTCTACCAACCAAGAGTTCATATGGGGTCTTGTCATGGTGTTTGTTTATCAAACATCTGCTCGAGTGTATGTCAGGTTTACGCCTTCAACCCAATAAACTTCACTTATTTCAGTGTCAGCTAGCATTTTCCTTGCTGCTTCTTTAAGGGTTCTATTTTTCCTTTATGCAACACCATTTTGTTGTGGTGTTCTTACAGAGGAAAGTTGGTGTTGTATACCTTTGCTGGTACAAAACTCCTTTATGTACTGGTTGACAAACTCAGTACCATGGTCTGTTCTGATTGCAGATACTTTGTCATTTTTCAGGACTTCAAGCTTATTCAGCAAGTTTGGTATCGCCACCCTAGCATCAGATTTGTGCTTTAGAAAGACAACCCAAGTGAATCTTGAGAAGTCATCTACAACAACCAGACCATACTTCTTTCCTGCATAACTAGATACAGATGATTCAAAAAGATCCATGTGTAATAGTTGCAGTGGTCTAACACTAGAGTGTCTGGTTTTGGACTTGAAAGAGATTTTGGATTCTTTCCCCATCTGACAGGCAGAACATATACCATCCTTTCTGAAAGATGTTTTGGGAGGGCCAACCACTAACTCTTTCTTGGCAAGTTTGTTCAGAGTTTTGAAATTCAAGTGACTCATTCTTTTGTGCCATAACCAGTGCTCTTCTGTGTTACCTGATTGACTCACCATGAGACATTCTTCAGTTGTGGCAGATGCCCAATCGATAACATAAAGGTCGCCTTTCCATGAAAGCAACCAAGACTGCTGCTTTGACTCATTGTCTATAAGTTTGCAATACTTTGCTTTGAATTTCACAAATGAATCCCTTATGCAAACCGGCTCATGCTAAATAGATTATATTTCAAACCTTTAACATGTAATACGTCGGCTGGTTGTTAATGATCCTAATTTGACGCGTTGCCGTAGAGAGGATTTAATTCTCCTCTAGCAATCGATGTCCGTCCATTGTTGCAATCTTTGTAGTTGACGATTTGCTTTGTCTCCGTCATGTGCTTTCCGCATCCACTATCAAATAGCCATTGAGCCTTAGTCCAAGAGGCGTTACGCACAAAACAGAAATGCAGAGTTAGGTTCTTGCTTCAGAGACAGAACCATTTAGACTAAACATTCTTCCAGTAGGAATCCACATTTTAGTGAATTTCTTGAGAGTTTGTTTTTGTCTTACTTGATCAGAAGGAGATGTAATAAAATCAGTAATTTTGATCTCAATTTTCCTTATTGGGGTGTTTCTAGGTGTTCCCTTTGGTGCTTTCTGGACCCTGGGTTTCTAGGGTTGCTGTTTAGCAAACTTAGCCTTTCTGACCAGGTTCCTTCTAGCTCTGGCATTCAGTTTTTCAGTGGCTTGAGATTTCTTCCACTTCTGTCTATTGCTACGTGCAATATCAGCCTTGCGCCATTGTTCTTGTCCTTCCTTATATTGTTGCAGAAGAATTTTTCCAATAGCACGATAGCCAATGCCATTTCAAACACCTTTGGCTTTCTGAATACGTTCTTCAGAAGCCTTACTAGTTTCTGCACCATCTTTATTTTCATAAAATGGTACAGTAGAGAATTTGCCTATTCCAGCAATTCTTCCTTTCCTAGTAATGTAGCAATGTGGATGGTTGCATGTCTGAGGGTTGTGTTTCTTTTCAGAAACCTTATCCACATGTTTCTTGTGAACTTGTTGTTCTTTCAAAGGCTGGGTTGCAACTCTTTTTCCTTTGTCAACTACCCTAGCTTTCTGACCAATGCTATAGGTGGTTGAAGAATCATTCTGTTGACTTTTTACAAAAATCAACCTTTCATCACTCTTCTTCAGAGGAGATGAATTACTTGATTGTTCATCAAGTCCAAGTCCACCTTTCTCAGAGGGATCTCTCAGATAGGATTGAACCTCAGTGAGAGTGTCACTAGCCTTTGCATAAGATTGGAAGGATAGCTCTTTCTTTCTGAGTTCTTCATTCTCAGAAAGCAGCTTCATCATTTTCTTATTAAGTTCATCCAAGGCTAGTTTGTGAGAATTTTTATTCTCAGATATCTGAGCTTTCAGAAAGGCTATTTCAGCATTCTTGTTCTCAGATACTCTGGTTAGCTCAGAAACCTCTTTTTCAAGAGTTTCTTTGCTTTCCTCTAGAATTCTGGTTTTGGATTTTGCTTCCAGAAATTCTTTCTCATAACGATCCAATTCACTCTTGACCAACTCCAGATCCTCAATTCCATCATCACTCTCATAGTACAGAAATTGTGAATTGTTAGTTACCTCATCAGCCATAAGACATATTTCAATGTTGGAGATGTCGGACCAAAGAATCTCAAAGAATTCCACACATTTCATTCTTCTTAAGGTCGAAGTCGATTACATCGTGGGTGATTCCACACAATTCTGGTGATGGTATGTTTGAGTAATCTGAATCTCCATCTTCAGAATCTGTCTCAATGTCTAGAGCATCAAGTTGAATTTGAATCTTCTTCCTTTCTTCAGTCAGTAAGGCCCTTTTATTTCTCTTGAAATTTCTTCTGTCCTTCTTGTCACCTGTCTTGAGCTTATTTAAAGCAGGAAAATCTCTCTTGAAGTGACCAGGCTTTTGACAATAGAAGCAGATATCATTTCCTATTTCTGCAGCTTCAGTACTAACACCTTTCTGAATGGGGGTGTTCAGAGAGTTGTTCATCTGTATGTTCTTGTACTGATGATAGTTTGGGCCAAGATGCTTTTTCAGCTTTTCTTTAGCTTTTCTTCTCTCAATCTCTTGACTCACAAATTTCTTCATGTGTCTTACTGCAAGAGCATTTTCTTCAGATGCATCTTTGGTATCCTTCTTTTCAGAAGAACCTTGAGAAACTAGAGTAACACTTTGCAACTTTTCAGCTGTTTGTTCTCTCTCAGTTGTCTCATAGTCTACAGTAGCAAGATGAGAGAAAAGCTCTACTGGAGTAATATTTGGCATCCCTTGATTGAAATAAAAGAACTTAGTGTGTTCCCAGTTGTGATTGAGACTTCTGACAATAGTCTTAATCTTTTCTGACTGGGAGTATCTATTGCTTTCACCAAATGCAGCCATATCACTCATAAGAGTAGTAAAACTGAAATCAAGTTCTTCCAGAGTTTTAGTGTGACCTTATTTGAAGTTTTGGAACTTCAATTTAAGAACTTCGAACTTGTTTTATTTGGTTTTCTCAGTTCCGGCACAGATTTCTTCAATCAGTTGCCAGGCAATTTTCGCCGTTTTAGCACCCCACAGTTTACACTGTATGTGCTCAGGTGTCGATCTGATGATTATATTACGAGCTTGACCATCCAATCTGTGTCTCTTGGCATCTTCAGATGTCCAGAGCTCTCTTGGCTTGTCTTCATACATAATGCTTCCACGAGCAACATGACCACTATCACTAGCAGCCATATCCTCGCTTCCATCTTCCTTGTCTGAGGCTTTTCTTCCATCACCACCTCGGAACTTGTTTGAGTTGTCTGATTCTGATAGGCCCTTCATTGATGACATAGATCATCTCATCACTAATGGCCTCCAGATGGAGCATCATGTTGTTCTTCCATTTCTCGTAGTTTTCTGGTTTCAGAATGGGCGCATCACTCAGAGACATACCTGCACACTTAACACACAAATTATATAATCCTCAGAGAGGGAAAAAGTTTCTTCACCTATCTGGGGATCTAGGTTCAGTGCAAAAGGCTTGTGAACCTCCAGCTCTGATACCACTTGTTGAATAGTCGATAAAAGACTAGAGGGGGGGGGGGGGTGAATAGTCTTTTAAAACTTTTGTCGATAAACACAGTTTCTCAGAAACCTAGGGGTTTCTGATACTTAAATTCAGAGCGCGGAAGACTTTAAGATAGGTAAGTGCAGAAACAATAAATATGTGTGTGTGTGCTTTGCTGAAATGTAAATACAGAAAGGTAAATGACACAGCAAATATAGTGGTATCTGGAGGTGGCGTAATCCTCCAACTAATCCACTTCGGTCTTTCTGAGACCTAGAATTCACTAGAATAGATAATTGAGTTCACCTTACAATAATCCTATTCTAAGATTCCTAAACAAATGGTTCCCAACCAAATGTTCCCCCTGAGTTATTCCCCAGCTCCTAGAGCTAAGTACTTCCTCTACTCAGATAACCTTGGAGTTATTCCCTGATTCCCCAAATCAAGTACTTCCTCTACTCCACGCCTTGAAGGTGTTGGTTATAAGGTTTGTCAGAGAGGCTTCTCGTATAACTTTTCAGTTATGTTTTCAGAGAGCCTAATAGAACAAGACTACTTAATACACTTGTTCAGTGGATGGCGATGCTCTTCTTGACCCAAGTAATTGATGTCCGTTCTGGAGAATGAGCTTCAGAAAGAGTATCTGATAGTTCAACTCTTTCACGAATAACAATCTCTTGTTAAGGTTCAGGACAACTTAGAACTACTAGTGATTCTTCGAGCAACAGAAAGCTTTCAGAAAGGGTAGTAGAGTGCTTGAGAGAATACTTTGATTGATGGTAAGTTTGCAAGATAGAGCGTTCTAAGGTATGTATTTTCAAGCATCTAAGTGTGTGATATATATAGATAAATTTGAGAGGCGTTTAAATTGTATCCGTTGTGCTCTCTATCAAATTATATCCGTTTATATCTTGAACTATGTACTCAGAAGTCACTATCTCATGTTTCAGAGAGGACTTGCTTTTTGCAGCATTTCTGCCGATGCATTTAATGCATAGTACTATTCATTGTCCTTTAGTCTTAACGGATACATGAGGCTTTCTGGAAGCTCACATGTCTCCCTTCTTTGATTAATATGTTCAAGACTTAGCATATGTGCAAATGTTACACTTATAACATGGTCTAGAGACATTTTAAATCAAATGAGACTTAACCTTGATATCTTCATAAATCTTGTGCAATCTTCAGTCTTCTAATCTTCAGAAAAGCTCCATTGCTAGGATTGATCTTCATGGTCTTCTGGAAATAAAAATTACACTCATAGACCTATAATCCTAATACAAGATTTACTATACTAATCATACTCAGTGATTTCCTCTTTTACAATGTTCAAGTGAACCAAGAGTACTTAATCACCTTTCTGGCTAAGATAAGAACATGTGATGAGTGATCAAAATACTAACAGATATGCCTAACAATAGCTGAGGAAAGAGGCATTGCCTTCCCATTAGTCTGATATCTGCCCCTCGGAAAAAGGAGAAGACTCCCGGAGAGGGAATCAATTGGTTGAAGATGGGTGTAGATAAGAAACACCCGAGAAGGTCTGAGCCGAATACCAAGAGTATCGAGATCGAGAACTATCAGGTCATTCCACCCGAACCACCGGGCGACAGCCCCATGAAAAGCTTTTTCGGAGAAAATTGAATGCAAGTCGAGGAGGATGTCTTGGAAATCCCACTCAGTGATTGGCACCCGGAAAGAACGGCCAAGATCGGCTCTGGCATTGATGAGGAAACTACTCTGAAAATGATCGCATTTTTACGAAAGAATGCCGATGTCTTTGTATGGGGAACAGAGGATCTAACTGGAATCGACCCCGAAATCATGGTTCACACTCTCCATGTAGATCCGACCATCCGACCAGTAAGGCAGAAAAAATGAGACCATGGACCCATTCGAGATCGTATCATCGCCGAGGAAGTAGATCGGCTACTTAAAGTAGGGCACATCCGAGAAGTTCATTACTCGGATTGGATATGTAACATGGTATTAGTAGAGAAGAGTCCGGGAAAGTGGAGGATGTGTAATGACTTCACAACCCTCAACAAGTTTTGTACAAAGGATCCTTACCCTCTTCCACGGATCGATCAACTTGTGGATTCCACAGCTGGTTGTGCCCTACTAAGCTTCATGGACGCATTCCAAGGTTTCTACCAGATCAGAATGGACGAGGAAGACATCCCTAAATGGCCTTTATCACAGCTGGGGGAGTCTACTGTTTTCAAGTCATGCCTTTCGGCCTAAGAAATGCAGGGGCAACTTATCAAAGGTTGATGAACCTCATGTTTCAAGAAGAACTGGGGTATTCAATGGAAGTATATGTCGACGACATTCTAGTCAAGAGCAAGGAAGCGGCCGAATACATCAGTCATCTGAACAAATGTTTCAAGATCCTCTGTCATTACGGAATGAAACTAAACCCGGCCAAGTATACGTTTGGAGTTAAAGGAGGCATGTTCCTCGGCTACATGGTGACTCAAAGGGGGATCGAGGCGAATCCCGAGAAGATCAAGGCCATAGTCGATCTTCCTCACCCGAAGAACATCAGGGACGTCCAGCGCCTAATTGGCATGATTATCTCCTTAAGCCGGTTCATTTCAAGGTCGGCCGAAAAGAACCTCCCCTTTTTCAAAACACTCAGGAAAACCGACAAGTTTGAATGGACCGAGGAGTGTAAGACAGCATTTGAAAACCTCAAGACTTACCTGGCCGCCCCGCCACTTTTGGCAAAGCCGGACGAAGGTGAACCATTATATATCTACCTAGCTATCTCCGCCGAGGTTATCAGCTCGATCCTAGTTAAGGTTTGCAAGAATGAACACTTGCCAGTCTACTACCTAAGCAAGGTCCCGAGCTCGGGAGAACAAAACTATCAGGACATTGAAAAGTATGCATTTTGTTTAGTTGAGGCCGCTAGAAAGCTCAAGCCATATTTCCGATCTCACAAGATCATTGTCTTGATGAGCCAGCCCTTGAAGCAAGTGTTCTACGATGCTGTGAAGTCGGGGAGATTAATAAAATGGATGATTGAGCTGGGAGATCATACCATTGAATACCAAGCTCCCTCGGCTAAAAAGGCCCAGGTGTTGGCTGACTTCCTAGTCGAATATCCTCCTCCAACGATGGTTGAGCAACCGATCAGGATGGAAGAATCACAAGACATTCCGAAGGCACTTGAGGTGCTAGCCCTATTCACTAATGATATTCAAGCAGAAGCCGACCTAGTGGCAGATTGGATTCTGAACCAAGCCACAATTGAAGAACTGCCTCTACCCCCGCCTGGGAAACCACCTCACGAGGTTGCAGTTGTGATAAAATCGACCTCAGTTCCTAAAGCGAAGCCACCTCCACAAAACGATGTTTGGGAACTTTATGTGGATGGTTCCTCGGCTTCACACGCTGATGGAACCGGATTGTTCCTAATCAATCCAGAAGGAGCCGAGATGGAATATGCAATTCGGCTAACTTTCCCAGTAACAAACAATGAAGCCGAGTACAAAGCCTTGATAGCAGGAATGAAAATGGCGAAGTTGGTCATGGCACGGAAAATTCGAGCATTCTCTGACTCCCAGTTGGTCACAGAACAATTTTCAGGAAAGTTTACTACCAAGAGTGTGGCCATGATCAAATACTTGAAGATAGTCAAAGAGCTGAGAGAAACCTTCGAGAAGTTTTCCTTGTCCAATATAGACCGAACGAAGAATGGCAGGGCCGATAGCCTATCCAAATGGGCAACAGCTTCAGGAGCAATAGATACTCGGATAGTGGTTTTAGTGAGTGCAAACACATCTTGCATTGCCAATGCTCCCCCGGATCAACTTGTGGCTGCAATCTCAAGTTCGGATACATTGATGAGTCCATTGGTGGCCTACTTCACAGAAGGGATCCTACCAACCGACCCGACCGAGGCTAGAAGAATCCGACGAGGAACTCTTTGTTACTTCTGGAATGGCAACAACCTGTACAAGAAATCGTATGATGGGATGCATCTACGTTGCTTGACACCCTCTGAAGCACTAACTGTGCTCAAAGAAATCTACCTTGGCAGTTGTGGAAATCACTCAGGTGGCCGAGCGCTATCACAGAAGATTCGAAGGGCCGGATATATTGGCCGAACATGAGAAAGGAAGCAGGGTGTTTTGCCCGGTCATGTGGAGAATGCCAAAGATTCGCAAGAATCCCTCGACAGCCGACCATACCCATGATTCCGTCCACCATCACTTGTCCTTTCGATCAATGGGGAATGGATATCGTTGGACCATTTCCACCCGGACAAGGGGGAAGAAGTTTCTCATCGTAGCAGTGGAATACTTTTCAAAGTGGGTCGAAGCGGAAGCCACCACCATAATCACTGAGAAAAAGATTATGGATTTCCTTTGGAGGCTAACTTGTCGCTTTGGCCTACCCAGGATCCTGGTTGCGGATAACGGTCGCCAGTTCTCGGGTGCCAAGCTAAAAGAATGGTGCCAAGAAATGAGGATCGAACAACGCTTCACATCGGTCGGCCACCCTCAAGCCAACGGCCAAACCGAGGTCACCAATCACACCATAGTAGATAACCTTCAAAGAAGACTTGGAGATAGCCGAGAAGATTGGGTTGATGAGCTCGATGGAGTCTTATGGGCATATCGAACGACCATCCGAACTGCAACACAGGAAACACCTTTTGGCTTGGTTTATGGTTCTGAAGCTGTGATTCCAGCCGAGATAGTTGTTCACACATATCGGATTCAGAATTACACACCTGAGAACAATGCGTCCGAGCGCATATATGATTTAGACATGGTAGAATCTACAAGAAGTAAAGCATTAGCTTGGACACTCAGATATCAAGCCACAATGGCCCGAGCTTATAACAAGCACGTGAAGACAAGGGTCATTCAGGTCGGCGATCTCGTACTGAGAAGAGCCGACATCCTCAGCAAAGTGGGAAAACTTGAACCCAACTGGGAAGGACCTTACAAAGTCATCCAAGCAAGTGTTAATGGAAGCTATGTGCTAGCCGACCTCCAAGGCAAAGCTCTCAAATGCACCTGGAATGCCAAGAACCTCCAGAAATATTATGCATGAAAAATCATTGTAATGAGCGTTCCGAGGAGATAGACTCCCAATCAATGAAATCAGCATCTTTTGTCCTATATTCTTCATCTATTTATCAAGAACATACACGGGAACATCCTAAAAGGATACTTCCCTTGGGGAGATCTTGGATAAATTCTAAAATGAACAAGGCCAAACCAGACCTTAGGAGTCTTGGTAATGCCTAATTTGATTAGATCTCGTGGAAAAACGATATAGCCGAATGGCACTACAAAATTATCGATTGGGAATTTCCAAGATTACTCGGAATTTATGAATCCGAAACCAAACTTGGTAATTGATAAAAACTAAACCTGGATTTTATGAAATCTGACCTCAGTCGGAAGGGTACGATTGAATAAATTTTCAAATAATAAGCCGAGCTAACTTATTCTTAAGACTCGCATGAAAAATTCAAAGTACTTACACTCGGCAAAGTAAGGTCTTCGAATGCTAAATGATAAATCAAGTCGCCATAAGCTCCTACTCAAAATAATGTGCGAATTTATCAAAGCATAATAAACTCATCTGAGAAGCAAGAGATGAACGAAAACTAAACATTAGATCAAGCCTACTGTTAGGAAAGTTACATAGGTGGTCAACCTCGGATCTTGCAAGGTTAAGCATTCACAAAAAAATGGCAAAGATATACCAAGATCCGAGCATGACCGACAAAAGAATAGTATCCTCACAACCCGAGGGCCTAATTAGCAAAATATGGCCCTAACACTAAGTGTTCAACACCTTACAAAATGTTCCCAAGGACATACGCTCGGCTCCTACCGACCCTCTATGGATGAGGTATCCGGGGCCTCCTCACTCCGCCTGCTGGTCTCCCCCTCCCCTGGCGCGCTCTCGGCTCATTCCTTTCTGATCCGCCTCCAAAGCCTAGCAACCCTCCTTGTCCCGTCCGGACCAGTGGTTTCCTCCTCCACCAAACGCGTCCCCGACACGCTATCTAGTGCGCTAGATAGTCGGGTCCATTCCCTGTTAAGGGTGCGATGCTCGGTCCCCTCAAGCCGAGTGCTAGCAAAGAGAAGAGGAAACCAGGAGGGATACATCGGCTTCAGCTCCCCTCGGAGATCCTCCATATCTTCTGGTGGGGGTCCGCAGGTATCATACCACCATTCCTCTTTTTGGAGATCCTCAATGGGTTGCTCCTCAGCATCAACATACTCCTCCAGCTCCCCATCACGGAAGGCAACCAAGTCCTCGTGCTCGGAAGTCACCCCCTCAGCTAGGAGCTTAGCTTTCTTCAGCTGCCCGAGGCAAGCCTCAAATCCCTCAGAGCGGAATACGCTGGCCTCCTCCTGGATCTTGTAGTGGAAGGAGCCCGAGGCAAGGAAATCCCTCACCGCCTCCACTCGGGTAGTCTTCAGCTTTTCCATTAGAAAAGCCTTGAGCTTACCCCGAGCCTCTTGGAGTGCCCGAGCTAGAGTAGTTTCCTTCTCCACCCGAGCTCTCAACTCCTCGGATTCCTTATTCAGCCGCTCGACCTCAGCCTCAGCTCGACTCTTGGCCTCTTCAGCATCGGCCCTGGCTTTCTTGGCCTCCTCCAACTGGGCTAAGAGGGCAGAATTTTCCTCGGCGACCTTCAGATTTTTCAGGGCCTCGGCATGATTGTTAATCTACGCATGAGCAATCAGATACAGTTAGAAGAAAATCAACGAAAAATTACACCCAAGATAAGGTAAACCAACTTACAATATCGCCCAGCATCCTCAGGTTGCCCGACAAGGCCTCCTGCCCAAATTCCATGAGTTTTTCAGGAGTAAACTCCTGAATGCTAAAAGTCGATCGACCCTTCTTGGCCGACCGATCTTTTTTGTGGCCTTCGGCCCGGTCCTTCCTCTTTTTTCCAGTTTCGATGGCATCGGCCATCAATTTCTGCCCGGTTTCCTGTAGGAAAGGAAAATGTTGTCAAAATCAACAATCTACAAAGGAGGGACAAGCTAAGCCGAGTAAGGAAACTTACACCCTGAGAGGCTTCAGAAATAGCCTTATTCGGCTCCAAGTGAGCCGCGGCGTTGGTCGGCTGCACGGTAGGAAGCTTCAGGGTATGGAGCTTCATGTCCTTCCCGGCCTGAGCAGCCCTAACCCGAGCCATCGCTTTTTTTTTACTAAGCAGCGCATGATCACCATGATCCAAAGATTCGGAGCAGACAATACAAGTTTAGAAGACACGAAGCCGATATCAAGTATTAAATG
Source organism: Plantago major (assembly GCA_026545765.1). Classification (NCBI taxonomy): domain Eukaryota; kingdom Viridiplantae; phylum Streptophyta; class Magnoliopsida; order Lamiales; family Plantaginaceae; genus Plantago; species Plantago major. The sequence continues at coordinate 36,348,312 of CM048842.1, forward strand.
AGCAAGATAAACTTACTAAGGTCGGGTTTGTCATTACAATAAACGTCCCCTGTAGTTAAACCGGCCAATTTCAATTGGGGTTGGATAGCGAGCGAGTAAGGGTAAAAATATTTGGGGTCGGACACCCCATCTGGACCGAGGATTTTAAGCCTCTCCGAGGCCATCACGGGATCCACATTGCTACACCCGATGGGAATTACTTCTTCTCCTTCCTCATCATCATACTCATCCTCCTCCTCGATATACATCCTTTCAGGAGAACCCTCCTCCTTCTCAACCTCAGACCTCTCAGATTCCTCCGCCCCCTCGGCCTGACCATCTTCTTCTTCTTCCTCCTCGGGGTCACGGTCAATCACTATATCCACTTGGCACAATTCACCAAGCCAAACTGGCACATGCTCCAATGCGGCTGACTTGAACCACTTATGAGTAAAAAACCGAGGAAGACCCCACTCTTATTTCGGATGCTTAATGTAAAAATAACGAGGCCACCACCGCCACGAATATGAAGAATCATAGGGGTCGAGAAACTTGTAGTTGGTTCGGGCCGAGAAGAAGTACATCAAACTTTTCGGGACCCGGGTTATTTTGAAGGCGAGGAAGAACTTGTCCGAAGAAAACTCTTCTTGCTTCAACACCAATACCACGGCGAAACACATCAAGCCCCCCATAGAGTTTGGGAGCACTTGTGTCGGGCACAACTCTTGTTCCGCGAAAAATTGCCACATCGGCTCTATCATAGGAACCCGGAATCCACATCGGAAAGTTTGCTCATGTAGGCAGATGCATCCCTTCGGCGGATTATACATAGTGTCGCCCGGCCCAAGCACGATAATTTCGTACTCATCCGGAATCTCACATGTATGCCTCAGTTCGGCAACCTCACCGGCTTCTACAGTAGAAGAGCAAGTCGGAATGAGCCCAGAATCGTTCTTCTCGGCATCGTCTCTCAACTCACCAATGGGAGCTTTCCTCAAAGACTTGGCCCTTGCAGCAGTCATTTTTTGCCCATCTACTTCATTGGCTAGAGCCATGGCCAGGGGATTCTCATCATTTCCCTCATCCGGTAGAATTGGTCCCTCCTCACCCTCTTCGGCCTCCTCCTCTTCTTCTTCACCCTCAGAAGATTCCTCACCCGAGGACTCACTAGATGATCCATCCGAGTGCGAGGAGGTGGAGTCATCAGAGTCCCCATCCATCAAACCGACAAGATTAACAGGGGAGCTCTCTGGCAAAGGGGTAAGAGGTCGGTCCTCAAGAAGCTCTAAATCAGGGTCGGCACCAATTCTAGAAGACCCACCCTGGTAAAAACCCGACCCCGGAATGGAAGAAAATGGCATGGGGGAGAAAATCGGAACCCTGTATCTATAACCCAAATCACCAAAAGACTCGGGAATGGGCTCGTGACCGTATCGACTTTGGTTGTCCGTATTTTCAATAGGTCGGACGCCGGTTGAAGTTGGAGCCTTGGTGTTCACTATTTGTAGAGATACACCGGGTCGACGGACTTCTCTATTGCCCAATGGAGCTCGAATGGGAGAGCTACTAATAATCTGCACTTCAGATTCGCCAGGCATGAAATCCACCAGATCTTCAGCAATTTCAGAGGCCTGGTCCGAATCAGAAAGCAGATAAATGTTAATTTCCTGATTAACCTCGGCCTCATCATTTATCAACTCCCCTATAGCTTGAGCTACGTTTGAGTTATCCGACGACATGATCTACGAAAAGTAGAAAGGGAAGGGATTATTCAACGGTATAACCTAACAAAAGGGCCGAACCCTTAGAAGCCGACCGACAGCTCTTGAATAAATACTTACTAAAGGCTCTATTCTACTACAACTAGTATCTCCCTACAACCCCAACTAGAGTCAACAATTACAACAAAAATAAAGGCTAACACGCCGAGCAGAAAGAGGAACACATGGGGAAAGTAAAAACGATAAGTAGACATTAAGTAAAGACCGAGAAAGGCAAAGGAACTTACTTGTGCAAAGTTGAGCCGACCTAAAGGGACTTTTGAGTAATGATTGCCTGGAAATTCCTTTCTCTCTCTATCTGCTCCTCGGCTCAAATCTTTCTCTCTCAAAGAAGTCAACGATTATAACATAATCGACAACGACGGGAGCCCACTATATATAGGGGTAATGAGCCAGTTCAACCAAGCCCACGAACCGGAGTTTGAAACGTCACCTCCATTCGTGGAAAAGCCGCAATGATGACATGACCGATTCACACTAATTCTCCTTAATTCGCCGAACCATAGGCCGGGACGTTTCATATACTCGGCTATAACTAACTTCCTCGGTCCAATGCCTCTTACTCGGCTTCTATTCATCAAAGTATTCAGTCCATTCTTACGAATACACTCAACACTTGGGGGGAAGGATGATTTAGGTAATAACAAGAGCCGAGTAGAACAAGATCGGCATTGAGGAAGCTAGTTATGAAGGGGAAGACTTTATAAAGAGCCGATGCACCAATCCATGTGATCAACCGACCATCAACAGCTCTACAAAGGAAAGCTCCTCATGATCGATCAATACACATAGACCATTGGGAATTAAGGCAAGCCGAACCTGCTGAAAAATATCTATACTCAGATCGTTTGAAAGAAGAGATGAAGGAAATTCTACCTGCGTAATGTAGGTCACATAAGCTAAGGGACCGAGAAGGATCCCGAAGAAAATGCTGACCTAGGCAACTTGAAGAAATCACAGGGATGGAATACTGATGGACCTCAAAAATAAAACCTGGAGTCGGACAGCTCACATCATGAGCTCTTCGCGCCAGCTAACATTCTTGAAGTACACCAGTGCTTCAACATTGAGAATTGAAAATATCACCCGAGGCCAAGTACAACCTGCTACAACAATTTTTGTACTAAGGATGGATGGGCAAGGTCAACTAAAGCCGACCTCGTCCAGTTAAAATATGTGAGGAGTTATACCTATGCAAGCCCTCGGTTACGATTGGAAGAAGAAGTCGCCAAGAGTTTGAAGGAGCTGATCGGACCGCTTGAGCTCTGCGAGATATGGAACCTGGAAACAGACAGTCGACACAAAAGGCTCTCCCCGCCAGCTAAAATATCTCACAAAGCTCTCAAGTGGTCCAATAAGATCGGCCTCATGAGAGATGCTGGAATACGGCCTAAAAGATGCTCTCCCTTTGAAGGACACGAGCCTACCAAACGATGATAAAACTTTCTTACTAAATTGTCAGGTAAGGTCAGCCGAAGCCAACCTCACCCGAGCAAAGGATAAGAGAACATACCTGGAGCATGAATAAAGGTCGCCCATGCAGTGATATTCCTGGACCGACCGCCTCGGTCATCTGGTTAGGAGCGACCCAACTAGAGCTCTATCCCGGAGAAAGAAAAAGAACTCTAGTTGGGTCGGCTCCTACCAGATGACCAAGCCAAGGCCAACTGGGCTTGGAGAAGCCTTCCGCTTAAGGCAGCCGGTCAAGAGCCGACCCAGAAAAAGCTCCGACCTCAAAGGAAGAACTTTTGCCGGTTCGACTCTCACCGGTTGTCTGAAACAGAGACTAACTAATGATGAAGCACCAAAAAGAAGCTGACCTCTAAGCTCTCCACACTACCCAACAAAGGCACTTCATAAAGACGAAGGGAAAGCCGAGGAACGAGCTTCAGATGGATTGAGTGAACATGTCGCTTTCTACTTGAGGATTTATAGGAGTCGAAGGTCGCTGGGGTGTTGCCACGTGTACAATTGCAATTAATGCGTATGGGCCGTCCATTGGGCTAACCAGGCTCCGGCCCAATGGGCTAGAGAATCACTGGGTCAATGACCCATTTTTTCTTATCAGGTCACACTCACTCAGGGATCGGAACTCAAGAGAAGACTATCAAAAGCCGAGTAGATCAAGAGCAAATACTACTTTACAGTTCCTCAACTATCTTCTACTAAGATACTTGGAAACTGGGGGGACTTATGATATGTACAAATGAGTCCCTACCTACTAATTCGCATACCAGGACGAACTTGAATACAATCCGGCTACAAAGCCGAGGACACACTACTCAAGAAAGCCGACCTCTCTGACTTATAAAAGGAGCAGCTTAGAGATCAGGACAAGATACACTTCTGGTCGGATCAACCCTATCCAAATAAGTCCGACCAGGCAACCTCGTATAAGGAATCAGGAAGTTCATCTGGGGGAAAAGAGTCGAGATCTGCCGACCTCAATAGGAGCCGACCTCCTAGAGATCCCAAGTCTCAGCATGATCTAAACGTGCCGCCTTACTACGACTACACGTGTTACAAGGTGATTGCTCCGACCAACCTCCGACCACCGTGCGACCAACCTCCGGCTAGGTCAGAGGTTTGTCCCCCGGAAATTTCCCTATAAATACAAGGGCATTTACTCACATTAAGGAGGTTCAACAACCACCAATATACTACTCTCTAACCTACTCGACGTATTATATCCGACCTGCACTGTTGATTTATACTACCAGTTTGTCCCAGAGTTAACCATTTTAATACATACTTTTAGTTTGTCATTGATAATTTGATATATTAGTCCGTATGTTATTACAGAAAAATAAAAGAGACTAACAAACATAGTTATATATAAGTCATTAGAGATTTTATAAGAGACATCAATGATATATATATATATATATATATATATATATATTTTTTTTTTTTTTTATACATATACTTAAAAACATTAACCCGTCTCTCACTAATACACATTTCTCTCAAGATTGTGTTCCAATATATTGCATAGTAATAGTATATAATATATTGGGTGCATGTTTGGCGTGCGACTAAAATAAAAAGAATTGGTTGAATCACCTTTAACTTAAAGTTTTAATTTTATACCAAAGAGTTTAACATATAATCTAATCTAGATGTATGAAAATTTAATTATCTATTAATTACATATAAGCCTATCATCATTCTTGATAATTTTTGCAAAATAATTTCAACATATACTCCCTCCCTCCGTCCCACGCCAGTTGTCCACTTTGCCATTTTGGGTGTCCCATTCCAGTTGTCTACTTTCTCTTTTTTGCCATTTTAAGAAAGTTATACAATTTTATATTCCCCACTACTTCCACTAAAATCAAAAATTAACTTAAACAATCAAACTAACACCTCAAAAGTAAAAAAGTACACCCCCACATTTACTATAAAGTGTTACAATATTAGTTTCCTTATTTTGCGTGTTGGAAAGTAAAGTGGACAACTGGCATGGGACGGAGGGAGTATATATGTGTGTACGTCACCGGCTCGATCTGGCTCAATCCGAGTGAACCGATCCGACCTCGGTCTAACCTTTTTACGAGAGTGGGCAGCTCAACCTTCTGATCCGGCTTTTAAAACATAGCTAGGTAGGGTACTTTTGGGCTCATCTAATATTGGACCCGGGTATGTTTTAGGCTACTATTTCCACAGCCTACAAGGTTAGCCCGGTCCAGATTAAATATGGGCCTCCTTAAATATGGGTTCAAATCCTTTAATTTGATATCACTTTTTTCTCCGGTTTAACTTCAAATCCTTTAATTTACCAGTGGTTGTTATCTTCGTTGGAAATAACTTTGTAGCCTTGATTGGCGTTGGAAACGTTGTTATAGATCCCTTAGCTGATGGATTCCCATCCCCAACCACGAATGGTGGTGGATGAGAGGGTACTGAAACACGAGATGGATTGGAATCCCTTCAACCACTACATTCTTCGAAGGCCCTTGACCTTGTCCTTGGTGGCTTGAAATTCTTAGCTAGTACGCTTAGTCTTTCTCCTTCCACAAACTCATGATGAACGCGGTTGTTCAATTGCTCCATTTGGCTTTGGTCTATTTTTTCGAAGATGGAAGGCTAGAGAATTCTACTCTTTTTGTGGCTCTCCTGTGCTACTACCTCGTCGCATTCCTTGGTGCAATGGATTAGGCCTTACTGGAGACTGCATGCAGTGGCATATGATGTTGTAACTCTCTTAGCCCTATTGTAACTTGAGGAGGAGTTGGAAAAAGGCCAGTGATTGACTGATCTAAGTTGTCGTTTGATCCAATATAGACATTGGCGTTGAGACGAAGTAGCCGTTAAGATTTATGGAAAGCTTGCTAGCGACTCTAAGAGAGAAGGTGGCACTAGTGGCTCCACCACCAAAGCACTGAGAGCTTTGAGCCCCTTTATTCGTTGTTTTGATGAAATTGTCTTTTCGAACGTCATTGTTCACAAAAACAAGGGTTTGCATGGAATTCGAGAAGATGTTTGTTGTATAAAGTGAAGTAGAAAGGTTTTGTTGAGAAGAACAGAGAAGAAGCTATATCAATATATGGTACATTGGACAATGTTGCTTGACACAACTTTATTCCTCATGTTATTTATGGCTTGGATAAGCCATTTACTGATGTAGTTTTCTTATTCCATGTAGTTTCTTTTGTTCAATGATACTGGATTAGTTTCATTTATCTTCGTTGACCGTCTAGAATAAATTTCATTACAATAAACTAATTCGTTTGCTGAAATATAGGCACTGTGCTATAATAATTCTTTTTCATGCGCTTACTTACTCATACAATTACACAATTATCTATATGAACAACATGTAACTTTCTGTACACATGGGTTTGTATACATAGGATTAAACATCGAAACGTGTTTACTAGACAAAGTTAACAACGATGAGTTATATTCTTGGGTCTGAGATATGAGGATAACATCGTTAGTGTTTTCATCGACCGTTTTATGGGTTAGATTATCCAAGACTAACTAATTAGGGTGATCATACATAAGGCATCGTATGGTTTGGGAAACCATATGACACAACTAGAAATGAACATTCAATATAACAATGCTAAAGTTAAATTAGTTGAATGGCTCAAGTTAGTATGTTCAACGATAATCACATACGATGGATCTTAACCATTTATAACATGACATGGACAAACTAATGTGTGAGTTTAGGTCACCTTGAGTTTATGGGGCATGTGCATCGACGTAAGTTTCTAATTCCTAGTTACTTGGGTTATGTAGTTTCACATAGACGGGAACTTTGTGGTTAGATTGGATTCACTTCTTCCAATGAGATAAAAGTTCGACTCCATGTGAAGTTTCCACTTCAAGCACTAGTTAAAGTCCTGAGCTCAAGTTTTCTTTCCGAGAAACTGGACTACTCACATTTCGCCAAAGTTCAATCATGGACCAGGATGAACGATGGAGGCATGGCAGTCATGGATAAATGGAAAGTAAGTCATCAAATAAGATATTTTCCACTAACCCTAAATCGCCGACAACATGCTAGTTCTACACTAGATGTATCTACTCCTTGATTGCCATAAATAGAAAGTAAGACACAAGTGTAATTGACTTCTTCCTTTTTCATATCTCCAAGATATAAACTCTCTCTATTTCTCCGATACAAGGGTGATAAAAAAATATTAGAGAAAAACCTATAGCAGTCGAAACCACTACTTGATTTTTCACTCCACTTTCTTAATCTATTGAGTGTTATCATCTTGTTGTTCATCTTTCTAGAACAAGATGTGGTTTCGGTTTCACCACCTACACTTTCCGCACGTATGAAGTATCAAGGAGGACAAAATTATGTCTGTATTCTAACTGAAGTTGACATGAAGACGTGTTTTGAAGTTGTCTTGAAGACGTAGTAAAACAACTAGCAATACAACATGAGATATACACTCGAACTTTTTTTTTTTTTTTTTTTGGAACCAAGAGCTAACTTTCTCATTATCCAAAACAAAATAAGTACAGACCGATCCAAAGATCCAGGTAAAAACCCACGACTCAAAGCTATCTGAATCAAGACAAAACTAAAAGCAGATCACAATCCTATCCGCTGACAAAAAGTGTCCAAGTTTCTAAACAATCTAGCCCTAACTGTACAAATATGAAAAATCTGCCCAATCACATGCAAACCAATTTGACCCTGCTGAAAAATAATAGCATTACGCAACATCCAAATAGCATGGATCGTCTCAGCCAACACCAACTTAAGAAATTGGGCCCGGGAGCTTTTCCCCTTAACAACACCACAAATCCAAAGAACCTCTTGTTCCCAAGAACAAGGCAACCGAGAAATACCAATCTTACCAAGGATAGTATACCAAATGAGCTGAGTGAAAGGGCATTCAAAGAATAGATGGTTGATGCTCTCCTGTTGGAAATAAAAACTACAGCAACCATCAGTTGTCACTCGAAAACATGCCAACCTATCTTTCGTTGTCAACCTCTGTCTCATACACAACCACAACACAAAGCAAGCTCGAGGTCGAGCATGATTACCAAAAAATATCTTCCCCCAAACCACACTTGGTTTAGGACCGCGTAACTCTTGATAAAACTTTCTCGTAGGAAACGTGTCCCCCTCATGCAGCTTCTCCCAAATCTCACCATGCACCACTCTAGTTCGTTGTTTAAATATAGCCTTTACAATCCAAGAGCAATTATTCTTCGGGAGATACTCCATAACAGACATGAATCCATCACACCCAAAGCTTATCGGCTTTCTCACACAAATTCCATAGAAGCTTAGTCATAGTCGCCTTATTCCACTCAACTATAGAAGTAATGTTCAAACCACCTGCCGACTTTGGATCACACACACTATCCCACGAAATAGGTGCCTTTCGAGTCACTTCCTCCTGTCCACTCCATAAAAAAGATCTACAAATAGCCTCAATATGTTTTAACACCTTAGGAAGTGCGAAATCTTTATCTAGTAGCTAGTGATCGAAAACAACACACTCCTGATTAGCTGAACTCGACCCGCATAACTAAGAAGTTTAGTATACCAATGTTTAACTCGTGCCACAATCTTCTCAATTAACGGCTTACCTAAATGGATGGATAACTTCCTTGTGGTTAAAGGAACACCCAAATATTTAACCGGCAGCTCTCCAGATAGAAATCCAGTCAACCTTTTTATCTGCTCCTGTTCTTCCAGTTTAACCCCTCCAAAAAAGATCCGACATTTAGAAATATTTGCCTTCAAACCCGTAGAGAAAGAAAACGCCTCAAATGTATCCGTAAGTAACTGAACAGAACCAGAATCACCTCTACAGAAACGAAGAAGATCATCCGCAAAGGAAATATTATTTTAACTTAACCTTCTCACAACGAGGATGAAAATTAAAATCTTGTTGAGCACACAACCGTTGCATCTTCCTTTGTAAGTACTCCACCAACACAAAAAGCAACGGAGATATGGGATCCCCTTGTCGAATACCCCTCTTGGAAACTAAAATCCGGCTTGGTACACCATTAATATTATACCTATAAGACACAAACCGAACACACACCATCACCCAAGTAATAAAACGTCTCAGGAAACTCATCTCGTTCATAATCCCTTCCAGCGCATCCCAATCCACAATGCACATCCATTTGAATCATACACCGAGGAGACATCCCTTTCCTAGAGTACCCCCGAACCAGCTCATGTGCAATAAGAATATTATCATGAATAACCTTTCCTGGCACAAAAGTAGACTGACAGGCACTTACCATAGTACCTATCACCAAGATTAATCTCTTGGTAAGAATCTTAGAAATGATCTTATTAAGTGTTGTACAACACGCAATAGGACTCATTTCCTTCATTGACTTTGCTTCTTTAGTTTTGGGAATCAAAGTAACTAAAGTGCAATTCACCGCCTTGTAGAGCCTATTTGAATGGAAACAATCTTTCATTGCAGCCACAACATCAACCTTTATAACATTCCAGCTAGCTTTAAAAAACTTCGCATTAAACCCATCGATCCCCGGGGCTTTATTATCCCCTATGCCCTTCAAAGCCTGGAAAATTTCAGCTTCTGTGACATCAGCTACTAAACTTTCTCGCAGCTCACAACACAACTGTGCCCCTGTTCGTAAAGCCACAAAATCCAAACCCAATCTAGTGCTCTCAACTGTACCAATCAGCTTAGACTAAAACTGTAGCACTTCATGTTCCAGCACAGCCGCAGTTGTTACTAATCCCCCATCATCAGACTCCAAATGAGACAGCATAGTCTGAGAGTGCTTTTCCTTAAGAATAGCATGAAAATATGCATTATTCCCATCTTCAAGCTTAATCCAATCCAATTTAGCCCTTTGTTGTAGAAGTTTCTCCTCCTCAGTTCGCAACTTTAACAGATTAGCAACACACAGCTTCTCATTCAAAGTGAGTTCTCCAATAGACCTATCCTCTTGTACCATCCATTGAGCATGTTCCAGATCACCTCTAGCCTGCATAATACGCTATTCTAGCTGATTAAACTCCTTGCTCAAGCATCTCATAGCAGGTTGCAGAAGTCTCAACTTTTGCCACACAGTAAACATAGGCTTGCCAAGTATAAGCCGAGACCAAATAGCGTGTATAGTCTCCAGAAAAGTCGCCTTATACGCAACACAATTCATGAATTTAAACAAACTATGACGTCTTGGAACAACAACTTGCTGAAAATCCACAAACAAGTGACAATGATCCGAAATACCAGGTTCAAGTACTGCCACTTGTATCCAAGGAAAGGACCGAAACCAGTCCATATTACCCAAAGCCCGATCAATTTTAGAATAAATCATCCCTTGTGTATGCTTATTATACCAAGTATACTCATTACCCACCATGGGAATCTCACACAAACCCACCGCATCCATCATCTGCTCCAAATCCATATACTTGCAAGCTTGGATAGGATTCCCCCCTATCCAATTAGTAAGCTGGAGAACATTATTAAAATGACCAAGTAAAATCCACGACCCAACCACACCATTAGCCAGTTGCCTTATATCATCCCACAACATCTTCCTTTCATTCAAATGGTTATGTGCATAAATAACAGTAAGAGTGAAAGAAATACTATCATCCTTGTTTTTCACCGAACAATGAATAAACTGATCAGAGGCTCCAAGTAACTGAATATCAACCTTTACACTATCCCATAGCAAACAGATACGATCAGTACCATGATGCAAATAATTATCAAGAAATGACAAGTTCCTTCCCATACGACTTCGAATCCTAGTCGCATTATTTTTTTAACCCTAGTTTAAAAAAGAGCAGCAATACACACTCGGTTTTTATGGAGGTGGGAGCCAACCTCCAAGTGCTTCGCCGCATTATTCATGCCCCTCACATTCCAAGTAACAATCATGGGACCTTTTCCCCGTCACCTACTAAGTAGTTACCAACTTGTAGTGACTGAAACCCATTTTCCAATTTTACATCCAATTTTCCACACTGAATAGTAGAACCAAAAGCCTCTGTATGAACAATATTTTGTTCTTTACTATCCTGCCCCCTTTGTTTCCGATGTCGCACTTCAGACCAATCATCAGTTTCATTAATCTTTTGCTTCCTAGCCTTGATTTGGTCCAATTTGCTAACCACCGCAATACCACGGTTCCCACTAGCAGTAGAACCACCTGCTGATTCACCTGGTAACACCAGCTTTTTAACCTCAGTATCTCTAGGATGCCAAGCCTGATGCTTCTTCAGACGAGCCAACCCATGTTGTGGATTAGCTTTTCCAACCTGCTGTATAGGAGGCTCCCACTCAAAAACTACCTCTTGCGAATGCGTACCCCCTTTCACATTTGCAATCTTCACTTCCCTTACCAAAGGTATAGTAACATCAGCTTCCACAAGAACACGAGCATATGACACCTGCAATTTCTTTGCCGTACACTCATCCATAAAAATCGGGCAACCAACCATACTCGCAATCTTACCTAAACTCTGTGTTCCCCATAATCCCAAAGGAAACTGTGGCAACTTAATCCAAACTGTGGAAACTGTGGCAACTTAACATCTCCTTGTTAAATATAAAATCAATAGTCCAAGGAATCAACACCATTGGCATATTATAAATAGTGTACGAGCCATTTTTACTCAGAGCATCCATATCTTTATGCAAGAAAACTTCAGCAAAAAATAACCCTCCTCATTATAATAAATCCCAGGCATCGTCACAAAACTCCAGACCTTAGCTATGAACTGCCGAACTGAATTCATAGATAAATCTTCACCCAAATTATACATAACCAGAGTATGAGCCCAGAATTTCACCTCAGATGCAACATCTTCCTCCAAAATCAGTACCTCCACCAACCTATCCCTAACAACCGGCGGAATAAATGGAATCTCCAAACTTTTTTCCATCACTCGATTCCCCCGAATCACATCAACCCAAGGGAGTTTTTGCTCAGCTGAAACTTCATCCTCACAAGGGAGTTCCTGTTTGCTAGAAAATTCATCCTCACAAGGGAGTTTCTGCTTTGTTGAAATTTCATCCCCAGATCGATGACCAACCAAATCAGAAAAACCAGAACCATCATCCACCAAAAGCACATCCTCTTCAACCACCGGAGACAAATGAGACCCAGAACCGGAGCGATGCATAGACGACAACCCAGATCCAATCAAATTCGGCACTCCAGATCGCTATACATTTTGCGACCCAATGCGCAAACCAGATCACTGTACAGACAGCAAACCATCACGATGCCCAGACAGATCAAACGAATCCACCCCAGTCTCAACCTCTTCAACCACCAGAGAAAGAGAACCCCCCACCGGCGAATTGACTGGAGTAACAAAACCCATCGGCGAAGACCCAGCTTTTCCCACGTTTTAACGTTGTAAATTTATTTTGGTTTGACAGCAGTAACTAGATATGGTTCCTAAATTTAGGTATAACTAAAAGATACGTTCCTTAATTTTAGTAGATAATGATATTAAAAATAAATATTTAACTAATTTAATTTCTAGGGTATAATTGATAAACACTAATATATATTTTTAGTTTGAGTCCCAGAATAATTTAGTTTCATAATATGGACTTTGGAGAATTTATCTCTAAATTCCTACCAACAACAGAGTAGCCGCTAAAATTTGTGAGGGAGAGCAAGCTTTTAAAATAAATTTATGTAATTCAAATGGTCAACAGTAAGGCTATAATGGAAGTTTCATTAAAGCTCAGTTGTAGCCATTTATATCCCAATAACCAAACACAAGCCGGTATTGGGCTTCAAAAACATGGCCTACCCAAGAAAATCAAACCAAACGAAAATGGCATATGCAAGCCCAAGACACAACCAGTTTTCAGATATAAAATAGTGGGAAAAGTTGTGCCAAAGACCAATTTTGCACCTAAATTTGGAAGAGTCCTACAGTGTTTTGTGGTTTTCAAATAAGGGCCAAAGTACTTTCATACCCCACATGAATGGACAATTATACCCCTCAGTTGTTCAAAAAATAAAGAAACACTTATAAAAATAATTTTTAATATCATTTTCACCTCTTTAATTGTTTATTTTAATTTTTCAGTTCAAATTTTGTTCATTTTTTCTCTGTTTTCCAACAAGAATCATAAGTTCACAAGTTCACGCTTCGTAATTTGTTTAACTGTATTTTATATCGACAACAATACAGTCTGACTGTATTAGTAGAGTTGTGTAATACAATCCAGCTGTATTGGTAGATTTATAATACAGTCAAACTCTGTATTAATAGAGTTATGGAAATAATCAGACTATACTGCTGGAGTTCAGTAATACAGTCAGACTGTATTAGTAAGTTTTATAGTACTATACTCCCTCTGTCCCAGATCAAATATCCCATTTTGACTTTTTGCAGTCAACAATTTTCAACTTTGACTATGATTTAATCTTAAATCGTAAATGTAAAATGTTCAATGAAATTATATAATAAAAATTTTGGAAGTAAAGTTTCATTATATCATTTAATTGAGCATTTTACATATACAATTTAAGATTAAATCGTGGTCAAAGTTGAAAAATGTTGACTGCGAAAAGTCAAAATGGAACATTTGGTTTGGGACGGAGGGAGTAACATTTACTTACAATTTATAACATCAAAAATAATTCAATAAAATGAAAATAAACAAAATGTTAAAAAATAACAGTTTCGACATAAAAAAAAGAGCTGAACAAATCGGAAGGTGGTGGAGGTGGGAGGGGTGAGGATTTGTACGAATCGTGACGGATATTTGACAGATCTGGATGGATCTTGCCCTCAATAGACGAAATCTTGAGGGAAATGAATGAATCCGGGGCGGATCTGGACGAGATCGTGGACTTCAAAAGACAAATATGGACAAAATGGTGGATTTTTCACGAATCTAAAGTGCGAAACCTTCTCGGATCTTCTAAGCTGGTGAGAGACTGAGTGGAGGCAGAGGAGCTTACCGGCGATTCGGGTGGGGTGGAGCGGGGGTGAGGGGAGGTGCGGTGTTGGTGGATTGGTTGATCTTCTAAGCTCTTCGACGCTGGGGAGAGATCTCGTGGTGGCGGTGGCGGTGGGAGACAACTACGTGGTGGTCGGAGGAGGATCTGTTGGTGGTAGTGGTGGTGGCGGCGGTGGGAGGCAACTGCCTGATGGTCGGTGGGAGATCTCGTGGTGGTGGATCTGGCGGATCTGGGAGCTAGTGCGGTGGTGGGGGCGGCGGTGGTTGTGTGAAACGGGTGGTGGGTGGGAGGCTAGAGAGGGGAGTCGGGGCTGCGGTGGGTAGTGGGAGGTCGGTAGGGAGGGTGGTGTGGTGGCAGAGAGGTGTGGTGGGTGGTGGTGTTGAGAGAGAAAAGAGTGAGATACAGAGAGGAAGTGAATTGGTGTAATGGTGAAAAGTGGGGTGAGTGGGTAAATAAGTAGAAGGGCATAATCGACTTTTCAGAGCCATTTTTTATGTGTAAATAGTGCTTGGCCGTTTTTTGAATCAAAGTGTTGGAGTAAGGACCGGCCATTTACTCTCCCTAAAATAGTGTTTTGGGCTGCTTGTACATAACCATTCTAAACCCATACCAAATGAGTTGTAATGTCCCAGAACCTTGACAAACCCCAACAAAACGTTCAAATAGATCAGCATTCAGCACATCCATTCCAATTTCGAAACCAAAAGTATCCACTCTATCCAAAATGCTTTCTTCCTTTCCCTAGATCCATAGAACTTGCTTTCCTTTTTACAACATTCCATCAATTCATAAATAAAACGATATATACTTGCCAACATCCCTCCATCCTATGTCCTTTAACAAAGTGGCAAGTAATGTAAGGCGTGGTCATAGATCGTCATTACACTTTTGTCACAACAACGGCACCTTTAATATCTATATTAATCACACCACTCCACCATATTCTCACAAGAAGGCATGCAAATAATTTAATATGCAGCCATAGAGACACCACAAACATGCTAATAGTAACACCCTCCACCTAAGTAGCAAGTAAATTAAGCTATGGTCAAGACATTAATGTTTAATTCCCTATATTCATTACATCCATATACTCTATGCCCGCAAATCGCAACTGGTAAGCAATTTAAGAAATTATAGACATGAATGTTCCAATTTTCCACAAGTGCCCAACTCTATTACCTCTAGAAATTTCAAATTAGATGGCCATGGGCAATTGCGTGCATACTCTGTTAGGACATGTGAAGCATAAAACAATCACTTTATCGCTACAAGCCTACAAGTATACTTACCCTCCACTATTAACCATTTTCATACTCATCTGAAGTTAATGATAATTGCTAAACACTATATTAACTATATTTGACATCTACATTTGAATATTTAACCTGTCTAATGAAGTATATTGATTTAAATTAAAAACAAACAGACAATATCCAATAACAAATTTGATGATCATCTTGCAAAACAACTATGTTTGATGTTGGTGTAAATTGACTTTGTTTGTCTCTTAAACATTACTTTTTTAACATTCTAATATACTCCCTCCATCTAATTTTCAACTCCCCGCATTTCATTTTCATTGTACCAATTTTAACTTTTTATCCTTTAAATGGAAAATTTCTCTCCTACTTTATTCACCATCTCTCATATTTTATTACCATTTCTCACACTTTATTCACTTTGTGTCTGAATCCGTAGGAAGTTGAAGTCGGTATGGGGAGAGTATTAATAATTATTGCAACACAGACTCATTTTGTCCAGTGAGTGCACAAAGTTGATTATTTGTATGACCTAACCTAACACGGTAGAAAAGCAAAGCCCACTACCAGTTTGTTAGACTCTACATCCTCCCCCAATGGTCTCACCACTCACTGTAGCAGCGGGTCCCACAGTGAGTGGTGAGACCATTGGGGTAGGGTGTAGTGTCTAATTTTCCCTCTTCGACTCACTACTATCAAAAGCTAACTTATCTAGCACAACATGACAAGTATTAAGGGCCAGTTTGGTTTGATGCGAAGTGGTGTTATTTAATGGTTGACCGCATGTCAACTGGTGTTTGGTAAGGTGTGTTTCGGTCCAAATGCATTTGGAAAAAAGCATGTGCACATTTGCTCGAAACACACCTCTAGCTGCGTTTTGAAATACATGAGCTGGGTGGTGTGTTTGAGATGTGTGATTCAAAATGCAATTCTCAACTTTAATGGATAGACCATTATACCCCCATTTACAGCCCTAGGGCACACATATATAAACCCAAAATCAAAGACAACCACCATTACTGTCTGAATCTACGCAGCTAGGTCACGAAAATACGTAGCCAGGTCGATTTTTTTCCTCTGAAACTTGCCGGAATCTTGAACTGAACTTGCCGGAATCTAATCTTCACCTCAATTTTCGCTGTTATAGGTCGAATTCGTAGCGGAGGAAGTGTTGGTTGTCGGAAGTGGAGGTCCATCCAACTGTGGACGGAATAGCTTGAGAGCTCTGTTGGAAGGTAAACCACCCACTTCACATATTGTTTTCTTTACTCGATAAGATGGATTTATTGTTGTCTGTTTTAGTACTACATTTATTGCTGAGCTGAACTTGCTTGCTATTTATTGAAGTGTATTCAATGCTAAAAGTCTACTATAGTAAATGCTAGGTTGACCTTTGTGACTAGTTTCAATTCATCTAGTTTTGTGCATTTTTGTATTGAAGAAATTTGTGTATTTCTGACTGAAACCGGTTTCGGGTCCATTAATAGCTATTAATCTTGCTGAACTGAATTGTATCAATGGTTGGCATGCTCAGGTTGCTATTTTCTGAGAATATACTATGCCTATGTTGTGTTCTTTTTACTGTTGCATTACTGAATATAATGTCTATGTTTTGTATGTTATGAAAATAGTAGATGTCTTCTTCTAGTTTTGGTAAAGTGATAATGGTGCATTTTGTTTAGACATGTAGTCCAATGCACAAAGACAACAACTCATAAAGCTAATAATGGTGATGTCTATGGGCATGATGCTTGCTATGACTTGGTACTACATAAGGCGTGTTAGGCCAAGGTTGGCACTTAAACGTAAATGCACAGCTCCGGTTCGTTATCGTTTGATACCAAAGATTAAAAGGCTGAAGGCTAAGATGAGTAGACTTACCTTACTTAATGATACCAACTGCAAGGATAACCTTAGAATGAGAATGGAACCATTCAAGCAGTTTTGTGCTTTGCTTAAAGATCGTGGAGGCTTAAAACGAAGCCTATATGTTACTTTGGAGGAGAAAGTCACCATATTTCTTAGAGTATTGGGCCATCATACCAAACAAAGGATTGTTTGGTATGACTTTGAACATTCTGGACACATAGTGAGTACCGACTTCAAAGAGGTGCTTCGATGTGTATTGAAACTACATGATGTATTACTTACGTAATACCTACCACTCCTGAAGAAGAAGATGGTGCCACTTCAAGGTAAATGTTGTGTAATGTTTTGTTTTAATGAATGATGTACCTTCATGTCCTTGACTACTAACTGTTTACTTTCTTTTTGTAGGGATGTCTTAGGGCATTGGATGGTACTTACATTAGTGTTCAAACTCCTGCAAAGTTGACGGATATATACCGTAACAGGAAGGGATACATATCTGTTAATGTATTTGCTATTTGTTCCAAGGACATGAAGTTCATCTACCTAGTAACTAGTTGGGAAGGTTCTGCAAATGATGGTCGTGTGTTAAGGGATGCTCTAAAGAATGGATTCAGTGTGCCTAGAGGTTGAAAACTACCTATCTATTACTTGTTACATGGTTTCAAAATGTTATAAACTTATAATAATACATTCTTTTGTGTCTAGGGAACTACTATCTGGCGTATGCTGCATATAAGAATTCACCTGGCTTCTTGCCTCCATTCCGGAATACACGTTATCACTTGAAAGAGTGGGCCGAGTCCAATCTACAGCCTAAAACTCCGAAGGAGTATTTCAACCTTAAACATGCATCTGCTAGAAATGCAATTGAAAGATCTTTCGGACTCTTGAAGAAGCGTTGGGATATACTAATGTCCACCATGTTCTATCCATTGGAGACCCAGAATGTTATAATTCTGGCTTGTTGTCTCATACACAACTTCCTAAGAGAGGTAGATGCTGCTGATTTGCTAGAAGAAGAGGAACTAACCGAAGCCGAAAAACTGCGGAAAGCCGAATTGAATGGGGGGGGGGGGGTTGTAGATGAAGATGAAGATGATGATGACGATGATGATGATGTAGATGATGCACCAATTGACAGTTTGTTCGATTCCCCTGAATGGAAGCAATATCGACGTGCTCTTGCAAGTCACATGTACTTTGGTTGGAGAAAGAGAGTAGCTGCCCAACGCAACAACTAGACACACCACATCTTGATAGTTTGTTTACTAGTTGTCTATTTCATGATTAGTCTTCCTTAGAAACTGAATGACCTTGGCACATTTTCATATTGTTGTATTGTTATGGATGCTGTGTACTTTGTCTATGGGTTTATTTTGATTTTCAGTTGACAAAGTTGATTTGAAGTTGGATGTCTTTATTTGATTAAATGTTCATGTTTGATTATTTGACAAAGTTGATTTTCAGTTGGCTGATGTGATATTGTGTTTGTATATATAAAACTTGCTTATTAATGACTCTTTTGGATATGGCAGATGTCTTCCCATGAAAGTGGTGACAACGTGGGTAATGATGGTGGGGAGATGGTGGGGAAGAACAAATAGAAGAACTACAGGGTTTGGACTAAGAAAGAAGAACCGGAGCTGCTCGAAGGTATGAAGAGGGCAAAGCTGGCTGGATTAAAGTCGAAATAAGGTTTCAAACCTAGTGGCTTGATGTATATTCAATGTTACCTTCAAAGCTGTTTCCCAGGAACTGATCTAAGAGTGAAGCCCACATCAATATTAGAATTCGAAACTGGAAGGCTTTCCACACTGCCGTACTTGCACTAAAGATGAAAAGTGGAATAGGATGGTGTGACATTACGAAGAAGTTCAACTGTGAGGATCATGTATGGAAAGCTGCTACTGAGGTGATGCATATAGATTCTATTTTGCTTATTTGGTAGTTTATTTTTTGGTAGATTACACTTTGCATGTAAATTACAGTTTGCTCATGTGTTTCTTGATATCCAAATGAGTAGGATCATACTGTTTTGCTAAATTTGAGAGACAAGAAGTGGGATTACTTTGAAGATTGGTGTGAGATATTTGGGAGGGACATTGCAACTGGTAAGAGGGCTAAGACTTATGGAGACAAGAACAATCTGATGCCACAAGAAAGGATTCCTGAAACTGATGACGATCTAGACAAAGGCTATAACATTGCTTCTTATGGTACACAAGCATTCGGTACAACTGTGGCTGACAAAGGTTCCATTCCACCAACTGATACTGTTCCAAATGCGAGTGGGGTGTATGGAGGGCAGACGGCTGGTAACACTACTCAAACTAAAGTCCGTAGTTACATTCCCGATATCTGTGAAGGTGTTGGTCCAGAAAACGGCAAAGTAAAAGACTAGAGGGGGGGAGGGTGAATAGTCTTTTTCAAACTTTTGTCAATAAACACAATTTCTCAGATATCTGTGAAGATATCTGATACTTATTTTCAGAGAGCGAAAGACTTTTTATGATAAGTGCACGTGCTCAGCAAGATAAGTATAAATACTTAGCAAAGTAAATAAAGCAAGTTATAAAATGCAGAAGGTAAATAACACAAGTCTTTATAGTGGTATCTGAAGGTGGCGTAATCCTTCAACTAATCCACTTCGGCCTTTCTCAGACCTAGAATCCACTAAGACAGATAATTGAGTTAACTTTACAAATATCTTCTCTCGATTCCTAAATACACTAGGTTCCCAACCAAGTGTTCCCCCTGAGTTATTCCCCGGCTTTCTCAGCCAAGTACTTCCTATACTCAGAAACCTTTTGAGCTATTCCTTATTATCCCAAACTAAGTACTTCCTATGCTCAGTAACCTTGGAGTTATTCCTTAGTTTCCCAAACTAAGTACTTCCTGTACTCCACGCCGATTAAGGTGTTGGTTAAGGTATTTTGACATGTGTGCTTCTTTAATAACTTATTCAGTTATGCAGATAGCTCTATGAATCAAGTATACTTAATACACTTTTCAATGTATGGTATCTTGTTCTTTACTGACCCAAGTCTATGATAAGTGTTCAAGAGAATGAATCTCAGATATGAAATCTTAATTCAACTCCTTCACAGATAACAATGCTTGTTAAGGATCAGGACACTTAGAACTTTTGTGCTACTTAGAATCAAGAGCTTTGGCCGCAACAGAAAGCTTGAAGGTAAGTAGTATGCTTGAGAGTTTGAACGATAGTGTTCAGTGTTCTTGGTGTGTGTTCTGTATTTTTCAAGCATTCTAAGTGTTGATATTTATAGTTGAAAATCATGCCGTTTGAATAGTGTCCGTTAGGCTCAATGAAATTCAAACTATTGATATCTGAGTATAGTATTGTTGTACGTTTGTCTTCTTTTCAGAGACTGCCGTTTTTGTTCAGACATTTCTGTCCACGCATTTAATGTACTGTACTATACTTTGTCCTGTAGTGCCAACGGTACTATGCATTCTTTCTGAAGCATTGCACGTCCCTTTTCAGAGACCTTCACATCTCCAGATACCTGTTACAACATTGTTTCCCAGAAACATAGTTTTTATCCAAGGTATCTGAGTGTAGATATCTGTGGGCACTTTTCCTCATTTAGAAACCTTGTATTCTCAGATATCTTTTGCAACACTTGTTTATTGAAAAACACTTATTTCTTCAAGATATCTGGACATAGGTATCTGATGACCTTAGTCTCCAGCAATCTTGTGCAGTCTTCAAATCTTCAAATATGTTGAGCTCTTTTGCCGGATGCCTTCTTCTTGGTCTTCTCCAGAGAAATAAAAAATTACATTCAGAGACCTAACATCCTATACAAGATTTGCTAGACTATCATACTTAGTGATTTTCTTGTTTTATAGTGTTCAAGTGAACCAAGAGTACTAACCACCTTTATGAGCTAAGATAAGTCCTTAAGTTGCTGATCAAAATCTAAACAGATATTCCTAACAAATTTCCCCCTTTTTGATCAGTCAATGATGACTATCTGACCTATTACAAATCTGCATGAGGAAACAACCCACCACTTAATCAATTTATAAGATCTTTCAATTCTTTCAATTAAGTGCAGAAAGTAAACATCAACCAAATCACAAGGTGTGATCTTTGCTGACAAGTTATCTTTTTATAAATTGATATCTGAGAGTAGGTTCATCAGATATGTTACAAAGAAAGTTCACAGAAAACTTTAATAAAAGACAATTTAGCGTAGTCAGCAAGATAAAAAATACATAGTAAATTAGGACAACAGGAGTAACCAAGCTCCAAGTAAACATCCTAATAAACTAGTCTTCAAGTCTTCAAATCTTCAAGTCTTCAAAAGCATTTCCATGGATCAATCTGCAAATTTCCTATCACCAAACCTTTTGATATCATCAGAGTAGTCATAGAGAAGAGTTCTGACAATCATCTCTGTGTCTCTGGCAAATCCATAGACTTCCTTGTAGGTTTTGGTAGGATTCTTCTTGGCAAAGTGTTTGACCCACAGATATTTTCCCCACTTCCAGGCATGCTCGATTCTGATATATGATAGCTTGAAGTAATCATATACGACCTTCAGATATCTGATGTCACCCTTGTATTGATCTTCAGTCATGTAGAAAGACTCATAGGGTTCCACAACAAGTCTTGCTCTTGTGCCTGTTCCAGTGATGTTGGAAATTCTGTGCACATCATCTGGCTTTCCATAAGGAGAATCATCAGAGAGGTCCTTTTTCATGGCTTCTATTCTCTTGATTACTTCAAAATCCAACCAGGCTTTGATGTGGTTGGTATTAATCAAGTCTGGCTTGTCTTTTCTCCATGCCATGAGCTGTTTATGGATTGGTTCTGGAAATTTTTCATTTACCAGTAAGTGCTTGAGTTCCAGAATCCAGTAGCCATTCTTCTGATTAATGCATCTGTAGATAGAGGAGTCATTGTTGGTCTTCACATACTCAATCTTGGCTTCTTCAGGCCTGAGTGGTAGTTGAAGTTTTCTTTGTTCAGCTCTCAGTCTGTTCCTCCTTTGTCTTGAATTCTCCCTTGGGGGATTGCTTGAAGAACCGCCCTAGATTGACTTGGTATTTGCAGAGGGTGTTTTAGCTGCCAATGGCTTTGCAGCTATGGGCTCAGATAGGTTATCAACCTTTCTTCTTTTTCTGTGAAGAGGAGCTTCATCTTCATCCTCATCTTCATCATCATCTTCCAGATTTCTCTTGTTAGGTGATTTGCAGCCTTCTTCATTGCCCAGGGATTTGATTTCTTCTTCTTCTTCTTCAGAAGACTCTTCAATCCCTATAACTTGTCTTCTCCTTGGAGCCTTGGTACTCCTTGGAGGTCTTTGTGTCATGGCCCTTGTTACCATTGTTGTTTCTTCAGTTGGTTGCTGGGAAGTAGCTACTATTTGCAAAGTAGCTTGACTTGATGAGGGCTCATTTATTCTGAGTGGTGGCTGGGAAGTTCTCTTGTTTCCTCTTCCTTTCTGAGCAGCTCCAACTCTAGATTTCTTCTTACCTTCCCCCTGACCTTGAGGTCCAAATCCTTCCCCCTTAGTCATTGTTGACTGACTAAGTACCACAAAAGATTCTAAGAGAGACACACAATTCCCTTCCAAGTAATTGTAGGCAGTAACCAACTTCTGAAGTTCAGCCTTGAGCTCCTGATTTTGTTTGATAAGTCTATTTTCCTTATCAGTAAGCTCTGCCAATGGGCCTTGTATGGCTTCTGCTTTCCAGCAGCATAGCACACCTCTTCAAAGGCTTTTGCAGCCAAATTTTGGTCATCATCCCTAACCATGCCTAGGTCTTTCTGAGCAATGACCAGACTGGTTGTTCTCTGAGTGATGAGCTCAGTGAATGTCTTCATTTCTTCAGGGACTGATGTAATGGCGGCTTTGTCTTGAGAAGATAACTCCTTTTTCAATTTGGCCAGTACTTGAAATCTACTCAAGTGTTCATTGGAGTTGACATTTGGCAGCTTGTTGAAAATTTCAGGAGCAATCAGCTTCCTTTTCAAATGAAAAACCACCAAGTGCTCATTTTGGTGTTCTGCCAGTTTCTTCTCTTCTTCATCATCTGATTCATCAGCCCAGTGATCTTCATCCTCTTGGACATTTTCATCAATGTTTTCTAGTCCAGCAACCATCTCAGAGATGGGTTTCTTTCCTTTTAGAGAGGAGGATGGTACATCTTTTGGTGATGCAGCCTTAGCATCATGCTTGTCTTCAGATACTTGCTCAGTATCTAGCTCCTTAGAAATGGAATTTATAGCTACCTGGAGCTCTTTAATCTCAGAGTAAGCTTGCATTTCCTTGATGGTTTGATCTTCAAGTTTATTTAGCTTGACTCTGGATTCAACTATCTTTTCTTCTAGTTGAAGATTAGATGTTGTTCTTCTTCCAACAATTGTTTGAGTTGAGCAACTCTGGCTTGTGCATCCAACATTTTCTGAGTTGTTTCCTCAGAGTGCTCAACTACTTGTTCAGTAGTGTCCTTTTGTTGGGAAGATGGATGGGTAGATTTCTGAGGAGATGGAGGAGGGGATTGTTGTGATGTCCTCTCAGTGTGCTTTTCAGCAACTGAGGCATTAGTTCCTTGTGCAATCCCTCCTGTCCCTGGTGCAGGGGCATCATCATCATCCTTTTTGTCATTATCATCCTTGTGATGGCCAGAAGGAGATTCTTCATAATCATTCTCATCAGTCTCCTTCTCTGCTTCATCTTCAGAGACCAGATTGATCACTTCTAGAATAGTGACCATTTGCCCATTAACTTCCTCTTGTTCAGAGGGTATGTACTGTAGGGTCTGGGGCAGGATAGGCTTGAATGCCATCTGCATTCTGGTTTGACCATCTGCTTGGTTAAAAGCTTGAATCAGCTTTATGGACACTTCCTTGACAAAGTCCTTATGCATCAATGTTCCAAAAGAATATTGTTCAGTGGGGAACATGGCATGGACATAGTTTTCCAAGTCAAGGGCTCGTGCTCTACTTGTGTGGTGATCAGTCACCTTTATGATCTCAGATAGATCGGAGCATCGAAGCTTTTGCCATTTCTTGAAGCATTTTAGGTGCTTTGGCAAAGTGTGTTCCTTGAAGAAAGGAAGCAGGTCCTTTTTCTCATCAACAGGGACCTTAGTGGCACTTGATTGAGCCTGTGTGACAGGCTCAGATGACTTGACTACTGAGGTTCTAGGTGTCTCAGATATCTAGATATGAGGAGGAGACTGGGAAGTCTGATCCTCAGTGATCTTTCTTTCTACTTGAGCCTCCACTATTGGAGGCTCAGATACTTGTTGCTCAGAGACTTGTGCAGTCTGTGGAAATTTTTCTTGTGATGAAGGCTTTGATGCCTCATCAATTTCCATTTGTTGTGGGGATTGAGCGGGCAATTCCCCAGCAACTTCTACTTCTTTTTGAACCTTCTCTGCAGAAGGTTCAGATACTTGTTACTCAGAGACCTTAGAAGTCTCTGGATTCTTTTCTGAAGAGATAGACTTTTCAGTTTCTTCATTTTTCTTCTCAGTTGGAGCCTGTGAGACAGGCTCTTGTTCCTTAAGTGGTGAGGCAATGGAAGCCTCCTTCTCAGATTCTAAGGCAAGCTTTGCAACTCCTCTTGATGTTGTGTTTCTAATTCTGCCTGAGCAGTGTCAGGCTGATTGGTCTCTTGAACTTGTGACCCTTCTATGCATTGGTCTTGTTGTTCCATTTCAGCTTCTTTGTTTGAAGTTTTAGGTACTTCAGACCTTTCCTGAGTGTGCAACTCAGTTGCCTCCCCTGGATGATCATTCTGAGCAGATGCCTCAGTTTGATCCCTCTCATTGAGTTGGGGAACCTGCTCTTTTGTAGGATTTTCTTCAGCAAAGAAAGATGCTGGTATCTCATGCTGTAACTCAAGTATCATTTCAGCAGCATCCACTACTGGTTGTTGTGGTTGGTGTGATGGTTCTGATCTGGATGAAGAAGGTGATACTATATGAGGCCTATCCAGATCTGCTTGAGACATATTTTTAAGTGTTGAGGCAATAGCAGTATCCTCCAACGCTAAGTTATCACTCATCAAAGCATCTTCAATAAGATTAAGTGTTTCTTGCTCTGATGGTGTGTTTTTTCCAGTGACTTTGGACACAGTTGCTTCTTCAGCAACCTTTGAAACAGGTGCTTGTTCAGCAACCTGTGGTGTAGGTTCTTCTTCAAATACCTCTACACTTGTTACTTTTTCAGCAACCTTAGCCCTCTTTGATTTCTGTAGGACTTGAGAGATAACTAACTCATCATCATCATCGTCAGAGCTCTCATCAGCATTAGGAATTGATTGGTCCATAATCCCTGCGATTTCTGCAGATGGGGCTTGGTATCTGCCACTACTCTCATTTTTACCAAGGAGTTCATCAACAAGGCTCTCCTTGGCAACATTGATGAGTTTATTAGCAGTTATATCTTTTTCAGCATTGATGAGTTCATCTGCATTGATGAGTTCATCTGTAGTGGCGGCAGATATCTGAGAGTTGACATCCACAGTGGGTATGCCTTCTGATTTGCCAGCAGACTTCTTTCGTGATGTTCTGGGCTTTTTGGTCGCAACGGAACCCTCAGATACCTCATCAGTCTTTCATTTCTTGGAACCTTTCTGAGATGCAGTACCCTTTTTCATCATGTTTGTATACTCATATTTGTAGAGTAGGTTACTATTGGCAATGTCTGCCATCTCTCTGAGCTCAATGCCAAGGCACTCCAGTAAGTAGCATATCTTCTGTCCATAGCTTACTGTGGCTTTTGGCTCAGTAAGGCCCTTAACGATTTTAGGCTCAAAGTCTTGAATCTTCTTCACAAATTTCATAAAGGCGTACTTTCCCCAGTTGAAAGGGTTTTCCATCCTTTTGTCTTGTTGTTTCAACAAGAACATCATCATCCAGCGTTCTTGGCTTATTTGGTCGGCACCTCCTTGTAGACCATCAAAGCATCTATGAAGAATGCATGCCAACACATCCCAGTGAACCAACAGATGTCTGGTTCTGATGTCAGCAAGTTTGAAGTCAGTGGATGTATCTGGTTTTTCAAGATTACACATTGCTTCACACCTTCAAGGAGATCATCATCTTTGGTGTTTATTTCAAAATCATTTCCAAGATTTTGAAGTCCAAACAACTCACAGAAATTTGTCAAGTTCAAAAGGATGTCCTTTCCTTGAACTTTTGACTTTATAGACACTATTTCAGTGCCTTCAGATGTATAGGAAATAATCCTGGAATTGTTGTAGAATTCCAACACATCTAGTGAAGAAACTCCACGGGAATAGCAGACAGGAAACCCTTGATTTCTGCCTTTTCAAGCATATCAAGGATTAGCTTCCTATCGGCTTGATTTTCAATAGCAGCAGTAAGGTATTCTTCAATCATGGCACCACCCCAAATCATCATGTGATTTGAAGTCCAATGATTAGGATTGAAGTCTCCTACCAAATGATTGTTTATGATAACCAACTCTGGTGCTTGCTTTTCAGCAGTACCAGAGGTAGTAGATTGGGATTTCTGGGTAGAAGCACGTTTTGGAGCCATCTCTTTATATAGTGAGAATTTCGAAAGTCTGAAAGAGATTAAGGTGGGAGATTAGTGATTCTTTGCAGAAGACTAATCAAAGAACAGAGTTTTGCAGAAAAGTTTGAAGGAATGTTTTTGCTATTCTTGTGCAAGTATGAATGTTGGATTAGGCGAAAGTGATTTCTTTTGCCAAAATTCTATATATATAGCAACAAAAATCTCAACAGACATATACATACAAATTGATTTTGTGTGTAAGTATCTGTGTACTTGCAGATAGGCGTGGGTAAAGTTTGTTTGACATTAAATGCTTAGTGGGCCACGTCTGAGTTTTTACAGTCCACAATTTTACAGAGAAACAATCTCGTCCGTTAAGATCAAACGCCCATTTCATCAAGGGTCACTATTGCTTCTTCAGCAATGATCACAATCAGCAATTGTAATTGCGCCTAATTAATGAATTTTGGCGATTAGCTATCTGAATCACATTTCTTCTGTGTGAATAAGAACATGTTTTGTATCTGAGTCTATATCACACTTAGTATCTGTCCAAGTTTTACACAAAGATAGAAATAATACAAATTTCAAGAGAGTAGTTGACTGCAGATAGTTGTACTATTCTCTTTTGTGTTCCCCCTCACTGAGTGATCTAGATATCTGAGTACCTGTCTCAGAGATCTTCAAATAGTCATTTTACCCTTTTGCCTGTGGTTTCTGGATACCCGTTCCAAATATCCTTTGATATCTTCTTCAGATATCTGAACTTTTTCAGTTCTTTGGTAGCTCCATTAGTCCAAGACTATGTCTTGAAGCTAAGAATCTACTTTCTTGTAGTGGCTTAGTGAAGATATCTGCAAGTTGGTCTTCAGTGCCAATCTTGAGTATCTCTATATTGCCTTTTTTCAACATGGTCTCTAATGAAGTGGTGTCTAACATCAATGTGCTTTGTTCTTGCATGAAACTTAGGATTCTGAGTTATGGCAATAGCATTTGTGTTGTCACAGAAAATCGGAGTTTACTCTTCATTGAGTCCATAGTCTCTGAGTTGTTGTTGTGTAACAATATTTGTGAAGCACAACACCCAACAACAATATATTCAGCCACTGTGGTAGATGTGGCAATTGAGTTTTGTTTCTTACTGAACCATGATATCATTCTGGCACCAAGAAATTGACAAGTTTCTGAGGTGCTTTTTCTATCAAGCAAGATCCAGCATAGTCAGCATCAGAATAGCCAACTAAACTCAATCCACTGTCTTCTGGATACCACAATCCAACTTCTACAGTACCCTTTACATACCTTAATATTTTCATAGCAATGTTGTAGTGTGATTGCATTAGATTTGTCTGAAATCTGGCACACACTCTAACTGCATATTGAATATCAGGTCTACTTGCAGTGAGGTACAGTAGAGATCCAATCAATTTCCTATACTTGTGTTCTTCAACACTCTTGTCAGATTCAGTATAGGTCATTTTGGTTCCAATGCTCATAGGTATCTTAGCATTCTTTTCAGAAGGCTTTAGATTAAATTTGTTGAGCATGTCTTTTGCATACTTTGTTTGACTAATGAATATTCCATCATTGAGTTGCTTGACTTGCAGCCCTAGGAAATAATTCAATTCTCCCATCATGCTCATTTCAAATTTACTTTTCATGAGCTCAGCAAAGTCTTCACAAAGTTGCTTGTCTTTAGATCCAAATATACTGTCATCAACATATACTTGAACTAAAAGTAGTTTTCCATCATGGTTCAATGTAAAGAGTGTTTTATCAACATCTCCTTTCTTGAAACCACTTTCTAGTAGGTATCTGGCCAATGTATCATACCATGCTCTTGGAGCTTGTTTCAGCCCATACAGAGCTTTCTGAAGCGTATAGACCATCCTTCTTTCTGAGGAAACCTCAAAGCCTGGTGGTTGTTCAACATAGACTTCCTCAGCAACTTCACCATTTAGGAATGCACTCTTGACATCCAATCTTGCAACTGGTGCATAAGATTCATCAAAATCTAGTCCTTCAGTCTGGGTGAATCCCTTGGCAACCAGCCTTGCTTTGTTTCTGGTTATTTCACCAGACTCATTCATTTTATTTCTGAAAACCCACTTGGTTCCAATTACAGATATTCCGTCAACAAATGGAACTAGTTTCCAGACTTTGTTTCTCTCAAATTGATCCAACTCTTCTTTCATTGCAAAGATCCAATCTTGATCCTTCAATGCTTCTTCTATAGTTTTAGGTTCAAATTTTGAGATGAAACATCCATAGAGCGAATCTGCATTTCCAGTAATTGCTCTCCTAGTTCTAACACCTTGGTCTAAAGGACCGATCACATCCTTGCCAGGATGGTTTCTTATCTATTTCATAATGGGTTTTGAACTAGTAGGATCAATATCATTTTGATCTGAATGTGAATCAATATGATTTTGATAGGATACTTGTCCAGTATCTGAGATATCTGACACATGGGAAATGCCATGGATATCTGACACTTTTTCAGTGTTAGAGATATCTGGAATTTGATTTTCAGCAAACTCATTCTCAGAAATCTCTTCATGATGAAGGTTCTCAGTAACCTGTTCCATTTCTGGAATTCTTACAGGAAATTTTTCATCATGTCTTAGAGTCATCTGGTTGTTACTAAGCAATGGTTGCTTTTCATCGTCAGACTCATCCTCTAAGTGAATGATAGAATTGTTTCCTTTTGAGGATTCTTCTTCAGAATCTTTAATCATCAGCTCTTTGAACCTATCTGAGAGTCCTTCATTCAAGGGTATTTTCTTGTTTCCTTCGTAGAAAACTACATGAACAGATTCTTCAATCTTTTGCGTTCTTTTGTTGTAGATTCTATAGGCTTAGCTATTCAGAGAATAACCAAGAAATACTCCTTCATCTGCTTTTGGTTGAAATGTTCTCAAGTATTCTTTTCCATTGTTAAGACCAAAACATCTGCAACCAAACACCCTTAGATGTTTGATACTAGGGGGTCTACCAATCAAAAGTTAATAAGGAGTTTTATCATGGTGTTTGTTAATCAAACATCTATTTTGAGTGTAGCAGGCTGTGTTAACAGCTTCAACCCAATATATTTCACTTATTTCAGTGTCAGCAAGCATTGTTCTTGCTGCTTCTTTTAGGGTCC
Source organism: Plantago major (assembly GCA_026545765.1). Lineage (NCBI taxonomy): Eukaryota > Viridiplantae > Streptophyta > Magnoliopsida > Lamiales > Plantaginaceae > Plantago > Plantago major. The sequence continues at coordinate 36,378,299 of CM048842.1, forward strand.
TATTCTTGCTTTCAGCAACACCATTTTGTTGTGGTGTCCTTACGGAAGATTGTTGATGTTGTATACCTTTGCATGTACAAAACTCTTTTATGTACAGGTTCACAAACTCAGTACCATGGTCTGTTCTGATTACAGATACCTTGTCATTTTTAATGACTTCAAGCTTATTCAGGATGTTGGGTATCTCAACCCTTGCATCAGATTTTTGTTTGAGAAATACAACCCAAGTGAATCTTGAGTAATCATCAACAACAACCAGACCATACTTCTTTCCTGCATAGCTCGTTACAGAGGATTCAAAAAGATCCATATGTAACATCTGTAGTGGCCTTTCACTGGAGTGTCTAGTTTTAGATTTGAAAGATGTATTGGATTGTTTTCCCATTTGGCAAGCTGAGCATATATACCATCCTTTCTATATGCCATTTTGGGTAAACCAACCACAAATTCTTTCTTGGCTAGCTTGTTCAGAGTTTTAAAATTCAAGTGACTCATTCTTTTATGCTATAGCCAATTTTCTTCAGTGTGGCCAGATTGACTCACGATGAGACATTCTTCAGTTGTGGCGGATGCCCAATCAGCAACATAAAGATTTTCTTTTCGCCTAGCAACCAAGACTGTCTGCTTTGACTCATTGTCAATCACTTTGCATAGTTTTGACTTGATCTTGACAGTGTACCTTTTGTCTACTAATTGACTCATGCTTAGGAGATTATATTTCAATCCCTTTACATGCAGTACTTCAGAGATTGTCAGGGCTCCAAACTTCAGATTGCCAAATCCTATGGTTGGATTTTTATCTCCTCCAACAAATCTAATAATTGGTCCATCATCGCATTTTCTGTAGTTAATCAGATTTGCTTTGTCATGTGCTTCCCACATCCGCTATCAAAATGCCACTTTAGATTAGTCTTTAGAGTGTTCTGCACAAAATAGGAAACAGGAGATTAGGTTCTCATACCAACAATGGAACCATCTGGACTAAAGAATCTTCCTGTAGGAATCCATTTTTGAATGAATTTCTTAGGGACATTCTTTTGTCTAACAGGAACATAAGGAGGAATTTTAGTTAAATGATTAGTATCATTGTCATTAATAACTATTTTCTTCCTTGGTGTGTTTCTTGGTGCTCCATTTGGTGCTTCCAGATACCTGTCAGGTTGCTGAGTCAGCTTGTCAGCAAACTTAGCTTTCCTTGCCAGATTTCTTCCAGCCCTGGCATTCAGATTTTCAGTGGCTTGACTTTTCTTCCACTTCTGATAATTGCTGTGAGCAATCCTAGCCTTTATCCATCGTTCTTGCTCTTGTTTATACTCACGAGCAAGTTGTTTTCCGATGGCTTTATAGACAATGCCATTTCGAGCACCTGGTGCTATCTGAGTTCTCATCTCAGCAGCTTTGCTAGTCTCTGGGTAGTCTATTTTCTTTCCAGAAAATGTGACATGGGAGAATTTTCCAGCTCCTGCAATTCTTCCTTTCTAAGAGACATAGCACTGTGGGGGATTACACTTTTCAGTGTTATGTTTCTTTTCAGAAATATTCCCAACAGTTTTCTTTTGGACTTGTTTTTCCCACAAAGGTTTGGTTGCAACTGCCTTTCCTCTGTCAACAACTTTAGCTTTCTGACCAATGCTATAGGTTGTTTGGGAACCATCTTGCTGAGCACTGACAAATGTTATTCTTTCATCACTCTTATTCAGAGTGGTAGAACTATTTGTTTGTGTGTCCAGCCCAAGTCCTTCCTTTTCTGAAGGATCTCTTAAATAATATTGTACTTCACTAAGAGTGTCTCTAGCTTTGACATAAGATTGGAAAGATACTTCCTTCTTTTTGAGTTCCTTATTCTCAGAAAGAAGACCTTCACATTTCTTTTGAAGTTTGGCCAATGCTTCTTTATGTGACTTTTCTGTCCCAGAAATCTGAGCTTTGAGAAATGCATTTTCAGCATCCTTTTTCTCAGATATCTTGAGTAATTGTGAATTTTCCCTTTCAAGAGAATTCTTTTCTTCTTCAAAGATTTCGGCTCTAGCTCAGACCATTAGAAATTCTCTTTCGTAGAGATCACGTTCTCTTCTGAGATGTTCTAGATCTTTGATTCCTTCCTCATCACTTTCATATGTATAACAAGAAGTATGTGTTACCTCATCAGCCATTAGACAAGGTTCAATGTTGGAGATATCTGGAAAGATTTCTTCAGCCACTCCACACACTTCTTTCTTCTTTTGACCAAAGTCAACCACTTCATGAGAAACACCACACATCTCTGGAGAAGGCAGTGTGGAGTCATCTGAGTCTTCATCCTCAGAATCAGACTCAATGTCTAGAGCATCCAGTTGGATTTGTATCTTCTTTCTTTCCTCAGTGAGCAGAGCTCTCTGACCTCTCTTGAAGTTTCTTCTATCTTTCTTGTCACCTGTCTTTAGCTTATTGAAGGCAAGGCAATCCTTTTTGAAATGACCAGGTTTCTGACAATAGAAACAGATATTGTTTCCGATTTCTGCTTCCTCAGTATTAGATGCTTTCTGAGCCGGTTTGTTCAGCGAGCTAGACAGTTGCATATTTTTGTACTGATGATAATTTGAGCCTAGATGCTTTTTCAGCTTCTCTTTGGCTTTTCTTCTCTCAATCTCCTGACTGGCATATTTTCTCATTTTCTTTACAGCAAGAGCATTCTCCTCAGTCACCTCCTTTCCTTCCTTCTTTTCAGAAGTTCCTTGAGCAACTAGTGCAACATTCTGCAACTTTTCAGTTGTTAGTTCTCTTTGAGTTGTCTCATAGTCAACAGTGGCAAGGTGAGAGAAAAGTTCCACTGGAGTGATATCTGGCATCCCTTGGTTAAAGTAGAAAAACTTTGTATGCTCCCAGTTATGATTTAGACTTCTCACAATAGTCCTAATTTTTTCTAGTTGGGTATATCTATTACTTTCACCAAGTGCAGCCATGTCACTCATGAGTGTTGTAAACCGGAAATCTAGTCCTTCAAAAGTCTCTGTGGGACCTTGTTTAAAGTTTTGGAATTTGAGCTTCAAAACTTCGAAATTATTTTCCTTTGTTTTCTCAGTGCTAGCATAGATTTCCACAATCAGTTTACACTGTATGTGCCCTGGAGTAGAACGTATGATGATATTGCGAGCCTGACCATCCAGTCGATTTCTCTTGGCATCTTCCGATGTCCAGAGCTCTCTGGGCTTTGGCTCGTAAATAACTTGACTGGTAGGTCTCCCACTGGTTGACGCATCTGTCTGTGAGGAGCCATCACTTGGTTCTCTGTCTCTACCGTTAGAAGCCTCCATGACGTGCTTGAGTTGTTGAATGACTATGGGGCCATTCTTTATCATGTCGATCATTTCGTCACTGATGGCTTATAGGTGGAGCATCATGTTGTTCTTCCATTTCTCATATTCTCTGGCTTAAGAATTGGAGCGTCACTTAAAGACATCCTACAGCAAACACACTAAACAAACAAATCAAGTGTAGACTAAAGGCAGTTAGTGGGCACTTATCTGGGATCTAGGTTTAGTGCAGAAGGCTTGGGAACCTCCCGCTCTGATACCACTTGTTGGTCCAGATAACGGCAAAGTAAAAGACTAGAGGGGTGGGGGGGGGGGTGAATAGTCTTTTTCAAACTTTTGTCGATAAACACAATTTCTCAGATATCTGTGAAGATATCTAATACTTATTTTCAGAGAGCGAAAGACTTTTTGTGATAAGTGCACGTGCTCAGCAAGATAAGTGTAAATACTTAGCAAAGTAAATAAAGCAAGTTATAAAATGCAGAAGGTAAATAACACAAGTCTTTATAGTGGTATCTGAAGGTGGCGTAATCCTTCAACTAATCCACTTCGGCCTTTCTCAGACCTAGAATCCACTAAGACAGATAATTGAGTTAACCTTACAAATATCTTCTCTCGATTCCTAAATACACTAGGTTCCCAACCAAGTGTTCCCCCTGAGTTATTCCCCGGCTTTCTCAGCCAAGTATTTCCTATACTCAGAAACCTTTTGAGCTATTCCTTAGGATCCCAAACTAAGTACTTCCTATGCTCAGTAACCTTGGGGTTATTCCTTAGTTTCCTAAACTAAGTACTTCCTGTACTCCACGACGATTAAGGTGTTGGTTAAGGTAGTTTGACAGGTGAGCTTCTTTAATAACTTATTCAGTTATGCAGATAGCTCTATGAATCAAGTATACTTAATACACTTTTCAATGTATGGTATCTTGTTCTTTACTGACCCTAGACTATGATAAGTGTTCAAGAGAATGAATCTCAGATATGAACTCTTAATTCAACTCCTTCACAGATAACAATGCTTGTTAAGGATCAGGACACTTAGAACTTTTGTGCTACTTAGAATCAAGAGCTTTGGTCGCAACAGAAAGCTTGAAGGTAAATAGTATGCTTGAGAGTTTGAAAGATAGTGTTAAGTGTTCTTGGTGTGTGTTCTGTATTTTTAAAGCGTTCTAAGTGTTGATATTTATAGTTGAAAATTATGTCATTTGAATAGTATCCGTTAGGCTCAATGAAATTCAAACTATTGATATCTGAGTATAGTACAGTTGTATGTTTGTCTTCTTTTCAGAGACTGCCGTTTTTTTTCAGACATTTCTGTCCGCGCATTTAATGTACTGTACTATACTTTGTCCTGTAGTGCCAACGAAACTATGCATGCTTTCTGAAGCATTGCACGTCCCTTTTCAGAGACCTTCACATCTCCAGATACTTGTTACAACATTGTTTCCCAGAAACATAATTTTTATCCAAGGTATCTGAGTGTAGATATTTGTGGGCACTTTTCCTCATTTAGAAACCTTGTATTCTCAGATATCTTTTGCAACACTTATTTATTGAAAAATACTTGGTTCTTCAAGATATCTGGACATAGGTATCTAATGACCTTAGTCTCCAGCAATCTTGTGCAGTCTTCAAATCTTCAAATATGTTGAGCTCTTCTGCCGGATGCCTTCTTCTTGGTCTTCTTCAGAGAAATAAAAAATTACATTCAGAGACCTAACATCCTATACAAGATTTTCTAGACTATCATACTTAGTGATTTTCCTCTTTTACAGTGTTCAAGTGAACCAAGAGTACTAACCACCTTTCTGAGCTAAGATAAGTCATTAAGTTGCTGATCAAAATCTAAACATATATTCCTAACAGGCAATGTGTATCCTAAGAAGAAGAGAGCTTGGATGAATGCTGGAGATACGGATGAAAAGTTTCTGCAAATGATGGATGGTTTTGTTAACTTTACGAAGGAGGCTGTCACTGAAGTGGGGTAATTGGCTGATGGAAGTGACAAAGAGAGTGGATCAAAGAAATCCACATTGGCTGACTATGCGAGATTGTTGAATGATGAACTTGACAAGTTCCCGAAGCTTCCCTCATCAATGAAGATTGATATTGGTAAGACACTACTCCACGATTTACCAAACTTGGAGTTCTTCTTGATCATGAGTGAGAAAGATAAGTTCACCTTCATCAATGCAGAGCTTATGAATAGGAATGGGCATGATTTGAGAGATGTGTATGATCCTTATGCTAGTAAGTTTATGATTTGAGAGGACGATATCCTATTTTGTCTACTACTAAGAAATCGAAATTACCACCGATTTCCTTGACAATCAGTTCCTCAAACAGTCTGCTTTTTTTTGTTTGTACTTGATTGGGAATTTGACTATACATTGCTATGTATTTGAATGTGTTATCAGCTAATGATAAATATCAGTTTTCATGATATGATATCAATTAGCTTTTCCATTTGATGCTTAATTGTCTGAGGGTTGAACATCACTAAACTTAAATCTCATCTAACTAGGAGTTTGAGTACAGCTTCTTCAAGAAACTGTGCATCACCACAAGTAAATAAAAATGGGGCTCACACCATCAGTAAATTGCATGATAATGCTGATGAGACGATAATTTAGAGTCTCATCAGGTCTTTTTTACCGTCTTTTTGTTATCCTTGAGTTTGGTTTTATTAGTTTTCCTAGAGTATTTTTACTTGTTTTGTTCTTCGTGTGTTTTGTTGGCTGTTGGCTAAACTGTGCTAATTGAAGGCGAAATGGTGTATTTTACATGCATCTACAAGATATGGAGTTCCAATGCCCAAAATGGAGGCTAGAAGTGGAGCGGGAAGGCCAAAATATCAAGGATTGGAGTCAAAAGTGCAAAACGGTCATTCCAGGAAGATGCCAATTTGTTTCGCAAACGAACTGGTGACGCCAGTACTAAACTGGCGTACGCTAGTTTAGAAACTGGTGTATGCCAGTTTGGTTTACTGGCGACTTGGCGACGCCAGTAATCGTTTCCTCACGCATCCTAATTCGTCAAGACTTGTGTTTTTCTCGTTATACTTAGGCAATTTTTGCCATAACTTTTTTCACTCGATTTTTACATAGAAAAAGCTCCTAGACCTAGTTTTTGACATTGATTGATCATGGAGCTTGGTTTTCTCTTGTAACGAACCATCGACATCGAATTCTTAGTAAGTTGATAATTCTCTATTGCTTACACACAATTGTGCTTGATTCATCTGTCAAATTGGATGCTCTTGCTTGCGATTATCATTATGTTTATGCATTGCATATTCAAGATTATGAATTCCTTCGTCTTTGCTTCAAGTATGAGTAGCTAAACCTCTCCAGAACTCGGTAGTTATCTGATGGTTATGCAGATTCGAATCTAGGATTTATATTCGTTCATATAGGTTCGTCTAGTTTGAGATTTTCGTATAAACCTTCAATCCAGTACGCTAATTTGAAATATTCTAAATTGTTTTGGTTAAGAATTGTCGGTCTGACATACCTGACGATTTCTCTAGTTTGAAATCTTCGAAAAAACAGCTTGGTTGATTTGGATTGATTGCTTTTCTGTACACCGACCGTGTGACAAATATGAATGATTACCTTAGTATCGAATTAGCATAACCGGATCATCATTACCGTGTTCACCTTCTATCATTTGATCAAAACAGTTTATTTGTTTTAGTATTAATTCGTATTTTAGAAGTAAAATTATTCAAAACCTACTTGTTACTCACAAACAAACGTTTTGCTCTATTTCGTTGTGGTAGCTTAATTAATTCCCTAGAGAATGATACCGAGTTAGGCATAGTCTACAACTACAGCTTATTCTCTTAAGTTTTATAGAGTGTAATTTGAGCTTATCAAATGCAATAGTTCATATTTTGACAAGTCAACCATGATTAAATAGTCAGTCACGCAGACTTCATATTTTGACAAGTCATTTGCTATCTTGCTTATATTAGTAAGGTTCACCTGTGAAAATCAACACAGTTCACATGTATGAAAAACATGACTATTGAAAATGATGCATAGAAATCTTCCACCTTTTCATTGATAAAGTAATAAACATGACAAGATACTACATGACCAAACCACAATAGACTCGACGTGGCTTCTCATGACAAAAGACTCCAAATGATAGTAGACAAACAAGTTACTAATGAAGCTACACTACAATGCCAAAAACCATGAATTAATTGCTTCTCACATGGAAAATGAGAGCAATGTGGCTCAAAAACATCCTGATGATGGAGATTTACTCTATGCAACCACACATCAGCTTGTTCAGTTTTCCTTCTTGATGAACTTTGGCAGTATTTTCTCAAACTTGGTAGGAGAACCTGTGTTGCAAGGTTTGTTGCTCCCAATGGATTCACCTGGTGAAAGTGTGAAATCTAACATGAGCTTCTTCTTAGTGGCAGCGGACTTCTCCGCACTCGCAATCTTTGCGGCTTTCCATTCCTCCTCAGTTATCGATGCAAAACTCTCGGACTTACCCGGAGATTCAAACCTCAAGGGTTGCTGCACCAATGGAGATCGAACACCATTCCAACTTGCCAAAGATCCAAGAACATATTTGCTACTAGGAGATTTGAACAAAGTGCAATGGTACGGAGCACGCGGTGAAGGAAGCAATGGTCGATTCGTGAAGCGGTTAGGCACATTCTCAAGTTTATAGACGCCCACATCCTTAACCGAGTCAGAGTTCTCATCGGCTTCTGTCGGCAACTCATAAGTGTCAGCTGCTACCCCAAAGTTTGGACCTTCAAAGACACATCCAAGATCATTCCACAATGGATCACCAATGTTCAAGTACCATAGGCACCGTTCATCCTCCTATCATAAGACCATACAAGTTACAATTAATTGACATGAAGTACATGAAAATTACCAAACAACTATAAAGTAACACTAACCTTCATTAGTTTCTCCCACACTCCATCATCAGTAGAGAACTCGTTCATCACCAAATCGTAATGAATTCCCTTTGCTTTCAACATTTTCCAGAAAACCAAGTGGCGTGACCAAAGCTTGAGCACCATCTTTCCAACCTCCAAGAAATTGTGAGAGACGCCAAACTTCTCCCTCAACTCCGTGATCATGAGGTCGCATGCAAACTTGGTTTCTATGGGATAATCCCATGCTATGGTTAGGTCAAGAGCAATCTTCTCCAACCCAATCACCAATCGTTCGACATGTTCCTTAGGAAAGTTATTGTCGTAGAACATCATGTCTTGCGCTCGGTGGTGGGCTGCCCTCAAAGTATTCGAGGTAGGAGACATTGCAAATGTGTTTTGGATATTCTGTGCTTTGGTGTTTTGATGTGGACTCAACAAGTAGTATGCTGCTCATCTTATATAGTAGGGGGTTAGGAGGGTGACTTGGTGGAACCCCAACTCAACACTTGGCATGACTACAACTTCAACACTTGTGTTCAATTCCACAACCAACTCATCATGTAGGTACGTAGTTGGATTAATTAACTATACACAAGACTAAAATATGTAGTGTACTTATGTAAAAGTGCCATACGGAAGTTGAGTCCTTTCCCATTTGGTGAAAAATAGACATTACTAGACTTGATTTGAATATCCATTTTTTATTCTTACAATTGATGTGCCTAGGAGGACCTGCAGGAGCAATGAAAGCATTGTCTATTTGTGTTTTAATGATGTTAGTTTTTGGATGAATTAAAAAGAAGATACTGTTGATACGAATATATGTCCAATCCGTTAAGGGCACCATAGAGCGTGTCCTAGAGCGCATCAAGGCTAAAATAACCAATTCAGTACTTATCCGATCTTGGCTAGTCCGCCTTAAGGAAAGCCTTCCGGGTCAATCAGTACGCTCAAGTCAATACACCTCTTCAGCTGGTCCGGCCTAGCTAGGTGCATGACTTCCGAACCTGACAAGAGGTCACATGGTCTCACCAAGTACCACACACTGTCAGTCCTAGGATGCCAAATGGACCGGACGAGATAAACTCGAATGCCACCTTAACAATAAGACCAAACGTATATGTTGGAACCATTGAGATACTTCCATGAGACTCTTGGCTCGGACATCCAGAGTTACCCAAGGGCAGATCAACCAAGCAGACATATCTGTCCGAAGGACTTACACGGACCCAACAGGCGAAACAGTACTCTCGGAGGGAAAAGGTCCAAACTACCCTCCCAGGCCCACTAATCAGTATTGGACTACTGTTCACTATTGGGCTATGGGACGAAGGTAGCATTGGTTTCCAAATCTGAATCACACACTTGGCACCATCTTATGAGTCACTTCATAAGCTATGGTCTCTATAAATATAGCACAAGGTCCAAGACATTAAGCTAAGTGTTTTTAAGTATTTTTGACATTATAACCTTCCTCATAACTACTACATTGAAAGCCTTCCTGTCTCTCTTAAGTAAAGTCTCTTCCCGGATTGACATCTAGCAAACCGGGTTACCTGTCTAACCCCCCCCCCCCCCTCCCACTTAGTCCTTTCAGGTGTTCTGGCTCGGACCAAGTCACCAGGTCGGACTTCTCTTTGGAGGCGGAACTTAGATTAGTGACTTGTAGTAGTTTAGTTAGTGTTTGAGGCTCAATCCCTCAACATTTGGCGCCGTCTGTGGGAATCGAACAAAAGAGTACGTGTTTAAGCTGAACCGATGGTGAGAACAAGACGGACAGCACGAACCAGTGCCGCTGGCATCGAAACTCCACCTCCACGCCCACGCGGACGTCCACCCAACAGAGGACGGCAGGCCACTGTAGCAGAAAGGAACGCTGGGGGAAGGAGATATCCGAGCGACGGTCACACAGCAAGCCCATCCTCTGATGAGGGAAGAGACGTTCCGTCCAGGGGGATCCGTAATGTTCCTGAGAATGTCGGGCCTGAAAATCACGGAGAAGGGGCCACTCAAGTTCTTCCGGCAGGGACACAAGGTCCTCCACCAGGTCAGCACTTTACCATGCCAGATGGTCGTATAGTCCACACTAGTGACTTCGGATTAAGTGAGAATCAATTTGGTCGACTGATCACGATAATCCAGGGTTGTCTGGGTCTAACAATGTCCAACCCCAGCACGCCACTCCGCCGGTGGTTAATCCGAGGCAAGCAGAGCCCGCTCTATCAAGGAACGAGCAACGTCCGATCTAGTAGAGGTTGGGGAATCAGCTACCACAGGAGGATTTGCGGAACCTCCTAGACAGGAGAGCCTCTGCTTCCCAGGCTCGATGAGAAGGAAGCCCAAATGGGCAGAGTGCATATCAAGAAAACGGAAACAGGCAACCTAGAACCCCACAACAGATACCTCCGCGGGCTAGGGATCACGTGGCGGAAACCATTCCACTGGTCCACTTTGATGAACCTCCCACGGATGTAGCAATTCATCCTAGAATGGGAGAGATAATGACTTCGGAAGAAATCTATGCTCAACAGAAAGCCTTGAAAGCCCAGATTCTCAATCTCGGACGCTTGGTAAAGGATCATGAGCACATAGCTACTAGTGCGCCAAACCCATTGTGTGACGATATCATGAAAGAAAAGGAAAGAAACAAGAACTTGGATCAAATGATTCCGAACTTGAAATACTATTACGGAGACACTTGTCCTGTGGGCCACTTGACAAGGTACAATAGTAAGATGGATTCCAAAGGGATGAGTGATAATACAAAAGTTCTCACTTACTCATCCACTCTCTTCGGAACAGCCACGGATTGGTACACTGCTTTTGCCAAACAAGTCAGTAAGATCATATGCGGACCTCTCTTCCAAGTTCGTGGGACGATTTGGAAAATCGAAAAGAAGGAAATGAACTGTGGAGCACCTGGCAGAAGTTATACAAAGAGAACAGGAGGATCTTAGAACTTTCCTAGATCGCTTCAATGCAGAGGTCCTCCGAGTTGAGCCTCACAGTATTAAGGAACGGGTCCGTCACCTGTATGCTAATACTTAAGTAAGAAGTGAAAAGCATTTGGATGACATTTGTGAAGAGGTAATGTATGTAGAGGAGCACCGAAGGAATGTCCCAGTGAGAGCTGGTTCCAAGAGAGGAAAAGAGCCAATGGACCAAGAGCAACGCCATGGAAAGTTCGATCCGATGAAGGATTACAGAGATAAAGGTTTCAATAGGGAAATAAGTCTGCCAAGAATATATGCGGATTATACCCGTCTCAATAGACCAAGATCCGACATCTTGGCAAACATTATTGAGAAGAAGTTGGATATTCAATGGCCAAAGCCATCTCACAATAATCGGAAGAACAAGAGTGCAAAAGGATATTGCAAGTTTCACAAGAGCCGTGGCCATGAGACGGACGATTGCATTCAACTGAAGACTGAGGTTGAGCACCTAATAAGAGAGGGGAAAGTTGAAGAAAAACGTTTATACGGACGAGCCTTCTAGGCATGATAGGATGGAACGGAGAAGGGAAGAGAAAACCACAGAACCACAACCATATCCGCTATCCTTGCCACCTCCGCCAACCAATCATCCACCTCGGACAGATAATCACCAGTACATGTATGATGATGATTTTGAAATGGAGAATCTTCCACATAGTGGAGTGATCAACACCATAGCAGGAGGACCGAATGGAGGCGATAGCAGGAATGCAAGAGAACGGACATCTCAGAATCTGCAGAACAATGACAGATCCTATGCTGCTCCGGCAATCCGAGGAACCAACACTATATCTTTTGATGATAGTGAGATTCCCTCTCCTACGGCAGGAGGTGAGGACATAGATGATCTGGATGTTCCACTGGTGGTCTCTTTAACCATAGCAACTTATCGGGTGAACAAGATCCTGGTAGATACGGGGAGTTCCTCGAACATCATTGCCAAAAGAACAATAGATCAGATGAACGTGGGAAGAATTCGATATGAGAGAGTTAATACATCCATACAAGGATTGGGAACATATCCCGCGAGAGTGACACAGCTAGTCCGTTTTGTAGTGGTGGATCAAACTTTTGACTACAATGCCATCTTCGGTCGTCCGATGCTCAATCAATTCCGAGCTATACCTTCCACTCTCCATAATAGAATGAAGTTTCCGACTCCCTGCGGGATTGGAGAAGAAGTAGTAAACATCCGAGAAGCTTGGGAGTGTTACATCATGTCTACCAGGAGAGCATCCACTCCCGTACTGGAAGTCTCTCTGATTTCTGATCCGCAGATTATTCTCCCACCAAAAAAGGAGAATCCCAACGTTGGAATGGGGAGCCAGAAGGACAAGTTTCCCAAAACTGCATGGATCGAACCTCATGAGACTCTCAAGGATGTTGAACTTATTGTTGGAAGCCCAAACAAGAAGACAAGAATCGGAACGGAGATGAATGCGGAAGTGGAGATGAAGCTCATTGCTTGTCTCCGAGACAACAGGGATGTCTTTGCTTGGGGTACTGACGACCTCAAGGGGATAGATCCAAGGTTCGCTGTTCACCGTCTGAACATGCACCCCTCGATTAAATATATCCGCCAGAAGAGAAAAGATTTTGGTCCAATCAAGGATGCCATCATATCCGCGGAAGTTGACTGGCTCATGAAGGTCGGACACATCGAAGAGGTCCGTTATTCCGATTGGGTTTTCAACGTTGTTCTAGTTGAGAAATCACCGGGCAAATGGCGGATGTGCAATGATTTCACCAGACAAAATAAGTTTTGCCCAAAGGATCCATACCCTTTGCCACGGATTGACTAGTTGGTTGATTCCACGATCGGATGTGCGTTGCTGAGTTTCATGGATGCGTATCAAGGCTTTTACCAGATTCGGATGGCCCAGGACGATATTAAGAAAACAACTTTCTTTGCTGCGGGAGGGGTGTATTGCTTTAAAGTGATGCCCTTTGGATTGAAAAATGCGGGAGCTACTTACCAACGACTGGTAAATTAAATGTTCAAGGAACAAATTGGCAAGACCATGGAGGTGTACGTGGATGACATGCTCGTTAAAAGCAAAAACTGAGGAACAACATATAGAGCACTTAAACAAGTGCTTTGCTATCCTTAGGAAATACGGAATGAAACTCAATCCAGAAAAGTGCACCTTCGGTGTAAAAGGCGGGAAGTTCCTAGGCTAGATGGTCACAGAAAGGGGAATAAGTGCAAATCCTGAGAAGATAAAAGCCATCCTAGATCTGCCTCATCCGAAGAACCTCAATGAGGTACAACAGCTTATCGAACGCCTCATGTCCTTAAGTCGTTTTATTTCGCGGTCCGTAGAGAAGAATCTTCCATTCTTCAAAATCCTCCGGAAAGGAGAGAACTTTAAGTTGACTGTGGAATGTTCCAAGGCTTTTGAAAACTTGAAAAAGTACCTCCATTCCCCTCCACTGCTCTCCAAACCCGTAGAAGGAGAACCACTCTACCTCTACCTAGCAATTACGGAAGAGGCAATGAGTTCGGTATTAGTACGGATCCGAGCTAATGATCAAATGCCAATCTACTATCTTAGTAAAGCCCTTGCTGGGGCGGAGACAAGATACGTAAAGATTGAGAAATTTGCATATGCTTTGGTTTACACCACAAGGCGGTTAAAGCCCTATTTCAAATCTCATAAGATAGTAGTCCTAACTACGGAACCTTTGAAACAGGTCCTGGGAAAGCCCGATCAATCCGGATGACTCTCTAAGTGGGCAATTGAGCTAAGCGAATACGACATTAGCTATCAGGCTCCGACAGCCAGGAAAGCTCAAGTTATTGCTGACTTCCTAGCGGAGTACCCTGAAGCGGAGTCAGAGAAAGTCTCGGATAAACAGGCATTTGAGTGCCTGATTACCAAGCAGATAAAACGAAAGTCAGTTCCGCCAAAGATCAACCCAGATAACCCTGAAGATGTTCAATTCCTCAATCAATCTCGGACTACGTCATTGGAAGAAACTCGGGTCAACCAGATGTTCCTCCTTGATGATCTCACAAGAGAATCAAATGCTGATAACTCCGACCAGGATACTCAGAAGGAGGAGGGACGAGGGTTAAAAATCTAGGAGCTTATAGAAGATCCCTAAATCAAGGAACAGCCCACCGATATTTGGAAATTGGAAGTAGATGGTTCATCCACCGGAAGAGTTGGAGGCATTGGAATCTATCTTAAAAGCCCTGATCGCGCGGAACTCGACTATACGATATCCTTGGACTCCAAGGTTACAAACAATGAAGCTGAATATGAAGCACTGTTGGTCGGACTATGTATAGCCAAGTCCCTGCAAGTCCGGAAACTTAAAGCTTACACGGATTCACAGTTGGTTAAAGCCTAGTTTTCTGGTGCTTTTGTCACAAAAGGCCCATCAATGATCAAGTATCTTGAGCTATTGAAGCAAGAAGTGAGTCACTTCGATGAGTTTACCCTGGAAAGATTTGATAGGGAATGGAATGAAAGAGCGGATACTCTGGCAAAGTATGCGTCCGCAACAGCTGCTTTAGATATAAGGAGAGTCATTCTGCTCACAATTACAAACTCATCCGTCGTGAGTCGTACTCCGACCATTTTGATCACTGAAACAGGAAGAAATTGGATGACTGATATCTTTAGTTACCTCAAGGACGGATCATTACCGGCTGATCCGAAGGAGTCGAGGAGTGTGCAGCGCCGAGCGAATAGGTATTTCATACTTGGGGAAGATTTGTATAAGAAATCCTTCGCTGGGACACATATGAGATGTTTAGATCCATAAGAAGCCAGGACGGTGCTTGAGAAAATTCACAGTGGAAGCTGCGGAAGTCATTCCGGTGGGAACAAATCTTTTTTGGTTTTAACCCTGCGACATAGAAGGAATAGGAAAAGACCATATAGAAATTTTTTAAATTTAAAACGGATCAGTAGACCCGGTCTACGAATCTATTCTAGACTCTCGCTCAAAAGATCATCCGACAAGGTTACTACTGGCCTACCATTGACAAGGATTCTGCGAGCTTCGCCTGAAATTGCCCTGATTGTCAGTATTATGCAAATGTCCCACATCGTCTGACACACCCTATGATTCTGTCAGTCGTAGCATGTCCGTTTGATCAATGGGGCATTGATATTGTCGGACCTTTCCCAAGAAGCCTCAACAGAAGAAATTATTAATTGTAGCTATGGAATATTTCACCAAATGGGTACAAGCGGAAGCAGTGGTCAATATCACGGAAAGTCGTGTGCGGACCTTCATTTGGAAAAACATCATTTGTCGCTTTGGCTTACCGAGAGTTCTTGTCTCGGATAATGGTGCTCAATTTTCAGGCAACAGACTTAAGGAATGGTTGGCCTCTTTCAAGATTGAGCAATGCTTTACATCTGTCGGATATCCACTGGCTAATGGACAAGCTGAATCCACGAACAAAATAATTGTTAAGATCCTGGAGAAGCGACTAAGGACCTCTCAGGATAGTTGGGCGGATGACCTGGACGGTGTACTCTGGGCTCACCGCACCACAGCACGGACTGCAACTAGGGAGACCCCATTTGCTCTGGTTTATGGCACAGAAGCAGTCATACCAGCGGAAATTGCAGTCGAAACAATGAGGGTCCAAGAATTCCATGATTCTGCCAATCGGGAAGCTCGGACCTATGACCTAGAAATGCTAGAACAGAAGAGGACCGAGGCACTGGCTAATATCCATAGATATCAAGCAACTGCAGCCCGGGCCTACAACAAAAATATTCAAGCTAAAGATTTATAGGTTGGAGACCTGGTGCTCCGCAAAGCTGATATCTTGAGCAATGTGGGGAAGCTCAAGCCTAAGAGGGGAGGACCCTACAAGATTGTTGGTGCAAGAGTGAATGGAAGTTACGAATTGGAGGACCAACACGGACACCCACTCAAGTGCACTTGGAATGCCAGGAACCTTCAAAAGTTCTATGCTTAGGGTTTGTTACACGGAACTTCGCCAGTTGCTTGGACATTTTAGGTTTAAACTGTTTGTTACACGGAACTCCGTCAGTTCTGTTTTTGTTAACTCTTTTGTCATTGGCCATGCAGCCCACAAGTTGTAATTGAGTTTCCGTCAAATCAATACAACTTCTATCTTTCAATTCATAAATACGAAATTTAGTGTTCAGGTGATAAAGAAGCAAGCAATGAATTTTATTCATATACGAAACAGAGTGTACATAACACTGTCTTTGTAGCCTACAACCTCGGATCTTTATCCGGATCTACAGCTACAATACATAAACTATACAGAAATTCTTCGGAGATACGTCATCTTCCCCCGAGATTATCCCTCCGTCAGGAAAGTATTCCCCATGGTCATCAATTCCGAGAATACCAAGAGTCTGATGTACCTGCGCAATACAAAATGGTTCAGTATGGTGGAATTTCTTACAGTATCACCATACCTTTTAGTCCATGTATGAATCCCATGCATAGTGTGTACAGACATCAATTCTCCAATGGTCCTTAGAAGTCGAAATGACCAGATCTCAGCCTATCCATCTTTAGAGGCTCAAACCCTCTTAAAAGTCAAGGGTTATCCACCGATTCAGGAGAGATTTGAGCCACTAAAGGAAGATTGACAAAAAAGGCTCTCGAGTATTTTCTCAACCAACCCACCTTTAGGAACCCAAACACGTTGTTTTTTTTTTCCAGCCGGTTGCCATGACGGTTTCTTTGGAATAGCCTATCCTTCAATACCCACACCTTTCCTGCATTTAGGGTTTGAACCAAACTAGGAAAGGATGGGAGGATTGAAAGGCGGGCCAGTCAAAACGACAAAATAGAAAAGGAGAAGAAGCAGAAGAAGAATCTGAGATCATTTTAGTACAATTTATGTACTTCGATCGTGGCTTTTTATGGAAAACTCTGACCAATCAGCGTCCGCCACGTAATAAGGTCGGTGTTGACGTTGGGCCTGGGCCATCCGTTTGGGCCAGATAGTGTTGGATCACTTGGGTTAACCCATTTTTGATCACGCTAAGCCCATGGATGAACACTTTACAATCATAGAAAAGATCGTCCGAGTAGATCCCTCAACGGATAAACTTAACCTGTGATTGTTGGCCTAGTCCGAGCCACCACAAGTCGATAATCTATCATTGCCAGTCTATGAAAGACTACTCGGAATCTCACACTCATGAGTAGATGCAACGGACATATCTAATGCATCTGAAACCCTACCAGTTCTAATCCATCATCATTAATTTACACTTATCAAGAGAAGCAAGCAAGGCTACTTCGGATTTGTCCATACACCCGAGCTAAGATAAGTTTATGGTTCATCATTACTGGATTGTACGAATTATTGCGGATGTTTGACTTACTACTACGGATGTCTATCCTACGGATTTGAGATAAGACCGAGTAGCCAACAGTTGGATAATTCAGGCAAGATTATCAAGTAAAGATAAAGGGAACCAGACAGAATTATCTTAAACATAACAAATAATTGTGCAGAAAAATATAATCAGTGTACTTGGCAATGTTCCGTGCCATCAGAAGATCAATATTCAGAAATTACATCATTTCCACGGGGCATACCCCGGACTTCTCATTGAGGGGGAGGCTGGCTTGGCCCGGCATCATCAGTTCCAGGCGAATTAGTGGAGGACGGATTGACATTCGAGGCACCCGTGCATGATTCAGCAACGGCATCAAAGGTAGCCTTGATGTTCTCGAACAAGTTGAAGTCCGCATCATGGCCAACGATCCGAGAAGGCATGAAGTACCAATCCTTCAGATAATTCATATTTTCATGGAATGGCGTGAAGCATACCTTCCTTATAGCCCTCGGGAAACATTTGGGAAGAAAAGGTCTGTCATTGGTGATTTCAATTTCACCTTCCTCGGTGACCACCTCCGCAAACTCGCACGCCGCTAACCTCTCTTCCTCGGTGTTTGAGGCTCAATCCCTCAACAGATACAATAGTTATGTAGTAGTACATATTGTAACATCAAGACATTCCGATTTTGTGAAAACTAGACATTACTGCACTTGATCTTCAAATTCATTTTTGATTAGAGTGTCATTTAATGTTGGACTCATGCAATTCATGTCTGCGGAACCAAAACTAGCTTCAATTTTAAATTTCAATTTGGCAACTCACAAAGTGAGTGGTTGTATGAAATAAGTCCATATAGAACCCAAAAGGCCTACCATAGTTATGTTCATGCAAGTATGGTGTTTTCAAGACATTCTGATTTTGTGAAAACTAGACATTACTACACTTACCTTCAAATCCATTTTTGATTAGAGTGTCATTTAATGTTGGACTCATGCAATTTATGTTTGCAGAACCAAAGCTAGCTTCCATTGTAGTATTCAATTTGTTTAAGTTACAATGTGGGTGGTTGTATGAAATAAGTCCATATAGAACTCAAAAGGCCTACAATAGTTATGTTCTTGAAAGTATGGTGTTTTCAAGACATTCCGATTTTGTGAAAACTAGACATTACTACACTAGATCTTCAAATTCATTTTAGATCATACGAGTGTCATTTAATGTTGGCTTCATTTGTATTCATATCTGCAGAACCAAAGCTAGCTTCAATTTTAGTATTCAATTTGACAACTCAAAATGTGGGTGGTTGTATGAAATAAGTCAATATAGAACTCAAAAGTCCTACAATAGTTATGTAGTAGTTGAAATGTTGTTTTCAAGTAATTTCCAATCTTGTGAAAACTAGACATTACTACACATGATCTCCAAATCCATTTTTTTATTAGAGTGGTCTTTCTTAAGTAGGCGTTAGTTTGTTCAATTACTAACTAAGAATGCTTTAATTGGTCATTAATGGGTTCTATTGCACACTAATTATGCCTCGATGGCCTTAATTAGGGCTAGTACTTGCTATTTTGTTGTAATCGCTTTTAACTAATAGCTAATCACCGATTAGGTTATGTTATTTTCTGGTTATATTGGTGTTTTGTTATTGCCGTTGTACTAATCACGGATTATTGTGATGGTTTGTACTTAAATGTTGTTTAATCCCTCTATATTTATAGTTTGTTTAGATTAAATGAATTTTCATTTCAAATACATACAACCAAACAGCAATTGCAATTTGAAATGTAATGTGATGCTATTTAAAGTAAAAGTGGGCCCATAATACCAAAATGCATATAAACCAAACACCACAATTGATTTCGAAAAAGCATTTCGAAGCTCCGAAACGCATCTCGCAAAAGTCGTACCAAACAGCCATTTTCATGGTCAAACTGCGATTCCAACGTCTCAAATGCATATGGACCTGAGAAGTGATATTTGACCAAGATGAAATGCACATTCAAACCAAACATTACCTAACCCTGGGCTGCCCTTTTCTTTTTCCTGTCTTCATTTCTAGAAATCATCATAACCCCAACCACATTTTTCCGCTAATGCGGCTCTGTTTACCACTAGCTTTTCAGCTCCATGAGCTTTTTTTACCATTGATTAATAAAAAGCTCTTTACGTGAACGCGCAGCTTCTTAAATCAGCTAGCTGGCTAGCTAGCTGAAAAGCTAGCTGGTTAAGAAGCTACCCAAGTTAGCTTTTTTTTAAAAGAAGCTCCTTCTTATCTTTTTCATTCCGAAAATATCCCTGACTTAAATTAGAAAAAAAAAAAAAAGGAAAAACTACCCGTTTTTATTATTTACTCGTGTTCCATCTTTACTGTCGTATTATTTGTAGACCACATGGAAGGTCATTAGAATTCTTGACTTATATTTTATATTGTTGAATCATTTGTTATACATTTGTGTACTTGTTTGCAACTAGCATAAGGATTAATGCATCCGCATCTCTTTAAAATGCATACATGTAGTACACATCAATTACTTATTTTTTTTCATTACTAAGTAAAATGCTCAACGAATATTTCTTTCAACTTCTGATAATTTTGATGATGTTATTAAAGTGGCGATGTAAAGTACATTGAATATATATTAGAATAATTTGACAAAATGTGATGTACTATTATTTAAAAAACTATAGACTAATAATACAATGAGAAAGGTTAAAGAAAATAAAAATAAGAGTAATGCCCTTTTATATCATTTTACAATATACCAGCTAGCTTATCAGCTAATTTGCTAAACACCTACATTTAAAATTAGCTAGCTTCTCAGATAGTTAATCAGCTCCCTAATCAGCTAGCTTATCAGCTACCTAACCAGCTACCAGCTAGCTTAACAGCTACCAGCTAGCTTTTCAGCTAGTTTTGCTAAACAGAGCCGTAATCTACTCTTGCATAAAATATTCTTTCCACTTGAAATCCACACCATTATTGTTCAATCAAAGGAAAAAAAAAGATGGTTTGTTTTTGGTAATGAAACATCTAAACTCAGGCTGTTTGATTTCTCCTTGAGATTGTTTGTAACTCCCTTCAGTATTGCTTCAATATGCATTGCTGTCACTAACAAGGAGGATAACACTGACTATGGCAAACTAGAGTTCAACAATCTTATTGGCCTCAAGTAAGACATACAGACGACTCAATTTCCCAAATTTATTTCTTTCTTTACTCTTTTTGTTTTTTAAATTTTAATTTTGTTCTTGTATTGGGTGTTTAGGTATATGGTTTTCATCAGTGCAATATTTTCAGCATATGCTCTGTTTGCTGCCATATCTTCTTGCCTCAATTTACTTGTCACTAAAGTTTGGTTTTTCTTTTTCATGGACCAGGTTTGCTTTCCAATTTTATTCTACATGATCCAAATTATTACTCCCTCCGCATCTATTGCTATTTTATTTTTGCACAATTAATTTTAAGAAGTTTGAGTAAAAAATAGTTTTATATATATAGAGAGAGAGTAAGTTATACTAATTAATATTCTCCCTGGGACTATATGGCCCTGATACCAGTGTATCATATGGTATAACGGAAGCTAGTCTATCTATTTGATATTTATTAATTAAGCTAATCAAGTGTAAAATGAATAGATGCACAGACAGAATATTAACATGCATCTTAATTAATTAGAAGGGGTATTGATGATATGAATGAAGCAGAAGTTCGGTAAACGTATGAATTTAATTAGTTACTAATGATATGATTAGCTATTTGTTTAATTATAACTTGGTATAACTATACTGTAAATGTAAATTGGTCTAGAAAATACCTGAATAAGCAGAATTTAGCTTTTGATGAACTTTGTTTGAATTACAACAACTTGATCATAACCGAAATAACATTTGTGAATGAGACAGAATTTGAAATACAACTGAAATTGAAACACTCAAAATACATATTTTAACAATGTTTTCACTCAGGGGTTTTCTTCTCTCTATTTCTTCGTGTCCTTCTTTGTGGCTGATTGTAATTCTTATATAGAGAAGATTTGTACTGTGCGACTTCAAATTCTCTTCTTCACATCCAGATAGCCATCCTTTTGAGAAAAGCAATTTGTCCCCTTTTGATCTTTGATCCACTTTGTCCATACCACCATTTGCTGTCTGGCATCTTTTTCTTTTCGTTAATTGAAAACCTTGTGCAGTTTGTCGACAAAGTTTATTACTTAATTAATTATCATTAAGTAACAATCTTGTTTATTTTTTATTTTTACCTTGTCTTATTGCTGAGGGGTTTAGCCTCAAGCACTAACTAAACTACTACAAGTAACCTATTCTAATACTAATATCCGCCTCCTACTTGAAGTCCGAGCTGGGCTCTCTGTCCGAACCAGGGTACCTGAAAGGACTAAGTGGGGGGAGGGGGGGGGGGGTTAGAAGGGTTACCCGGATTGCTAGTTGTCAATCCGGTAAGAGACTTTACTCAAGAGAGAGTTGGAAAGCTCTCAATGTAATAGTTATGAGGAAGGTTATGATATGAAAAATCACTTAGAACTTGGGGATTCTCCCTTCAATATGGCTTACCTCAAAGTTTGGACCTTGAGTTATATTTATAGAGACTATAGCTTATGAAGTGACTCATAAGATGGTGCCAAGTGTATGATTCAAATTTGGACACCAATGCTACCTTTGGCCCATAGCCCAATAGTGAATAGTAGTCCAACCGATTAGTGGGTCTGGGAGGGTAGTTTGGACCTTTTACCTCCGAGAGTACTATTCCGCCTGTTGGGTCCGTGTAAGTCCTTCGAACAGATCTGTCTGCTTGGTTGATCTGCCCTTGGGTAACTCTGGATGTCCGAGCCAAGAGTCTCACGGAAGTATCTCAGTGGTTCCAACATATACGTTTGGTCTTAATGTAAAGGTGGCGTCCGAGAGGCTATCTCGTCCGGTCCGTTGGGCATCTTTGTACTGACGTAGCCAGGTTTAGATGTCCTTTTCCCAGCTAGCTCGGACTAGCTGTGACGGTGTAGTGACTTTAGCGTACTGGTTGATTCACTTAGGACGGACCATGTGAGGTCAGACCAGTACTGAATTGGTCATTAAGTCGTGATGCACTCTAGGACACGCTCTATGGCATCCTTAACGGATTGGACATATATCCGTATCAACATATGTCCCCCTAGTTTCCAAGTATCTTGGTAGAAGATAGTTGGTAACTGTAAAAAGAACAAGTGTGTTGTGGAGCGTGTCCGAATCGTTAATTATGTAGGAAAAAATTCCATTCTGTAAAATTCGTTTTCCGTGTTTTCAGAAACTCAATATATCTCCCCCCCTTCTTTCTACAGTCCGAGTTACGTAGTAGCTCGGATTGTAGAAGGAAAAGGTATTTGTAACGCAGATATTTTGAGGTCCGAGTACAGGTAGGATTAAATATCTCTGATGGAAGAGTATAGAGGAAGTCAATCCTTTTGGACCAAAATAGGTGAATGGGCCAATTGGGCTGATGAACAGTGATGCCAAAGGCCCAATTCCCTTTTCGTTCGGCCCGCGGGTGCAAATCCCGAGTGAGTGGAGAATATATCAATTAATAATAATGGGGCCGGATGTAAATTCACCAAGTATGAAGCGACACGACCGTTAGATGAAAACGATCAATGACTGGGATTAAGGGCGGAAGGATGTGACGCTTCATCTTCCCCAAGTACCCTCTATAAATAGTTTGCCATTGCCGTCACTTTCACACTTTAGCAAATTTGAATCCAGAGCAATCTAAGCAATCCGAGCAAGCAAGTACTCTCAGAGCATCAGGAGATCCGAGCATGCAGTACTCATGGGGAAGCCAAGTTTTCAGCAACTTAGACCTTTTTCACCAGTCTAATTTTATCAAGTAAGTGGCTCATTCCCTTTTCTGAGATCTGAGATGCTTTTCAATTTCTACTCATTATGTACTGTTGCTTGTTGAATTGATGCATGCATGCTTAGGGTTTGAAATCTCACTTTAGAATTGTGTTTGAATTCTGTAGAGATGTATGTTATAGTACCCAGTGTAGGGTTATGCTTGAATCCCCAAAATTATTTGAATGAAGTACTATGTAGCCTTAAGTCTTGATGACTGTTGGCTCTTTTCCGTGTAAATTTACCATGTCGTATGATAAATTTAGGAAACACTTGTATGTTTTGCATGCTATGTTTTCCAGTAATGATATGTAATCATATAGGAATTGTATAGGCTTTCTGCTAGTATTGCAAAACTTGTAGATTTTTGGCCTAAAATTTGTAGATTGTGCTTGGTTCAATGGCACTATGCATGTGCCATTTGTGTGGAGTAATGGTGCCATTAGGCCCGTATATTCCTATAAATGGCACAGTCTTGGCACAATACTTGCTTTTTATGTACTAGATTAGGTGCCGATGGCACATGAAATCCCCCTATGGCACTACCACATGTGCCACTGTATGTGCCATTGGTGTGCCAATGGTTAGGAGATTTGTGGCCTGAGAATGCCCAGTTTACCTAGGGTTTCTCTTACTAAGTCGGACCTAATAAGATACATAAATGAACTCTCGGACAAAAATAATTCTTGACTGGTCCGTTTCTTGTGCCCTAGGATGTCCGGGAGCGATAGTCAAAACATTCCTGAGGCCCAGAACTACGATGATGCTGCGGATCAGCGATCATCATCCACTACTCAGAGTGATGCCGTCTCAGATCATGGGGAGTTCGAGATGCCCCATAATCAGGTGATCCTTAAAAATGTGGTGATTCAAGCGGTGGAACCAGATGCTGGTCCGAAGGAAGTGGTGGAAGTTCCTTCTTCGGGTGACTCGGATGCTGGGGACGTTGTTCGCCAGGTTGGGGTTGGTCCGAGTAATGTAGCGGCTGGGAAGGGGAATGTTAGGTGGACAAGGTTCACAGTCCGTGCTAGGACGATTGGAGGTGGTGGGGTTGATGAGGGTGCGGACGAAGTGTTGGTTGAACAGGGTGGGGACACGGAGCAGGATCCAGATGTTGTGGAAATGTTTGAGTTGGGCAATGAGGAGAGGGTGGCCGTGGATTCCGGGCACAAATTATGCTTCCATGGAGGAGGAGGGAGGTGACGAGGACGATGGGGATGAGGAGGAGGGGGGCGAGGGGACGGAAGAAGCGTCTCAAACTGTCCGTGCGCGGAAAAGATCTGGGCGGTCAAAGAGCCAGCTCAATCTGAAGGCTGTTATCCTTTCTAAGCCAAGGGCAGGGGAGCGCGGAATAAATGCGTGGTGGACCAAGTTCCCCCGTTACCACACTTCTGTCGCCATCGTGGATCCCCAGGGGGAGTTGACTGAAGATGGGGCTCTCCCAACTTGCCCCACTAAAGTGAAGGAGTCGCAGATTCCAGAATGGAGGCGAAAGTGGGCTATCCCGGACTCTGTAGAGATCCTCCTACCTACTCCGGAGCAAGCCTCCTATAATCCGCCGGAAGGGTACATGGCGGTCCATGAGATCGCCTTCCAATACGGATGGAGGCTCCCAATTGCCCCAAGCATCAACGGGATCCTCGATCATCTCGGCATCAGTCCGATGCAGGTTATTCCAAAATCTTTGGGTAATCTTATCTGCTTCGCTGTCTTCTACAAGCGGAAGAAGAAGGAAATAAATTTTGAAAACTTCCGCCAACTCTTCAACATTTCCTTTAGTCCGGGCAATGCCCTCATGTACACATTTGTAAATAGGCCAAACTTTAATTTTATTTCTGACTCTATCTCCTCACTTGGTTGTAAATGGTGGGAGAAATTTTTGTTTGTTAGACTAGGACTAGAAGTAGGTAAGCCCGAGAGGGCAAGAGAACAATGGGGTTTTTCCCGAAAATTCTCAAGAGCTGACATCACGGACTACTGTCGTGTGGCCAGCAAACATCCGAAGTGGGTGGCTAGGTTGCACAAAGGGGCAGATCCCAAGCCTCAGAAGTTTTCGTTTAACGGATTCACCTTCCAGCCTTTACCATACTTGGCTGGCTTGACTGGACCCGTTGAGTGTGGCAGAAATGAATATTTCAGTAATCCTCTATCCTGTCTCTATATTTCTTTGCTCTTAACTTGTGCATTCCGAGTTTATTACTTTTTATCTGCACTTTGCTTTTTGATGTCCATTTCCAACTCTTCCTTGTCTTGTTCCGCAGGGTTTTGGTGGAGGTATATCATGTCGAATCTCCAAGACCGGACGAGGATCCAGAGAGAGCAGCAGGCTCTGGAGGTTGCGTCAAAGATGCGGACCAAAATTATCAACACACCTCCTACTCTTCCGATGCCAGATCCGAAGAATGCGGCTGAATTTGCCACAGATGAGGAGCGAAAGGCCAAGGTCGGAGAGGACCCAAAGAGCATTCCGCTGCCTGATAAGGGAATGTCCAAGGCGGACCCTCCTGCCAAGAAGAACAAGAGGGGTGTTTCCGTTTTTGCGCAGGAGAAACTCTTGCAAGATGCTCTAAAAGCAGGACGGAAGCGGAAGAGGTCTGGCGCTACCTCGGATCTTCCGGCGGCCAAGAAGCTGATGTTCTTAGAAACTCTCACTTTGGTGTCCGAGGAATAGAGGTGTAACAGCCTCTCGGAATTGTATCAAATCCATGAGCAGTCTGCTATGCATGAACGTGTAAGTTTCCTTGTGGATGAAGTTTTATTTCTTTCCTTGTTCAACCGGGTAATCTTTAACTTTGTAATTATTAATTTCCTCATCTCCAGGTCGGATGCATGATCCGTGCCCTGCAGAATAAGGCCAGTGGGTGAGTGGGCCTTGAGCATAAATTGGAGAGGGCTTTGGCTGCTCAGACGGACATCGAGGGCAAGCTCCAGAAGTTGGAGGAGTCCTCCAAAGCTAAAGATGCACGGATCTCCCAGCTCCAATCTAAATTGGACGAGACCAAGGGAAGCTTGGATTGGTCGGATCATTTCTGCAATACGGCCTTCAAGTTGTTCCTGGATTCCAAAAATATGATGCTAGGCAACTTGAAGTTCGTACGGACAAGAGCCGTGAGAGATTTTATGGCGTCCGACTCTTTCGGATACTTCATGGAGGACAGGTCTGAGGCTTTGAGACTGGAGGGCTTCTCATCCGCCATCAGCCAACTTCAAGGGAAGAAGCTCGTTCCGGGCGAGTACAATTGGAAAGAAGAGGGCTTGGATCCTGTCATTGATGCCAAAGGAGTCACGTTCCCCCGAGAAACTGTGTCGGACGAGCTACTTCGAGCGGATGAGTTCGTGGATTGTGTGACAGGTGAGGGTGATGTGGAAGTAACGAATGGCGGACCATTTCTCCCTGGATTTGTGCCTACAGCTTTGGGGAAGGTCTACTTCTTGCCTTTCGAGGAGAACTTGGCCTTCATGAAGAGTTGGTACGTTATGCCAGCTCGGGTGCTAGGCAAGGATCCGGACTATGATCTGTTTGAAAGTGTCCGGGCATCATTCGCGGAAGCTTCAGCATCAAGGATCGCTCGGACCGCTACCAGTGTCTCTGGGACCAACAATGCAAATGTCAATACTGAGCAGGGCGCGAACGTTACCAATGCTGATGCTTCCATAGTAAATCCCTTTGCTACTGATGTGTCCATGGCCAATCTTTCCCCTATGATCCCTTCGAGCTCGGAAAATGCAGGCCCCACGAACAATCCGCCCGAAGAACCTTGAAGAATCCGGGGTATGCCCTGAGAACATGAACTACTCAATTCTGATCTTTTGATGGCACGGAACGTTGCCAAGTACACTGATATTACTCTTGTTGTTGTAATATATTTTTCCGCACAATTATCTGTTATGTTTAAGATAATTCTGTCTTTCTCCCTTTATCTTTACTTGATAATCTTGCATGAATTATCCAACTGTTGGCTACTCGGACTTGTCTCGAATGCGTAGGATAGACATCCGTAGTAGTAAGAGCCTTTTCTGTCATTCCTCCTTCAGTGGCTCAAATCTCTCTTGAATCAGTGGAAAACCCTTGACTTTAAGAGGGTTTGAGCCCGTAAAGATGGATAGGCTGAGATCTGGTCGTTTCGACTTCCAAGGACGGTGGTCGGATCTCCGTACAATCCATGCATGGGATCCGTACGAGGACTCAAAGGTATGGTGATATTGTAAGAAATTCCACCATACTGAACCATTTTGCATTGTGCAGGTACATCAGACTCTTGGTGTTCCCGGAAGTGATGACCATGGGGAATACTTTCTTGACGGAGGAATAATCTCGACGGAAGATGACGTATCTCCGGAGATTTTCTGTACAATTTATGTATTGTAACTGTAGATCCGGATAATGATTCGAGGTTGTAAACTGTAAAGACAGTGTTATATGTACACTTTGTTTCGTATATGAATAAAATTCATTGCTTGCTTCTTTGTCACCTGAATACTAAATTTCAGATTTACGAATTGAAAGATAGAAGTTTTATTGATTTGACGAAAATTCAATTACAACTGAGAGACTGCATGGCCAACAACAAAAGAGTAGCAAAAAACTTAACTGCAGGAGTTCCGTGTAACAAACCGACCTCCTAGAGAAAATACAGGAGTAAACATCGGACAGAGCTCCGTGCAAGAAACCCTAGGCGTAGAACTTTTGAAGGTTTTTTGCATTCCAAGGGCGTTTCAGTGCACGTCCGTGATCATCCTCTAGCTCGTAACTTCCATTCACTCTTGCTCCAATTATCTTGTAGGGTCCCTCCCAGTTGGGTTTGAGCTTTCCTACATTGCTTAAGATATCAGCCCGGTGAAGTACTAGGTCTCCGACCTGCAGGTCCTTCTCATGGATATTCTTATTATAGGCCCGGGCTGCAGTGGCCTGATATCTGTGAACATGAGCCAATGCCTCGGATCTTTTCTGATTTAGCATATCAAGATCATAGCTCTGAGCCTCTTGATTGTCATAATCATTATACCCTTGGATCCTCATTGTCTCTACAACAATTTCCACTGGTATGACTGCTTCCAAGCCATAAACCAGAGCAAATGGAGTTTCTCTTATAGCTGTCCGTGCTGTGGTGCGATGAGCCCAAAGTACACCATCCAAGTTGTCCGCCCAGCTATATTGAGAGGTTCTCAAATGCTTCTAAATGATCTTAACAATTGTCTTGTTGGTGGACTCAGCTTGTCCATTTGCATGGGAGTATCCGACTGAGGTGAATCGTTGCTGAATCTTGAATGAGGTTAGCCATTCCTTGAGCCTGCTTCCAGAGAATTGAGCTCCATTATCCAAGACAAGGACTCTCGGCAATCCGAAGCGACAAATGATGTTCTTCCAGATAAAAGTCCTCACTCTGCTTTTCGTGATAGTGCCAACGGCTTCTGCTTCTACCCACTTGGTGAAGTACTCTACTGCCACAATCAGAAACTTTCTCTGTTGGGTTCCTCTTGGGAAGGGTCCGACAATGTCGATACCCCACTGATCAAACGGACACGCAATGACTGACAAAATCGTTGGATGTGTCGGGCGATGTGGGATATTGGTGTAATACTAGCAATCAGTGCAGTTTCTAGCAAAGTTTGCTGCATCCTTATCAATTGTAGGCCAGTAATAGCCTTGTCGTATAATCTTTTGGGCCAATGTCCGCCCTCCTGAATGACTTCCACAACTTCCGCTGTGTATCTCTTCCTGCACAGTCCGTGCTTCTTGTGGATCAAGACATCGCATGTGTGTGCCAGTGAAGGATCTCTTGTAAAGATCCTCTCCAAGTATAAAGTACCTATTTGCTCGGCATTCCATGCTTCTCGATTCCTTCGGATCAGATGGTAAAGATTCGTCCTTCAAGTAATTGTAGATATTAGTCATCCAGTTCCTACTTATACTAATGGCCATGACGGATGGGGTAGAACTCATGAGGGATGAATCCTTAACTGTGAGCAGGATAACTCTTCTAATATCAAGGGCAGCTGTTGCGGACGCATACTTAGCCAAAGTATCCGCTCTTTCATTCCATTCTCTGTCGAACTTTTTGAGAGTAAATTGCTCAAAAAGGCTTACTTCTTGATTAAGTAACTCGAAATACTTGATTATCGAGGGACCCTTAGTGGGGAAAGTGCCAGAGAACTGCGCCTCAACCAACTGAGAGTCTATGTAAGCCTTAAGCCTGCGGACTTGCAAAGACTTAGCTATCCGCAACCCTACCAATAGTGCTTCATACT
This sequence comes from Plantago major, assembly GCA_026545765.1. Classification (NCBI taxonomy): domain Eukaryota; kingdom Viridiplantae; phylum Streptophyta; class Magnoliopsida; order Lamiales; family Plantaginaceae; genus Plantago; species Plantago major. The sequence continues at coordinate 36,407,934 of CM048842.1, forward strand.
CAGCCTCATTGTTTGTCACCTTAAAATCCAATGAGATGTCATAATCGAATTGTGCTCCATCGGGGCTTTTGAGATAAATCCCAATGCCTCCCATCCGTCCAGTGGATGATCCGTCCACCTCCAATGTCCAAACATTGGTTGGTTCTTCATGAGGCTGTTTGACTTCCGACACTTTCTTTAGTTCTTCCTTGGTCTCCTTTTCGGAACTTGGAGTGGCTGGTTCGTGAGGGACACTATCAAGGAGAAACATGTGATTTACCTGAGATTCTTCCCAAGTCAGTATCCGAGAATGATTGATGAACTGAGCATCCTCAAAGTTCTCCAAACCTGTTCTTGAGGGAGATGCTTGCCTTTGATGGTCTTGACTATCAAGCACTCCAATGTCTGCTTGTCCGAGGTCTTTTCAGAATCCATTTCAGGATAATCTGCCAAAAAGTCCGCAATGACCTGAGCTTTCTTGGCTGTCGGAGCCTGATAGCTAATATCATATTCACTCAGTTTAATGGCCCACTTTGAAAGTCAGCCGGACTGATCCAGCTTCCCAAGGACCTGTTTCAAAGGTTCCGAAGTTAGAACAACGATCTTTTGAGATTTAAAGTACGGTTTCAACCACCTTGCAGTGTAAACCAAGGCGTATGCGATCTTTTAAATCTTTACGTATCTTGTTTCTACCCCAGCAATGGCTTTACCAAGATAGTAGATTGGCATATGATCATTAGCCTGAAACCATACTAGGACGGAACTCATTGCCTCTTCTGTAACGGCTAGATAGAGGTAGAGTGGTTCTCCATCCACAGGCTTGGAGAGTAATGGAGGGGGATGGAGGTACTTTTTGAGGTTCTCAAAGCCTCTGAACATTCCTCCGTCCACTTAAAACTCTTGCCTTTCCGTAGGATTTTGAAGAACGGAAGATTCTTTTCTGCATAACGGGAGATGAAACGACTCAAGGACATGAGACGCCCGATGAGCTGTTGTACCTCATTGATGTTCTTTGGTTGTGGAAGGTCTAGGATGGCCTTGATTTTCTCCAGATTGGTGCTTATTCCCCTTTCCGTGACCATGTAGCCCAGGAACTTTCCGCCTTTAACTCCAAAAGTGCACTTTTCCGGGTTGAGTTTCATCCCGTACTTCCGAGGGATTGCAAAGCATCTGGTCAAATGTTCTATGTACTGCTCCTCAGTTTTGCTCTTCACTAGCATATCATCAACATACACTTCCATTGTTTTACCAATTTCTTCTTTAAACATTTGATTTACCAGACGTTGGTAAGTGGTTCCAGTATTCTTCAGTTCGAAGGGCATCACTTTGAAGCAATACACCCCTCCTGCAGTGAAGAAGGCCGTTTTCTTGATATCCTCTTTGGCCATCTGAATCTGAGAAAAGCCTTGATATGCATCCATAAAGCTTAGTAATGCACGCCCGGAAGTGGAATCCACTAGCTGGTCTATCCGTGGCAACGTGTATGGATCTTTTAGACAAAACTTATTTAGTCTTGTGAAATCATTGCACATCCGCCATTTGCCCGGTGACTTCTTAACTAGGACAACGTTCCAAACCCAATCAAAGTAACGGACTTCCTCAATGTGTCCGACTTTCATGAGTCTGTCCACTTCCGCAGCAATGATGGCATCCTCAATCGAACCAAAGTCTCTTCTCTTTTGACGGTTGTACTTGATCGAGGGGTCCATGTTCAGACGGTGAACAGCAACCCTCGGATCTATCCCATTCAGATCATCCATGCTCCAAGCAAAGACGTCTATGTTAGCTCGAAGACAGGCTACCAACTTCATCTCAACTTTCGCGTTCATCTCAGTACCAATTCTAGTCTTTTTCTCCGGGCTCCCAATGACCAACTCAACCTCCTTGAGAGTCTCGTGAGGCTCGATCCATGCTGCCTTTGGAAACTTGTTTTTCTGGCTCCCTATCCTAATGATGGGATTCTCTTTCTTGGGAGGTAAAACAAGCTTCGGATCTGATGTCATTGAGACGGACAGAGTTGGGGCAAATGCCCTCCTGGTTGACATAATATAGCATTCCCATGCTTCTCGGACATTTCCTATTTCTTCCCCTACTACGTAAGGAGTTGGAAACTTCATCCTGTTATGCAAGGTGGAGGATATTGCATGGAACTGATTGAGCCCTGGCCGTCCAAATATGGCATTATAATCGAAAGTCTGATTAACTACCACAAAACAGACTAACTTGGTTACCCTTGCTGGGTGAGTACCTAAAGACACATGCAACATTATGCTACCCAGTGGTCGGACAACACCTCCGCCAAATCCTGATATGGAGCTATTAACTATTTCATATCGGACTCTTCCCAAATTCATTTGATCAACGGTACTCTTGGCAATAATATTGGAGGAACTTCCTGTGTCAACTAGGATTTTGTTCACCTTGTAGGTGGCAATAGTCAGAGAAACCACAAGCGGAACATCAGGGTCATCTACATCCTCACCTCCTGACGTAGGAGGAGGAATCTCACTATCATCAAAGGACATGATATTCGTTCCTCGGAGTGCAGGTGCAGCGTAAGCCCTGTCATTGTTCCTAAGATTTTGAGCAGTCCTTTCCCTTGCATTCCGACTATCACCTCCTGTCGGACCTCCAACAATATTGTTGATTACTCCACTATACGGTTGATTCTCCATTTCTATATCATCCTCATACTCGTATTGACTATGATGAGATGGGTGACCTGTGGTTGGAGGTGGCAGTGATAGCGGACGAGGCTCTGGTTCTGCTGCCCTATCTTCTCTTCTTTGTTCCCGTCCTACTATGCCTGGAAGGTTCATCCGTCTGGATGCTTTCCTTCAACTTTCCTTCTCTAACAAAATGCTCAACTTCTGTTTACTACTGTTAGTGTCTCGGTTTCAAGTGGATGCAATCATCCGTTTCATGACCATAACTTTTGTGAAACTTGCAATACCCTTTGGCTTTGTTATTCTTCATGTTCTTGTTAGATGGCTATGGCAACTGGACATCCAACTTTTTCTCAATAATGGTGGCCAAGATGTCGGATCTTGGCCTATTGAGACGGGTGTAGTCCGCATATCTTGTTGGCGGACTTCTTTCCCTGTGGAATCCTTTGTCTTTATATTCTTTCTTCGGATCGAATTTTCATTGTTCCTGCTTGACATGCTCTTTTCCTTTCTTGGATCCGGCTCTCACTGGCACGGTCCGTCGATAATCTTCCCCATACAACACATCCTCACAAATCTCTTCCAAATGCCTCTCATTCCTCACTACTTGGCTAGAGAGTCTCCTCCGGAGTTCACCGTTGTAAGTATTAGAATACAGGTGACGGACCTAATCCTTAATACTGTGTGGTTCAACTTGGGGCAATTCTGCATTAAAGCGATCTAGAAAGCTACTAAGATCCTCATTCTCTCTTTGCACTATATCAGCCAAGTGTTCTATAGTACGTTTCTTACTTTTTGATTTTCCAAACCTTAATATAAACCTAGAGAAGAGATCTGCATAGGACTTGATAGATTTGTTGGGCAATGCATTATACCAATCCATAGCTATTCCGAAAAGAGTAGATGAGAAAGTAATAGCTTTAGTATCATCAGTCATACCTTTGGAATCCATCTTGCTGTTGTATCTTATCAGGTGACCATGCGGAAAATAATCACCATAGTAATATTCCAGCTTTTGTTCCTTTCCTTCTCCTTCATGATTTCATCACACAAAGGATTAGGGGCGCTTGTATGGACTTGCTCGTGATCCTTCACCAAGCGTCCGAGACTAAGAATCTGGGCTTCCAATGCTTTCTGTTGAGAGTAGATTTCTTCCGCGTTCATTATTTCTCCAGTCCGAGGATGTATGGCTACATCCGGAGGGAGCTCATCCACATTGACCACGGGAATTTTTTCCGCTACATGATCTCTGGCTCTCGGAGGTACTTGTGGTGGCGCTCTGGGCTGCCTATTCCCATCCTCTTGTCGAGCTCTTTGCGGACTTGGCTCAAGTTGAATCTGTGCAGCAGAAGCTCTCCTGTCAAGCAAGTTCCATAGGTCCTCCTGTTGCCGATTTCCCAACCTCTGATGAATCGGACGTTGTTCATTCCTTGAAAGAGCGGGGTCAGCCTGAGCAGGAGTTGTCGCTTGCAAAGATGCTTGTTGTGGTGGTACATTGCTGGAACCAAGACAACCTTGGATGACTGTAAGAAGCCTTCCGAACTGAGTCTCGTTCAAACCAAAATCACTCATACGGACTTCACATCCGCCTGACATAGTAAAATGCTGACCTGGGGGAGACCCATGGTTTCCTGACTGAGGAACTTGGGCCTCTCCTCTCTCAGGGATCTCTGGCATAGGGTTGTCATGGACATTGCGGATCCTTCTGGTCGGAACTTCTGTTCCTTCATCCGAGGATGGGCTTGCTATATGACCATCGCTCGGATAACCATCTCTTATTGCTGGACGCCTAGCAGTCTGCTGTCCTCTTGTGGGTGGACGTCCACGTGGGCGAGGAGGTGGTGGAGTTCCGACCCCTGTAGCACTTGATCGCGCTTTCCTCCTTGTTCTTGCCATCGACTCAACCTTGGAACACGGAACCTTTTGTAAGGGTTCCCACTGACAGTGCCAAATGCTGAGGGGTTTAGCTTCAAGCACTAACTAAACTACTGCAAGTAACCTATTCTAATATTTGTCTCCTACTTGAAGTCCGAGATGGGCTCTCTGTTCGGACCAGGGTATCTGAAAGGACTAAGTGGGTGGGGTGGGGGGGGGGGGTTAGAAGAGTTACCCGGATTGCTAGTTGTCAATTCGATAAGAGACTTTACGCAAGAGAGAGTTGGAATGCTCTCAATGTAATAGTTATGAGGAAGGTTATGATATGGAAAATCACTTAGAACTTAGGGATTCTCCCTTCAATATGGCTCACCTCAAAGTTTGGAACTTGAGTTATATTTACAGAGACCATAGCTTATGAAGTGACTCATAAGATGGTGCCAAGTGTATGATTCAGATTTCGACACCAATGCTACCTTTGGCCCATAGCCCAATAGTGAACAGTAGTCCAACCGATTAGTGGGTCTGGGAGGGTAGTTTGGACCTTTTACCTCCGAGAGTACTGTTCCGCCTGTTGGGTCCGTGTTAGTCCTTCGCACAGATCTGTCTGCTTGGTTGATCTGCCCTTGGGTAACTCTGGATGTCCGAGTCAAGAGTCTCACGGAAGTATCCCAGTGGTTCCAACATATACGTTTGGTCTTAATGTAAAGGTGGCGTCCGAGAGGCTATCTCGTCCAGTCCGTTGGGCAACTTTGTACTGACATAGCCAGGTTTAGAAGTCCTTTTCCCAGCTAGCTCGGACTAGCTGTGAGGGTGTAGTGACTTTAGTGTACTGATTGATTCACTTAGGACGGACCATGTGAGGTCAGACCAGTACTGAATTGGCCATTAAGCCGTGATGCGCTCTAGGACACGCTCGATGGCGCCCTTAACGGATTGAACATATATCCGTATCAACACTTATGGGAGTAAATATCCCATGACAATCATCTACATTATCTTGTTCGAAATTTACTGAGGAGTTGGATCCTCCATTTTCACTGGCTGTTTGTAAAATTGCCTTCATCTCGTCCAAGGAACTTGCCTGTGCTAACTTTGTCTGGATTGTATTCTTCATCATTAAAAACTCTTCAGTTTGTTAGACCTTTTTCGGAGAAACCTTTGACAGTTGTTTGCCGAACTTTGGATTTTATCTATACCATTCTGATATGGCTCTTTGTTCAAACTGGCTGATGTCCATTTTGTTCCACCATTTAACTTCAGCTTCTTTTGTTAGCCAGTATAAATTTGTATCCTCATCTAACCAAATCTTTTGTTGGATCCTTAAGATCCAAGTCAAGTTGAACTCTTTGTAGAATTTGAGCATCAAAGGGTATTTATGCATACTACTTTGTCTCTTCTGGTTGTCTAAGAAAATCTCAAACGACTCTTGAACTTTTTCCGGGAACATTTCTTGTAAAGGTCCAAAATCATGCCACCAAGCATAAAACCAATTGGGGAGTTCTTCTGGTGATGGTAAATTTTTTCCAATCAAGAAAAAATATGACATGGAGTTAACTGCATTTTGTCTGAAGAGGAATTTTGTCCAAGCTTGTATATAATCAAAGTAGCTACAAGTAAGATGGGGTTTTATCTCTTTTAAGATATATGAATTTTCCCATTCAACTAAAATGATCACATGGTTTATGAAAACTTTTCGATATCCAATGGTTGTTGAGGTGTTTGGGTGGTTTTTTGGAACTTTGTTTTGAATGTGGAGAGAGTTTGTGTGAACCAGGATATCTTCATAATATTGTTGGGGTTTCTGGAGGTTCTCAAAGATTCTGCAAAATTTTCTATCTAAAATGAACTGTGAGACAATAAAACCTTGTTCTTCGAGCTGTATTGGTAAGTTTTATGGAATCCAGTCATCTTCAGTAACACAATCTTTTAAAAAATATCCCGTTTTCATGTAGGGACAATCTGGTAGGTCTTCTTTGTTTAGACTTTGAGATCTAGTCTGTGTCAGAGTCTTCTTGTATGTAGGTAATTTGGCCAATTTTGAGTGTAGAGCTGGAAATTGTTCAGGAGTTGAAAATGGTGTTAATGTTATATTTTGACTGCTAACTGGTTGGAATTTGTTGGCAATTTGCAAAGGTGTTTGTTGTTTTGCTGGTGCGATGGTTTGTAAGGGTTTTGGCGACAAAGATTTTTCAGGATTGTTTTGTAAATATGGTCTTAAATCTACCATCGGCTGCTTACCAGACTTTGTGCTTGCTGTGGCTGACAGTGGTACTAGTCTTCTTTCTTCCATCCTTGGAGAAATTCTCTTGTCAAATAATTTGGAATACATTTGTCAATACCTTTTATGAATTCTATATCAAAATCAAAAATAGATAATATTGCTTGCCATCTAGCAAATATCTATTTTGATGCCAAATTTTGTACATCTTTTGTTAAGACTTCTTTTGCCGCTTTATAATCAACTTTAAGTAAAAACTTTTGATTTAACAAATCATCTTGGAACTTAGTAATGCACAGAACTATTGAGAGTATCTCTTTCTTAATAGTTGAATAATTTTGTTGTGCTCCTGATTTCCAAGTAGCAGAATGATATCTAATAATTGTTTCTTTATTTCGAATAATTTGCTTAAGAATGCCTCCATATCCTAATTATGATGCATCTGTTTGTACAATTTTATGAGTATTAGGGTGGCATATGGTTAGGCATGGAAGAGTTTTGACTTTTGTTTTTATTTCTTTGACTATCTCAGTATGTTTGCTTGTCCATATTGGAGGGTTCTTTTTCAATCTTTCAAATAAGGGTTTGCAAACTTGACGTAAATTAGGATAAAAATCCCCTACATAATTCAAAGCATCAAGAAATCTTTGTAATTGGGTTTTGTCTCTAATTTCATCTGGGAACTTGTCTCCAAATTCTAAGGACCATTGGATAGGTATGATAGTATTTTCATAAATTTGATGTCCTAGAAATCTTACACTTACTTGGAATAGTTTTATTTTTCTTACAGAGACAACTAAACCATTTTCTTTTATAACTGTTAAGAAAATATTTAAGTGTCTCCAATGTTGTTCTATATCTTGGCTAAAAATTAGAACATCATCGATGTAAAAAATTGTAAAAGTGGTGTAAGGAGTGAATATATCATTCATGAATTTTTGAAATTCTGATGGAGCATTTTTCTATCCAAAAAGCATAACATTCCATTCAAATTGTCCGAACGGAACAGTGAATGCTGTTTTGTACTTACCTTTTTCTGAAATTTGTATTTGCTAGAATTCTGATTTCATATCAAACTTGGAGAATATTTTAGCATTATAATGTCTTTTAAGCAAATCGCTTTTGTTTGGAATTGGATATCTAATCCATTTGACGACTTTGTTCAAGGGTTTGTAATTTATAACCAATCTAGGAGTTCCTCTTTCATGTTCAGCATTCTTTTGTACATAAAATGCAGAACATGACCATGGTGATTTGCTAGGCCTTACGATTTTCATTTTTAATAACTCTGAAATTTCTTTCTTACAATGTTCTAACAATTCTTGGTTCATTTGTATAGGCCTTGCTTTAGTAGGGATTTTGCTTTCTTCAAATTCGTTTTCATATGGTAGGGTTACAATATGCTTTTTCCTATCCCAAAAGGCTGTGGGAATTTCTGAACATACTTCATTTTCTATTTTCTTCGGGTAAAGTAATATTTGTTCTTGAAGAGATGGGATCTTTATCTTTTCTTCAATTCTTTTATAGCTAAGTTCTTCCTTGAGATAAATAATTTGTGTTTCCTTATTTTTTATCTTTTGAAAGATTCTAGTTTCTTGTAAAAGATTTATGTCTCTATTTGTTACTGGATATTGGAATTGGAAAAGTATTTTCTTTCCTAAGATTGTAGTTTCTACACCTCTGTTATCTGCTTGTAAAGGATACAACATTTGCAAGAATGGGTTTCCCAAAATGACTTTAGTGTTTAAGTTCTTTACTAAAACAAAACTTGTTCAGAAACAAATCCCATCATTGCAAATATGTGCATTAGAAAGTTTGTAATTATCTTTAGACTTGTTGCATCTGCTGTTGATAGCCTTTCCTTTGTTTTTTCAAAATATTTTGTAGGTATTAACCCTTCTTGTATGCAATTCATGTCTGCCCCACTATCCATTAAGGCTATTGTTTCTAGGGTAAACATTCCTACAACAATTTTGATTTTGACATACCACCTTTGGTAGGAAATTTGTGATAAAGAATTTATAAATGATTCTTCTTCATCACTATCCCTCCTATTTTTTTGTATTGTCAATGTTGTTGGTAATATTTTCTTCTTTCAGTAATTCATCTTTTAATTTTAAAATCAAAATGTCTTGTTTCATTTCTTCATTTTCTTGCCTTAATTGTCGTATCTCTGTTTTAACTTCCCTAATCTCATGTTGAATATCATTAATGGAGATGCTACTTGTCTTGTGGGCATTCAATGTTTTTATTATATCTTTCAAATCTATTTTTTATTTATTTGATATAGAAGTTCCTTGTCCTCCTTTTCTAATATCATATCTTTTAATTTCTTTAAATAATTATCTTTTTCTTGAGGGTCTTTTACTTGATCTATCATTTCAATATTAACTCATATTGACTTTGTTTTGTGATCACAAAAAGTTTCTTGCTACAATTACATATACCCTTTCCCATTTGATCAGGGAGACAATAGCAGGAGTCTTCTTCCTCTTTTGAGTGATCAGAAGTTTCATCATTGTCTGATTGTATCTGCTTAAATTGATAATCCTCTTCATCTGTTATTATTTGTTCTTCGTCGGAACTCATTTCAGAAATTATATTCGAAAGTTGGTTTTTTAATTGTTCGTCTAAAATTAATTCTTGTATCTTTTGCCTTACTCTACAAGTGTTGGCATAGTGTCCAGGAATCTTACATTTATGACATATTATTTTATCCATAGGGACTCTTTCTTTTTTCTTATAAAAATTATTTCTTCTTTTATTTGGTTTATAATCTTGTTTATTAACCCTTTTGGTGAAATACCTTTTCTTGTAGGGTTTTCTATCATGGCTTTTATGATGAGTTAGGGGTTTAAATTTATCAAAACCAAACTGTTCGCACCAGCTACCCAATTCTTTTCTACTTACAATATTTTGTTTCTTTAATTGGGATTTTAATTTTAAATCATTACAAATTTGTAGTCCAGTTAGGTTTATTTGATTTATAATTTCTCCATAAGGCATCGTTTCTATATTTCCATTGATACTTTTAATTTTTTTCCCTTACTTTTTCTGCAAATAACTTTGGTAATCTTGAAATAAATTTTTCTTTCCAATAATAATTATTCGAATCATCTCTTTCATAAATTTTTGTAAGAAACACATCTTTGTACCATTTGAAATCCTGAAGTTTTCTACATTTTAAATTGTGTAAAATTTCAGTGTTTCTCTCAGTATACCAATTGGGATCACCAACAAAATGAAGTAATATAGTATAAATGAGGGAAGTAACTGCTACCGAAATTTGGTTACCATTTTCATCTAAAATTGGTATTCCGTTGTCATCTTGTTTAGTACTATTTAGTATTACATCTTGTTCTAACGGTGTAAGAGAGTTATCCCACCATCCTTTCAATTGCCCATTAAACCCTAAAATTAATGTTTTGCACAATCTATCTGTTCCATCTTATTACCATATATGTTTGGTATAACCACCATTTCTTGACAGGTTTTTATAATATGGTACTCTGCTAAACCATCTATATTCCATTCGTAAATTGTTGACCCATTACATGTCCTTTGTGTGTGTTTCTTCTAGTTGAATATCTAGGGGAGTAGGTCTAGGATAGAAATTTTTATAATCTGATTTTGTAACAGGGAATATATGATTACTATCTTCAGACTCATTATCTGAATATGCAATGTCTAAGGGTTTTTTTAATGTATTTAATTTTTATATATCTAAGTCTCCTAACTTAGAATTTATTTTTGGAGTACCTCTGTCTCCGTTAACTTAGGCTTGTACTCATTAATCCTGAAAGGAAATTTGTACATCTGCTTATCTGTTAAAGTATGTCCTTTACTTGAGGATGCTGAGTTTGTGTCAACCGGAGATTGACTACCTAATTTCTTTTCTATAGTATTTTCTATTCTTTCAAATTGTTTTCTTAGACAATGTAAACCTACATTAGTATAATTTCTTTGTTTCATTCCTGACTCATCTTTTATAATGTCTGCAAGGACTGGCGTACAATCATTGACATCTGCTAATACCTTTGTTCTTACATGCTCTAAATGAGGGAATTCATGCGAGATACTTGACCCATCTTTCTTTGTAAAATAACATTTTGCTTTGGTTAAAACTGAAAGTTTATCATCTCCACATTTTGGGAAAAATAAGTAAAAAATGGTATTTTTTTTTTGTGCAGTAATCATAAACTCATACCAATTGTCTCTTATGACATTTCTTTGTTTTTCAGAGAATGTTTTCATGAACCATTTTCTATCTTGTTTATTCTTATCACTCATAAAATCTTTTCTTAACAAACTTTTATTTATACAAAATTCTTTTGTCAAAACATATATGCTTGAAAGATTTGGTGAAGTTAGTTTATCTTCTTCTTGTTGCTCCAAATCATTTATGTCATCATTAGGACCTTGTGAAGTATAAACTGGTTGGGCTACATTTCTATGTGTTTTAACTCCTTGGAAATTGCGTCTATCTCTTTCAAAAGTACTAAAAGATTTTATATCGGAACTGCTTCGAGATAAATATTCACTATTCTTTTGTGAGTTATAGTCCCTAAATGACATAGAACTTTGTCTATTAATGTCGGTCCAGATAACGACAAAGGGAAAAGACTAGGGGGGGGGGGGAATAGTCTTTTTCAACTTTTGTCGATAAACACAATTTCTCAGATATCTGTGAAGATATCTGATACTTAATTTCAGAGAGCGGAAAACTTTTCTGTGATAAGTGCACATGCTCAGCAAGATATGTGTAAATACTCAGCAAGGTAAATAAAGCAAGTAATAAATTTCAGAAAGTAAATAACACTGATCTTTATAGTGGTATCTAAAGGTGGCGTAATCCTTCAACTAATCCACTTCGGCCTTTCTCAGACCTAGAATCCACTAAGACAGATAAATGAGTTCACCTTACAAATATCTTATCTCGATTCCTAAATACACTAGGTTCCCAACCAAGTGTTCTCCCTCAGTTATTCTCCGACTTTCTCAGCCAAGTACTTCCTATACTCAGAAACCTTTGAGCTAATCCTTAGTTTTCCAAACTAAGTACTTCCTATGCTCAGTAACCTTGGAGTTATACCTTAGTTTCCCAAACTAAGTACTTCCTGTACTCCACGTCGTTTAAGGTGTTGATTAAGTTAGTTTGTCAGATTTGGTAGATTAATAACTTCTACAATTATGTAATACTACCTTCTTGAACAAGAGTCACTTAACACACTTCACAATGTGTGGTGATATGTTCTTTTACTGACCCAAGTCTATGATAAATGTTCTAGAGAATGAATCTTAGATACTTGATCTTTTGATTCAACTCCTTCACAAATAGCAATGCTTGTTAAGGATTAGGACACTTAGAACTTTCGTGCTACTTAGAATTCAAGACCTTAGTCGCAACTGTAAGCTAAAGAATAAGTAGGTTGAAGACTTGTATGCTTGAGAGAAAGATACCACTAGTTGTATTATCAGAGAGGCTTGGTATTTTTTGTGAGTTCAGTGTATGTCTTTCAAGCATTCTAAGTGATGATATTTATAGTTGAAAATCATTTTGTTTGAATAGTATCCGTTAGGCTTAATGAAATTCAAACTATTGATAACTGAAAATAGTACTGCAGAAGACGTTGTCTCTTTTCAGAGATTTCATCTTTTGTTCAGATGTCTCTGTCTGTGCATTTATTGCATTGTACTATTTTTTGTCTTGTAGTGCCAACGGAACTATGCACGCTTTCTGAAGCATTGCATGTCCCTTTCTAGAGACCTTCTCATCTCCAGATACCTATTGAAACATTGTTTCCCAGAAACATAGTTTTATCCAGGGTATCTGAGTGTAGATATCTGTGGGCACTTTTCCTCGTTCGGAAACCTTGCGTTCTCAGATATATTTTGCAAAACTTGTTTATTGAGAAACACTTGTTTATCAAAGATATCTGGACATAGGTATCTGACAACCTTTGTCTTCAGCAATCTTATGCAGTCTTTAAAACTTCAAAAAAATTGTTGAACTCTCCTGCTGGATGCCTTCTTCTTGGTCTTCTTCAAAGATATAAAAATTACAAACAGAGACCTAACATCCTATACAAGATTTGTTAGACTATCATACTTAGTGATTTTCCTCTTTTACAGTGTTCAAGTGAACCAAGAGTACTAACCACCTTTCTGAGCTAAGATAAGTCATTAGGTTGCTGATCAAAATCTAAACAGATATTCCTAACAAATTTCCCCCTTTTTGATCAGTAAACGATGACTATCTTTAAACCTATTACAACTTGGAAGAGGGAACAATCTAACACTTAATCATTTCTTATGATCTTTTTAATTCATTTTAATTAAGTGCAGAAAGTAAACATCAACCAAATCACAAGGTGTGATCTTTGCTGACAAGTTATCTTTTTATAGATTGATATCTGAGAGTAGGTTCATCAGATATGTTACAAAGAAAGTTTACAGATAACTTTTACAATGATAGAACAATAAAGTACAATCAGCAAGATACAAAATACATAGTTCACTAGGACAACAGGAATGACCAAGCTCCAAGTAGACATCCTAATAAACTAGTCTTCAAGATCTTCAAGTCTTCAATCAGCAGATCTATGGATCAATATGCGAATTCCCAATCCCCAAACCTTTTGATATCATCTGAGTAGTCAAAGAGCAAAGTCCTGACTATCATCTCAGTGTTTCTGGCAAATACACAAACTTCCTTGGAGGTTTTGGTGGGATTCTTCTTGGCAAATTGTTTGACCCACAGATACTTTCTCCATTTCCAGGCATGCTCGATTCTGATATCTGATAGCTTGAAGTATTTATATATGATCTTCAGATATCTGATGTCACCCTTATATTGATCTTCAGTCATGTAGAAAGACTCATAGGGTTCCACAGCAAGTCTTGCTCTTGTGCCTGTTCCAGTGATGTTGGGAATTCTGTGCACATCATCTGGCTTTCCATAAGGACAATCATCAGAGAGGTCCTTTTCAAGGCTTCTATTCTCTTGATTACTTCAAAATCCAACCAGGCATTGATGTGGTTGGTATTAATCAAGACTGGCTTGTCCTTTCTCCATGCCATGAGCTGTTTATGGATTGGTTCTGGAAATTTTTCATTTACCAGTAAGTGCTTAAGTTCCAAAATCCAGTAGCCATTCTTCTGATTAATGCACCTGTAGACAGAGAGTCATTGTTGGTCTTCACATACTCAATTTTGGCTTCTTCTGGCTTGAGTGGAAGTTGACATTTTTCTTCTTTCAGCTCTCAATCTATTCCTCCTTTGTCTTGAATTCTCCTTTGGGGGATTGCTTGAAGAACCACCCTGGATTGACTTGGTATTTCCAGAGGGTGTTTTAGCTGCCAAAGGCTTTGCAGCTATGGGCTCAGATAGACTATCAACCCTTTTTCTTTTTCTGTGAAGAGGAGCTTCATCTTCATCAGTCTCTTCATCATCATCATCAAGATCAATTCTTGTGAAAATTTTGCAGCCTTATTCATTGCCATGGGATTTTATTTGGCCTTCTTCTTCTTCTTTAGAAGACTCATCAATCCCTCTTACTTGTCTTCTCCTTCGAGCCTTGGTACTCGTTGGAGGTTTCTGTGCCCTGGCCCTTGTTGTCATTTCTTTTTCAGGAAGTTGCTGAGTAGCGGACACTATCTGTAGAACAGTCTAACTGGAGGAGGGCTCATTTATTCTGAGAGGTGGTTGAGGTGGTTGTTCAAATTTTCTTTTGTTTCCTCTTCCTCTTCCTTTCTGAGTACCTTGAAATCCTTCCCCCTTAGTCATTGTTGACTGACTCAGTGTCACAAAGGATTCTGAGAGTGACTCAAAGTTTCCTTGTAGATAATTGTAAGCAGCAACCAACTTCTGAAGTTCAGCCTTGAGCTCTTGATTTTGTTTGATAAGTCCTGCTTCCTTATCAGTGAGCTCTGCCAGTGGGCCTTGAATAGCATCTGCTTTTCCAGCAGCATAGCTAGCCTCTTCAAAGGCTTTTGCAGCCAAGTTTGGGTCATCATCCCTGACCATACCTAGGTCTTTCTGAGCAATGACCAGACTGGTTGTTCTCTGAGTGATGAGCTCAGTGAATGTCTTCATTTCTGTAGGGACTGATGCAATGGCGACTTTATCTTGAGAAGACAACTCCTTTTTCAATTTAGCCAGTACTTGATATCTGTTCAAGTATTCATTGGAGTTGACATTTGGCAGTTTGCTGAAGATTTTAGGAGCAATCAGCTTCCTTTTCAAATGAGAAACCGCTAAGTGTTCATTGTGGTGTTCTGCCAATGCCTTGTCTTCTTCATCATCTGAGTCATCAGCCCAGTGATCTTCATCCTCTTGTACTTCTTCATCAAGGTTTCTGAAGGCGGCAACCATCTCAGATATGGGTTTCTTGCCTTTGGAGGATGGTTTCTTTGGTGAAGATGCAGCTTTAACATCATGCTTTTCTTCAGATACTTGTTCAGCATCTAGCTCCTTAGCAATATAATCAACAGCGTCCCGGAGCCCTTTAATCTCAGAGTAAGCTTGCGTTTCTTTGCGCGTTTGTTCTTCAAGTTTATCTAGCTTGACTCTGGATTCAGCTATCTTTTCTTCCAGTTGAAGATGTAGCTGTTGTTCTTCCTCCAACATTTGTTTGAGTTGAGTAACTCTGGCTTGTGCATCCAATATTTTCTGAGTGTTGTCCTCAGAGTGCTCAACTACTTGTTCAGTAGAGTCTTTTTGTTGGGGAGATGGATGGGTAGATTTCTGAGGAGATGGAAGAGGGGAGTTTTGTGACGTCCTCTCAGTGTGCTTTTCAGCAACTGAGGTATTATTGCCTTGTGCAATCCCTCATGTCCCTGGTACAGGAGCATCATCATCATCCTTCTTATCATCCTCATCCTTGTGATGGTCAGAAGGAGGTTCTTCATAGTCAATCTCATCAGTCTCCTTCTCTTCTTCATCTTCAGAGACCAGATTGATCACTTCTGGAATATTGACCATTTGCCCATTAACTTCCTCTTGCTCAGAGGGTATGAATTGTAGAGTTTGGGCCAAAGTAGGCTTGAATGCCATCTGCATTCTGGTCTGACCATCTGCCTTTTTAAAGGTTTCAATGAGCTTGTGTGCTACTTCCTTTATGAAGTTCTTATTCATCAACGTGGCAAATGCATATTGCTCAGTTGGAAACATTGCATGCACATAGTTCTCCAAGTCAAATGCTCTTGCTCTTCTTGTAGGGTGATCTGTGACCCTTGTGATTTCAAACAGATCAGAGCATCTGAGTTTCTGCCATTTCTTGAAACACTTTAGATGTTTTGGCAGAGTATGAACCTTGAAGAATGGAAGTAGGTCCTTGTTCAAATCTTCAGGGACCACTAAGGCACTAGCTTGAGCCTGAAAGAAAGAGTTTTGAGTTAGATTCAAAACTTGTGTAGACATCTGAGTATTAGGTCTCTGAGTTACCTGAATGAGTACATCAGGCTCAGAGACTTGTACTATTGAGGCAGGGGGTGCCTCAGATATCTTGTTGTGAGGTGGAGACTTGGGGGTCTGGTCCTCATCAACCTTTCTTTCTGCTTGAACCTGAGAATTAAAATTATCACAATAATTAGGAAATTATTATGAAAGAATTTATGCAATTAAGCTTCAATGATCTATGAGTTTTCCACTTACTTCCTCAACAGAAGGCTCGGAAATATTTTTCTCAGAAACTTTCTCAGTTTCTGGTGATGTTGCCTTGGGGGCTTCATCAATTTCCATGGGTGCAGGGGATGTCGCAACACTTTCCCCTTGCACTTCTACTTCTGAATGAGCCTGTAAGTAGAAAGTATTGAGTAATTAGAGAAGAATTTATATTAACCCATAATGAAGAATGTTTATCACTGATTTTTATATACCTTCACACTGGAAGACTCAATGACATTTTCTTCAGAAACTTTGACGGTTTTTGGGTCCTTTTCTGGCATTTCTGCCTTATCTCGTTCTTTCTCAGTTGGAGCCTATTAGAAACATCCACTTAATTAGTTAAGTGTATTAACATATATCTGAAAAGTAATATCTTAAGGAACTCTCTATCACCTGTAGCACAGGCTCAGATTCCTTAAGAGGTGAGGTTGTAGTAGCCTCCTTCTCAGCCTCTGAGGCAAGCTTTCCAGCTTCCTCTTGTTCTTGTGTTTCTAATTCAGCCTGTAACAAAGATATTTTATTAAATAACAAGATTAATAAACACAAAATATCACAAGTAGAGAGTTAAACCATTCATCTACCTGAGCAGTGTCAGGCTGATTGGTCTCTCGAACTTGTGACCCTTCTATCCTTTGGTCTTGTTGTTCCATTTCAGCTTCTTTGTTTGAAGTTTCAGGTACTTCAGACCTTTCCTGAGTGACTAACTCAGTTGCCTCCCCTGTTTGATCATTCTGAGCAGGTGTCTCAGTTTGATCCCTCTCTAGGAGTTGGGGAACCTGCTCTTTTACAAGATTTTCTTCAGCACGGAAAGATGCTGGTATCTCATGTTGTAACTCAAGTATCATTTCAACAGCATCCACAGTTGGCTGTTGTGGTTGGTGTGGTGATTCTGATCTAGATGAAGAAGGTGATGCTGTATGGGGCCTATCCAGATCTGCTTGAGACAGACTTTTAAGTGTTGAGGCAATGGCAGTATCCTCTAACACTAAGTTGCCACTCATCAGAGCATCTACAATATGCTTAAGTGTTACTTGCTCTGATGGTGTGTTTTGTCCAGTGACCCTGGACACATTTGCTTCTTCAGCAACCTTTGAACTAGTTGCTCTTTCAGCAACCTTGGGGATTATTGTTTCCCCCTCATCTTCAGATTCCTCATCGAAATCTGGGACTGAATTATCAACAATCCCTGCTGTTTCTGCAGAGAGTGTTTGAAGTTTCTCACTGCTTTTATCAGCATTGATGAGTTCAGCAGCAAGGCACTCTGCATCATTGATGAGTTCATTTGTTGTGTTCTTAGCACCATTGATGAGTTCATCTTCATTGATGAGTTCATCAGCAGTGGCGGCAGATATCTGAGAGTCGACATCCACAATTGGTACGTCTAATGTGCCAGCAGACTTCTTTCGTGAAGTTCTGGGCTTTTTGGTCGCAACGGAACCCTCAGATACCTCATCAGTCTTTCGTTTCTTGGAACCTTTCTGAGATGCAGTAACCTTTTTCATCATGTTTGTATACTCATATTTGTAGAACAGGTTACTGTTGGCAATGTATGTCGTCTCTCTGAGCTCAATGCCAAGGCACTCTAGTAAGTAGCAAATCTTCAGTCCATAGCTTACTGTGGATTTTGGCTCAGCAAGGCCCTTAACGATTTTAGGCTCAAAGCCTTGTATCTTCTTCACAAATTTCATGAAGGCGTACTTCCCCCAATTAAAAGGGTTTTCCAGCCTTTTGTCTTGTTGATTCAACAAGAACATCATCATCCAGCGTTCTTGACTTATCTAGTCAGCACCTCCTTGTAGACCATCAAAGCATCTATCAAGGATACATGCCAATACATCCCAGTGGACCAACAGATGTCTGGTCCTTATGTCAGCAAGCTTAAAGTCGGTGGGTGTGTGTCTGGCTTGTCAAGATCACACACATCACTGTAGAGCATTTTGACACCCTCAAGGAGATCTTCATCCTTGGTGTCAATTTCAAAATCCTTTCCAAGATTTTGAAGTTCAAATAGCTCACAGAAAGCTGTTTCGTCCAACATAATTTCCTGTCCTTGGACTTTAGTCTTGATAGACACTGTCTCAGTGCCTTCAGAGACTTTGGAAATAATCGTGGAGTTGTTGTAAAACTCCAGGACATCCAGTGAAGAAACTCCACTGGGAAGAGCAGATAGAAAGCCCTTGATTTGTGCCTTTTCAAGCATATCAAGTATCAACTTTCTATCAGCTTGGTTTTCAATTGCAGCAACGAGGTATTCCTCAATCATGGCACCACCCCAAATCATCCTGTGATTTGAAGTCCAATGATCAGGATTGAACTCTCCAGTCAACCGTTTGTTTGTTATAACCAACACTGGTGCTTGCTTTTCAGCAGTACCAGATGTAGTAGCTTGGGATTTTTGTGTAGAAGCACGTTTGGGAGCCATCTCATTAAATAGTGAAGTTTTTGAAAAACGAGAAGAGATTAAGGTAGAAAATTAGTGATTCTTTGCAGAAAAACTAAGAGGGAATCAGTAATTGCAGAGAAGATTGCAGGGAAATTTGAGAGTAATTTGCAGTTTTTGCGCAAAGGGCAAATGTAGGATTAGGCGAAAGTGATTTCTTTTGCCAAAATCCTATATATATAGTAGTGTAATTTCAATAGGCAAAAATACATAAATTAATTTTGTGCATTTGTATCTGTGTACGTGCAGTAAGGTGTGGGTAAAATTCAGTTTGCATTAAATGCTTAGTGGGCCACGTCTGTGTTTTTACAGTCCACTATTTTACTGAGAATTAATCTCAGCCTTTAAAATGGAACGCCCGTTTCATCAATGGTTGGGATTGCTTTTCCAGTAATGATCACAATCAACCCATGTGAATGTGCCCAATTAATGAATTTTGGCGATTAGCTATCTGAATCACATCTCTTCTGTGTGACTAAAGGACAATTTTGTATCTGAGTCTATTTCACACAATATCTGTTCATGTTTTACACAAAGATAGAAATAATACAAATTTCAAGAGATTAGTTCACTGCAGTCAGTTGTACTATTCTCATTTGTGTTCCCCCTCACTGAGTGATCTAGATATCTAAGTACCTGTCTCAGAAATCTTTAAATAGCCATTTTACCCTTTAGCCTTTTATATCTGAGTACTCGTCTCAGATACTTGTTTGCTAGTGTTTCACCTTTTGCCTTTGATATTTTGGATTCCTGTTTCAGATATCTTATCTCTTCTTTTTCCCTTCTTAATCATAGTGAGTTCCTGTCTCACTCACATTTTTAGCTTCTTTTAGTATATGAGTTCCCGTCTCAGATACCTTTTTGCCTAGAATATCTAGATGCCCGTTCCAGATATCTTTCTCCTTTCTGAATTTCTGTCTCAGAAATTAGAACTTTTTAGTTCCTTTGGTAGCTCCATTAACCCAAGACTATGTCTCCAGGTTAAGAACCTGCTTTCTTGCAAAGGCTTTGTAAAGATATCTACAAGTTGGTCTTCAATACCTATCTTGAGTATCTCTATATTGCCTTTTTCAAAATGGTCTCTAATGAAGTGGTGTCTAACATCAATGTGTTTTGTTCTTGCATGAAACTTAGGATTTTGAGTTATGGCAATAGCACTTGTGTTATCACAAAAAATCGGTGTTTTCTCTTCATTGATCTCATAATCTCTGAGTTGTTGTTGTATCCGCATTATCTATGAAGCACAACACCCAGCAGCAATATATTCAGCCTCCGTTGTAGATGTGGCAATTGAGTTTTGTTTCTTGCTGAACCATGATATTAATCTGGCACCAAGAAATTGACAAGTTCCTGAGGTGCTTTTTCTATCAAGCAATGATCCAAAGATAGTCGAGATCGAATAGCCAACTAAACTCAATCCAATCATTTGGATACCACAATCCAACTTCTACAGTACCCTTTACATACCTTAATATTTTCATAGCAATGTTGTAGTGTGATTGCATTGGATTTGTCTGAAATCTAGCACACACTCCAACTGCATATTGAATATCAGGTCTACTTGTAGTGAGGTACAGTAGAGACCCAATCAATTTCCTATACTTGTGTTCTTCAACACTTTTGTCAGTTTCAGTATAGGTCATTTTGGTTCCAATGCTCATAGGTATCTTAGCATTCTTTTCAGAAGGCTTTAGATTAAACTTATTGAGCATATCCTTTGCATACTTTGTTTGACTAATGAATATTCCATCATTAAGTTGCTTGACTTGCAATCCTAGGAAGTAGTTTAATTCTCCCATCATGCTCATCTCAAATTTACTTTTCATGAGCTCAGCAAAGTCTTCACAAAGTTGCTTGTCTTTAGATCCAAATATAATGTCATCAACATATTCTTGAACTAGAAGTAGTTTCCCTTTATGGTTCAAAGTAAAGAGTGTTTTATCAACATCTCCTTTCTTGAAGCCACTTTCCAGCAAATATTTGGCTAAAGTATCATACCATGCTCTCGGAGCCTGTTTCAGTCCATACAGAGCTTTCTGAAGCTTATAAACCATTCTACTTTCTGTGGAAACCTCAAAGCCTGGTGGTTGTTCAACATAGACTTCTTCAGCAAGTTCACCATTTAGGAATGCACTTTTAACATCCATCTGATAAACTTTAAAGTCATTATGAGCTGCAAAGGCTAGAAATAGTCTAATTGCGTCCAATCTTGCAACTGGAGCATATGACTCATCAAAATCTAGTCCTTCTGTCTGGGTGAATTGATGAGACAATATTCTAATGTGTCATTTGGTCCTTTTAGCGGTCTTTGTGAGTCTTTGTCTTTAGTTTTGTAGTCTTTTTAGTTCGTTTTTACGCTTTGGTGTTTTGTTTACATTTTGTAGAAATCGATGTCTTTGAGCCGAATGAGAACAAGCTGCTTAGCATGGCTCACCGCGGCGAGGGATTCAGTCCGCCGCGGTGAGATTTTACGAGCTTGGAACTAGAAATTGACAGAAGGCTCGCCGCGGCGAGATTTTGCGAATGAAGCTCCTGTCTTGAAGATTGTAGCTCGCCGCGGCGAAGGGATTTTCCCGCCGCGGCGAGATTATGCGAGAGCTATATATTTTTCGATTAAGAAGGCTCGCCGCGGCGAGCTATTCTTTCCGCCGCGACGAGAGGCGCAAGATCAGCGTTTTGTTTTCCTTATTAGATTAGAATTTTGATTCTTTCTTTCATACTTCTTTTAACCTAGTTTTGAGAAAAAGCTCCTAGATTCACACATTGACATTGAGACATCTTTGGAGCTTGGTAATTCATTGATTTTGTTCATCAGGATTATTGGTATTGATTTCTCCATTGCTTTGTTCTTTACAATTCGTTCTTTATCTTCATCGATTGAATTGTATGTTATTGCATGCGAGTTTATCATCTATGTTTCGTATGATTATTGCCATGAATCTCTGTATGAAATTATCTATTATGAGTAGCTAAACACCTTTGAATACAGTAGTATTTGAAGATTATGCATATTCGTTCTAGGGGTTACCGATTCACTCATATAGGTTAGTCTCGTATAAAATCTTCGTAAAAACCTTCAATCCGATAAGTCCGTATTAAATTCTCTAAATTGTTCATGTCTAAGGATCTTGAATTGACGACTCACGATTTCTCCAGTATAATATTTTCTAAGAACAATTGGTTGAATCGAATTGATTGATTTGCTGTACAACAACCGTGTGACAAATATGAGTGTTATCCCTAGTTCGAATTAGCATAATTGGATCTTGCTACTGTATTCATCCTTCTCTCATTGTTAATCGTAATCTTAGCTTTAATTGATCTAGTTAGAAGTACACAAAAACCTTCAATCAAACTGTTACTGGCAAGTATATGTTTACTCTGACTGCTACATAGCTTAATTAATTCCCTAGAGATTGATCACGAGTTAGGCTTTAGTCTGCAACTACAACTCTATCTCTAATTGCTTTTTAGAGTATAATTTGAGCTTATCAAATTTGGCGCCGTTGCCGGGGAGTTAATTCCTACTGTAGCGTGTGAGTGTAATAATTTATTTGCTTTTTTTTACTTACCTGCGATTTCTGCACTAACAAAAACTATGATTTTTCGAGGTTTTTGATTTTGTAGAGGAACCTTTGTAGGTTTATGCCCGGTACAAGATCGCAAGGAACACCTTTGCAACCTTTAGTACCTGAGATCGATAGACACTACCATCAGCTTCGAAGATAGAACATAGCAGCTATTCAAATGGGTGACGTTAACGAGAATACTCCCAGAGTCAACGGTGCTGTTGAGACCCCTGTGATCACTTATGGGACCTATATGCAGCCTGGTGAAATTAAGGCTGGGGGATCAGCTGTTGTGCTCTCTAACAATGCTAGGAACATGGAGATCAAGTCTCATCACTTCCATGACATGCCTAAGTATTATGGAATGGCTAATGAGGATGTTATCCGGTTTCTGAAGGAGTTCAAGGGGCTGATTGCTAGGATTCCGCTTACTGTAGGCACAGTAACGGTTTCTGATGAGGAAATAAGGAAGAAGGTCTTTCCCATGTGTATGCAGGATAAAGCAAAGAGCTGGCTATTGAATCAACTTGAAGGTTCTCTGGCTACTTGGGATGATCTATATAGGGCCTTTATGAACAAGTTCTATCCGGCGGAGAAGACTAGGCAGCTTCGAGTGCAGATTGAGAAGTTCATGCAGATGAGTGATGAGAGCTTTTATGAGGCCAGGGAGCGATACCTGAACTTGCTCTCTCAATTCCCTCACCATAGGTTGAGTGAGATGGATTTATGCTGCAAGTTCTACGAGGGACTCGACTGGGAAGCAAAGAACATGGTGGATATGACCGTGGATGGCTCCATCATTACGGCATCTCCGGCTGCATTGAATGAGGCTTTTGAGAAGCTTGCTGCCATCTCCCAGCTTAAGGGAACTATAGGTAGACCAAGGAGAGCTGAAGTAAAAGCCGTGGAGGAAACACCAGGCCCTAGTACTATTGAATTGGCAGAACAGATCAATGGGGATGAGGATGCTTGGCACTATCCCTGCACCAGTGGCTCTAGTTAATGAGAGGTGTAAACTGTGTGGTAATTTCGGGCATGGTGCTAGTATGTGTAGACTTCCTGAGACTATGGGGGAGAACCCAACTCCGAAGATTATTTGCTGGGCAAAACAGGCAGCGTGGTGGTTGGCAACCAAATCAGGGAATAAATGCAGGTGCTACTAAGGTGCAGCCCTTCAACCCCGACCGTTCCAATTTATCCTATGGAGGTAACTTCTATGAGAATGCACCACAAAGAGTTCCGGCAAAGAAGTTCCAGCTCAGAGTTCGCTTCAACAGGTCCAAAGATTCAGCTCGCCTACTAGGGCACCGCGAAACGCTGATCAGGAGATTAGAGCTCACATGGAGAGATCAAAGAGGTTCTAGGTAGAAGCACAGCGGAATCAAGCCAAGAATGACCAGGGGTTTAAGAGCATTGAGTAATCGTAAAAGAGGTTAGAGAAGACTCTTGGTGATCTGGTCGGCGCCTTCTAACAAAGAGAGAAGGGTAAACTCCCCGCGACTGTCGAGAATAACAGAGTACTTTCTGTGGAGGTAGCTTTTGACAATCCAGGATTAGTGAAGACTGTCATTACGACTTGCACTTGTAACCATGATAAGGTGGTTTCCCAGGTTGAGGCAACACAGGTACAGGAAGCAAGAAAGGTGATAAAATCTGGTCCTGCAATTCCAGGAGAGAAGGCGAATGCAGGACCCACTCAGATGATCCAAAAGGAAGAGAAGAGCATTAGTGATGCAAACAGTTTCGATTTGGTTGTCGGGATGGGCAGTTCTTCTGAGGTTACAGGTATTATTAATACTGGACCTGCAGTTAACTTGATGACATTCGAGACTTATGAGGAACTCAACCTGAAGGGTCTAGAATCGAGAAGATGCTTTGTAACTATAGCTAATGGTACTCGAAGCAAATGCATGAGAGTTGTTGAGGATGTCCCCGTAACCATTGGTGGAGATGTGTTTATGACTGATTTCGTGGTTGTCGAGTCACCGCAGGTGAAGATCAAAGAGATGGACAAGGATATGCTGCTTCTTGGGCGCCCTTTCATTAAGTCTACTCGTATGATAGTCGATCTTTATGGCTGTACATGTACTATCCAGGTTTACGGTGAGAAACGTGAGTTGCAAGCTGTCACCACATCATACTCTCCTGCACAGGTTGACACCAGGAATTACATTGCAGCACACACCGGTCCACTCTACACCTATTCTCGCTCACGAGTGAACATGGTGACAGAGAAGGCTGGTAACCTCAAGCTCAATTAAGTCCACCCAATTCCCCCATTCTCGTTGCAAATCAATGGGTTTTTCCTCTCTCCCCGTTTCTTGCATCACTTTCGTGTGTTTTCCACCCATTTCTTCGGATTCAAAAGGTAAATTGGCTTGAACTTCCTTCGCCCTCTGTTTTTCGAGTTTACTTGAATTATATGGTTGATCGTCGTTAGTTGTTTTTGCTTGGGTGTAGCAGTTCGATTTTGATTGATGCATGGATTTCTTACTCGTTGAATTTGGAACTTACTTGCGTTTTCCAATTTTTTGCAATACTTGTCCGTTTTTGCAAATTAATGCCATTTCGTTCCTCTTTTGCTATGATTATCACTACTCCTATGCTTGTGAACTGATGTGAATCGAGTATTGGCCATGATATTGAATCTTGAGTTGGTTTGGGGAATTTTGCATTCTCCCTTGTTCCTTGCTCTTTTGTTGTTTCTGGCTCTTTGATCATGAATCGGTTTGGGGAGGTAGTTCTCTACCCCCATCGTTCTACACTAACACCTTTCTCGCAGGCATTATGTCTCGCAGATCCACAGGCAGCAAACGCCATAGAGGCGAGTCCAGTAGCGCGGCTGGATAGAGCGGTCCCGTAGATGAGTTCTCCCACCTGTCTGCAGAAGGGAGGGCTTTTATGGAAGAAAATTTTATGGAGCCTAGGAAAGCATGGCCCGAGTGCGAATTGGCTCTTGATGAGCTGGAGGATGCTGTCTACGCCCGAGTCTGGGCAAGGATCCAATATTTAGGCTGGAGCAAGCTCTTGACAATGCAACTATGACCAAGTCGGTTCGGGAATTTTACATCAGCCTCCACGACTTGGATGACGGGGGTGATGACGATTTGCGGTGTCAAGATCCAGTTCTCACCTAGGAGTATTCGGGAATTCCTACCGTCCAGGGTGTTCCAAGCAGAAGACGACGGGTACAGCCACTGGGGCGATAATTTTCACAACCGGCAATTTGAGAGGGACTTAGCCGAGTTTGTACTTCTACCTGGTACCAATCCGGAGGACCACAGGACCAAAACCACCATAGCCACCCACTTCCTCAAGCCAGAGGTTCGCCTCTGGCAACATCTGATACAGTATAATGTGACCCCCAACTCACATTTTACCACCCTGACTCCTCCCACAGCCCGCCTTATTCGAGCGGTCATGAACGGGCAGTTTGTTAACGCCCCAGATATCATTATGGTGGAGGTTCAGTCCCGGAAGGCTAAAGGCAGTCTCCTCGGTTTTCCATGCCTTATTACCAATATCTGCCGGTCCTTCAATGTTTCCGGTATTCAGGGCTCCGAGAAACCCAAAGGAGCTCTGAAATCCACTAGCGCCAGAGTCATCCTCGGCCACCATCCCACTCCTATCAGGGACGCCGATGACACTGCAGAGCAGCTCGCTCCACCTGGTTCTTCTGACTTCCAGAGTTACTTCGAGCAGATGCAAGCACAGTTTCAGGAGTGGGCAGGAACACAATATGCCCGGATTGAGGATCAGTACTCCCGCATCGAGGAGCACTACCAGCGACAGGAAGAGCGAGATAGGAGAGCTGAAGCTAGGGAGCAGCTTGAGCGCTTGGAGAGGCAGGAGGCACTCTGGAAGGCGCAACAGGATTTCTGGGAGCAGCACTTCGGTGGTGGCCCTTCTGGATCCGTGTGATCACCCCTGCTGAGACAACACTATGATTGGTCATTCTATACAGTCATTTCTTACACTGTTCATTGCTAGGGATTAACACTTGTTTAGGTTTGGGGAGGTGGTCGACTGTATCTTTAGCTAAAGTTGTCTCATTTTGTACTCTATTTCTGATATTTGTACTCTATTTCATACTCTGTTTTTCATTTTTTTATTTTTATGTATTCTGTTCAAGTGGTATGATAGCAACTTGTTTGTGTTATGTGACTGTGGTGGTATGTTAGCCACCTTTTTGTGTTAGTTATATATTTCCTTTCCAGTTGAGTCTAGTTTAGATGTTAGTATTTTCATTTTCTCTTGTGGTAAGTCTGAGTCAATTACCAAGTCGAACGTCTATTGCGAATGGTAAATTCTCTTGCTGCTTACGTTTTTTTTGATGTCTAGCTAGAAGTAGTGTAGTAGGCTTTTAATCCTGCAAGGTCATTTCTCTTGTAAATAGCAAGTCTGGTTAGCCCTGTAGTCCAAAAGCCTGTGAGGAGCCTAGCCGAAGAAAAAATATCGTACCGGCACCTGTTATTGTGTGATTTCCTGGGATGTGCAAGTATTTACGTATTACTTGCGCTTTTTCATACTTATGTGTACTTAGTTTCGTTGGGGATGACGAACGGCATGATTTACTTTGCGGATTTTATTTTCCCCCGTTCTGTCGAACTAGTTTGGGGAGAGGATTGTTCACTATGAATGTTACGAGCTGTTATAATTGTGCTGCAAAGTCTGTTTACTGCTCCCTAAGCTTTTGATATTTGAATCTCGGGGTGGATCTATGGTCTTCATTGATCACCGTTAGTCGTGTTAGGCGTGTTTCAAATACTACCTATATACCGGCGTGGCCTTAAAAAGCCATATGTCCGTGAGGGTTGATGGCACATATACCAAACTGACACGCACAAAAGTGCGGACTTTCAGTAAAACAGACACCTACAAAAAATTGAGATTAAAAGAGCCCAGGTGGCCATGCACTGAATTCAGTGAAGCATTATGAGATCTGATGTTGTTTTGAAATGGATGAGGGAGTAGTTTCAGTTTTTCGATTTTCTGGAGGAATACAGTCATGTGCCAAAGTCCCTTTCGACTCAATGAGACGAGTACAACAACATAAGATATTTGAGGCATCCTTGTGACGAAAGTCATCTTCCCAGTTTACTTTTTGAGCTATACCCTGTATGGATACTTCCTTGAGAGTGAGTGATACACTTTATACACCTGTGAGGGACTAGAGGGCTAGGCTTAATTGTTATTTACTTGAGAAATGATCGTGTCTGATTACCTGCTTACTATTTCTGCCAAGGTTAGGTTGAGAACAAAATTTTTGAATCCTGTGAATTTAATGTTTTCAATGGTAGATTTGGTCGCTTGGGAATTTGACTCTTTGTTTGTTTACATGGTTTAGAGTCTAGTGTGTTTAGGTTGTGTGTTTGCTTGGGAACGAGCAAAGGTTCGTTTTGGGGATTTTGATGAGACAATATTTTAATGTCTCATGGTCCTTTTTAGCGGTCTTTGTGAGTCTTTGTCTTTAGTTTTGTAGTCTTTTTAGTTCGTTTTTACGCTTTGGTGTTTTGTTTACATTTTGTAGAAGTCGATGTCTTTTGAGCTGAATGAGAACAAGCTGCTTAGCATGGCTCGCCGCGGCGATATTTTACGAGCTTGGAACTGGAAATTGTAAGGTTTCGGCATGAAAATCGATCTGTGGCAAGAGATTTTGCGAATGAAGCTCATGTCTTGAAGATTGTAGCTGGCCGTGGCGAAGGGATTTCCCCGCCGCGGCGAGATTATGCGAGAGCTATATATTTTTCGATTAAGAAGGCTCGCCGCGGCGAGCTATTCTTTCCGCCACTGCGAGAGGCGCAGGATCAGCATTTTGTTTTCCTTATTAGATTAGAATTTTGATTCTTTCTTTCATACTTCTTTTAACCTAGTTTTGAGAAAAAGCTCCTAGATTCACACATTGACATTGAGACATCTTTGGAGCTTGTAATTCATTGATTTTGTTCAACAGGATTATTGGTATTGATTTCTCCATTGCTTTGTTCTTTACAATTCGTTCTTTATCTTCATCGATTGAATTGTATGTTATTGCATGCGAGTTTATCATCTATGTTTCGTATGATTATTGCCATGAATCTCTGTATGAAATTATCTATTATGAGTAGCTAAACACCTTTGAATACAGTAGTATGTGAAGATTATGCATATTCGTTCTAGGGGTTACCGATTCACTCATATAGGTTAGTCTCGTATAAAATCTTCGTAAAAACCTTCAATTCGATAAGTCCGTATTAAATTCTCTAAATTGTTCATGTTTAAGGATCGTGAATTGACGACTCACGATTTCTCCAGTATAATATTTTCTAAGAACAATTGGTTGAATCGAATTGATTGATTTGTTGTACAACAACCGTGTGACAAATATTAGTGTTATCCCTAGTTCGAATTAGCATAATTGGATCTTGCTACTCTATTCATCCTTCTCTCATTGTTAATCGTAATCTTAGCTTTAATTGATCTAGTTAGAAGTACACAAAAACCTTCAATCAAACTGTTACTGGCAAGTATCTGTTTACTCTCACTGCTACATAGCTTAATTAATTCCCTAGAGATTGATCACGAGTTAGACTTTAGTCTGCAACTACAGCTTTATCTCTAATTACTTTTTAGAGTATAATTTGAGCTTATCTTGAATCCCTTACTTTGTTTCTGGTTATTTCACCAGACTCATTCATTTTATTTCTGAAAACCCACTAGGTTCCAATTACAGATATTCAGTCAACAAATGGAACCAGTTTCCAGACTTTGTTTCTCTCAAATTGATCCAACTCTTCTTGCATTGCAGAGATCCAATCTTGATCCTTCAATGCTTCTTCTATAGTTTTAGGTTCAATATTTGAGATGAAACATCCATAAAGTTCTATTGATTCATTTCGAGATTGAAGTCCTACATTATTCATTTTTAATATTGGATATATCCATGAAAGGGAAGACTCAAATGTGTGGTCCGCATATTTCTTTCATATACCCTATACCCCATACCCTATATTTTTTCCCCAGTGAAGACCAAGCAAGCTTTCATGGATTCCGCCTTCTTTTTCTTTTTATTGATTTGTAACTCCTTGGTCTAAAGGACCGATCACATCCTTGGCAGGATGATTTCTTATCCATTTCATAATGGATTTTGAACTAGTAGGATCAATATCATTTTGATCTGAATGTGAATCAATATGATCTTGATAGGATACTTGTGCAGTATCTGAGATATCTGGCACATGGGAAATTCCATGGATATTTGACACTTTTTCAGTGTTAGAGATATATGGAATTTGATTTTCAGCAATCTCATTCTCAGAAACCTCTTCATGATGAAGGTTCTCAGTAACCTGTTACATTTCTGGAGTTCTCATAGGAAATTCTTCATCATGTCTTAGAGTCATCTGATTGTTACTAAGCTATGATTGCTTTTCATCGTCAGATTCATCCTCTAAGTGAATGATAGAGTTTTCTTTTGAGGATTCTTCTTCAGAATCTTTAATCATTAGTTCTTTGAACCTATCTGAGAGTTCTTCATTCAAGGGTTCTTTCTTGTTTTCTTCGTAGAAGACTACATGAACAGATTCTTCAATCTTTTGCGTTCTTTTGTTGTAGATTCTGTAGGCTTTGCTATTCAGAGAAAAACCAAGAAATACTCCTTCATCTGCTTTTGGTTGAAATGTTCTCAAGTATTCTTTTCCATTGTTAAGACCAAAACATCTGCAACCAAACACCCTTAGATGTTTGATACTAGGGGGTCTACCAATCAAAAGTTAATAAGGAGTTTTATCATGGTGTTTGTTAATCAAACATCTATTTTGAGTGTAGCAGGCTGTGTTAACAGCTTCAACCCAATAGATTTCACTTATTTCAGTGTCAGCAAGCATTGTTCTTGCTGCTTCTTTTAGGGTCCTATTCTTCCTTTCAGCAACACCATTTTGTTGTGGTGTCCTTACGGAAGATAGTTGATGTTGTATACATTTGCAGGTACAAAACTCTTTTATGTACAGGTTCACAAACTCAATACCATGGTATGTTCTGATTAGAGATACCTTGTCATTTTTTCATGACTTCAAGCTTATTCAGCAAGTTGGGTATCTCAACCCTTGCATCAGATTTTTGTTTGAGAAATACAACCCAAGTGAATCTTGAGTAATCACCAACAACAACCAGACCATACTTCTTTCCTGCATAGCTAGTTACAGACGATTCAAAAAGATCCGTATGTAACATTTGCAGTGGCCTTTCACTGGAGTGTCTAGTTTTAGTTGAAAGATGTTTTGGATTATTTTTCCATTTGGCAAGCTAAGCATATCCCATCTTTTCTATATACCATTTTGGGTAAACCAACCACCAATTCTTTCTAGGCTAGCTTGTTCAGAGTTTTGAAGTTCAAGTGACTCATTCTTTTATGCCATCGCCAATTTTCTTCAGTGTGACCAGATTGACTCACCATGAGACATTCTTCAGTTGTGGCAGATGCCCAGTCAGCAACATAAAGATTTCCTTTTCGCCTAGCAACCAAGACTGTCTGCTTTGACTCATTGTCAATTTCTTTGCATAGTTTTGACTTGATCTTGATAGTGTACCCTTTGTCTACCAATGGCTCATGCTTAGGAGATTATATTTCAATCCCTTTACATGTAGTACTTCAGAGATTGTAAGAGCTCCAAACTTCAGATTGCCAAATCCTATGGTTGGATTTTCATCTCCTCCAGCAAACCTAATAATTGTTCCTTTATCGCATTTTCTGTAGTTAATCAGATTTGCTTTGTCTCCTGTCATGTGCTTCCCACATCCACTATCAAAATGCCACTTCGGGTTCTTCCTCAGAGTGTTTGGCACAAGACAGAAAACATGGAGTTAGGCTCTCATTCCAATAACGGAACCTTCTGAACTAAAGAATCTCCCTGTAGGAATCCATTTCTGAATGAACTTCCTTGGGATATTCTTTTGTCTTGTTGGAACATAAGGAGGAATTAAATGATTAGTGTCATTATCATTTAAAGCTATTTTCCTTCTTGGTGTGTTTCTTGGTCCTCCTCGTGGTTCTTTCAGATACCTGTCAAGTTGCTGAGTCTGCTTTTCAGCAAACTTAGCTTTCCTTGCCAGACTTCTTCTAGCCCTGGCATTCAGAGTTGTCGTAACCTATTCTTTCTTCCACTTCTGATGATTGCTATGCCCAATCCTAGCTTTCATCCATCGTTCTTGCTCTTGTTTATACTCATGAGCGAGTTGTTTCCCGATGGCTTTATAGCCAATGCCATTTCGAACACCTGGTGCTGTCTGAGTTGTTTTCTCAGCAGCTTTGCTAGTCTCTGGAACGTCTTTCTGTCCAGAAAATGTGATATTAGAAAATTTGCCTGCTCCTACAATTTTTCCTTTCTGAGAAATATAGCATTGTGGGTGATTACACTTTTCAGTGTTATGTTTCTTTACAGAAACATTCCAAACAGTTTTCTTTTGGACTTGTTTTTCCCACAAAGGTTTGGTCGCAACTGCCTTTCCTTTGTCAACAACCTTAGCTTTCTGACCAATGATATATGTTATTTGGGAACCATCTTGCTGAGCACTAACAAATATTATTCTTTCGTCACTCTTATTTAGAGTGGTAGAACTATTTGTTTGTGTGTCCAGCCCAAGTCCTCCCTTTTATGAAGGATCTCTTAAATAAGAGTGTACTTCAGTGAGAGTGTCACAAGCTTTGGCATAGGATTGAAAAGATAGTTCTTTCTTCTTGAGTTCCTCATTTTCAGAAAGAAGATCTTTATTTTCCTTTTGGAGTATATCCATTGACTTTCTGTGTAACTTCTCTGTTTCAGATATCTGTGCTTTGAGAAATGCATTTTCAGCATCCTTTTTCTCAGATATCTTGAGTAATTGTGAATTTTCCTTCTCAAGAGAATTCTTTTCGTCTTCAAGAATATCGGCTCTAGCTCGGATCATGTGAAATTCTCTTTTGTAGAGATCAAGTTCTCTTCTGAAATATTCTGAATCTCTAATTTCTTCCTCATCACTCTCATACGTTATGAATTGAGAAATGTTGGTTACCTCATCAGCCATTTGGCAAGGCTCAATGTTGGTGTAATCTGGATAGATCTCCTCAGCAACCCCGAATATTTCCCTTTTCTTTTGACCAAAGTCAACTAATTCATGAGTGATGCCACATAATTCTGGAGAAGGTAGTTTGGTATCATCTGAGTCTTCTTCCTCAGATTCTAACTCAATATCTAGAGCATCCAGTTAGATTTGAATCTTTTTCCTTTCTTCAGTGAGCATAGCTCTCTGACCTCTCTTGAAGTTTCTTCTATCTTTCTTGTCACCTGTCTTTAGCTTATATTGAAAACAGGGCAATCTCTTTTAAAATGACCAGGTTTCTGACAATAGAAACAGATATCGTTCGATTTCGCTTCCTCGAGACTAGATGCTTCTTGAAAGCTTGTTCAAATGAGCTTGATTACATATTTTTGTACTAGTGATAGTTTGAGCCTAGATGTTTTTTCAACTTCTCTTTGGCTTTTCTTCTCTCAATCTCCCGACTGACATATTTTCTCATTTGCTTTACAGCAAGAGCATCTTCCTCAGTCATTTACTTGGTATCCTTCTTTTCAGAAGTACCTTGTGTTACTAAAGCAACATTGTGAACTTTCTCAGCAATTGTTTGTTCTCTCTGAGTAGTTTCATAGTTGACAGTAGCTAAGTGAGAAAAGAGTTCTACTGGAGTGATATTTGGCATTCCTTGGTTGAAATAAAAGTACTGAGTATGTTTCCATTTTTGATTCAAGCTTCTCACGATAGTCTTAACCTTTTCAGACTTAGAGTATCTCTCACTTTCACCAAGTGCAGCCATTTCACTCATCAGTGTTGTGAACCGGAAATATAGTTCTTCAAGAGTCTCTGTGGACCTTGTTTAAAGTTTTGAAATTTGAGCTTCAAAACTTCGAACTTATTTTCCTTTGTTTTCTCAGTGTCGGCACAGATTTCCTCAATCAGTTGCCAGGCTACTTTCGCCGTTTTTGCACCCCACAGTTTACACTGTATGTGCTCTGGAGTGGAGCGTATGATGATATTGCGAGCCTGACCATCCAGTCGATTTATCTGGGTATCTTCCGATGTCCAGAGCTCTCTAGGCTTTGGCTCGTAAACAACTTGACCAGTTGGTCTTCCACTGGTTGAAGCACCTGTTTGTGAGGAACCACCACTTGGTTCTTCATCAGTGGGAACTCTGTCTCTACCATTAGAAACCTCCATGAACTGCTTGAGTTGTTGAATGACTATGGGGCCATTCTTTATTACTTCGATCATTTCATCACTGATGGCTTCTAGGTGGACCATCATGTTGTTCTTCCATTTCTCATAATTCTCGGGCTTGAGAATTGGAGCGTCACTTAAAGACATCCTGCAGCAAACACACTAAACAGACAAATCAAGTGTAGGTGAAAGGTAGTTAGTGGGCACTTATCTGGGATCCAGGTTCAGTGCAGAAGGCTTGGGAACCTCCTGCTCTGATACCACTTGTTGGTCCAGATAACGGCAAAGGGAAAAGACTAGAGGGGGGGTGAATAGTCTTTTACAACTTTTGTCGATAAACACAATTTCTCAGATAACTGTGAAGATATCTGATACTTAATTCGAAGCGAAGACTTTTACGTGATAAGTGCACGCTTTCGAAGATATTTGTAAATACTCAGCAAGGTAAATAAAGCAAGTAATAAATTTCAGAAAGTAAATAACACTGATCTTTATAGTGGTATCCGAAGGTGGCATAATCCTTCAACTAATCCACTTCGGCCTTTCTCAGACCTAGAATCCACTAAGACAGATAAATGAGTTCACCTTACAAATATCTTCTCTCGATTCCTAAATACACTAGGTTCCCAACCATGTGTTCCCCCTGAGTTATTCCCCGGCTTTCTCAGCCAAGTACTTCCTATACTCAGAAACCTTTGAGCTATTCCTTAGTTTCCCAAACTAAGTACTTCTTATGCTCAGTAACCTTGGAGTTATTCCTTAGTTTCCCAAACTAAGTACTTCCTGTACTCCACGCCGTTTAAGGTGTTGATTAAGGCAGTTTGTCAGATTTGGTAGATTAATAACTTCTACAGTTATGTAATACTACCTTCTTGAACAAGAGTCACTTAACACACTTCACAATGTGTGGTGATATGTTCTTTTACTGACCCAAGTCTATGATAAATGTTCTAGAGAATGAATCAGATACTTGATCTTTTGATTCAACTCCTTCACAAATAGCAATGCTTGTTAAGGATCAGGACACTTAGAACTTTCTTGCTACTTAGAATTCAAGAGCTTAGTCGCAACTGTAAGCTGAAGAATAAGTAGGTTGAAGACTTGTATGCTTGAGAGAAAGATACCACTAGTTGTATTATCAGAGAGGCTTGGTATTTTCAGTGAGTTCAGTGTATGTCTTTCAAGCATTCTAAGTGATGATATTTATAGTTGAAAATCATGCCGTTTGAATAGTATCCGTTAGGCTTATTGAAATTCAAACTATTGATAGCTGAAATAGTACTGCAGAAGACGTTGTCTCTTTTCAGAGATTTCCTCTTTTGTTCAGATGTCTCTGTCTGTGCATTTATTGCATTGTACTATTTTTGTCCTGTAGTGCCAACGGAACAATGCACGCTTTCTGAAGCATTGCATGTCCCTTTCCAGAGACCTTCTCCAGATACCTGTTGAAACATTGTTTCCAAGAAACATAGTTTTATCCAGGGTATCTAAGTGTAGATATCTGTGGGCACTTTTCCTCATTCAGAAACCTTGCATTCTCAGTTATCTTTTGCAAAACTTGTTTATTGAGAAACACTTGTTTATCAAAGATATCTGGACATAGGTATCTGATAACCTTTGTCTTCTGCAATCTTGTGCAGTCTTTAAAACTTCAAAAAAAATTGTTGAACTCTCCTGCTGGATGCCTTCTTCTTGGTCTTTTCAAAGATATAAAAATTACATACAGAGACCTAACATCCTATACAAGATTTGCTAGGCTATCATACTTAGTGATTTTCCTCTTTTATAGTGTTCAAGTGAACCAAGAGTACTAACCACCTTTCTGAGCTAAGATAAGTCATTAGGTTGCTGATCAAAATCTAAACAGATATTCCTAACAATTAAACCTTATACTTACCCCTCCATCTGGGTGATCAACTATATTTTCTATTTCAGTATTCTCTATCGGTTGGGATCTTGGTATCGTTCCAAAAGGAAGTAGCCATGCTTCAGGCAGATTAAAATTTTTCCATTCTATGGTCCTAGGGACCGTGAGATTAGACTTTGGCTTATTAATTTCCCAAAAGATAGTTTGTCCATATGGCTTTTCGTATAATATTGCCTTAACATTTAGGCCCGTATTCATTACTTTAAGAGTAAAAGCAAGCGAAGTTCCTAAACTAATATATTAAATTAATTTGGCTTAATTCTAGTCTTTGTATTCGATAAAATATTTCATACATATGGGAACCATGCTTCATTTTGTAATTATGAGTTTTTACATTTAAAATCAAAATATCTAAGATATGTGGGTCTGTCAGAGATATGGTAAAATTTGGATAACAGTTAAAGTAAATTGGTCCATTACAAAGACTTGTTTCAACTAATCCTAAGAGTGAATCTTGAAAATCAAAATGTCTAGCATCTCTGAGTGCTACAAATATGCTTGTATCTAATCCTTCTCTTGTTAAAGGTTTAATAGCAATTTGTACGAGACCTATATGTAAGAATTTGTACCCACTAGCTATGTGCTTTTTAATTGATTTTTTAGTAAGTAAATGTAAAGTTTGTTGATCACTTACTAAAGAAAGGACATGTTCTTCTATTTTTATAGTATAAACTGATGCAAAATCTAATAAGCTCTGTTTATATATTGTGCTTTTATCTACATTTGGTGGTTTCCAGTTAAATAAATCTTTGTCTTCCAAGTATTTTCAATAATAGATACTATATTTTCATTAGTATCTGGTACAGAGGATGAGGCAGAGGCCATATTCCCAACGAGTTTATTCATTAATTTAACTAACTTGATCTCGTAAAAGCTGGATCAGACAATGTCTTACAGGCCAAACATTATCATTGAGGCAAAATGCGCGTCACACAGTCCAAAACTTATACTAAATCTAGTAAGTTATACTAATTAATACTCTTCCTGGGGATATTATGACTCTAATACCAGTGTATCAGATGGTATAACGGAAGCTAGTCTATCTATTTGATATTTATTAATTAAGCTAGACTATGTAAGGGAGGAGTAAAACAGCAGTGTATTTTGTTTTGATTATAACAACAGTACATTTTGATTAATTCGATCGATCGTTCTAGGAAAAGATGTTCTGTTCATTCACATGCACTAGTTGATATTAATATAACTATTTATTACCAGGACTTAAAGCCTACTTGGTTCAAAATCACACGTATGAAAGTGATACTCTCTCCGTCCCGGTTTCAATTTGCCGCGGGTCCGGATACGAGTTTTAATAAAATATTCAATAAAGTAGGTGAGATGTTGATAAAGTAGGATAGAAAGTGAATAAAGTATGATGGATAGTAAATAAAGTAAGAGAAATGTTTTCTATTTAAGAGATGGGAAGTTGAAATTGTGAGGTATCAAAATGGAATGCATGAAGTTGAAATCAGAAGAGAGAGAGTATAAAATACTTACAAATTATTAGGAAGACAGGGATTAATGGGAATATGATATACGGCACCTGGATTTTTTTGCTCAATAATGGATCATATACTTTGTAATACTGCTGTTTCTACATTGATACAAGGAAGGACTGTTAGGTTTGAGCAATGAATACTTTCAACCAACACCAGCTCAGTTAGTTTTTGCAAGTTAATTATTAGAATCCCTGATTTTATGGTCACTCAGATCTTCTCTCATTCACAGGTCCCATCTCTTGGCAAGCATTTATTGAGAGTTTTCTTCTTGTTCCCTGTTTGTTCCTTTAAATTCAACTATATCATTAAGACGTGTTTAGTGATGAATTCAGTCTTCGGCCTCAACTAACTCAAATAACTAAGCAAATCTTTTTGTTGCTTGAGAAATACTACTGTTTTCAATTATGGTGTTTGGGAGAGAATTAAGAATTTGGTATGTGTTTGCTAAAGTTTGTACAGTGCATGGGAGGATGGCAACTTTAGTCCACTTCTATGGGGTACTTGTGACTCGCAATCACCACTTTGTCAACCGTGTGATTTCGAGTCCACAATTTTTTGAACTTGGCAATTTACATCCAATTTCGGCGAATTAAGGACTAAAACTGCTTAGGTGGCATTAATTGGGTTGATTTGGCGTTTGAGCCACACTTAGTCAACCATTAATCATGAAATTTGACTGCCAACTCAAAGAAATTCGCCACACTAGCCGAATGATAAAAGAAAAATAAAATTCAAATTAAAAAAACCACCCCAAACGTCTCTTTCCCAAACGTCTCTTTCCAAACCATTCCCAAATCAAAAAAAAACACAACACTTTTACTAACAGTAAAGAAGAAAACGGGAGAAGAGAAGGTTTCTGAAGAAAATCGACGGTGTGTTGGTGAAGATGCCGACATTGATTCGCCCTCGCCAAGACCATCTGCTGTTTTTGCCACCGTTTCTTCATGGTTCGTGTGCTCTGTTTTTCGTTTTCTTTTCTTTTCTATGGGTTTTGTGTATGGGTTTTTTGTATTGTGTATAGCACTTTGACTGAGAATGGGTTAGTATATATAATGGGTTGTGGTGATTTGTTTATAAGGAATGGTCCCCCATGTTTAATAGGCGTGAATGGTGGTACATGTGGGTAGATATTTGAGTTAAAGTGGGTAGATAAGGTGTTAAAGTAGACAACAGTGGTGGGTGATGTGCATTGATTCTCTTTGTCTCCGAATTTGTCTTGTAGCGAGTTGTATATGTGTTTTCAGTAGTTGGTATTATAATATGGCGGATTAGTCTAATTATATGTCATTTGTTGTGTTTTAGCGCGTGCAAAGAAGTGTTTTACAGTAGCTTTACACTATGGGGGAAGCTTTACCAATCAACAGGAAGGGGAACCTACATATGACTGGGGTAAGATGAAGAAATGGGACTATGTTCAATTGAAAGAGCTTACAATGGACCTTGTGAATGGCTGGTGTGATGAGCTTGGAGTTGGAGAGAGGAGAAAGTTCCATGTTCACATTGAGGATGCCTGGTTGTTGGTTGGTAGAAACAAAAGCTTGAGCGATGCTTATGTGACAAATTGCACCAACAATGACTTTCATATATTTGTAGACGGTGTGGTGACAAATGAATCCAGTGGAGGTGAGAGTAATGAAGTTGGTGAAGATGAAACTCCAACTGCAGTGGAAAGACCAATTGTTGATGTCTCTAGTGGTGGAGATAGTGATTATTTGAATGGCAGTTACACCTCAAATGAGACTGATGACCAGATATGGAGTGATAATGTAGATGATGATGAAGTTAATGAGCTTGGATTGCTGTCTGAATCTGGGGTAAAAGCTGGACAAGCTGAGAGAGAGCTAGAAGTTAGACAGGAACAAGCTATTGTGAATGAACAAATTGGGCATGAACAGGGGAAAGTGAATATAGGTGATGGCATTGTTGAGAGACAATCTGTTGAGGGATAGGAAGACACTCTGGTGAGAGACCCAGGAAGGGGAAACAAATTGTTGGTATGGGAGGTAATGGGAGTGGAGATAAGCAGGGAGGTCATGGGAGTGGATCTAGGCAGAGAGGTAATGGGAGTGGAGATAGGTAGGGTGGTCATGGGAGTGGAGCTAGGCAGGGTGGTAATGGGAGTGGAACTAGGAGGCAAGGTGGTAATGGGAGTGCATATAGGCAACAAGTACCTGATACTGAGTCTAGTGAAGCAAGTGACTCATATGATTCAAGCTATGAGGATGACATAATAGTACATGATACTGATGAGGATTTGATAGTGCATTGGATTCTGATGATGATGATGATCTAGAGAGGCCTGCAGATAGACCTAAGCATATTAGGTTCAAGACTGATAACAATTATGCTCCACAGTTTGCATTAGGCCAGACATTTCGGTCTAAGAAGGTGCTTAAGCAGGCAGTCCATGCACATGCTATCAATACTATGCGCCCATTGAAGGTGTTTAGAAATGACAAAACCAAATTTCAAGTTAGATGTGATGGTACTCCAAGCTGCTCATGGAGATTGAGACTTAGGAAGATACACACTGAGTTGACATATGAGGTGTGTGAGTATGATCCAGTGCATACTTGTGTGGAGACTTATGAGGTTGGAAATTTGACTGCTGCCTATCTAGCTGAGAGATTTGTTGATGAGATAAGAATCAACCCTGAATGCCAATTGAAGCATTTAGACAATTCTGTGAAGATAAGCTTGGTGTTGATGTTTCTTGGGATCAAGCTAGGAGAGGGAAGGAAAAGGCTATCAAAATGAACCAAGGTGATCCAGTTGCACAGTATTCTAAACTGTGGGATTATGCAGAAGAGCTAAGAAGGAGCAACCCTGGCTCAACTATATTGGTTGCTTCACATGATACAGGTATGTCATTGCACTAGTTCTTCAATAATTCTTCATATATTATTCATTACATTGCAGTTCAAATAATGATTCCATAATTTTTAAATTACTTAGGTGAGTTCAAGTACTTCTATTGTTGCTTTGGTGCACTTAAGAAAGGGTTTAAGTTCTGCAGACCATCATTAGTAGGGGTTGATGGTGCTCATTTGAATTACCCTGCTAAGGGAGTTCTACTTACTGTTGTGGGTGTAGATCCCAACAACAAGCCATACCCTCTTGCATGGGTTGTAGTAGAGAGTGAGACAAAGGAGGCTTGGCTATGGTTTTTGGAGGTCTTGAAAGATGACTTACAGCTTACTCCTGCAAGTGATTTTACCATTAGTAGTGACAAGCAAAAAGGACTCATATTTTCTGTGAATGAGAAGCTGCATGGGGCTGAGCATAGATTCTGCATAAGGCATTAATGGAAGAACTTTTTCAAGGAAGGTTTCAGGGGAGATGCCTAAAGAGATGCTCTGTACAAAGCATCCAACTGTACTACTGAAGGTGAGTTTAGGAAAGCAATTGAGGAAATGGATAACTTGGATCCTAGTGTTGTTGAGTGGCTCTCTCAAAGGGATGCAACACATTGGTGTAAAGCTTATTTCAGGACCTTACCTGAGTGTGACATGACACTCAATAATGGATGTGAGTCATTCAACAAGGTATTGGTTCCAGCAAGAGAGAAGCCCATCATCACCATGCTTGAATAGATGAGGGAATATATGATGACTAGACTACAAAAAAGCAGGTATAAATAGCTTCAAGTTACAAACTTTACTTGATTGTTTCTTTTGAATCATTTACTTACAATTATTGTATTTGTAGGGATAAAGCAAAGAAAAAGTGGGGACATATGAAGTTTTGTCCAAAGATCATGGCAATCATGTCCAAGAACACTAGAAGACTGAGATTGGTGCAATCAAGAAAGTGTGATGATACTCATTATCAGGTATAAAGGCTTGTACCTTCTTTGTCATGGTGTTTTTCAACGTGTATATTTAGTTCTTAATAGGCAGTAATTGTTGAATATAGGTGACTGTTAAGAAAACAGGGTCAATGTACAATGTGGAGTTTGAAACAAGAACATGCACATGTAGGTTATGGCAACTAACTGGTGTGCCTTGTTTGCATGCTGTGAGTGGTTTGGCTAGGACAGGGGAAGATCCATATATGTATGTTAGCAAGTGCTATGAAGTAGATGCATATCATAACGTATATGAAAGTGCTATATATGGGATAAATGGGGCTGATTTATGGGGCAACACTATGTATGTTCCTCCATTGCCACCAAACTTTGGTAAAAAGAAAGAAGCTGGCAGACCTGGGAAAGCAAGAAGGAAGGGTGAGGATGAAAAAGATTCACATAAAAGTAAAGGGAGAGCTGTATCTGCTACCAAGTTGAGAAGGAATCAAGGGAAGCTAAGGTGTGGTACATGTGAGAACAGGGGTCACAGTGCAAGAAGATACCCTATCAATAGGCCAGGACTTCATCATGATGATGAAAGGGCTGCAAACAGTGGTGGGAATCCTAACATTGAAGATGAGGATGACTTGATGACTTGGTGCAATCAGTTTCATTTGAGTGTTATATTTAAATTGTTATCTTTCTTTATACTTGTGTAATTTTTACTTTGAATGGAATTGTTGTAGAAGGACTATTTCATTCCCAATGCGTTGGTGTCCCAGTTGTACTCCGTTTTCGAGACTTTAGGGTCCGACATCTACAGGAAAATGGTCTACAAAATGAAGGAGACACGCAGGCAGCCAACTTGGGTGGGGGATGACGAGTGGGCACTGTGGTTGATGTACTGGAATGATCCCTTCGTCCAGGATCA
This sequence comes from Plantago major, assembly GCA_026545765.1. Taxonomy (NCBI): domain Eukaryota; kingdom Viridiplantae; phylum Streptophyta; class Magnoliopsida; order Lamiales; family Plantaginaceae; genus Plantago; species Plantago major. Next base: position 36,449,723 of record CM048842.1, read on the forward strand.
AGCGTACAAGAACAGACAAAACCGTTTGTCTGAGCCGCATGATCGTACGGGCACTGCCAGACAACACTATGGATCGCAAGTTGTTGTTACAGATCACGTGATGGAGGTTAGTAAATATGTTGTTTATGACTTGGAATATGATACATAATAGTTTTTAGCTTTCATTTCAATCAACTAACTACTTGTTTGCACATATGTTTTTTTAGGCCAATAGAGGACAGCCGAAGAGTGCTCTGTACCACTTCAAGAAGGCTAAGCTGAAGAATGGCATCTGGACTGACGTGAGGGCCGAGCGTATTGCGGTACGTTTCTTTATTAAGGTTAACATGTGTATTTGAGTATTTTAAAGTGATTCCTAAAATTGCATCTCATTTTGTATGCAACCAACAATTGTAGAGTGAGGTCGAGAGGAGGATGGACGAGAGGATGATCGACGGTCATGATCTGTCAATTGAAGAGCAAGACCAGATCTTCTTCGAGGTCAACCCAATGGACAGCAAGGGTCGAATGTATGGATTGGGAAGTTTGGGCCCTTCCATGAGTTCTGGTAGCTTCTTAGTGTCCCAGGGATCAGGATCGCGATCTAACCTCTACACGCAGCAGCAGGTTAACGAGATGATGACTCCTCTCCAACAGGAAATAGTTGCGACCAAGGCAGCTCAAGTGCTTGAGGAACAGGCTCGTATGGCCCAGCGGATGGACGCTTTGACCCAGATGTTCAGTAGCTCTTCCCAGTCTCACCCACCGCCTCCTCCCGATTATTCTTAGTTACATCAGACTTGTTATGGATAATTTGACACTATTTCACCTTCTAATTCTTGTTTCAGATTATTTGTAGATAATTTATATTGTTTCGGATATATTAATGCAATTTAATTGTTTCGGGTATATTATCTATGATTATATTATGTGAAAAAACAGGTGAAACAGAAATATTAAAAAAAAAATTAAAACAATGAATTTAGCGACGAATTTTTCACGAACTAAGGGCGAATTAGCCCGTTGACATTTAGCGACGGATTTTTTTCCGTCGCTAAAAGTCAACCGAACTAAGCCGGCATAGTGGTGGGAATTAGCGACGGAACAATTCCGTCGCTAAATCCCGTCTCTAATTAGTGACGGGTACGAAATCCGTCGCCAATGCGGACGGACTGGTCAACGGATTAATCCGTCGCCAGTTCGTCGTTATTTAGCGACGGAATATCTATCCGTCGCCAATAAAAATTGTGACGGCTGTTTTGGAGACGGAGGGTAATCCGTCGCTAAGGATTTAGCGACAGATCGGCCCAGTTTTAGCGACGGATAATTCCGTCGCTAAAACTCGTTTTTTTTGTAGTGAACATATGACCCCTCGAGTCAAGTTTCTATTGAACACAATGTTGCTGAGGGATCCAAGAGACAGAAGGTGTTATCTCTGAACATAGCCCTATTTTCATGACTTTAATCCATATGCTAACTCATACAGTTTTGCAGGTTAAGAGGACAAATCTTGGTGATAAGCAAGTGACTGCAGTTGCTCTTAATGGCCTGAATACACAGGAATCTGCTACAATGAGGATGAGAACTAGGCAGGTGGTGGAACAAGCTAATGAGGCACCAAATGTAAGCCAACTAACCAGCTAACACTTAATAAATGACATAGTGCAATTTCAGTTGATATATAAAGCTAACTGTAATGTTCTTATGGTGTGCAGATTCTTGACTTCACAAAGACCAAAGTTTTGGTGGAGGGTCCATCAATGTATAGGCAGCGTCACCCAGAAGAAGATGGATTGACTTTTGAGAGAGGTGGGAGGAAGTATGTCCACCTCAACAATCTGAAGGATGCTGTGGCCAAGGAGAAACAAGCAACACAAGGAAAATGCAAGGGAAAGAAGAACAAGAGTTAGTCTACTGGTTTAGCTTTTGACAGTAGGACTTGTATGACTGCATGTTGATATCTTTCGGTATGAAATTAGACTCTATGTGGTTGCTTTTTGGGTATAGACTGGTTTGTGTAGCAGACATATTGATCTGTTTTGGCATGGAATATGTTTTGGCATGAAATTTGTTGGATTATGAACCAATTATGGTGAAGGTTTATTTGCTATCTATGTGAAGGTTTTTCTTGGATTTAATTGCTATGTATGTGAAGGTTTTTCTTGTGCTATTATAATCATTTATTTGCTTCTGTTTGTATGCTAGTATGATCATTATCATATCACAATTCAATTGAAGTACTAGAATATATACATTCCATACTGCTAACAAAATACATCACATGATCTCAACTTCTATTGCCTTAGAAAATTAAGTTGGTTCACCACTGATTCTTCTAAAACTTACCCTAATACATGACTGAAAACACCAACACCAACACAGTGATGAACATAGCAAGTACAAGCACCATTTGCTGGCTCTGTTTTTTCTTCAATTTGTTGATCTCAACTTCCTTAAGTTTGATTATTGCAATCAAATCATCTTGGCTCTGTTTTTTCTTCAATTTGTTTATCTCATCATCCTTAAGCTCGGTTATTGCAATCAACTCCACATTATCCTCAGTCAGTTCCTTCACCTTGAACTCCAATCTGCCTATCTTCCTTAGCAAACCAGGTATCACTTCCTTTGATCTATGACACATTTCATCGTCATACCATGCCCAAAAGTTACAGTATTTCTTTGTTGCCGCAATTTCCTAACACAAATTAAACCAAAATCAAGACGAAGAACAAAAAAACAGAGCACTACATCACCCCCACAAAAAAAACAGAGCACTACTAAACTTGTTGACGCAATTCATGAAACGATGGCCTGGATTTTCGTCAGTCCATGAAGTGATACGCCAAGCTCGAACCCCGCAATAGCAATTCGGCACAGGTTTGTTAACCAATCTTCGATTGTTGGTCGAATTTCCATTCGTACTGGTCGACATCACAAAAATTGAGGTTTTCTGTTTGTTTTAGGGTTTATGAGATGTGGGAGAATGAGTAATTGGGGGATTTTTTATGCTTTTATTGCCAAAACCGATTTGGAGGGAAAAATCCAATTTTCCCGCTTTTTTGACAAAGGCAGTGATGTGGGCGGATTTTGTGAGGTGGCAGTCAACACTTGTGGACTAAGTGTGGCTCAAACGCCAAATCAGCCCGATTATTGCCACCTAAGCAGTTTTAGTCCTTAATTCGCCGAAATTGGATGTAAATTGCCAAGTTCAAAAAATTATGGACTCGAAATCACACGGTTGACAAAGTGGTGATTGCGCGTCACAAGTACCCCATAGAAGTGGACCAAAGTTGTCATTCTCCCTACAGTGCATTTGTCTATTAAATGGTTTAGTGGTAGTACCCGTCAATAAAGTTTGGGATGAAGTTTGTTGAATAACGAAACGTATACAACTATCGAAGGGATGAAAATAGAATATGTATAGAATTTGGTATATGTTTGTTAAGGTTTGTACAGTGCATTTGTCTATTAAATGGTTTAGTGGTAGTACTGTTAATAAAGTTTGAGATGAAGTTTGTTGAATAACGAAACGTAAAGTACTGTCAAAGAGATGATGAAGATGGAATATGTATAGAATTGATTGGTAAGGAGTAAGTAGGTTTTTTGCAATTACTTGAAAAACAACTAGCATTAACTAACTAATGAGTTGTCATGGTTAGTTGATTATCAAACATGTAAGTAGAAGTAGTGGGGACGGGGTATTCCCGTTTTCTTACAAGTAAATGACAAAGTAATAGTGATTGTGTAATTTATGATTAGGTAATGTGAGCTTCAGGTTTATTATTGTAGTTTATGACAGTTTACGTCAACTGTATAATGATTTAAGTTCGAACAGCCGAAAAAAGGAACATAAGATGTTGGAGCCTGGATGAACTAAGGTCGAAGTACTAATTACTACAGGAAGGGAGGGATTATACTCATTATAATCTCATATTTGTTTTAACAACCTTAACGGAAAAACTAACGATGGATCTTGTCTTGGAGCTTGAGAAAATATTGATGTAGTAAAATGTATTGTGTGCAGGTGTTGGCTTACTTAATGGTGACATCAATGGCAGCATTTTCTGAGTTTCTTTACTTGGCTTACAAGGGTGATCAGGTGGTTTCTTGGAGTCAAGCCTGTGTTTCGTATGGCAAGTTCTGCAATAGACTGATATACTCGTTGAGCCTGCATGTTGTTGTTGTTTGTTGTTTCTTGATACTGGCTGTGATATCGGCTTATAGGGTGTTTAAGAGGTTTGAGCCTCCTTTTGTTCCTTCCTCCAAAGAATGTGACCAACAGATCAACACTTGAATTCTTCAAGTTGCCTTAATTCCCTGGCTGCTGTTGTTCTTGTTAAATTGAGCACACTTTAACTTTGTATGTATAGATTGTTTCTATGCGTTACTTGTGTTGTATTATGCGGATTTCTCATATATTTGTATGTCTTATCTAACCATAGTGTTAGATTGTGTGTTCATAATACCTGGTGTACAACGAAACTTTTGGAGTTGGGCCAAGTCAATTATTGAAGAAAACTACTACTCCAAAAGAAAATGAGCTCAACATTTACTTATTGAAATGGGTTTAACATAATTAGCATTCATGATTCATTCTGTTCCAGGCAAAACATTAGGGTCTAGGGACACAAAAATTGAGTGCACCCGTATAACATGCACTTTTCTGGTAGACACAAAAGGACCAAAACAATTCCTTCATGTTTTTATAACATCATGCCAAATTCTATAAGTGGAAATTATAAAAAAGTTTCAAATATAAAAGTAAATCATATATATCCCACCTCACACTCAACGTTTATATATATATAAGCTAACTGATTGGGTAGTGGATGAGCTCTACCAGTTCGGCGTTCACGTAACAACAAGCTTATTACGAAAATAAGCTCATCGAGCTGATAAAGTAGTTGATAAGCTTATGCTAAACAGAACCTGAGGTTGTTGGATAAGTCTTAGAAAAGGGGGGATTTTCCATAAAATTAGGAAAATCAATGGTTTCTCGCTGTTTTGGTCGGTTCTTGCAGTTTTTGGTTATTTTACGGTCTGACCGGGCTGGTTTTTCTCGGAAACCGCTTTTAGTGTTTTAATGACAGAATATGCTTTTTCCGCTACACTCTTAAATCTCACACTGTAGACGTTTCGTCTACAATCTTCCGCCTTTCTCTCTCTCTCTCTCTCGCAATTTTCTCTTTGCAACTGTTCGTCTCTATCTCTCTTTTGCAACTGCTTGCGGTTTCTTGTACTATCTCCTGTATTCCGACGCGTGTGAAGGAAGCGGTTTCATCTACATTACAGGTTTTTTTTTCCACTTTTATGCTTCATTTGTTCGTTTTTTGTTGTTGAAGTTTAATTAACAATGACGAAGAGGTGAAATCGTTCGAAACAAAGTTCCGATGGTTCAGATGATATGAATATCCCGTTGAAGAAGCTTAAGGCTAGTCCATGGCCGGCGATTGAATCAGAAGTCCAATGTGAGTTTTCGTTCTCATTTTTTCCTCTGTTTGTTGCATGTTTATGCTTGATTTGTTTGTTCGTTTTTTTTTTTAATTATGTTTTGTGCGTGTGTTTATCCTTGTTGTTTTTTGTGTTGTTTTTTGCTTCAAATCGGCTGTTAAACGTTTTTGTTTGGTTTGGTTTAGTTGTGTAATCTGTTAAGGATTTTAGGGTTTTTGTTACGGTGTTTAGTTAGGTTTATTCATGTTTTAGGGGTTGTTATCTTGTGTTTTTGGTATTTTTTTTGCTGAAACTTCCATTTTTTTAATGTGCAAGTGTAATGTATGTATGTTGTTTTTTTAAGGTTCTGTGTTATTCTTTTTATCCAGTTGCGTATGGTTTTTAATGTTGTTTTTAGTAGGGTTTGCTGAAACATGAATTTTTTAATGTGCAAATGTAATGTATTATGTTGTGTGTATAAGGGCTTGTGTTATATGTTTTATGCATATGTGTTATGGATTTTAATGCTGTGTTTAGTAGTTTTTTTGCTGAAAACTCCCTTGTGTTTTTTTTTTTTTTTTTTTTGTCTAAGTGTAATGTAATATGTTTGTGTGTATAATGGCTTGTTTTGTTCTTTTATCCGTTTTTGTTGTGGTTTTAATGTTTTTTGGGTGTGCATAGTGTTTTATAGTTTAAGTTTTTTTGTAAGGTACTGATGTTATGTTTTCAAGGTAGTTTGTTATGTTTTTATTTTCCTATGTTATGTTTTTAACTTCTCTTTTTTTTTTTTTGTATGATTTTCTGCAGTAAGTGAATCTGATGTTGTGTTTGGACAATCTAGTCCATATGTTGTTGGTACTGCCACAACAACTAAATTTCTTGGTACTGATACAATTGAGTTGGTTGGTACTGGTGCAACCCAGGTTATTGGTACCGACAAAACTGAGCCTATTGGGACTACGGGAACACGGACGGAGGTTCTTAGCACTGGGAATTCTGTTTCTGAGGGTGTTGAAGGTGTTGATGAGAAGGTGAAGAAAACAAGGAATCGTACTAAAAAGAACATACTTGTTTCAGATTCTGGTGAAGAGAAGCCATTTGCTCACTGCATGTCTTTCAACTTGTGTAATTTGAAATTGACTGAGAAGCAAAAGTCTGATGTTAGGGAGATTGGGTTTGGGGGGTTACTTGAGATGGATATCAAGAGGTTGCCGCCTGGTATTTTACCCTATTTGGTGCAGAGATTTGACCATAGTATGTGTGTACAGAATATTGGGGAGGGGCCAAGGTCAGATAGTTATCAAGTAAGCAGCAGGGAAGTTCAAGATATGTTTCTCCTTCCGAGACGCACTGGGAACAAGGTAGTAATCTCGGGTGATAATAACTTGAAGGCTGATTTCAAGTTGAAATACCCTGCTGTGGAGGATGGGAAGAAGAAGACTGTTGTGTTTGATGGGACATATGCTGCTTGGCTGGTGTATTACATGGAGAGAATGGTTGATGGAGGCGATGATTTCAAACGTCTTTTCTTTTTGTATGCTTGTGCTTGCATTTTATCTCCTAATGCAAACCATATAGTTGATTATGGTTTGCTTCCAGTGGTACAGGATGTGTCCAAGTTGAAGGATTTGGATTGGTGTGGTTATGTATTGGATAGACTTTGCAAGGGTGTTGATAGGTTCATGAGTAACACTAAGGATACCAAGGGCAAGTCCGTTAGCGGTTGCGTGTTAATTTTGCATATCTGTTACCTTCACAGGTACATTAATTTTACAGTTTTAAGTTTGTTTATTATGTTTTTTAATTCATATGTTGTGGTTTTAAATTCATATTTTGTGTTTTTAAATTCATATGTTGTGGTTTTGAATTCATATGTTGTGGTTTTTAAAATTATATGTTGTGGTTTTAAATTCATATGTTGTGGTTTTAGTGTAGACTTTGCATTATTTTGTTTCAAGGATTCAATTAGTTTTCTGTCACTAAAATGTGTTTTACATTTTTAAGCATGTTTGAGCATGTTTGTTGTTGTTTTAAGTAAATATGTTGGTTTTTTAATTTTAGTTCCAAATTATTTTTTTAACTGCTGGAAATGTTATAGTTTTTTGTTACTTGTTTATGTTTTTAGTTATTGATGTTATGGTTTTAATGTTATATTTTTTCTTATCAGGTTTCCTTATAAGGGTGAGGAAGAGTCAACTGATTTGCCCTTGATCAAACACTGGCCCAACAATAGGCTGCTTGATAGGGTGAATAAAGAGAAGGGTGTCTTTGGTAGGAGAATTAGACTGAAGAAGGTTTATCCGATCAGCGTTAGAGAAGAGATGCATGTTGATACAAATGTTAAAGTTGAGCAGCCTGCTGGTCATTCTTATGAGCCAAGCAAAGTTGATATTCTTTTGAATGCTGCTGCTTCCATGGCTTCACCCGCCCAGCGAGGATCGGGTAAATCTACACCACCCCAGCAATTTGATGATAATGATGAGAATTATGTGCTGTTGAAGCTTCCCATTCCAGATTGTGTTCCAAAGGACAGTGAAATCAAGAAGATGGGCTATTCTGTAAGTTTTTGTTTGCTTACAGTTTTAACTGATTATGTTGTGTTTTTTAACTGACAATGTTATGTGGTTTAGTTTTATGTTTTGTTTTAAGTGATGTTATGTTTTTTAATATCTGATGTTATGTTTTTAAGTTTGTACGTTATTGTTTTAAGTTTGCACGTTATTGTTTATGGTTCTAAATGATTTTGTTGTGTTTTTAAGTTATGATGTTTTATGGTTTTAGGTTTTGTTTGTAGCAATGGTATGAGTTTTAAGTTATCATGTTATGTTTTTAAGTGTTGATGTTATGGTTCTAAGGTATAATGTTATGTTTTTTAAGTGCTAATGTTATGTTTTTAAGTGATTTTTGTTGTGTTTTAAAGTTATGATGTTTATGGTTTTAGGTTTTGTTTGTAGTAAATGTATGCGTTTTAAGTTATCATGTTATCTTTTTAAGTGTTGTTGTTATGGTTCTAAGGTATGATGTTATTTGTTTAAGTGCTGATGTTATGTTTTTAAGATAGTCTGTTATTTTTTGTTTTAATTGATGATGTTATGGTTCTAAGGCATGATATTGTGTTTGTAATTGATGATGTTATGGTTTATAGGCTGAAGAGGAGTGACTGGCTATCTGGAAGCGCAACTTTACGGTTTTTGTTCATTCTTAAATGGAACTTATAATCGTGGGTGATGACGTTGCGTCTAAAGATGGTGCAGCTGTTGATGTGTCTCAGGTTGGGATATCGTCTGGTGTTGCCCCCGTTGCTGCTGGTGTTAGTGCGTTTGGGTTGGATAAAATTCAATGTTCTCCATCAGCTGATAGCCAAGCTTTCTACAGCAACCCCGAGGTTTTGGCAATGTTGGATTTCATTGTTGAGGAGGCTCAGAAAAAGAAGAAGGAGGTTGTTGATGCCCCTATGATGAGAAGAAGTAAGTATTATATAGAAGGTGGGTCTTCATTTGATTTAGGATATAATTTTGGTACGCCAAGTTTTTATGAGGCTATTGGTGCTGCAGCTGTCATTCCTCCCGCGTTACAGCCTGCTGATTTTGGTTCAAAAGACGATGATGCAGACGTTGTCGATGATACTGTTTCCTCCGATGTTTTCTTGGACTTGAACCACATTACTGATATCTCCAATTTCTTGGGTGATATTGATTACAATGATGGCATGGGATGCACTATTGAGTGTGGAGTTGTTGGGGTTGATTATGACTTGGTTTCAGACTTCATGGTATCAAACAAGCCTGCAGTATCAGGAATGAAATTGTTGAGGAAACAGGTTGCCGATTATTTATTTTCAGACTATGCGCAGAAAGTTGATAGGTACATTTCTATCTTCTAATTAATTTATATTGTTATTACATTTTGTTGTTGTTTGAGGTTACTGTAATACTGTTTTTATCTATTGAATGTTTTTGTTATGCATGTTTTAAGTTTTTTACTGTTTTAAGTCATATTGTGGTTATTTCATCATTCCTTGTTATGTTTTTAATAGGGTTTCTGCAGTGTAGACTTCCAAATGTCTGACTATGTTTTTATTCATTTTTGTTGTGTTTTTAAGGCATGCTGTTGTATTTTTAAAGTGATAATACTAATTTTCTTTCTTTTTAATTTTTTTTGTCAGCAATGATTCTATAGTATCCTTTGTTGATGGCATCAATGTCTTCATTGAAGATATTGCGAGTTTGAAGGTTAAAGAAATGGTCAAGGGTCATGTGCTTGATAGTTGGGCATTTTTGCTGAACTTTGTGGAGAATAATAAACAAAAAATGGACCATTTTGTGTTCAGTACCACTGTTTGTCCTGCTTGGGTTCGTTGTGTCGCAAATAACTATGATAAATCTGTTGAATCTGATTTCTTGGATTCCTTGGATGCTTGGTTTTCAATGTCTGGTCAGTCGATTTCTACGCAGCAGTTGGAAGAAGTCAAATGGGTAATTATATATATATATTTTTTAATGCATTATTGTTATTATCTTTTTTGTGTTTGATGTTACGATTTTAACTGATATTGTTATCGTTCTAAGTGACTATTTTTGTGCTTTTAAGTGATGATTTTTAAAATTTTGAAAGATACAATTGTATGTGTTTTAAACTATCATGTTATGTTTTTCAAGTCTCTCTGTTATTGGTTCTAAGGTGTTATGGTGTGTTTTTAAGTGTTTATGTTATTGTTTTAAGTTTTGAAAGCAGCATTTGTATGTGTTTAAAATATTATGTTATGTTTTTAAGTGTTTCTACTGTGGTTCTAAGGTTTTCTGTTGTCTTTTTTAAGTGATCATGTTATTGGTTAAGTTTTTAGAGCAGTAATTGTATCTGTTGAAACTATCATATTATGTTTTTAAGTGTTTCTATTGTTGTTCTAAGTAATAATGTTGTGGTTCTAAGTGATGATGTTGTGGGTTTAATTTTTGTTAGCAGCAAATTGTGTGTAATTATTTTTTTTCTTCCTTTTTGCAGTTTGTTTTTGTACTTCATGTGTCCGATCACTACACAGTGTATGTGGTGAATATGGAAGAGAATTCTGTGCAACACATGGATAACTTGAGAATGATTGAAGAGAAGATTCCAATCGCTACTGAACGTGTCAACACATTGGTATGGAAATTGAAGTGCTTTATTTTTCTTACTCACAACATTAGTTGATATAATTATGTTTTTATTTTTTATTTGTTACTTTTTTGCAGAAGTCTGCATTTTATAAGTTTCTTCAGAAGAAAGGACACAGTTCGAGCAAAGGAGGTTGAATCCTTCGTCTTCAATCATATCTAGATGCCTTTCGACTTGGTTGTAAATGATGGAAACAATGACTGTGCATTGTATGTAATGCATGAGATGAAAGAATTTAGAGGAGCAGCATATGATTCCGATAGTTTGAATCAGGTATGATTTTTTAAGATGGTTTGCTTCTTTTTTTTTTGTTTTAGTGATTGTTTTAAGCTTCAAGGTTTTTGTTTTAAGCGATTCCCTTATTGTTTTTAACTGTTTGTTTTGTCTGTTTTTGGAGATGTTACTAATTTAATAGTGTAAGTTGTTGTTTTAAGTGTTTACGTTGTTGTTTTTAAGTAATTTATATGATGAATTATTTATACTTATTTTTTATTGCTTTTTCAGCTTTCTGTGCGTATTCTTTTTAGAGCAGAGATTGTGACTACTCTTGTTTAGGCTAACATCAACTCTAGTAGAGCATCTGTGTTGGATTTGGTTGAGTACTTCGACGTCAACAAACATGATATGATAAAGGAATTGCTAGCTAAAGATGCTCAAAAAGAACAGGAAAATGTTGATGTTCCAGATGTAAAAACTGCTCCGCAGACGAAGCTGATCCGAAGGACAAAGCTGATAAACCAGTGGAAAAAGTTGAATCGAAGGCTGCTGCCAGGGCTAGAGTAGCTTTGGAGAAGAAGGCAAAACAAGTTGAAGAGAAGGCTGCAAAAGCTCTTGAAAGGGACAGGAGAAAGAAAAGGAGAAGCTATAGAGAAAGAGAAGGAAAAACAGGCTAAGGAAATTGGAAAGAGGACGAAGAAGCAGCATGATTCACCTGATGATACTGATAAGGACAGTACGATTGACAAGAAGTTGGGGGCCTTGAAAATTAAGTTGAAGAAGTTGTATGTGATTTGGAAATCAGACAGGTACATTGTTTATGTTTTTAAGTGGTTTGTAGATTGTTTTAGTATGATTTATTACATGTTTAAGAAGTAGTTGTTGGGTTTGAACAATTTGTGTTTTCTAATATGTTGTGAACAAGTTTAAGTAGAAGTATTAATGTAATTTGTGTTTTTAAGTGTTTACATTTGTGTTTTTTGTTTGATCTTTGATGTTTTTTAGGAATTAGTTTGTTGTTTTTTAAGATATTTTGGTTGCATGTGTTTGAATATTTTTTTGTGATAGGTTTTAAGTTGATATATATTATTTTTAACATGTTTTGTTATAGTTTTAAGTTGCGTCATTATTTTTTTAAGATATTTTATTATATTTTTTTAAGCGCCAATGATAATACCCATATAAGATACAATCTAAATTAGTGAATTCACAAGTAATCAAACTTTGTCTTTTTTCTTGTTAGTTTTAATTTGATTCATTGTATTTTTAAGATGGTTTATTGTAGTTTTTAAGTGACAATGAAAATACTCTTATAAGATACAAACTAAATTAATGAATTCAGAAGTAAACAAACTTTGTCTTTTTTTTCTTGTTAGTTTTAAGTTGATTCATTGTGTTTTTAAAATGGTTTATTGTTGTTTTTAAGCGACAATGAAAATACTCTTATAAGAAACAAACTAAAATGATGAAATCACAAGTAAACAAGTCTATTATATTTCATTAATACATCAATAATCAACTGCAAACATGATAAATCAGTCATTACATGATTGTAAATTTCAGAGATTATGATATCTTTCAAATAACTAACTAAAGCATAAAATATCTTATGAGACGCTCATTTGGTGTGTCTGATGCAAACGCAAACTTCTCTTTTGAAATTGGCTTCTTTCTGTTGAATTTGCTTGTGAACTTTGGTTTCCTTCCTTTTGTATTTGCACGGATTGGATCCAAAAGAAGTTGAGGTTGGTTTGATGCTTGAGATACGGTATTCGTTTGAGTGTTTGTGCTTGTTGCTTCAATACTATCTGTCCGAGTGCTTGTGCCTGGGGCTTGAATTGATAGTACGGACTTGACTTGTATTAGATCCCGGTTGAATCCGTCTTCAATTATCCTGTTGAAAATACAAATTCAGTTGTCATTAAAACCATATCATCTTAGATTAACGCCAGGTCTAAATGCTTAAATCAATAACTGTAATGTTTTTTTTAAAAACACGTATAAATTACTAAAACACAAACGAATAAGTTTTAAACACAAACTAACATGTTTAAAACTTACTGACCTCCTTGCATCATGATTGCTTGAGCATGATGTCAGCAAATCGTAGAATTTTCTTGACATTAGTTGACGCCATGGTAGTGCTTCATCAGATTCTTTGTGCACAATGCTTCCACCTTGGTAGACCTTATTCCATTCAGGTTGCTTGATCCGTTTTGCCCACCTCTTGTTGATGTATTTCTCAGGTATCTTTTTTAAATTGTGATGTGTTAGAACCTTAATGGCATGGAAGCATAACCAACCAAGTTCTGAGTATTGCTTGCATGAACAATCAACTGTTACATCTTCACCTTCCTTAAAATAGTGTACTGCATGTGTCTTTTTTGTTGTATCGTCTGGGTGTATATTAAGAACCAAGTCGTTCCTATTGGAGAAAAATAAATTATAAATAGGGGGAGCATAGAATATGTTTAAAACAGTAATTTTAAGGTGTAAAAGTATCATAAACTGGCTTATAACAATCACATAGAACATTATTTCTTAAACCTGTAAGTAATCTTCTTAACACTTAAAGAAAAAAGCTTAAAACAATAATGAACTGTTAATTATTCTTACCTGTAAATAGGGGAGCATAGAATATGTTCAAAACAGTAATTTTAAGGCGTAAAAGTATCATAAACTGGCTTATAACAATCGCATAGAACATTATTTCTTAAACCTGTAAGTAATCTTCTTAATACTTAAAGAAAAAATCTTAAAACAATAATGAACTGTAAATTATTCTTACCTTCTTGTGTAGGACTGAGTGCTCGAAGTTGTAGCAACAGAGACATAAAACTTTGCTTTAAAATACTTGAAAACCTCAATTGTGTACACCTCAACTGCATTGTCAAGCAAACTACACTCAATTCCAAGCGAAGGTGCCAAATTGTTAGCATCGTAGCCTTTCTTTTGTTCAACACTCCTCCACCTCTTTATGGTATCTGTAAAGATGTCATAAAACTTCGTTAGAGATGTGGTTCTATTTGCCTTGAAGCAAATGACATTGTTTGTGCTTTCACTTCTTTGCGACGATAAGAAACCAGCGGAGAAGAAGTCTTTACTTAATGTCGTGCACCACTTGCTACGAATTGCATAAAGTCTCTCAAACCATTCAGAATCTGCAACTCAATATTTAATAGCATTGTTGTCCAGCAAGCTTCAAATTCATCTTCATCAGCGCAGCCTTTTAGACAATAATCAAAATCCTTCTTGAATTCGAAATCTTAAGTCTTCCAAAATGTGTGACAGCATTCTGTTGAATATGCCACAAACACAACCTGTGCCTAGTTCTTTCACCAAAAACCTGCAGCAGATGTACAGTTTTAAAAACTACACCATACCCTCGTAAAACAACCATTGTATGTATTAAAATCGTAACTTTTCAGTAACATGTAACATAAGGCATAAACAGTAACAATATCTAGTAAAACCACCACTATCCATATTAAAACCATGTGAAAGCAGAAATCATTTTTTAAAACCTGCAGCAAATGTTCTGTTTTAAAAACTACATCATACCCTCGTAAAACAATCACTGTATGTATTAAAATCGTAACTTAGCAGGAACATATAACATAAAGTTTTTCATCTATAAGGACGTAACACTTATACCATAGGTAAGAAAGGAAATAGAATTTAAGGTTAGAAGGCATAAACAGTAACAATATCTAGTAAAACCACCACTATCCATATTAAAACCATGTGAAAGTAGAATTCATTTTTTTTTTATACCTGATTTATAGCATTAGCCATTGCTTTGTATAGTAATTGGCTCCTTGCCATCCATGGACTCTACGAATTCTTTGAGCAGCCATTCAAATGTTTTTGTGTTTTCCTTCGATAGGAAAGCACAACCAAACATAACTGTGTTCCAGTGGTTGTTCACACCAACTATGGGAACACAAATAAGATTGTATCTGTTTGTGTTGTAAGTAGTGTCAAATATTACAACATCCCCAAAGTGTTTGTAGTCTTCTTTCATCATACCATCCCTCCAGAATATGCATTGTAGTCTAGCATCTTCACCATACTTGTAGCGGTGATAAAATTCTGGGTCTTCATCCTTTTGTTTCTGAATACAAAAAGAAATCAAATATAAAGCTTTCAATTGTTACTTGCTCAAACATGCATAAACCATAACAGTGCGCATTAAAACACAAACATACAACCTTAAAAATGTAACAGATTGGCATAAAACAGTAATTACTACTTTTCACCTGCATTTTGTTCACCAGTGTTTGTGCATCACCTTGTTCTATACTTTGTACTCTGATTCTGCCAACACTGTTGATGTGGTCTTTTTTTGTATGGCCGACGAATTCCTCTCCTCCAGCTTGAGCTACCATCAAATTATATGCATCGGTTGGTTTAACTTGCACTCTTCAAATTGCCTAATTATTTGTACCTTCTCTACAGACATTGAACGCTCGCTTCGTTTCAAATGATTCAGTTGCAGTGGTGTCATTTCATGGTTGTGCTCAATGTGATGATCTTATATTCTATATAAATCATTCTTTCTGTCATATTTTCACTCTTGCGTGTGCCTTGCACCCCGTCCTTGTAACTGTTATCCTACCCCTTTTTCTCTTGTTTGTTGGCTGCTGATTTTGCACGATAGGGGAAGGAACAACAATCTGGTTCAATGCAACTGGAGACGGATTTCCTATTTCTGGGTTTTTTGCCCTTGTAAAACCTTGACATGAGCACATGAAATATATCTCATTAACCTTGTCGACAGACTTTATGTATCGTTTTGAACTCTTCTTGACAGAGAATCCAAGTTCATTTGAGTGCACTTCATACACCTCTAGCAACTCTTCCCATGTTACTGTTGTGACACCCTTTAGAGATCTAGGATCATCAGCTCCTGCTAAAAACATTAACAAACAGAATTAAAACCATTCCACATCACAATAAAACCATAACATACTCAATTAAAACAGTAATAGTGGTGTTTAAAACTGCATCAGTCTTAAATAAAAGTAGCAATTTCTTAGCACATCTTAAAATCATAACATAGCATATTAAATCAATAACAGATACCATTGAAACTATTATTACACATATTAAATCAATAACAGATACCGCTTAATTAGGGTTTAGGACGGTCCACGGCGGACCTAAACCCTAAACCCTAATTAAGACCGTAGCTCCCGGAGGGTGTTTTCATGTTCAGTTGATTTAGGGGTTCACCATTTCCCTTAGGGTTTTAGATTTTATGTTGAAATTCTGAGTTTAGGGTTTAGGGTTCTAAGTGATAATGTTGTGTTTTTAAGTGATGATGTTGTGTTTTTTAAGTGATGATGTTACACATTTAAAAGTAACACTGTTGTTTGAAACTATAACAGGAAGCTTTTAAACCATAACATACTCAATTAAAACAGTAATAGTGGTGTTTAAAACTGCATCAGTCTTCAATTAAAGTAGCAATTTCTTAGCACATCTTAAAATCATAACATAACATATTAAATCAATAACAAATACCATTAAAACTATTATTACACATTTAGAAGTAACATTGTTGTTTGAAACTATAACAGGAGGCTTAAACAGTAATTTGCACTGTTAAATCCACCACATATAATCTTAAAACCATGATTATGAACATTAAGCAGCAGAAACCACGTCAGAATCTAATATCAGTAATATAGATAATTAAATTAACAGCAGATTAATTTAAAACAAGAGTATTTGCTCTTAAAACATTAACAAGAGTACAATATAGTATTTTTTTTTAGCCACAAGATTACAAACTATAGTATATGGTTTTAAAACAACAACAACTCTGTTTAAACAGTCAACGTAGCATGTTAAAACTACAGTACATGGTTTTAAAATATTAAAATCCAGAAACAATGTCACAAGTTAAAAACAGCAACGTTCATTTTTATATCACTACAAAAAAAAAATTGGGTTTAGGGACGGATTTATCGTAAACTCATTCTTTATACCTTGGTTTAATAATGGATTTGGCTGAATAGCCTTTCTTTCTCCCGTCCAAGAGTGTTACTTAGAACAAATCATATATCTAAACATACGTCGTACCTTTCTTCCTAACACCCCCCAACCCCCATTCGTCCCTAATCCGTTAGGGACGGATAGGGACGCTCGTCCTTAAAACGGGCGTCTCTAACCAAATAGGGACATATATTTTATCTGTCCCTAAATAAAGACGGATGTTATCCGTCCCTAATGGTCAAAGACCATTAGGAACGGATAATTTGACCATTAGGGACGGATATAATCCGTCTTCAAATTTAGGGATGGATTTATCCGTCTCTAAACTGCATTTTTTTAATTTTTTTTATTTTTTTCCTGTTTTTCACATTTCACCTGTTTTACACTCAATATAGTCGTAGATAATATACCCGAAAGTGATAAAATTGCATTAATTAAAATAGAGATTCGATAAAATATCCGAACAGAAGACTAAATATCCGAACAAGATGAGATAGTGTGAAAGTATGTAGCTAGAACAACATAAGTACATGAGCATCTAAGAATCGGGAGGAGGCGGGGGTTGTTGGTTCGCACCGAACATCTGTTGTGCCATCTCATCCATCCGACGAGTGATACGATCTTGATTCTCTAGCAGTTGATCGATCGTTTGCTTGAGAGGATTCATCAGCTCATTCACCTGCTCTTGTGTGTAGAAATTTCCACGTGATGAGGATGCCTGAGACACGGAGAAGCTACCACCCGTCAATGCAGGGCCTAAACTGCCGATCCCATACACTCGACCCTTAGCGTCCATCGGGTTAACTTGGAAGAATATCTGGTCTTCTCTCGAATTGTGAGCTCATGACCGTCGATCATCCTCTCCTCCATGATCTGCTCCACCTCAGTCTACAATAGTGTAGTGCATACGAAATGAGATACAGTTTTAGGAAGATACGCTCGATATATAATACACAAATGCAAATGTGAACCTTAACAAAGAAACGTACCCCAATTAGCTCGGCCCTAGAATCAGTCCAGATGCCATTATTCATTTTTGCCTTCTTGAAGTGGTGAAGAGCAGTAGTGGGCTCCCCGGCATGGAGCTGAAGAACATGCAAACAAGTAGTAAGTTGTTAGAAATGAAAGCAAAAAACATATGTACAAATCATATTCCAAGTCATAAATAACATATATACTAACCGATATCGTGATGCTGTAATACAACCGCGACCCATAATGATGCTGAGTACCGTACCATCTCACACCTCGGTCAACCGGTTCGCTCTGTTCTTCGCCGCCGTGTCCCTGACAAAGGGATCCCTCCAGTACTCCTGCCAAAGTGCCCACTCATCATCCCCCATGAACTGCTGTAAAATCCCGAAATTTATTTCGGACCGTCTATTTGAATTCAATTTGAAAACGAGAAATTATTCTGACTTGAGTTGAGGTGCGAGATTTTATGAGTTATTATATTGTTTATCGATAAGTTGAGACGGACCTTATTGAAGTGAATCGGTTTCGTAAAGCCCAAATATTGAAAAGCCCATTGGTGTAAAAAGCCAATTAGGTTTTCCTTTTTGGTTATTGTCTTTGCTTCTTTCTTCTTCCTCCTCTCTACGTTATTTTTCTTGCTGCCTCCAATGCGATACCTAACTCCGCCCCATCTCCTCTCACCACCTCACCTACCGTTCGTCTTCCTCTTCTATTCTAGTCCCGGACGCCTGGATTTAGGAGGGTTGAATCAAGAAACTTGATCAGAAAACATAAAAGTCGAATTCGTGCTTTGCTTGAACCGATCTGTTGATATTTTGGAATGTTAGATGTTGTTTTTGAAGGAAGAGATGACGAGCAATCGTTTCTGGTAACCTTTGCTTGGATTGGGATGATTTCGGATGGATTTGGAAGTAATGGAATCGAATTGGTGAACTTCTATAATTTACAGGGACTAGTTTGAACGTTTTGAAAAGTATAAACCCTTGCATCTGAGAATTTGATGTGGTTAAGGACCTCCTCTGCAAATTGAAAGGTTTCTGTAATTTCAGTTTTGGCCCATAACCCGTAAATGCCTATCTTGCCCCTAAGCTCGCACCTAATTTACCCAAACCGCCATCACAGACTTATCACTTATTGTCTGCTGTTTTTGTTAACAACTCGTTTCCTAGCCCAGTTGGTTTGTTGGTTTTCTGCTAACCTGGAGGTCTCAAGTTCGAATCCTGCTGTGCCCAATATTATTTTTAAGCCTCGTTTGTGCCCAGAAAATTACCGTATTGCCCCTGAACGTTATAGAACCATAATTACGCCCTTCTACATTTTTATCCTATTTTTCCTAGCTCCAGAAAATTACCGTTTTACCCTTGTTACAATATTTCCCCAATTCCGACCTATAAAACCGTAGTAGAGACTAAGCGGGGTTTACAAGTGGTGTTTTGGATGAATGATGGTTTAAAGTGACTTTGGAGGATTCGATGTGCAAGCTATTGGAGGATCTTGCAGGTATTTAAGTATGACTTGGAATTGTATCGACTTTGAGGTAAGGGGAACTCTTGACACTTATGCTTTTATTTTCCAATATAAAATGTATATATATGTATAGTTTTCGATTGAAAAATAACTTATGGTTATTATATCATGTTATGGGACTTGATATAATAGTCTATTCAAAAAAAGGATCAAGTATGTATATCCCATAAAATGTTTTGTTGTGTGTGCGATTTTGTGAAAGTGATTTGATAAAGCATGGATTATGTGTACGTTTATGCTCATCGATATGCCTATGAAGTGTGTGACCCTTTCGAGGGGAATGTCGTTCTTTGGAGTACTCCCAGTGTTATGTGTGTGGACCCCTATTGTGTTAGGGGATATGTTATATGAAAGCCGGCCTGTGTGCCACCACGGTTTGTGTGGCCATAGTGTATATTTGATTCGAGCTAAATGTGAATAGTATATTGTGACATGTGTTCCATGCAAATGATTTTCGACTATGTTTGATATAAAATGGAGTGTTTATGTATGTAAACTTTTCATATGTACTTGATCCGGGTAAAAGTGCCAGGAGCTCACCCTTACACCTTTTTTTTTAGATATTTAGTAAGTGATCATACGAAGATACTTTGGAGTTGAGACGGTAGTCAGATGATGGATATGGAAAGACTATTTAGTAGTTGCTGCGACTCTGAGATTTCTATTGTATAAGATATTTGTACTGTTGGGATTGTTATTTTGTATCGAGGACTTGTAATATTATTGTATATGGGATTTTTAGATGCTCTGTTGTACCACTCCGAGATATTTTTATGTATTTGAAGAATAAATGAAGGATTCGTCTTGGCGTGAGCCCATCTCACGATAGACGGCCGATTGCGCCAAAGTGATTTGGTTTTGGGGCGTGACAACTGCGGCTTTACCCCAGCGGTTTTCATGTTTCTAACCATCCTCTTATAGCACTCTGATCCAACAGTCTCGAAAACAGGCCACAATTGGGGAATCAGGGCATTGAGAATGAAGTAGTACTTCTACAACATTTCCATAAGAAGTAGAAATCCCAAATAGGTTAATGAAAGTAGGAATTTATAGATAAACACAAGTACAGTGGCTAACATACCACGAAATAAGCACAACAAGTTCAGTAATGGTGACTAACATATCATCCAAGTACAGTGGCTAACATACCACTCAATCAGCACAACAAGTCACCCAAGTACAGTGGCTAACATACAGTGACTAATATATAGTGACTAATATATCACCCAAGTACATTGGCTAACATACCACTCAATTTGTCCTAAAATTTACTAACACAATGGTGACTAACATATCACCCAAGTACAGTGGGTAACATACCACGAAATCAGCATAACAAGTTCAGTAATGGTGACTAACATATCACCCAAGTACAGTGGCTAACATACCACTCAATCAACACAACAATTCAAAGAACAGTGACTAATATATCACCCAAGTACAGTGGCTAACATACCACGAAATCAGCACAACAAGTTCAGTAATAGTGACTAACATATCACCCAAGTACAGTGGCTAACATACCACGGGATAAAGCGTTGTAACATTTAAGCTTACCCGCATCTCATCAAAGTAATGGTGCTTCATCCGGTCCGGGAGCGTAGACCACTTCTCGCCTCCTTCACCCGGCTACTCCCTCCTGAGCCTTATAATCTTACCAAGATTTTCTCTTGCACCCTGTGGCCAAAGCCTGTTATAAATGAGACAGACATGAAACAAACATTCTTAGTAAATTCATGTAACATTTACTAATTATCTGAAGTTATGTTCTACAAATGCATAATAGTTACTTCTTCCCATTCGGGAACAACACCGGCTTCCCATTCCAAGTAGCACCGGGTGTCAGAACGGTGTAGGGACACCCATCAGAGGATAAGTCACCAAACATGGGTGACGTCCCCATGCTCGAGCCAGTGGGAGTCTCAGGAACCTGTGACTGGTTGTTCCCGTCAATGTCATAGCCGCCCGAAGGGCTACCCACATCACTGCCCGTACTAGGACCACCACTAGTAGCACTAGACACCGGAGGACGGTATGTGGACCTCTTCTGCCGCGGCATCTGCAAAAGCATACAACAAGTGTTAGTAAGAAAGACGAGATGAATTGGCAGGTAAAACATATACAATAGACACGTAATAAAGCATATATAACAAGTTTCAAGTGCTCGACTACCGTTCTAGGAGGCAAAAATTGTCTATTCCTACAATTGTTCGCATTGCAAGGGCACTTCATCATCCCCCGACTCAAACAAGTAGTCTGTGTAAGTGCAAAAGCAATGAAGGCTTCAACCCCTTCCACAAAACTAGATTCAATTCTGCCATTAACAGTGCGACAGTACATCCATGAACGATCGGGATTCATAATTCAACAATTAACCTGCGTCTCAATTTATTAGATTTATAACATGTATACCATTACGTATTTAGTTTCATTACAATTACAATTACATTTTTAATTAGGATACGTTAACAATTGGTAATGAATTACATGCATTTTACGATTACAATTCAACTTTCTAGTAGTTAAACTTCCATATATCTATTAACATTACAAATTGTAGATGAAAATATTAGTAATTGTTTTTATGTTAATACTCCAAAATTATATTAATATCACCAAAATCACCAAATTGTCTCCAAACACACAATTAAATCTTCATAATCCTAAATGCATTATCTGAAAATAGCTAAGTAAATACCCTACATACTTACAATCATACTAACATCATACTAGCAATCCAATTTCACAATAAATATATCAATTGCACATCTCAAAGCTAACCCAATACGTAATATAAGCTAAATTATCTACTACATACTTCTTATAAACATACAATTGATCAAATTAGTCGAAATTAACAAAATCCCCAAATTTTAAATAGTAAGGGTTTTAGCCAAAATACCTTCATTCCGGAGAAAATAGCGGATGAAAGTTTCAATTGATGCACAAGCCGAGCTCCTTGTCCCACGAGCTTCAAAACGAGTATAAGATTCGCCGGAATCGTCGAGATTTGGCCGGAAATGGCAAGTGGCGAATTTGAGAAGAGAGGAGGAAGAAAGAAAAGCAGTGAGCAAATGGGAATACTGCCCGCTACTTGTCTTTCTGTAATGCGGATTTAGGGACGGATAGCTATCCGTCCCTATTTAGGGACGGATATTTTATCCGTCCCTGACCCCACTTTTTTCTTTTTTTTTTTTTCTTGGTCAACTATTTTAGGGACGGATACCCTAATCCGTCCTTATTTAGGGACGGACTAGGGAGGGATAGGCCTATCCGTCCCTAGATCCGCCTATTCGTCCCTAATGTAGGGACGGATTTTATCCGTCCCTAAATCCGGTTATTCTTGTAGTGTATCTGTAACGGATCATTTTAAAAGTATACAGCACGATATTAAAACATCAATAAGCAGGCATAATGTCAGAAGCTTAAAACAGTAACATAGATGTTTATATATGTAACAGATCGTCTTAAAACTATGATAATTATTGCTATTTGAAATATCAAGCTGAATCGACATCATAAGCTAAAAACTGTGATATAGATGATTAAATCTACAACAAAGCTTATTAAAACTAGTATAATGCTTCGTAAAAATATTAAAATTTCCTTTTAAAGCAATAACAAACAGGAATATGCATATAGAAGCTTAAAACCACAATAATATGTTCACAGGAACGTACATAATTGATTCTCTGGTTCTATTTCTGGTATTATTTCTAGATCGGAAGAGTTTTCTTCTTCCTCGTTCTGGTTTTGTTGATTTAAACACTGTATCAGCTGGATCTGCATCTAGATGCAACAGATGAGTCAAAATTCCACACGGAATCCATTGAAACATGCACAAACACACAGTAGAAGCTATTTTCGAAAATAATAGCAAAAGAAACACGCACAAACACACAGTGAAATGGTTTTTCCTTACCTGATTCGCCTCCATAGCAGCTAGGATGATGAAATCCGGTGGAAACTAGGTTGATCGGCGTTATTCAAGGAGAGAGTGGTCAAGATGAAAGCAGCGAAACACAGTCACACCTTTTGTGTGTGTTTTTCTGTTTCCAGGTTTTTGCGCGTTTTGTTGGCTATATATAGGGAGCCTGTTCGGTTCATTTTAGGAGGCCGGTTGGATCGGAAACTGTTGTCTGGTTTCTAAGCTGGTTTTTGGCTTCTGAACCTGATTTTCCTGGCATATAGGAAAGTCTTACCTTATAGTATACTAACTCGAGGTTGTTTGGTATATATCTAAGACCTTGAGTTGTGTATAAAAAATAGTAGTACTTCACAATAAATTTCTTAATTAACGAAAATTCACGGTTTGAACTTAGAGATCATGAACTCCACATTTAAATATTTTATACTCCATATTGATGTGTCAAATCAAAGTTCTAAATTTGTTTTAAGCCAAGAGTTAATCCTAAACACTACGAAAACCTGTGGTGTAGTGGAGTTAACCCCGAGGTCGGTCTCGAAGGACTTAACTAAGCTGAGTCTTGTTTACGAATAGTAATTACAGTAAAGAAAGCAGTAAAAGAGTTTTTTGCTTCGGCAGCGAATTTGTCCTATATTATCTATCTACTTATGCAATCTAACTAGAAAATAGATTTATCTAAACGACAATGATATGATTAAGGAGCAGTAACGTGAAACAAGCTAGCTAGCAGGATACATACGATTCACAGGATAGATTATGCAAGTTGTCACAATCTTGAGTTTAAAAACGAATAGCACTAGTGGAGGCGTCAATTCCACTAGGCTATAATCAATCTAGCTAATCCTACTATTACTGTTTGCAACTAACTGTTAGATTGAAGCAAGACGAAAAACATTTGGGTGTATTGATTAAATGCTTAATCTAACAGTGATATTGACGGATTGCGCATCAAACGTAATAGCAAGATATGCGATTAATCTAAAAAGCACAAGTAATCTAAACCCGATGCACTTCGAATCACATAAACCCTAGCTAGCATGCATTGAATCAGTCACCACCCCATAATTGGGGTGTTTAGCTACTCAAATTATACGAAGACATAATCAATATTGTATATAAACAGACTCCAAACATAATCCAAAGCAATAAACAAAGATTCGAACGAATTGATACAATTTACCCTTCGTTGTCACAAGCCCTAGGTAGAATTGAAGAACTAAAACGAATCGATGCGAAAAGCTATGTAGATAATCTCCCAATCAATGTCAATCTTCGGATTACAAGATAAACGGTTCAATTACCTCCAATAATAGGTAGGTAATTGCCTTGGAAAGGTTCTAGGTTGAAAAACAATAAGAAGAGAAGAATAATAATGAAATTATGTCTAAAAGATCAAGAAAATAGGTTACATATAGTGAAAAACCCTCAAAATCATGTTCTGGGCCGAAAACGGGCAAAAAACGGCCCAAAAAGGCAACTGGCGTCGCCAGTCACTTACAGAAACATTCTGGCGGACGCCAGTTTCCTCCTGCAACGATTTTTTGCCTTTTTGGTCCTCTAAAAGTCGGAATTTGGAGATGATTCCTTTTTCAAAGTTGTAGCTCTTGGTCTTATCTACGCGTGGACACCAAGATCGGGTCAATCGGAGTTTATATGCAAAAGTTATGGCAAAAATGCCAAAGCTGCTCAATTGTAGTTCGAATCTCGCGCGCTTTCACATAAACGGCTCTAAAATCTTCGTCCGAACTCCGAATCCACTTCCGTTTCGACCGATCAACTCCTTTCTCAACGACTTTCAGGTCCATAAACTTCCATGCTTCCATTAATGCATTAAATGCACTGGTTTAGCCCTTGTTTTAATGGCGTTTTCACCAAACACCTACAAAACACTAATAAAACACATAAGAACTATACTTGAGAATTGCAATAAGACGGTAAAAAAGACCGAATGAGACAATGTAAAATCGAATCATCACCTATGTCCTGAAAATTTCATACATTAAGGTTGACGTGTAATTTTAGGTGAAAGTCTAAGGAAATGATAAAAAATAAAAAAGGAGAGAAAAAGTGTAATATTAATGACGAAATGTGTAATTTTTGTATAAAGTTGAGATTATTTATTATTTGTTGGGTGCGAGATAGCTTCCGTTTTTAGTGATGTACTCCCTCCGTCTCGGAGAAGCTGTCCACGTTACTGTTCATGCACAAGTTTTAAGGAGAGTAATATTATAACTCTATATAGTAATATAGTACATGTTAGGTTTACTTTATGACTTTATTGGAAGTTGGTTTGATTGTTTAAAATACTTTTTGACTTTTTTAGTAGTAGTGGAGGATATAAAATTATATAATTGTTAAAAAAATGGTAAAGAAATGAAGTGGACAACTCAACCGAGACGCCCAAAATGGCAAAAGTGAACAATTTCTATGGGACAGAGGGAGTATGAAGTTATGTGGAACGCCTAAAAAATGACAAAATGTATGAAGTTCCGCAAAACTGGGGAGTAACTTTTGCAGGCCCCACCTTAAATAATTATACTCTTTATAGTAATAAATAATAAATGAAATGATGTTCTATAAAAATAATTACATGTATGTTTTTCATTAAATGAAATTTCAATGCAAAATATTTATCCAAAGTTGAATATGATAGTGACGTTTAATTTGTAATCAAATCTTTTAGTTGTGTATGTTTAGTAGCTTGTCTAAATGCGAACCTTCTTGTTCAATTCAAAACATCCCTATCTAGTCAGTTATGTCCGAAACATCTTGACATGAAACTTTGGTACTTCTGTGATATGGAGGATTATCCCCTCTGCTTATTGTTTAACTGATTCAGTGATTTGATTTCTCTTTCGGTTAAAACATTCACGCTTTATTGTTCCACTGAATGATAGAGGAAAATATCAATTATTTTTACACATAACTACAATTAGGAATAAAACCGTTCTAAAAATATCTACTGGTCCCAATAACATGAATGTATATAATTTATATCGTAACAATATGACATTTGAGTTTCCAGACTTGTAAGAAATCTATCAAAAGACAGGGATAGAGTAAAGGTGATGTAGTTGTAGTACATAATAACAAGTACTCCCTCTGTCCCGGAGAACTTCATACATTAGGATTAGCGCGCAATTTTATGTGAAAAGTTAAAGTAATGTTAAAAAGGTGGAAAAAAGTGTACTTTCAATGGCAAAATATTTAATTTGAATGTAAAGTTGAAATTGTTTATTATTTATTGGGTGTAGAGTAGTTTTCTTTTTTGATAATGTATGAAATTCTGTGGGACGGTTAAAAATGACAAATGTATAAAGTTCTGCGAGACGGAGAGAGTAATGAATAACAATTGATAAGCTGTAAATATTTTTCGCTTACAAGTGTAATTATGTATCCAAAAAATGGAATGTTTTCAAACCACGAGACATCCAAAATTGCAACATTATTAGCGGGCGGAGGGATGCAGATGTTGTGTTTCTAGCAGATATCCAAAAAAAGAAAACATTTGAATTGAAATTTTCCAAGCATTCATTCTAATTGCTATTGAAGTATTTGCACTGTTCCGAGCTACACAAGAACGTAATCATAATAAAACTAAGATGATAATGATTTTATCACGCCGACAAAGTGTCAACACCTGGTAGCCTAGGCCTCAAACACTCATCTATCAGCCTTCTGAAGCTAACTTCTGTACTTCCCTTGCGATCCAGAAAGCGCAAACGAGAACACAGCACTAAGGTTTTATACGGCTTAAAATGTTCAAACACCGTAGGATCTCTATCATAATCCTGATCACAAGGAATACACAGTTTATGCCAAACAATAATTATCTAAAAGCATCAAGAGATAAAAAATACTAGTGTATTTAGTAGAGAGGGGAAAACTATTTCATGCTTCGAGAAACAAACTAACCTTTTCAGTTATCACAATAATTGGCTTTTCAGCAAACTTGGATTCAAGTGCCTGGAGCTTTGTTGTTACCATCTGGATATCCTAATCTTGCATAAAGCGTGAAAGTCAGATGTAGTTTATGGAACAAACAGAATGGAGATGCACAATCAGGAGATGTAAAGCGTAGACAAACACCAATTCTCATTCTCACGGGCCAACTCAAACATTAGAACCAAAATGAAGGTGAAAAACAATTGGCTGACTTCATAGCAAAAATGTTTATTTTTGTTTAAGTACTTTTTACGCCAATTTTTTTTTCTCGAAGGAAAAACAGTGAAATGTGAGTTCTCATGTTATTTTGAAGGTCTCTGAATGCTAAACCGAAAGCAAGTGGAAGTTTGTGGATGGTTTAAAGACCAATCGGAGAAGTAAAAATCGCACAGCACATACTATCCTAAATTTCAATCATTGCTTCCATTGTTTCAGGGTTTTAACCCTAGTTCACAATTAACAATCAGCATCCTCATTTTCACTCTGGAGCACCAGAATTTAACAGAATGAGAATTGACTGCAAAAATTTGAAGATCATCCTCCAAAATCAAATGAAGGCTTTTCACATCTTCCAAAATATTAGGTAGTTTTCTAGGTCGTGTTTACCTGCTTCCGTGGTTTGCAGTCCACTACTAAGGGGTTTACCCAATGCGAACCACCCAAATGGTAGTGGATGCAGTTTCCCACGCCATCCAAAAAAAGGGGTTTTGGAATTCGCCATATGTAAAAACTGATTTTGATCGAATCATGGACGCGTTTTATGTTTTTATTGTCTGATGATTTCCATAGACCATAGCAACATGTAGCTAAATTAGAAACTAATATAAATATAAGAAAACATGAACGAAAAAAATAAAAAAGAGAGAATAAAAAAGAAAATGAAAAAAAGTCAAAAAATAATATTGAAAGGGACATGTGGAGGAGAAGACCACACAGCATTCCCCACGGATCAACATAGCTCACCCATCTCCAAGAGTATCTTGGAGATGGTTAGTAAATAAACGTTAGGAAGTGGATACTATATACATCCATCTGACATTAGTCTTTTGTAGGATTGAACACCAAGAAACTCATTGTGTGACTAAATTTTGCTAAACCACAGACTCTTTTGTCTCCATCAGTTTGGTCACAATTTACATTGCCTTTATAGTGCTAAATATTAGATAATTTCGCTTAAATCTCAAACAGTTACTTTAAATTTCTTGGTATTACTCGCTTTCTCAGCGTACAAGTGTAGACTAAATAAATTTATTTAAAAACGCTAAGAACACAAGAGATCAATCTCAAGTTCAGTCTTAAAAATTACAATGTTTTAGTGCAAACAAGAGGATTAAATTAAATCTGAATATTAGTCGGCCTCTGAAGATTGGCCTTTTTGTGTGAAGTGATACCTAATGCTTCACAAACTGTGTGGCATAGCGTCAAAGCTAGCCAAGACTAAGTTAAAGGTTTTGGTTACGCCTGTCTTGCCATTTAAGCTCACTTTTACAGTGTTTACTTTAACTTGCTTTCAACTCCATTAACCAATTTCTTTCTCTTTCTAGCCTACTGTTTCTTTTTCTGTATCAATCACATCAATAAAACAACCTTTAAATCAATCAAACAACCTTAAACCAATCAAATGACCTATAATAAAAACAAAACATCACCTCTTTCTTATGCACATCACTTCACTCTTACACATTCTAATATACAACCCTATAAAAAAACCAATAGTAATAGACCTTTAACTCCATACTAAAATAAGACATATACCTTTGGTAGGAATAAATGGTGATCGGTAAATTCCAGATTATCCAAGTGTGTTGGTCCCATCTGCAGACAGTGAGGCTAAAACAGTGAGCTAAAGCAAAGGCTAGACAGGATACTGCAAAAAGAAACATATGAATGTTGGAAGTACCATCTTCATCCTCTGAATGAATGAATCAGCACAACCAATGCCGGAAATGCATAGCACGATGCTATTACATAAGGTGTTCAGTGAAATGATAGAGGAAGTGTCTCCAGCTGATAAAAAATGTGTTGGAGCCATCTCAGTGTAGTATATTGGACAAGATCTTTTGGCTTCCAAGATAGTTGACTCCAAGGCTTCAATATATATATTCTTTACCTGCCAGGCCGAGATATATCAGAACATTGGAATCACCGTTTGATTTATACATGGTACCGACACTGGGATTATGTAGGAAGGGAATGACCTAAAGGTAGCAACTTTTGTTAGAAAAGAGTCCAAAAGATCAGAAGGCATTAATAAAAAATACAATGGGCTACTTCATTGAAAGCCAATGGAACTATGGAAGTTACTCATAATCAATCTAACCCATGAGAGTTTAGTCTAGTACACAAGGTTTTACGCTTTTAGCTATAAAAGAGTGTTTATATTCAAGAACCTTTTACCAGTGGTGAAATAATCTCGAGATTACAGTTGGTGGAGATATACAAATACTAGAGAAATAGAGACCAGTGATTTACAATGAAGCAGATGTTGTGAAATTAGAGAAGCTTTGTATGCATTGAAACATAATTCATCTTCTGTAATTGAGGATTCGTGCATAAATTGGAACAATTTCACTTGAAACAAGGTGTTGAATCTTGTGAAGGGAAAAAAAAAGGTGTCTGGTTCCACCATTGTGAATGGGAAAGCGGCCACCCATTATAGTAGACCTGATAAGCAATTGAACAAGTCACAAGTGATTAAAAACCAAGGCCAGACCCAGATTAATTGAATATAGGTGCATAAGAATCAATTTATCACAGGAACAAAATAAGAATGTCTCATTTGAAATATGTTTTAAGTTTATGAAAATATGTGTGCACCAAATGAGACAAACTGCCGGGGAATCAAGGCAATGTGCTAGTAATGGTGCATCTAACAGATTTTGATTTGATATAAGAGGAGAGCCTCTTTAAAAGGCTGGATCTTCTGCCATTTTAACTCCTCTCAATCTCCTCCTTTTTAGGCCAACAAAATTCTATAAGAGGATAAATGTTAACTTAGAAAGCAGTAATACCACATAGAATAAAGACAAGTGTTACATAGGAGAAAGAAAAATTAATAAAATAAAATATTGAAGATGTTTTCAAAATATGTAAAGTTGGTAAGCAGATAACTCAACTCTTGAGATTTAGGAGAACACCAGCAAGCAAGAGCTTGCCAATTGAACTTCTATCTATTTTTGCTGAAAGTATTGCAACTTTTGGCAGATCTAAATAAGTTCAATATGTGTTTGCTGTTTCTAGGAAAACATGTAGCCTTGAGAAAATTAAAACAAAATAAAGTAAACATTTGTAAAGGTAATGTTTATTTCATGGGCGGCAGTTGAAGTTGTAGTAGTAGAAAGAAAGAGAAACGGGATAACTGAGTGGGAAGGAGAGTTCAATCCAAAATAATAAAAGGAATTCAGCTTCTTCTAAACAACACATGGAAAGAACAGACCCACACCTAATTTTGTTTCTTTACTAGTGATTCATCAAAATGCTGTTGCGTGTTGATGATATGATAGCTGTCATTGTCACTTCTGCTGCTGCTAGCAAGATCTAGAGGAAGGCAGGCATATAAATGAAGGTTTGGATAGGGAAAACAATCTACCCAGCAGAGATAAAGGAAGATCTAATCATCTAAAAAAACTTGCTCATTCAGCTCTTTTGAGATGTAGCATAACCATTAAGATAAGTGGTCCACCTGCAGGTCATTTGATGCTATATTCCACAGTTCCTAAAAGCAATTAATTCAAGAAAGATAAAAAAAAGTTACATACCAAACAGGAAAGTGTAGTTAAATCTGATAACTTTGTATATGGGGCAGTCTTTAGCACGAACCACTGTTGTATACTGTCTTTATGGAAATAAGGCCCACGTTCCAGCTTCCCAATATCTTCTCCATCCTTGACACTTCTTGCATAAACTAACAAAAGCAGAGCAAGAACATAGGTAAAATATGATATAATATTCGAAAATTGTAATTTGCATTTAGTCTATGACACAAAGCAAAGTTTGACAGTGATGGAACATGATATACTTTATGTAACTCATGAGAGGGGTGAATGAGACTGGAAATGGTAGGAATTTTCTAGACTTGTCCCATACTTCTCCACATGGTATGCATCTTCAAACAACTCATAATGGTTTCTTCATTGTACCCTGTGTAGATATTCCAGGGGCCAACTTCTGGAATAAGAAGTAAGTCTACATACCATACAATGGATGTTAGGATCAATAATATGAAAAATTTTACCAATTACCTCATGAGCCTAGTATTTGTTCTTGTCACATATACCACCTCCAAGTGTTAACAAATAGTTTGCACATGGAGTACTGTAATTGGTAATTTTGATATATTAATATTTTCGTTGTGTCACATGTAAATGACCTTACTGCTATTCAATTCTTGTTCTGAGAGTTTGTAGCCCTTAGAGGAGTATATAGGTAAGGTCTCCATAGGGTTATATAAAAAAAACAATTATGGTCATCTCACAAAACATAAATATGTGGAGAAGAAGACCATCTGAGACAGCCCTGTAGTATTTGTTGAAGTATGTTTTTTTCCTACTATTTCTGATCTCATCATCACCCCACGCCACCCCAACCCCGCAACTGAAATGAAAGACTTCATGTCCCATTACTGTCAATTTTTCTTTACTTTAAGTGTAATAAACAGAATGCAAATATCCGTTCTCGGATATCATATCATGTGTTATGTTTTTGCTCTCCTCCACTATATGATGCAGGAAGGATACAAGAACAGATAAGATATCAAGAACCTGCAATGTGGGCATAATTTCTGTCAAGGCCGCATTCAACATATCAACTCAAGCTAAAGAATTTGCGCGTCGTATGCAAAGGTATAGATTTCAAATGGCAACCTTGACATATCTCATGCTACGACACTCGTTTGACAATCAGATAACAAATTTAAACTATACGGAGACTTTCTGCATGCATATTGACATGTTATCAACAATTACAAATGGAATTTACTCATATACCAGATCTGCATGATGGACAATGACAATATCAGCTCGACTGAGTGACTTTAACGGTTCCCTTAGAGGCCCAAGTGGAAGTAATTGACAATTCCCCCATGGCATCATTCCATTGACCATCACAATCTCAAGATCTCTCCCTACACATAGATGCTGTACTCCGATATTAAATGTTCATAAAGAATGAATGCATGAAAAATCCAGTATATTACAATCTGAACTAACTACTATGAATGTAATTCCATTTAGAATCAAACCAGCAGATAGCGAGGGAAAACAGCAATAGTTACCTGCATCCCATCATCAAGAATAACAGCCCCAATCCTGGCGGCGCAGGACAAATTTTGAGTTCCCTTTCCAGATATGTTTTCCTTTGAGCTTACATTATTCTGATTACTCACATAGCCATATCGTTCAAGGAAATGGGAAGCAGTGGCAACTCGGTTCGCACCTGCAGCAACTCTAGCCGATGTTCCCTGCAGTTGCCTTGCAAGCATTCTCACTTCATCACCACCACCATAACCCTGGAAAACACAACATGATGATAATACAGCAGCACCTTTGGTCCAAATCAGTCACTGTCCTAAAATTAAAAAACTGTATGTGCTGCACATCTCAATGCCAATCCTCGTCTAATTGATGCACAAGTAGTGGTATGCATTCAATATTCATTTATAGTAGGAAAATATTCGAATGGTTTGAAATCTTAGCGAAACTGATAAAAATAAACACACCAAGATGAAATGAACATATATCATTTTAGAGCCCATATAGATTTATCATTTTTTTCCTTCAAAAATACTTATTACAAGAAGTACCGAAATGCATCCTGAGGCAAAGATTGATTGTTCCCAATAATCTGACTTAGGCTTCGGGAGAGAGTTTGGAGAAAGGTAGAAGGTTTTGGGAATAAGTTGCTTTCTAGAGCGGGTAAAGAGATTCTTATTAAGTCGGTTCTTCAAGCAATCCCAACTTATGTTATGGGTTGCTTTCGCCTTCCTGATTATCTTTTGAGCGAAATTGAATCTATTATTTCTAGATTTTGGTGGGGTGATGGTAGGCATAAGCGGATCCATTGGATGAATTGGCATACTTTATGTAACTCTAAGAGAGATGGAGGGATGGGTTTTAGAGATCTTAGGTGCTTTAATGATGCAATGCTTGGCAAGAAGATTTGGCATATACTTGAGTTTCCTGATTCTTTATTAAGTAGAGTTTTCAAGGCAAAATATTTTCCGAATTCTGATGTGTTGGATGTGGTTCCTAACGGTAATTCTTCGTTTATTTGGAAAAGTATTTGTAGTGCTTTACCTCTTATTAGGAGTGGGGTGCGTTGGCGGATTGGTAATGGTACGGGGGTGGATATTTGGCGAGATAGTTGGCTTCCTAGGACACATGGTTTTCGGCCGTTTACTCCTAATTTGCAGAAAATTACTGAAACTTCTGCTTCCAGTCTTATTAATGCTGATACGGGTTCTTGGGATGAGGACCGCATAAGATCTTTATTCTGGGATGAGGATCGACAGGTCATACTTCAAATTCCCATACCAGCAGCTCATGTGAGGGATATTCGGGTGTGGCATTTCACGAAGAATGGGCTTTTTTCGGTTCGGAGTGCGTATTGTTTGGCACGTACTATTAAGCAGCAGCATATTAATAATAAGGGGGGACAGAGTAGTGCTACAGTAGATGCAAATTGGACCTGGCTGTGGAAAATTAATCTCCCAAGCAAGATTAAAAAAATTTTGTGGAGAGCCTTAAAAAAAATCTTTACCCACGTTAGATCAATTGCAAAAGAGGGGAATTGATGTGCTGAACATTTGTCCAGTTTGTAAAGATCATTCAGAGTCTTTGCTCCATGTTTTGAAGGAATGTGCTTATGCTCGTTTATTTTGGGCTTTATCGTGTTTGCCTAATTCTTCACTGTATACAGATTGTGCAAACCTGGGCGAATGGGTGGAACAGGTGCGGCGGAAAGTTACAATTGAGGAATTTGAATTCTTTGTTTGTTCAAGTTGGAGTTTATGGCATAATCATAACAAGAAAGTGCATGAAGATTCCGTCCATGATCCTAGTCAGTCTGTTGATTTTGTCCATCGGTACATTATTCGATTCCATGAAGCTCAGCAACATTTCTCCAGAGTGCAACCGCCAGAAGATCAGTTATCGTGGACTGCACCACCAACCGGAGTCTACAAGGTGAATTTCGACGCGGCTATTACAAGAAATCCGGAGGGTGCTAGCTTGGGTGCTGTGGTTAGAGATTGTAATGGTTGTGTTTTGGCTTGGGAAATACAAAGAATTGAGCACATACAATGTCCAGAAGCTGCAGAAGCATATGCCGCAAGATTGGCTGTATCTCTAGCAAGAAAGATTTATTTGCGCAACGTGATTATA
Source organism: Plantago major (assembly GCA_026545765.1). Classification (NCBI taxonomy): domain Eukaryota; kingdom Viridiplantae; phylum Streptophyta; class Magnoliopsida; order Lamiales; family Plantaginaceae; genus Plantago; species Plantago major. Next base: position 36,484,253 of record CM048842.1, read on the forward strand.
GAGGGAGATTGCTTGAATATCGTCCAACAATTGCAGCAGCCAGATCATTCTTTTGCCATTGCAGGGGGTGTTGTGGAAGAAACAAAACATGTAGCTGGTTTGTTTGATTCAGTCTCTTTTAATTTTGTTCGAAGAAACCGTAATAAGGTAGCATTTGGCTAAACTTGGTGTAGGTGATAGACTTGGTTTTTCAATTCTTCCCTGTACCAATTTGGATGTAAACTGATTCTGGTTCAATATATTGCCTTCCTCTCAAAAAAAAAAAAAAAAAAAAAAATCTGACTTAGCAGTCACATAAAGTTTCAAACATAAATAGACACACAAGCAGGGAAAAAATCTGAGTATTGGAGACATTTAATCTAATTTAACATAGGCACAAAAATTGTAGCAGAAACATGAAGACTGAAACATTAAAAAAAAGATTAGAAAAATGGAATTCCATAGTAAAAAGAAGGTTGGGGTACACCTACCCGAGTGAGAATTAGAGGTGAAATACTCGAATCGGAAAGAGAGCGAGCTAGAAACTCGACCATGGGGGTTTTCCCATTGCCGCCCCATGTCAAATTCCCAACACTAATTACCGGCACAGGCAACCTAAAACAAAGAATCAAAGAATTAAAGAAAGAAATGAAGAAGAAGAAGAAGTTGCTGAATGAAATCTACCTACCTGTGTTTGGTGAGGATGTTGAGGCGGTAGAGGTGTCGACGGAGGAAGAGAGCAAAGGTGTAGAGAGAGGAGGCAAAAGAAAGGAGAGGGGTGAGAGAGAGCTGTACAGGTGACAGAATGGATGATCCTCTTTCACAACCTCCACGACTGTACGCTATTTGCTTCACTGCTCTTCTCAATTCTTCCATTCCAACAACAACTCAACAACTGCAACCCCTTATTTAATAGACCTACCCGTCATTGTATTATTCTCACCGAGTCCGTCTTGCTAAACAGTAGGGGTGAACGAGGGCGGATGTGAGTGGGTTTTTTACGAAAATTAAATCGACCCGTCTATGGTGGGGATTATAATTATAAATTGAGGTGGGTGGAATATTTTTTTAATCCGCGGTGGTTCGGGTGATAAAATGACGGGCGGGTGGCGGGCGGATTGGCGGGTGAATATAGATAAAAATAGATGTGTAGTATAAATTTGCAACTTGTGCAGAAGTAGATGTGCAAGAAAAAAATAAATAGCAACAAAGAGCATGTTCTGAACAAAGAGGGTAGTGATTCTTTTGAAGTAGTTATTCTTCTTTACTTAATTTTAAAGATTTTCACATATTAATGGATTAAATGTTGACCCGAAAAGTTGCCAACTTATGTTATTTTGCTTGAATACATAACATAAGCTGAGAAGAACGAATGGCGAGTGCAAAAATGAAGACGAAATAATGCTTAAAGATAAGAGTTGTAGGCTCACTTAAACTATATATATATTCAACGACATATGAATCTGAACTTCTGGCATAGTTCTCATATCTTGATTCACAAACATATACCTACATACATACATAAAATGGTATGAATTGGTGAGTTTAACCATCCAACCCAATTAATGGTGAAAAAAAATTAACCCACCACACATTTTATAAAACAAATAGTTGGCGGGTGCCGGTGAAAGGCGGGCGGGTGGGTTTTTTCACAGCCCTACTAAGCACCCTCTCTCTCTCTCTCTCTCTCTCTCTCTCTCTCTCTCTATATATATATATATATATATATATATATATATATATATATATATATATATATATATATATATATATATATATATATATATATATCCACACATTTTATAAAACAAATAGTTGGCGGGTGCCGGTGAAAGGCGGGCGGGTGGGTTTTTTCACAGCCCTACTAAACACCCTATATATATATATAATCGGAAGTTTCAGCATTATCTGATTGTATTTGGTTAAATTGATAATCCTCTTCTTCAGTATTTTCTTCTTCATCAGAACTTATTTCAGAAATTATATTTAAAAGTTGGTTTTTCAATTGTTCGTCTAAAACTAGTTCTTGTATCTTTTGTCTTACTCTACAAGTGTTGGCATAGTGTCCAGGGGTCTTACATTTGTGACAAATTATTTTCTCTATTGAAGTTCTTTCTTTTTTCTTATAAAAATTATTCTTTCTTTTATTTGGTTTATAATCTTGTTTATAATTTGGTTTATAGTCTTGCCTATTAACTCTTTTGTGAAAATGCTTTTTCTTGTAGGGTTTTCTATCATGGCTTTTATGATGAATCGGAGTTTTAAATTTGTCAAAACCAAACTGTTCACACCAGCTTCCCAATTCTTTTCTACTTACAATATTTTGTTTCTTTAATTGGGATTTTAACTTCAAGTCATTACAAATTTGTAGGCCTGTTATGTTTATTTGATTAATAATTTCTCCGTAAGGCATTGTCTCTATATTTTCATTAATGCTTTTAATTTTTTCCCTTACTTTTTCTGCAAATAACTTTGGTAAACCTGAAATAAATTTTTCTTTCCAATAATAATTATTTGGATCCTCTCTTTCGTAAATTTTTGTAAGGAACACGTCTTTGTACCATTTAAAATCTTGAAGTTTTCTAGATTTTAAATTTTGTAAAATCTCTGTGTTTCTCTCAGTGTACCAGTTTGGATCTCCGACAAAATGGAGTAATATAGTATAAATGAGGGAAGTTACTGCTACTGAAATTTGGTTACCATTTTCATCTAAAATTGGTATCCCATCGTCATCTTCCTTGATACTATCTAGAATTGCATTTTGTTCTAATGGTATAAGAGAATTATCCCACCATCCTTTTAATTGACCATTAAACCCTAAAATTAAAGTTTTTGCACAATCAACCTGTTTCATTGTATTACCATATATGTTTGATATGACCACCATTTCTTGACAAATTTTTATAATAATCTGATACTAGACCATCTATATTCCATTCATAAATTGTTGACCCATTAAATGTCCTTTGTGAGTGTGTTTCTTCTAATTGTATATCTGGGGGTGTTGGTCTAGGATAAAAAATTTTATATTCTGGTTTTACAACAGGAAAAATATGATTACTATCTTCAGACTCATTATCTGAATTAGTGGCTTCTAGTGGTTTTTTTTAAAGTGTTTAATTTTTCTGTACCTAAATCTCCTAACTTAGAATTTATCTTTTGTAGTAACTCAGTTTCCGTTAACTTTGGTTTGTACTCATTAATTTTGAAAGGAAATTTGTACATTTGTTTTTCTGGCAGACTTTGTTCTTTACTTGTAGAAGCTGCTTTTGTGTCAATTGGAGTTTTACTACCTAAATTCTTTTCTATAGCTCCTTCTATTCTCTCTAATTGTTTTCTTAGACAATGTAAACCTATATTTGTATAATTTCTTTGCTTCATTCCTGACTCATCATCTTTAATGTTGGTAATAACTGGTGTACAGTCTATGACATCAGCGAAAACTTTTGTTCTAACAGGTTCTAAAGGAGGGAATTCATTCGAGACACTTGACCCATCTTGCTTTGTAAAATAACTCTTCGTTTTAGATAAAACCAAAAGTTTATTATCTCCAAATTTGTTAAAGAAATAAGTAAAAAATGGTATATTTATTTGTGCAATAATCATCAGTTCATACCATTCATTTCTTATGGTATTTCTTTGTTTTTCTGAAAATGTTTCCATGAACCACTTTCTATCCTGTTTATACTCATAAAATCTTTTCTTAATGAAATTTTATCTATGCAAAATTCTTTTTTCAAAACATAAATGCTTGAAAGATTTGGTGAAGTTGGTCTATGTTCTTCTTGTTGATCTAAATCATTTATGTCATTTTGTGAAGTATAAACCTGTCATTATATATCTATCGTCCTTACTCCTTGAAAATCATGCTTATCTTTTTCAAAAGGACTAAAGGAATTTCTAAGGGAACTACTTCGAGATAAATAACCACTACTTTTTTGTGGGCTATAACCTCTAAATGACATAGAACTTTGTCTGTTAAATCTTATACTAACCCCTCCATCTGGGTGGTCTACTATATTTTCTATTTAATTTTCTATTGGTTGGGATCTTGGTATCGTTCGGATAAGCGAGAACTGTGCTTCGTGAAGATTAACATTTTTCCATTCTATAGTTTTAGGGACTGTAAGATTAGACTTTGACTTATTAATTTCCCAAAAAATGGTTTGTCCAGAAGGTTTTTCATAGTGTACTGCTTTGACATTTAAACCCGTATTCATAACTTTGTAATGTATTCTATAAAATATCTCATATATATGAGAACCATGCTTCATTTTGTAATTATGAGTTTTTACATTTAAAGTAAGAATATCTAAAATATGCGGGTCACTTAAAGATATGGTAAAATTCGGATAACAATTAAAATAAATTGGTCCATTACAGAGACTTGTTTCAATTAATCCTAAAAGGGAATCTTGAAAATCAAAATGTCTAGCATCTCTAAGTGCAACAAAAATGCTAGTATCTAATCCTTCTCTTGTTAAAGGTTTAATAGCAATTAAATAAGACCTATATGTAAGAATTTGTATCCACTGGCTATATGCTTTCTAATTGATTTTTTAGTGAATAAATGTAAAGTTTGTTGATCACTTACTAAAGGAAGGACTTGTTCTTCTGTTTTTATAGTATAAGCCGATCTAAAATCTAATAAACCTTGTTTATATATTGTACTTTTATCCACATTAGGTGGTTTCCAGTTAAATAAATCCTTGTCTTCCCAAGTATTTTCAATTGTAGATACTATATTGTCACTAGTATCTGGTAAATCAGATAATGCTGAAACTTCCGATTACTCAGAGGACTATGAAGACACCTGTTTTTGTACCCCTGATCAATTGGGAAAAAGTATTTGTAATTGCGAAAAGAAACTTTTTGTAATAACAAAACAAAGTCATTATGAGTTAATTTTCGAAATGATAGACCAAGTAAAAGATCCCCAACAAAAAGATAATTATTTAAAGAAATTAAAAGATATGGTTTTGGAAGGAGGACAAGGGCCTTCTGCTCCAATTAAACAAAAAACAGATTTCAAAGATATAATAAAAATATTTAATACCAACAAAACAAGTAACATCTCCATTAATGATATTCAACATGAGATTAGGGAAGTTAAAATAGAAATACGACAATTAAAGCAAGAAAGTGAACAAATGAAACGAGAAATTTTGATTTTAAAACTAAAAGATGAATTACTAAAAGAGGAAAACACCACTGATGAAAAAGAAGAAAATAATTCAGAAAAAGAAGAAAGTAATGAAGAAAAATCTTTTATAAATGCTATATCACAAATTTCTTACCAAAAATGGTATGTTAAAGTTAAATTGTTATAGGAAACTTTATTCTAGAAACAGTTGCCTTAATGGATAGTGGGGCTGATATGAATTGCATACAAGAAGGATTAATACCTACAAAATATCTGGAAAAATCTAAGGAAAGATTATCAACTGCAAACTCAGAAAGACTAAAAATAAATTACAAACTTTCAAATGCACATATTTGCAATGACGGAGTTTGTTTCCGGGCAATCTTTATTTTAGTAAAAGATCTAGACACTAAAGTCATTCTGGGAAACCCATTCATGTCAATGTTGTTTCCTATACATGTAGACAACAAGGGAGTAGAAACCATAGTTTTAGGAAAGAAAATACTTTTCCAATTCCAATATCCTGTGACAAACAGAGAAATAAACCTTTTACAAGAAACTGGATTTTTTCAAAAAATAGAAAATAAAGAAAAACAAATTATGCATCTTAATGAGGAACTAAGTTTTAAAAGAATTGAAGAAAAAATAAAAAGCCCAATTCTACAGAAACAAATTTTAACCTATCAAAAGAAGCTAGAGGATGAAGTTTGTTCAGAATTTCCCACAGCTTTTTGGGATAGAAAAAGACATATTGTAACCGTTCCTTATGAAAATTATTACGAAGAAAGTAAAATTCCGACTAAGGCTAGGCCTATACAAATGAACCAAGAACTGTTAGAACATTGTAAAAAAGAAATTTCAGAATTATTAAAAATAAAAATCATAAGACCAAGCAAATCACCATGGTCATGTTCTGCATTTTATGTACAAAAGAATGCTGAACTTGAGAGAGGAACTCCTAGACTAGTTATAAATTATAAACCGTTAAACAAAGTCCTCAAATGGATCAGGTATCCAATTCCAAATAAAAGCGATTTGCTTAAAAGACTTTATAATGCTAAAATATTCTCCAAGTTCGATATGAAATCCGGTTTCTGGCAAATACAAATTTCAGAAAAAGATAAGTACAAAACAGCTTTTATTGTTCCGTTCGGACAATTTGAATGGAATGTTATGCCTTTTGGATTAAAAAATACTCCTTGAGAATTCCAAAAGGTCATGAATGATATTTTCACTCCTTACACTACTTTTACAATTGTTTATATTGATGATGTTCTAGTTTTTAGTCAAGATATAGAACAACATTGGAAACACTTAAATATTTTCCTAAAAGTCATAAAAGAAAATGGTTTAGTTGTCTCCGCAAGAATAATAAAATTGTTCCAAGTAAGCATAAGATTTCTCGGACATCAGATTCATGAAAGTACTATTATACCAATCCAACGGTCTCTAGAATTTGGGGACAAATTCCCGGATGAAATAAGAGACAAAACCCAATTACAAAGATTTCTCGGATCATTGAATTATGTAATATATATATATATATATATATATATATATATATATATATATATATATATATATATATATGAGAGAGAGAGAGAGAGTCCCGAAAGTCCCCTTCAAATGTTAAAACTAGACAAGTATAAATTTTTTCTCGACTTGATTTTTTATGGTTTTTTGCGGATCTTTTGACCCGGATTCATTAAAAACGGATCAAGTATAAATAAGAAATTTACCATATTCCTAGACAATGTAATGTAAAAACTAGAGAATTTCTCACATAAACTAGACAATATAATGTAAAAACTAGACAATATAATGTAAATTTAATATCATGTAAAAACTAGAAAATCCTTTCATAAACTAAACAATATAGTGTAAAAACTTACAATATAGACAATTATGTTTCACTGAGTAAATTTCTGGATAAGTATAAAACTAGACAATTCATTTACAAAACTAGACAACTCAGTTACAAAACTAGACAATATCATCATCAGTTCAAAAACAATAATTTTTCTTCGATTGTTTTAGTTTCTTCAGAGCATTCTTCTTCAAATCATCCAATACACCCTCTTCAAAAATAATCATCAGCAGAAGGTCTGTTAGATCCTTGCAAGGAAAAGGAGTTCCTTGGAACAGCTCTATATGCTTGATCAGAAAAACGCCACAGTCAGAAATTTCAAGTTTACCAGTCCAATCAAGCTTGACAATTTATACAAAAAAACATAGAACATTTATACAAAAACTAGAGAATCCCTCTCATAAACTAGACAATATAATGTAAAAAACTAGAGAATTCCTCTCATAAACTAGACAATATAATGTAAAAACTAGAGAATTCCTCTCATAAACTAGACATATAATTTAAAAACTAGACAATTCCTCTCATAAACTAGACAATATAATGTAAAAACTAGACAATATAATGTAAATTTAATATCATGTAAAAACTGGAGAATTCTTTTCATAAACTAAACAATATAGTGTAAAAACTAGACAATTATGTTCATGTTTGATAATAAAACTAGACAATATTTCGTAAAAACTAGACAATATCCTCTAAAAACTAGACAAATATGTTGAGATCAATTAGTAAATTTGATAGTTGAAGGTGAAGGTGAAAATGTAAAAACTAGAGAATTCCTAGAAATATAATGTAAAAACTAGATAATTCCTCGCATAAACTAGACAATATGATGTAAAAACTAGACAATATAATGTAACAACTAGACAGTTTCACACAAAAAATTCAGAAAAATCTATACCATGAAAAACTAGACAATATATGCAAGAAACTAGACAATTTATGCAAGTATTTATGAAAGATTTTGTCCATCCAACGAAGAAAAGAATTCTGGATCCACTCAACATTCTTCTTACTCATACACAAGTACACAACAGAAACACCAAACTCGTGATATTGCCTCTACTGTCCATAAATCACTATCACCACGCTTGATCTAAGCAACACATTTTTCATCAAATTTAAGCACGTGAAGCAATCGGAGCAGTCAATTTGGCAGATTGCTAATACAAAATGATAGGCGATTATGAGTTCAGGCGAAATCATACCTGAAATTAATCTGGATCAAGCAAATAGGGGGGAATATGGTGGTAATTCACTCTGATCGATCTCGATCTCAACTCCTCGGATCGATCTCCGATCTCAACTCGTCCATTCGATCTCCGATCTCAACTCCTCATTTTGACTTCATAAACAATCAGTCCACAAGTTCGATTCAAAAAAAATCTAAAACGGAGAATATGCATGTTAAAATAGTAGAATGAAACCAAAACGGAGATGATGAGATGCAAATCGAACATCAAAACTGAAAAAAATAGATTGAATAATAAACAAGCATACCAAATCAGAAAACAATGATGAGAATCTGAGCATCTGCAACTTGAATTAGCAAAATTGAACCAACAACATTCCTTCAGCTTCATCTTCTTCCGACTTTTCAGCTTCGCCTTGAGTAGAACCACTTGTATCCTTCTCCACCACCTGATTCTCGTACTCCTCGACGGTTTCCTTCTCTGCAATCACAGCAAACTGAAGATAGGGTGAATCAACACAGCAGAAAACTCAAAAACCCTAACTACACAGGTCATAATTTGATCGCAAAGCTCAAAACGAAGGAAATCGATGCAAAGGAAAGAGAACCGATTTGAGAGAAAACGTCTGAACACTACAATGAGAAGAGGAATTAATGGAATAAAAAAGGAAATAAAGGGAAAAGGGCCTTTTATACTGAATATGGGACATTAACCGCTCGACCCGGATCCAGATCCAAACATTCGACCTGCGAGAAAGGATCCGCGAGAAAATATGGGCAAAATGGACAAACCTTAAATATAGACAATTTTATGTGAAACATAGGGGTCTCTCTGGACTCTCCAAATGTAGTAGGACTTTTATGAGACTTAGTAATTCTCACTTTGTCTTCCTTAGCTTCAACATGCTATTATACTGGAAATTCTTTCATAGACTGGGTCTGAATAAGAATAAGTTGTAGGTTGCACATGCCTTGAAACATGGGATTGAATGTTCTCCAATTCATTTGGTTTATTTTTAACCACATACTCTACCAACTTACTCATAGACCCGGTCTATGTTAGAATTTTCCCTATTATACCATGTAGGCCAAGTCTACCGACTACAACTGTAATAGCTTAACATACATTCATATCAGTTGTACTAATTTACATCCCTTAGATCATTTGTATTAATAATTTGTATTCAATCTTGACCGTCCATATCATTGTAAAAATTGTACAATGACAAATTCTGTAAAATTTACTATATAAGCTGGATTATAATGTCATTTGCATCCCTTTGAATTAGTTAATATATATTCATTCAAAAAATTTAAAACTAAAATAAAAATGTTAACATCATTTCTTTTCCATTTTACAATCACACTGTTGTTATGTCCTGGAAATTAGTAGCATTTCTATTTAAGTTTCTTATGTTTCTTTTTAGTCCTTCATGTTTGACTCTATTTCATTTTCAGTCCATTTTCAAGTTGTAAGGCTTATAAAGCCAATTTCTATACTTCATGGAGGAAAGAAATGAAATGTTAACTCTCTAGTTTATCTTCCTCCCCAAGTTTAGCTTTCTTCTATGAAACTCTCCAATTTCTTCTAAAAATTTCCTCCCTTTCTTCTCAATGGATACGATTGGATCCACCGTTACGTCTCAGGGACGTAACAAATGGCATCAGAGCCAGTTCCAGCATCATTGGTAGGTACGGAAAACAGCAGACAAAGGTCTTCTTCGATTGATTACGCCTCCAAATATGCTGGTACACTGCTTATTACTATCTCTGATACACCTTATCCCATAAGTGAAACTGTTTTGCATCAAGTATTTGATCGATCTGGAACAGTAGAAATGATTTATGTGCTACCGATGAAAGAAAATTATCAAGCATTGGTGAGGTATCAAGATTCTTGGTGTGCATCCTTCGCAAAATCATTTTTAAATGGTAGAAACATCTATAATGGTTGTTGTAGATTGAATATTGAGTCTATATCAAGGGATTGTTTGGCTAAATGCAAGAGTTCCTGTGACATGTATGATGATTTGTCCGATTCTATAAGCCTGAGGTCGGTTTTCATCGATTTAATGATTGGGTTTCGTGATTCTCTTGGACCACGAAAGGAGGAAGCTAGGTTATCTACTATGAAAGAAGTAGTAGTGGATGTCTCACAAGTGTTTGATGAAATTCCTGAGGAAGAACTGAATAAGTCTTGGGCTGAAATTGTCGCACACCAAGTGTTCGACGAAATTCCTGTGAATGAGATGAATTCAGGGGCTGAAATAGTTGAGTCCCAACTGTTCAACGAAATTCATGCAGGTGTATATGGTGAAACATGGATAGTTGCATATGGAACTCGAGTATTTTACAAAGATTTAGAGAAGACAGTGGCCAAAGAACTAGTTGGGCAGCACGCTTTTGAGAAGGATATGGAGATGGATATCGAAGGTGACATGACAAGAAATCAAACCGAAAGTGCAACAGATATCATCGATGCGATACATTCCCACAAAAATAATGTTTGCAATGATTTGCTCTTTGTTGGTCCAGATAACAACAAAGTAAAAGACTAAGGGGGTGGGTGAATAGTCTTTTCAAACTTTTGATGATAAACACAATTTCTCAGATATCTGTGAAGGTATCTGATACTTATATTCAGAGAGCGGAAGTCATTCTAATAAGTGCACGTGCTCAGCAAGCTATAAGTGTGTAAATACTCAGTAAGGTAAATACAATATAGAAAGTAAGTGCAGTAAGTAAACGACACAAAGCTTTATAGTGGTATCTGAGGGTGGCGTAATCCCTCAACTAATCCACTCGCCATTTCTCAGGACTTGAATTCACTAAGATAAGATATTGAGTTCTCCTTACAAAATCATATCTCTTGATCCCTTTAACACTAGGTTTCCAACCAAGTGTTCCCCCTGAGTTATTCCCCGGCTTTCCCAGCCAAGTACTTCCTCTACTCAGTAACCTTTGAGCTATTCCTTAGTTTCCCAAACTAAGTACTTCCTATGCTCAACGCATTATGTGGTGTTTTGGTTATGGTAGTTTGTCAGGTGAGCAGTCTCTTAATAACTTTCTCAGTTATGTACGAGTGCTTTGTAGAAGTAAGATCACTTAATACACTTTTCAATGTATGGTGATTTGTTCTTTACTGACCCAAGTCTTGATGTTGTTCAAGAGAATGAATCACATATATAAGTCGCAACTATGACCTCTGGATTCAACTCCTTCACAATATGCAATTCTTGTTAATGATCAGGACACTTAGAACTTTCGTGCTACTTAGTAATCAAGACCTTTACTCGCAACAGTAACTAGATAGTAAGTAGTTTGAAGGCTTGTATGCTTGAGTGTAATATATGAAGTTCTATAGTTTCAGTGTGTTTTCAAGAATTTTAAGTGGTGATATTTATAGTTGAAAATCAGGACGTTTGAATTACTATCCATTAGGCTCAATGAAATTCAAACTAACTATATCTGAAGTTGGTACGGCAGTGAGCTTTGTCTCTTTACAGAGATTTTCTCTTTTTGCTCACAAAACTATGTATGCGTAATTAATGCACTGTACCAACTTTTGTCTTAGCAAGTCCTATCCCAAAAAACCTTTAGTACTCCAGAAACCTATTGAAACATTGTTTTCCAGAAACATAGTTTGTTCAAGGAATCTGAGCCATGGTATCAGAGGACACCTTTCCTTAGTCTTCAGCAACCTTGTGCAGTCTTCTGATTTTCAATTAATTGAGCTTTTTCTGCTGGATGCTTCCTTCTTGGTCTTCTTCAAAGATATAAAAATTACATTCAGAGACCTAACATCCTATATAAGATTTGCAAGACTAACAGACTCAGTAAGCTTCCTCTTTTACAATGTTCAAATGAACTAAGAGTACTAGCACTACAAGAATTTCCCAATTTAGGGACGGAAGTATCCGTCGCTAAAATAGCGACGAATCGCTCAATTTAGCGACGGATTGAGCAATTTTGCTCAATAACCGTAATCAAATAAATAGAGGCAATTATAATCCGTCTCTATTTAGGGACGGATAAATCTATCCGTCTCTAACTAATTCGTTGACCCAAAAAAAGAAAACAAAAAACTGAAAATGTAGCGACGGATAGGTTATCCGTCGCTATTTAGGGACGGATAGATTTATCCGTATCTAAATAGCGACGGATAACCTATCCGTCGCTAAAACCCTAAAAACCCTAATACATAACCACCCTTCACCTCCATTCTTCCACCATCTCCCTTCCTCCACCACCTCTCCTTCCTCCTCCCTTCCTCCACCACCCGCCTTCCTATCCTCTACCACCACCCGCCTTCCACCTCCACTACCACTGCCTCCCTCTCCTCCACCACTACTCTCAACCACCACCACCACCGTCCACCTCCAACACCACCCGCCTTCCTCTCCTCCACCACCACCCGCACACCTCTCCTCCACCACAACTACTCTCAACCACCACCACCCGCCTTCCACCACTACCCGTCCACCGTCCACTCCTTCCTCTACCGCACCAGATCCACCACCCTTCAATAGATCCGCCGCCATCCTCCACAGCGCGCACAAGATTCGCCGCCATCCTTCACCGCACCAGATCCACCACCATCCACCGCACCAGATCCACCACCAGATCCGATCAACTGCCCAGATCCACCATCAAGATCCGGTCAAGATCCATCCAGATCCGATCCCCGGTCCAATTTAGTCCATATCCGATAATTAAATAGTGTATTGTATTATTAGATATTGTATTGTAATATGAAATATTGTATTGTATTATTAAATTTAGTCCAGATTCGATTTATTGTATCGTTGTTGGTTTATCCGTATTGAATAAAATTGTCGGTTTATCCATTAATCGTTTATAATTGTTTGTTTATCCGTATTGAATATTCGTATATAATTATCGGTTTATTTGTATTGAATAAAATTATCGGTTTATTTGTATTGAATATTCGTATAAAATTATCAGAATATTCTTAAAAAAAATACTATTTAATTCAGACGGACTGGTCAACAGATTAATCCGTCGCTAAAATTTTTGTGAGGAACCCTTTAATGACGGGGCATTTATCCGTCGCCGATCTGTCGCTAAACCTTTAGCGACGAATCGGGACGGGTTTAGCGACGGATAATTCCGTCGCTAAAACCAGTTTTTTTTTTGTAGTGTAGTTACCTTTCTGAGTTAAGATAAGTCATTATGGTTTACTGATCAAAATCTAAACAGATATTCCTGACAAATTTTCCCCTTTTTGATCTTTCACCTATGACTATCTTTAAAACCTATTACAATCTGGATGAGGAAACAATCCAACACTTAAACATTTCTTATGATTTTTCATTCTTTTTATTTAAGTGCAGAAAGTAAACATCAACCAAATCATAAGGTGTGACCTTTGCTGACAAGTTATCCTTTCATTAATAATATCTGAGAGTAAGTTCATCAGATAAATTACAAAGTAAGCATAGATAACTATTACAAGATAAAACATTACAGTACAATCAACAACTAGGTCAAAACATTTACACAACTAGTAGGACAACAGGAAGGTCCAAGTTCCAAGTGAACATCCTATCTAGTTGGTCTTCAAGTCTTCATCTTCTTGTCAGCTTCCATCATCTGGGTGAATGTAGTCAGCATATCTGATGAGATCATTTGAATAGTCAAAGAGACAAGTTCTTGCAATCAGCTCAAGTTTCCTTGAAAATTCAACATTGTCTCTATAAGACTTAATGTACTTTCTACTTTCACAAGCCTGTCTAACCTAGAGATATCTTGCCCATAGCCAAGCATGCTCAATCTCAATAGGAGATAATCTATATTTTTCATAGATTGTCCTCAGATATCTCATATCTAGCTTGTACTCTTCTTCTGTAAGATAGAAGGACTCATAAACCCGCACAGCAAGTCTTGGTTTTGTTTTGGTACCAAGAATATTCTCCATTCTGTGGACATCATCAGGTTTATGGTGAGGGCAGTACTCAGATAGCCTTTTCTTCATGGCTACTTGTCTGACAAGGATTTCAAAATCAAGTGCATCCTTCAGCTTGACTTCTGAAAGTAAACCTTCCTTGTTCTTTCTCCAAGTCACTAATTGAAGGAAAAATGGTACTGGAAAACCATTTGTGTTGCAGAGCAGGTCTCTTATCTGCATTACCCAGTTATCATTCTTGCACTTGTAGATGTCAGAGTTTAGACCAGCTTGAGTTGTTGATATTTTATCCTAACTTCCTCAGGGTCAAGAGTATCAACACCTCTAAAATCTTCAATCCTTTCTCTGATCTTCCTCTATCTGTCAGCTTCCCTAGCTTCTCTTCTGGAAAGCCTGTTGTCACTTGTACCTTGCTGGATAGGTACTGCAGTAGAAGTAGGCTCAGAAGGATTTCTCATACCTCTCCTTATAATAAGAGGTGTTGGATCAAGTTCTTCTTCCTCCTCATCATCACCATCTCCTTGATGAGTTCGTCTTGAGGTTCTGCATCCATCATTTTTCCCTTTTTCCTCTTCTCAGAGGGCTTTATCTCATCATCTTCTTCTTCTCCCGCATAGTCTCTAAATCTTCTTCTTCTTGAGCTCTTGGCAGCTCTAGGAGGTTTCTGAGACCTTTTTCCAGTGACAGGTGCCAATGCTAGTTGTTGTTGACCAGGGGTACTTTCTTGGAGTGGGGCTTCAGATATCATCTTTTGTTTGCCTTTCTCCTTAGTTACCTTTCTTTCCCCCTTAGTCATAGGAGACTGATCAAAATTATCCATGACTTTGACAAAGGATTCTGAAAGAGATTCAAAATTCCCTTGTAGTATATTGTAGGCTTGGGATAATTCTTGTAACTCTGCTTTTAGTAGCATATTCTGCTGAGCAAAGCTATCCTCTGCTTCTATAAGCTTTACGACATCAGTAACCACTTGAGGTATAGTAGTTATGGCCACAGTAGAGAGATAGTCAGTTAGTTTCATTTAATCTTCATCTGTTTTCCTCTTTGTTAGGAATATCTGTTTAGATTTTGATCAGCAACTTAATGACTTATCTTAGCTCAGAAAGGTGGTTAGTACTCTTGGTTCACTTGAACACTGTAAAAGGGGAAAATCACTAAGTATGATAGTCTAGCAAATCTTGTATAGGATGTTAGGTCTCTGAATGTAATTTTTTATTTCTCTGAAGAAGACCAAGAAGAAGGCATCCGGCAGAAGAGCTCAACATATTTAAAGATTTGAAGACTGCACAAGATTGCTGGAGACTAAGGTCATCAGATACCTATGTCCAGATATCTTGAAGAAACAAGTGTTTTTCAATAAACAAGTGTTGTAAAAGATATCTGAGAATACAAGGTTTCTAAATGAGGAAAAGTGCCCACAAATATCTACACTCAGATACCTTGGATAAAAACTATGTTTCTGGGAAACAATGTTGTAATAAGTATCTGGAGATGTGAAGGTCTCTGAAAAGGGACGTGCAATGCTTCAGAAAGCATGCATAGTTCCGTTGGCACTACAGGACAAAGTATAGTACAATACATTAAATGCGCGGACAGAAATGTCTGAACAAAAATGGCAGTCTCTGAGAAGAAGACAAACGTACAACAGTACTATACTCAGATATCAATAGTTTGAATTTCATTGAGCCTAACGGATACTATTCAAACGGCATGATTTTCAACTATAAATATCAACACTTAGAATGCTTGAAACATACAGAACACACACCAAGAATACTGAACACTAATCTTTCAAACTCTCAAGCATACTACTTACCTTCAAGCTTTCTGTTGCGACTAAAGCTCTTGATTCTAAGTAGCACAAAAGTTCTAAGTGTCCTGATCCTTAACAAGCATTGTTATCTGTGAAGGAGTTGAATTAAGATTTCATATCTGAGATTCATTCTCTTGAACACTTATCATAGACTTGGGTCAGTAAAGAACAAGATACCATACATTGAAAAGTGTTTTAAGTATACTTGATTCATAGAGCTATCTGCATAACTGAATAAGTTATTAAAGATGCTCACCTGTCAAACTACCTTAATCAACACCTTAATCGACGTGGAGTACATAAAGTACTTAGTTTGGGAAACTAATGAATAATTCCAAGGTTACTGAGCATAGGAAGTACTTAGTTTGGGATACTAAGGAATAGCTTAAAAGGTTTCTGGGTATAGGAAGTACTTGGCTGAGAAAGCCGGGGAATAACTCAGGGGGAACACTTGGTTGGGAACCTAATGTATTTAGGAATCGAGAGAAGATATTTGTAAGGTTAACTCAATTATCTGTCTTAATGGATTCTAGGTCTGAGAAAGTCCGAAGTGGATTAGTTGAAGGATTACGCCACCTTCAGATACCACTATAAAGACTTGTGTTATTTACCTTCTACATTTTATAACTTGCTTCATTTACTTTGCTAAGTATTTACACTTATCTTGCTGAGCACGTGCACTTATCACAAAAAGTCTTCTGCTCTCTGAAAATAAGTATCAGATATCTTCACAGATATCTGAGAAATTGTGTTTATCGACAAAAGTTTGAAAAAGACTATTCATCCCCCCCCCCTAGTCTTTTACTTTGCCGTTATCTGGATCAACAAGTGGTATCAGAGCAGGACCCAAGCCTTCTGCACTGAACCTAGATCCCAGATAAGTGCCCACTAACTGCCTTTAACCTGCACTTGATTTGTTTGTTTAGTGTGTTTGTTGCAGGATGTCTTTAAGTGATGCTCCAATTATCAAGCCAGAGAATTATGAGAAATGGAAGAACAACATGATGCTCCACCTAGAAGCCATCAGTGACGAAATGATCGACGTGATAAAGAATGGCCCCATAGTCATTCAACAACTCAAGTAGGTCATGGAGGTTTCTAATGGTAGAGACAGAGACTCAAGTGATGGCTCCTCACATATAGATGCGTCAACCAGTGGGAGACCTACCAGTCAAGTTATTTACGAAAACAACACATTAAAGGAGAGGGATGAACAACAAACATATAAATCTACTTGAGAGTGAAACAACACACAAAAGTAGTGGGATTTAGAACAAAACGAACAACTCTATTTGAGAGATAAAAACAACACATTAAAGGAGAGGGATGAACAACAAACGTATGAATCTATTTGAGAGTTAAGCTACACACTAAAGGAGTGGGATAGACAATAATCGAACAACACTACTTGAGAGATAAAAACAACACACTAAAGGGGAGGGATCAACAACAAAACGTATAAATCTACTTGAGAGTGAAACAACACACAAAAGTAGTGGGATTGATAACAAACGAACAACTCTTCTTGAGAGATAAAAACGACACACTAAAGGAGAGGGCCCAAAGAGCTCTGGACATCGAAAGATACCAAGAGAAATCCACTGGATGGTCAGGCTCGCAATATCATCATACGTTCTACTCCAGAGCACATATAGTGTAAACTGTGGGGTGAAAAAACTGCGAAAGTGGCTTGGCAACTGATTGAGGAAATCTGTGCTGGCACTGAGAAAACAAAGGAAAATAAGTTCGAAGTTTTGAAGCTGAAATTCCAAAACTTTAAACAAGGTCCCACAGAGATACTCTTGAAGAACTAGATTTCCTGTTTACAACACTCATGAGTGACATGGCTGCACTTGGTGAAAGTAATAGATATACCCAACCAGAAAAAATCAAGACTATTGTGAGAAGTCTAAATCATAACTAGGAGCATACAAAGTTTTTCTACTTTAACCAAGGGATGCCAGGTATCACTCCAGTGGAACTTTTCTCTCACCTGGCCACTGTTGACTATGAGACAACTCAAAGAGAACTAACAACTGAAAAGTTGCAGAATGTTGCACTAGTTGCTCAAGGAACTTCTGAAAAGAAGGAAGGCAAGGAGGTGACTGAGGAGAATGCTCTTGCTGTAAAGCAAATGAGAAAATATGTCAGTCAGGAGATTGAGAGAAGAAAAGCCAAAGAGAAGCTGAAAAAGCATCTAAGCTCAAATTATCACCAGTACAAAAATATGCAACTGTCTAGCTCGCTGAACAAACCGGCTCAAAAATCATCTAGTACTGTGGAAGCAGAAATCGAAAACGATATCTGTTTCTATTGTCAGAAACCTGGTCATTTAAAAAAGGATTGCCCTGCCTTCAACAAGCTAAAGACAGGTGACAAGAAAGATAGAAGAAACTTCAAGAGAGGTCAGAGAGCTCTGCTCACTGAGGAAAGAAAGAAGATAAAAATCCAACTGGATGCTCTAGACATTGAGTCTGATTCTGAGGATGAAGACTCAGATGAATCCACACTGCCTTCTCCAGAGATGTGTGGTGTTTCTCATGAAGTGGTTGACTTTGGTCAAAAGAAGAAAGAAGTGTGTGGAGTGGCTGAAGAAATCTTTCCAGATATCTCCAACATTGAACCTTGTCTAATGGCTGATGAGGTAACACATACTTCTTGTTATACATATGAAAGTGATGAGGAAGGAATCAAAGATCTGGAACATCTCAGAAGAGAAGGTGATCTCTACGAAAGAGAATTTCTAATGGTCCGAGTTAGAGCCGAAATCTTTGAAGAAGAAAAGAATTCTCTTGAAAGGGAAAATTCACAATTACTCAAGATATCTGAGAAAAAGGATGCTGAAAATGCATTTCTCAAAGCTCAGGTATCTGAGACAGAAAAGTCACATAAAGAAGCATTGGCCAAACTTCAAAAGAAATGTGAAGGTCTTCTTTCTGAGA
The DNA here is from genome assembly GCA_026545765.1 of Plantago major. Lineage (NCBI taxonomy): Eukaryota > Viridiplantae > Streptophyta > Magnoliopsida > Lamiales > Plantaginaceae > Plantago > Plantago major. The sequence continues at coordinate 36,503,118 of CM048842.1, forward strand.
ATAAGGAACTCAAAAAGAAGGAAGTATCTTTCCAATCTTATGTTAAAGCTAGAGACACTCTTACTGAAGTACAATCTTATTTAAGTGATCCTTCAGAAAAGGGAGGACTTAGGCTGGACACACAAACAAATAGTTCTACCACTCTGAATAAGAGTGACGAAAGAATAACATTTGTCAGTGCTCAGCAAGATGGTTCCCAAACAACCTATAGCATTGGTCAGAAAGCTAAGGCTGTTGACAAAGGAAAGGCAGTTGCAACCAAACCTTTGTGGGAAGAACAAGTCCAAAAGAAAACTGTTGGGAATATTTCTGAAAAGAAACATAACACTGAAAAGTGTAATCACCCATAGTGCTATGTCTCTCAGAAAGGAAGAATTGCAGGAGCTGGCAAATTCTTCTATGTCACATTTTCTGGAAAGAAAATAGACTACCCAGAGACTAGCAAAGCTGCTGAGATGAGAACTCAGATAGCACCAGGTGCTCGAAATGGCATTGGCTATAAAGCCATCGGAAAACAACTTGCTCGTGAGTATAAACAAGAGCAAGAACGATGGATAAAGGCTAGGATTGCTCACAACAATTATCAGAAGTGGAAGAAAAGTTAAGTCACTGAAAATCTGAATGCCAGGGCTGGAAGAAATCTAGCAAGGAAAGCTAAGTTTTCTGATAAGCAGACTCAGCAACCTGACAGGTATCTGAAAGCACCACAAGGAGCACCAAGGAACACACTAAGGAAGAAAATAATTCTTAATACCAATGATATTGATCATTTACCTAGAATTCCTCCTTATGTTCCTGTTAGACAAAAGAATGTCCCTAAGAAATTCATTTAGAAATGGATTCCTACAGGAAGATTCTTTAGTCCAGATGGTTCCATTGTTGGTATGAGAACCTAATCTCCTGTTTCCTGTTTTGTGCAGAACACTCTAAAGACTAATCCAAAGTGGCATTTTGATAGCGGATGTGGGAAGCACATGACAGGAGACAAAGCAAATCTGATTAACTACAGAAAATGCGATGATGGACCCATTATTAGATTTGCTGGAGGAGATGAAAATCCAACCATAGGATTTGGCAATCTGAAGTTTGGAGCCCTTACAATCTCTGAAGTACTGTATGTAAAGGGATTGAAATATAATCTCCTAAGCATGAGTCAATTAGTAGACAAAGAGTACACTGTCAAGATCAAGTCAAAACTATGCAAAGTGATTGACAATGAGTCAAAGCAGACAGTCTTGGTTGCTAGGCGAAAAGGAAATATTTATGTTGCTGATTGGGCATCCGCCACAATTGAAGAATGTCTCATGGTGAGTCAATCTGGCCACACTGAAGAAAATTGACTATGGCATAAAAGAATGAGTCAGTTGAATTCCAAAACTCTGAACAAGCTAGCCAAGAAAGAATTGGTGGTTGGTTTACCCAAAATAGCATATAGAAAGGATGGTATATGCTCAGCTTGCCAAATGGGAAAACAATCCAAAACATCTTTCAAGTCTAAAACTAGACACTCCAGTGAAAGGCCACTGCAGATGTTACATATAGATCTTTTTTAATCCTCTGTAACTAGCTATGCAGGAAAGAAGTATGGTCTGGTTGTTGTTGATGATTACTCAAGATTCACTTGGGTTGTATTTCTCAAACAAAAATCTGATGCAAGGGTTGAGATACCCAACTTGCTGAATAAGCTTGAAGTCATGAAAAATGACAAGGTATCTGTAATCAGAACAGACCATGGTACTGAGTTTGTGAACCAGTACATAAAAGAGTTTTGTACCTGCAAAGGTATACAACATCAACTATCTTCCGTAAGGACACCACAACAAAATGGTGTTGCTGAAAGGAAGAATAGGACCCTAAAAGAAGCAGTAAGAACAATGCTTGCTGACACTGAAATAAGTGAAATCTATTGGGTTGAAGCTGTTAACACATCCTGCTACACTCAAAATAGATGTTTGATTAACAAACACTATGACAAAACTCCTTACGAGCTTTTGATTGGTAGACCCCCTAGTATCAAACATCTAAGGGTGTTTGGTTGCAGATGTTTTGTTCTTAACAATGGAAAAGAATACTTGAGAACATTTCAACCAAAAGCAGATGAAGGAGTATTTCTTGGTTATTCTCTGAATAGCAAAGCCTATAGAATCTACAACAAAAGAACGCAAAAGATTGAAGAATCTGTTCATGTAGTTTTCTACGAAGGAAACAAGAAAATACCCTTGAATGAAGGACTCTCAGATAGGTTCAAAGAGCTGATGATTAAAAATTCTGAAGAAGAATCCTCAAAAGGAAACAATTCTATCATTCACTTAGAGGATGAGTCTGACGATGAAAAGCAACCATTGCTTAGTAACAACCAGATGACTCTAAGACATGATGAAGAATTTTCTATGAGAATTCCAAAAATGGAATAGGTTACTGAGAACCTTCATCATGAAGAGATTTCTGAGAATGAGTTTGCTGAAAATCAAATTCCAGATATCTCTAACACTGAAAAAGTGTCAGATATCCATGGCATTTCCCATGTGTCAGATATCTCAGATACTGCACAAGTATCCTATCAAAATCATATTGATTCACATTTAGATCAAAATGATATTGATCCTACTAGTTCAAAACCCATTATGAAATGGATAAGAAATCATCCTGCCAAGGATGTGATCGGTCCTTTAGACCAAGGTGTTAAAACTAGGAGAGAAATTGCTGGAAATGCAGATTCGCTCTATGGATGTTTCATCTCAAAAATTGAACCTAAAACTATAGAAGAAGCATTGAAGGATCAAGATTGGATCGTTTGGTAGGAGACTTCAATCCTAATCATTGGACTTGAAATCACATGATGATTTGGGGTGGTGCCATGATTGAAGAATACCTTACTGGTGCTATTGAAAATCAAGCCGATAGGAAGCTAATCCTTGATATGCTTGATTAGGCACAAATCAAGGGTTTACTGTCTGCTATTCCCAGTGGAGTTTCTTCACTAGATGTGTTGGAATTCTACAACAATTCCAGGACTATTTCCTGTGTATCTGAACCCACTGAAATAGTGTCTATAAAGTCAAAAGTTCAAGGAAAGGACATCCTTTTGAAATTGACAAATTTCTGTGAGTTGTTTGGACTTCAAAATCATGGAAATGATTTTGAAATAAACATCAAGGATGATGATCTCCTTGAAGGTGTGAAGCAACTGTACAGTGGTGTGTGTGATCTTGAAAAACCAGATACACCCACTGACTTCAAACTTGATGACATTAGAACCAGACATCTGTTGGTTCACTGGGATGTGTTGGCATGCATTCTTCACAGATGCTTTGATGGTCTACAAGGAGGTGCCGACCAAATAAGCCAAGAACGCTGGATGATGATGTTCTTGTTGAAACAACAAGACAAAAGGCTGGAAAACCCTTTCAACTGGGGAAAGTACGCCTTTATGAAGTTTGTGAAAAAGATTCAAGGCTTTGAGCCAAAAATCGTTAAGGGCCTTGCTGAGCCAAAAGCCACAGTAAGCTATGGACTGAAGATATGCTACTTACTGGAGTGCCTTGGCATTGAGCTCAGAGAGACGGAAGACATTGCCAATAGTAACCTACTCTACAAATATGAGTATACAAACATGATGAAAAGGGTTACTGCATCTCAGAAAGGTTCCAAGAAACGAATGACTGATGAGTTATCTGAGGGTTCCGTTGCGACAAAAAAGCCCAGAACTTCACGAAAGAAGTCTGCTGGCAAATCAGAAGGCATACCCATTGTGGATTTCAACTCTCAGATATCTGCCGCCACTGCAGTTGAACTCATCAATGCTGAAAAAGATACAACTGCTGATGAACTCATCAATGTTGCCAAGGAGAGCCTTGTTGATGAACTCATTTGTAAAAATGAGAGTAGTGGCAGGTACCAAGCCCCATCTGTAGAAACCGCAGGGATTATGGACCAATCAGTTCCTAATGCTGATGAGAGCTCTGACGATGATGATGATGAGTTAGTTATCTCTCAAGTCCTATAGAAATCAAAGAGGGCTAAGGTTGCTGAAAAAGTAACAAGTGTAGAGGTATCTGAAGAAGAACCTACACCACAGGTTGCTTAAGAAGCACCTGTTTCAAAGGTTGCTGAAGAAGCAACTATGTCCAAAGTCACTGGACAAAACACACCATCAGAGCAAGAAATACTTATGCTTATTGAAGATGCTTTGATGAGTGATAACTTAGTGTTGGAGGATACTGCCATTGCCTTAACACTTAAAAATCTATCTCAAGCAGATCTGGATAGGCCTCATATAGTATCACCTTCTTCATCCAGATCAAAACTATCACACCAACCACAACAACCAGTAGTGGATGCTGCTGAAATGATACTTGAGTTACAGTATGAGATACCAGCATCTTTCTTTACTGAAGAAAATCCTGCAAAAGAGCAGGTTCCCCAACTCAATGAGAGGGATGAAACTGAGGCATCTGCTCAGAATGATCAACCAGGGGAGGCAACTGAGTTGCACACTCAGGAAAGGTCTGAAGTACCTAAAACTTCAAACAAAGAAGTTGAAATGGAACAACAAGACCAACGCATAGAAGGGTCACAAGTTCCAGAGACCAATCAGCCTGACACTACTTAGGTAGCTGAATGGTTTAACTCTTCACTTGTGACATTTTTGTGTTTGTTAATCTTGTTATTTAATAAAATTTCTTTGTTACAGGCTGAATTAGAAACACAACATCAAGAAGAGGAAGCTGCAAAGCTTGCCTCAGAATCTGAGAAGGAGGCTTCCATAGCCTCACCACTTAAGGAACAGGAGCCTGTCTCACAGGTAGAAGATAGTTCCTTAAGATATAACATCTCAGATATGTGCTTTATACACTTGACTAATACTATTAAGTGTTTGTTTCTAATAGGCTCCAACTGAGAAGAAAAATGAAGAAATTGAAAAGTCTATCTCTTCAGAAAAGAATCCAGAGACTTCCAAGGTCTCTGAGGAACAAGTATCTGAACCTTCTGCAGAGAAGGTATTTCATTCAGATACCTATAATCTTCAAAGACAATTCTCTGATCATTTTTCTCAGACTAACACTTTCTACTTAACAGGTTCAAAAAGAAGTAGAAGTTGCTGGGGAATTGCCCGCTCAATCCCCACAACAAATGGAAATTGATGAGGCATCAAAGACTTCATCACAAGAAAATTTTCCAGAGACTGCACAAGTCTCTGAGCAACAAGTATCTGAGCCTCCAATAGTGGAGGTAATTGACCTCTCAGATATCTGATTTTGTAAATAGAATTTTTCTTGATAAAATTTCCTAAATGTTATGTTTCTAATCTCAGGCTCAAGCAGAAAGAAAGATCACTGAGGATCAGACTTCCCAGTCTCCTCCTCATATCCAGATATCTGAGGCACCTAGAACCTCAGTAGTCAAGTCATCTGAGCCTGTCACACAGGTAACTCAGATACCTCTCTACTCCAAATCCCATATATCTCCTATAGTTTTGAAATTAATTCAGAACACTTTCTTTCAGGCTCAATCAAGTGCCACTAAGGTCCCTGTGAAAAAGGACCTGCTTCCTTTCTTCAAAGAACACACTTTGCCAAAGCACCTAAAATGCTTCAAGAAATTGCAAAAGCTTCGATGCTCCGATCTATCTGAGATCATAAAGGTGACTGATCACCACACAAGGAGAGCACGAGCCCTTGACTTGGAAAACTATGTCCATGCCATGTTCCCCACTGAACAACATTCCTTTGGAACATTGATGCATAAGGACTTTGTCAAGGAAGTGGCTAGAAAGCTGATTCAAGCTTTTAACCAAGCAGATGGTCAGACCAGAATGCAGATGGAATTCAAGCCTATCTTGCCCCAGACCCTACAGTACATACCCTCTGAACAATAGGAAGTTAATGGGCAAATGGTCACTATTCCAGAAGTGATCAATCTGGTCTCTGAAGATGAAGCAGAGAAGGAGACTGATGAGAATGATTATGAAGAATCTCCTTCTGACCATCACAAGGATGATAATGACAAAAAGGATGATGATGACGCCCCTGCACCAGGGACATGAGGGATTGCACAAGGAACTAATGCCTCAGTTGCTGAAAAGCACACTGAGAGGACATCACAACAATCCCCTCCCCCATCTCCTCAGAAATCTACCTATCCATCTTCCCAACAAAAGGACACTACTGAACAAATAGTTGAGCACTCTTAGGAAACAACTCAGAAAATGTTGGATGCACAAGCCAGAGTTGCTCAACTCAAACAATTGTTGGAAGAAGAACAACAGCTAAAGCTTCAACTAGAAGAAAAGATAGCTGAATCCAGAGTCAAGCTAAATAAACTTGAAGATCAAACCATCAAGGAAATGCAAGCTTACTCTGAGATTAAAGAGCTCCAGGTAGCTATAAATTCCATTGCTAAGGAGCTAGATACTGAGCAAGTATCTGAAGACAAGCATGATGCTAAGGCTGCATCACCAAAAGATGTACCATCCTCCTCTCTAAAAGGAAAGAAACCTATCTCTGAGATGGTTGCTGGACTAGAAAACATTGATGAAAATGTCCAAGAGGATGAAGATCACTGGGCCGATGACTCAGATGATGAAGAAGAGAAGAAACTGGCAGAACACCAAAATGAGCACTTGGTGGTTTCTCTTTTGAAAAGGAAGCTGATTGCTCCTGAAATTTTCAAGAAGCTGCCAAATGTGAACTCCAATGAACACTTGAGAAGATTTCAAGTACTGGCCAAATTGAAAAAGGAGTTATCTTCTCAAGACAAATCCGCCATTACATCAGTCCCTGAAGAAATGAAGACATTCACTGAGCTCATCACTCAGAGAACAACCCGGTCTGTCATTGCTCGAAAGACTTAGGCATGGTTAGGGATGATGACCAAAATTTGGCTGCAAAGCCTTTGAAGAGTGCTATCTTCTTTGGAAGCAGAAGCCATACAAGGCCCATTGGCAGAGCTCACTGATAAGGAAAATGGACTTATCAAACAAAATCAGGAGCTCAAGGCTGAACTTCAGAAGTTGGTTACTGCCTACAATTACTTGCAAGGGAATTTTGAGTCTCTCTCAGAATCTTTTGTGGTACTTAGTCAGGCAACAATGACTAAGGGGGAAGGATTTGGACCTCAAGGTCAGGGGGAAGGTAAGAAGAAATCTAGAGTTGGTGCTGCTCAGAAAGGAAGAGGAAACAAGAGAACTTCTCAGCCACCACTCAGAATAAATGAGCCCTCATCAAGTCAAGCTGCTTTGCAAATAGTAGCTACTTCCCAGCAACCAACTGAAGAAACAACAATGGTAACAAGGGCCATGACACAAAGACCTCCAAGGAGTACCAAGGCTCCAAGGAGAAGACAAGTTATAGGGATTGAAGAGTCTTCTAAAGAAGAAGAAGAAGAAATCAAATCCCTAGGCAATGAAGAAGGCTGCAAATCACCTAACAACAGAAATTTGGAAGATGATGATGAAGATGAGGATGAGGATGAAGATGAAGCTCCTCTTCACAGAAAAAGAAGAAAGGTTGATAACCTATCTGAGCCCATAGCTGCAAAGCCATTGGCAGCTAAAACACCCTCTGGAAATACCAAGTCAATCCAGGGTGGTTCTTCAAGCAATCCCCCAATGGAGAATTCAACACAAAGGAGGAACAGGCTGAGAGCTGAACAAAGAAAACTTCAACTACCACTCAGGCCTGAAGAAGCTAAGATTGAGTATGTGAAGACCAACAATGACTCCTCTGTCTACAGATGCATTAATTAGAAGAATGGCTACTGGATTCTGGAACTCAAGCACTTACTGGTAAATGAAAAATTTTCAGAACCAATCCATAAACAGCTCATGGCATGGAGAAAAGACAAGCCAGCCTTGATTAATACCAACCACATCAAAGTCTGGTTGGATTTTGAAGTAATCAAGAGAATAGAAGCCATGAAAAAGGACCTCTCTGATGATTGTCCTTATGGAAAGCCAGATGATGTGCACAGAATTCCCAACATCACTGGAACAGGCACAAGAGCAAGACTTGCTGTGGAACCCTAAGAGTCTTTCTACATGACTGAAGATCAATACAAGGGTGACATCAAATATCTGAAGGTCATATATGATTACTTCAAGCTATCAGATATCAGAATCAAGCATGCCTGGAAGTGGGGAAAGTATCTGTGGGTCAAACACTTTGCCAAGAAGAATCCTACCAAAACCTACAAGGAAGTCTGTGGATTTGCCAGAGACACAGAACTCTTCTCTATGACTACTCTGATGATATCAAAATGTTTGGTGATAGGAAATTTGCAGATTGATCCATGGAAATGCTTTTGAAGACTTGAAGATTTGAAGACTTAAAGACTAGTTTATTAGGATGTTTACTTGGAGCTTGGTTACTCCTGTTGTCCTAATTTACTATGTATTTTGTATCTTGCTGACAGCGCTAAATTGTCTTTTATTAAAGTTATCTGTGAACTTTCTTTGTAACATATCTGATGAATCTACTCTCAGATATCAATTTATAAAAAGATAAGTTGTCAGCAAAGATCACACCTTGTGATTTGGTTGATGTTTACTTTCTGCACTTAATTGAAAGAATTGAAAGATCTTATAAATTGATTAAGTGGTGGATTGTTTCCTCATCCAGATTTGTAATTGGTCAGATAATCATCGTTGACTGATCAAAAAGGGGGAAATTTGTTAGGAATATCTGTTTAAATTTTGATCAGCAACTTAATGACTTATCTTAGCTCAGAAAAAGGTGGTTAGTACTCTTGGTTCACTTGAACACTGTAAAAGAGGAAAATCACTAAGTATGATAGTCTAGCAAATCTTGTATAGGATGTTAGGCCTCTGAATGTAATTTTTTATTTCTCTGAAGAAGACAAAGAAGAAGGCATCTGGCAGAAGAACTCAACATATTTGAGGATTTGAAGACTGCACAAGATTGCTGGAGACTAAGGTCATCAAATACCTATGTCCAGATATCTTGAAGAAAAAAAGTGTTTTTCAATAAACAAGTGTTGCAAAAGATATCTGAGAATACAAGGTTTCTAAATAGGAAAAGTGCCCACAGATATCTACACTCAGATACCTTGGATAGAAACTATGTTTCTGGGAAACAATGTTGTAACAAGTATCTGGAGATGTGAAGGTCTCTGAAAAGGGATGTGCAATGCTTCAGAAAGCATGCATAGTTGCTTTGGCACTACATGACAAAGTATAGTACAGTACATTAAATGCGCGGACATAAATGTCTGAACAAAAACGGCAGTCTCTGAAAAGAAGACAAACGTACAATAGTACTATACTCAGATATCAATAGTTTGAATTTCATTGAGCCTAACGGATACTATTCAAATGGCATGATTTTCAAATGTAAATATCAACACTTAGAATGCTTGAAAAATACAGAACACACACCAAGAACACTGAACACTATCTTTCAAACTCTCAAGCATACTACTTACCTTCAAGCTTTCTGTTGCAACCAAAGCTCTTGATTCTAAGTAGCACAAAAGTTCTAAGTGTCCTGATCCTTAACAAGCATTGTTATCTGTGAAGGAGTTGAATTAAGATTTCATATCTGAGATTCATTCTCTTGAACACTTATCATAGACTTGGGTCAGTAAAGAACAAGATACCATACATTGAAAAGTGTTTTAAGTATACTTGATTCATAGAGCTATCTGCATAACTGAATAAGTTATTAAAGATGCTCACCTGTCAAACTACCTTAATCAACACCTTAATCGACGTGGAGTACATGAAGTACTTAGTTTGGGAAACTAATGAATAATTCCAAGGTTACTGAGCATAGGAAGTACTTAGTTTGGGATACTAAGGAATAGCTTAAAAGGTTTCTGAGTATAGGAAGTACTTGGCTGAGAAAGCCGGGGAATAACTCAGGGGGAACACTTGGTTGGGAACCTAATGTATTTAGGAATCGAGAGAAGATATTTGTAAGGTTAACTCAATTATCTGTCTTAGTGGATTCTAGGTCTGAGAAAGTCCGAAGTGGATTAGTTGAAGGATTACGCCACCTTCAGATACCACTATAAAGACTTGTGTTATTTTCCTTCTGCATTTTATAACTTGCTTTATTTACTTTGCTAGTATTTACATTTATCTTTCTGAGCACGTGCACTTATCACAAAAAGTCTCCCGCTCTCTGAAAATAAGTATCAGATATCTTCACAGATATCTGAGAAATTGTGTTTATCGACAAAAGTTTGAAAAAGACTATTCACTCCCCCTCTAGTCTTTTACTTTGCCGTTATCTGGACCAACACTCTTTAAAGCTATATCTTGATGTTCCATGGCTATACTGGAAAGCCTTCTTGCAAGCATTTCAGCAAGCTTTGGGTAGGCTGGAGGCACAGATGCTATCAACTCTCTATTTTGAGTTTCAGACTCCTTGAACTGGTCTTACATGATTTGAGATCTTCTTTCATAGATCTCTCCAGCTGAGTCAGGAATTGGGATTTGCACAAGGGAACGGCCAAAGTCTTTTTGGCAAAAGTCTGAGGCTGACTATTGTCATTCACTTTCAAGGGTGTTTGTGCCCTGTCTGCTTCTTCTCCATTACTCCAGTCATCCTCATTCTCCAAGTCAGCAATCTTCTTTCCTTTGCTGGATGAGGGCATATCGGCTTTCCTTTCTTCCTCTGGAGTTTCTTTCCTTTCTTCCTCTGGAGCTTCTTCAGCATCCAGTTCCTCAGCAAATGCTTGTGCAGCAAGATGGATTCCTTGTAGCTTAGCAAGGCTGCTTCTTCCTTGCGAATGAGTTCCTCAACCTTTCTGAGGTTGGCTTCTTTATCTGCCATCTTGATTTCCAGCTCAAGATGCAATTTTGTTTCTTCTTCCAACAACTCTCTGAGATGAGCTACTCTGGAATCAGCTTCCTATATCTTCTGAGGAGTACCTTCAGAGTGCTCTTCATCTATTATTTTAGTAGAGTCTTGTTATGGGTCATTATTGTGTGATGATCTTTGATTGTAGGAGGCAGAGGAATCACTGTTCTTCCCAGAATGCTTTGCAGCAACTGAGGTTTTCTTGATTTGTGCAGCTCTTCCATCTCCAGGAGTAAGATCATCATCATCATCATCATCATCATCACTCTTAGGTTCATCTCTTTTGCATGCAGATGGAGGAGGTGAATTTGATTTATCTTGAGTGTCAGTGTCCTCCTCATCATCAGGAGTCACATTGATGATCTTTGATTGAGTAAGCATGTGACTGCCTACTTCATCCTGCTCAGTGGGAATTAGATCCTCTTGTCTTGGTAGTACAAGATGAGCAATAATTTGAAGTCTGGTACTCTCATCTGCTTGCTGGAACCTTTCCAGTAGTATGTCTCGCACAGTGCTTAGGAACATTGTCCTTATGAGTTTACCATGTCGATCTCTTTCGGTAGGAATTATGGCATGAATATACTCTTCTTGAGCAAGGCACTGTTCTCTCCTAGATGGGTCGTCAGCACGCTTTAATAGCTCACTTAGATCAAGTCGTCTAAGTTCCTGCCATTTTGCAAAGAATTTTAGATGATTGCGCAGTGTTGTAGACTCAAATTGTTGAAGCATCGAGAGATACTTCTCGTCAGATGAGATCTCTATTCTTTCAGCAAATCTCTGAGAAGTAGGTACTATAGAGTGAGCCTGAAAAGAAATGGAGTTTTGATTAAGTGTCAAAACTTTGTCAGATATCTAAGTATTTATGGTATCAAGTGTATAAGTTACCTGTGTCTCAACAACAGGTTCATTTCTCCTGATTTGTGAGGTGGAAGGTGCCTTAGATATCTTTATTGGGAGAGGAGACTTTGGCATCTTATCCTCTTCAACTTCCATTTCTTTATGATCCTGAGAATAAAAAGTGTTAGTATACTTAGAAAGATTGAGTAGGATTTCATACACCCAAGTATCTGAGTTGTCTACCTCTCTGCACAGGAGGCTCAGATATGTGTCTCTCCAAAACCTTTGAGGTTTCTGGTATATCCTTTGAAGTCTTTGGCTTCTCAGCCACTTCATCTTTCTTCTTAGTTGTGGCCTTTAAGAAATATAAGAAAGGGTTAGAGATTTCATTTGAGGGAGAGTTCTGAGAATTCAAGTCAGAACCTTTATCTACCTGTGAAACAGGCTCAGATTCCTTGTTGATGGAGGGTAGGGATTCCTCCTTCTCAGATTGTGAGAGAAGCGTTTCGGCTTCCTCTCCTTCCTTATTTTCTTTATCAGCTTGTAATAAAGAGTTAATCACATTAGTAACAAAACATATAAAACACAGAAATTATAACAAGTAGAGATTTAAACCACTCAGTAACCTGATCAATGTCAAGCTGATTGGTATCTGGAACTTGTCTTTTTTCCATGTCTTGGTCTTGTTGTGTAGTGACCACAACTTTATTTGAAGTTTCTGGCACTTCAAGCCTTTCCTGAGACATAGTCTCAGTTGCCTTCCCTGAATGATCTTCCTGAGTCGCAACATCAGGTTGATCCCTCTCAGTTGAGAGTTTGGGAACCTGCTCTCTTGCAGGGATTTCTTCAGCAATGAAGTTTGCTGGAAATTCATCTAAACCTTGGAACTCACGGATCATATCCACAGCTTCATTATCTGTCTGTTGTGGTTGTTGTGGTGATCCTGATTTGGATGTGGAGGGAGTGGGAGTATGAGTCGATCCAGATCTTGTTGAGTTTGAGGTTTGAGTATTGAGGCATTGGCAGTATCCTCAAGTACTATCTCATTGTTCCTCAGAACCTCCTGCATGTCAGCAAGGGTGGATGGTCCTGGGAGAGTTGCTTGCTTAGCAACTTTGGAAGATGGGTCTTCCTCAGCAACTTCATCTTCGTCCAAGATGGGGTCGAAGTTTAACTCATCTGCTTCTTCAGCAGAGAGTGTAAGTGGTCTCTCACCACTGAGTGCTAAGGATAAATTGACATTGGTGTCCTCATCAGCACTAGACTCAGATATCTGAGAGTCTTCCTCCTTAGTGGGAGTTTCTTCTTTCTCACCAGTCTTCTTCTTTCTGGAAGTCCTGGGTTTCTTCACAACTGACCCCTCAGATATCACCTTCAATTTTCTTTATTGGGTCCTTGCTTAAGCTCACAATTGTATTTGCAGATTAAGTCACTATTTGCAATTTTTGTTGTGTCTCTGAGCTTTATCCCAAGTTGCTCTAGGATGTAGCAAATCTTCAGACCAAAGCCTATGGTCTACTTGGGCACAACAAGGTCGTCAACCAACTTTGGCTCAAATTCCTTTAGTTTGTCAACAAACCTTAGGAAAATGTATTTCCCCCAATTAAAAGGTGTGGGTTTGTCTTCCAGAGTACTGAGAAATGCCATCATTCCCCATCTCTCCATGCTGACTTGATCAGCTCCTCCAAAATTGGAATCAAAGCACCTATGCAATACAAGGGCTATTAAATCCCAAGGTTCAACGAGATGTTTTCGTTTCACAATCTCATTGTCGAAGACAAGTGTAGCATCTTCCTTGTCAGGAGCAGTGTGCTCGTTATAGAAGTACCCAGCACTTGTCTTGGAGGTATCTAGGCAGAAATCATCACCTTTGGTAGGTAGCCCAAAGAGTTTGATTTCAAATCAAGGTTTATCGTAACACCTGGGACCTTTGATTTGATGTGCACTTCTTCAGTGCAATCAACACATGTAATTGTGCCCAATTAATACTATTAGGCTAATAGCTCACTGAGACATTTTCGACTCTCAGAAACCTGTAACTAGAAGACAAACATGTTTAAGAGATTATTAATTAATCGTCCAGTATTGTTTGAAAATTATCACAAGAATGGAAATTTCAAAACTCAAGAGATAGTTGACTTCTGACGGATTTAGCTTTGGTCAACTTTTCTCCTTTTGTGTTCCCCCTTACTTAGTGGTCTCAAGTATCTGAATAGCCGTTCCAGATACCTTTCTAAGCTACTTTTTTCCAATTTCCTTGATATCTGAGTACCCGTTTCAGATATCTCTTTACACAGCTTTTATCCATGAGCCTTGATATATGTGTACCCGTCTCAGATATCTCCTTCTTCCTTTATTGTATTTCTTTCTTAAAAACCTTATTCCTTTCTTATTGGCTGAGTGAGTTCCCGTCTCAGTGACCAAATTTTAGCACCTTGGTAGTTCCATCAATCCAAGACTATGTCTCAAAGTTAGGAATCTACTTTCTTGCAAAGGCTTTGTGAAGATATCTGCAAGTTGGTCTTCTGTACCAATCTTGAGTATCTCAATATTGCCTTTTTCAACGTGATCTCTAATGAAGTGGTGTCTAACATCAATGTGCTTTGTTCTTGCATGAAACTTAGGATTCTGAGTGATAGCAATAGCACTTGTGTTGTCACAGAAAATAGGAGTTTTCTCTTCATTGATCTCATAGTGTCTGAGTTGTTGTTGTATCCACAAGATTTGTGAAGCACAACACCCAGCAGCAATATACTCTGCTTCTGTGGTTGAAGTAGCAATTGAGTTTTACTTCTTACTGAACCATGATATCAATCTAGTACCAAGGAATTGACAATATCCAGATGTACTTTTTCTATCAAGCATTGATCCAGCATAGTCAGCATCAAAATAGCTAACTAAACTCAAGCCAATCTCTTTTGGATACCACAATCCAACTTCTACAGTACCTTTCATATACCTTAGAATCTTCATAGCAGTATTATAGTGTGATTGCATTGGATTTGTCTGAAATCTTGAACATACACCAACTACATATTGAATATCTGGTCTGCTTGTAATGAGGTACAGTAGAGACCCAATTAATTTTCTATACTTGTGTTCTTCAACACTCTTGCAGATTCAGTATAGGTCATCTTGGTTTCAATGCTCATAGGTATCTTAGCATTCTTTTCAGAAGGCTTTAGATTAAACTTATTGAGCATATCTTTAGCATACTTTATTTGACTAATGAATATTCCATCATTAAGTCGCTTGACTTGCAACCCTAGGAAGTAATTCAATTCTCCTATCATGCTCATCTCAAATTTACTTTTCATGAGCTCAACAAAGTCTTCACAAAGTTTCTTGTCCTTAGATCCAAAGATTATGTCATCAACATAAACTTGGACTAAGAGTAGTTTACAATGTAAAGAGAGTTTTGTCAAATTCTCCTTTATTGAATCCACTTCCCAGCAAGTACTTGGCCAAAGTGTCATACCATGCTCTTGGAGCTTGTTTAGTCCATAAAGAGCTTCTAAAACTTATAGTCCATCTTGCTTTCTGGGGAAACTTCAAAGTCTGGTGGTTGCTCAACATAGACTTCCTCAGTAAGCTCACCATTTAGGAATGCACTCTTGACATCCATCTGGTAAACTTTAAAGTCATTATGAGCTGCAAAGGTTAGAAATAGTCTGATTGCATCCAATCTTGCAACTGGAGCATATGACTCATCAAAATCTAGTCCTTCAGTCTGGGTGAATCCCTTGGCAACCAACCTTGCTTTGTTTCTAGTTATTTCACCAGACTCATTCATCTTGTTTCTGAAAACCCACTTAGTTCCTATGACAAATATTCCATCAATATAGGGAACTAGTTTCCAGACTTTGTTTCTCTCAAATTGATCCAACTCTTCTTGCATTGCTAAGATCCAATCTTGATCTTTTATGCTTCTTCAATGGTTTTAGGTTTAATGTCTGAGATGAAATATCCATAGAGAGAATTTGCATTTTCAGCAATTGCTTTCCTAGTTCTTACCCCTTGGTCGAAAGGACCTATCACATCCTTTGCAGAATGATCTCTTATCCATTTCATAATGGGTTTAGAACTAGTAGGATCATTATCATTTTGATTCATTTCTGAGTCATCATGACTATGATAAGATACTTGATCAGTATCTGAGATATCTGGCACATTTGAAGTGCTTGGGATATCTGACACTCTTCCAGTGTCACAGGTATTTGACACAGGGTGCTCAGCAACCTTTTGCTCAGAAACCTCAGTGCAATGAAGATTCTCAGTGACCTGATCCATTTCTGGATTTCTAATAGGAAATTCCTCATCATGCCTAAGAGTCATCTGGTTGTTACTTGGCAATGGTTGCCGTTCTTCATCAGTCTCATCCTTTAGGTGAATGATTGATTTGTTTCCCTGTGTAGATTCTTCTTCAGAATCCTTGATCATAAGTTACTTGAACCTATATGAGAGTTCTTCATTCAAGGGTACTTTCTTGTTTCCTTTATAGAAAACTACATGGACATATTCCTCAGTCTTTTGTGTCCTTTTGATGTAGATTCTGTAAGCTTTGCTATTCATTGAATAACTAAGAAATACACCTTCATCTGCCTTCGGTTGAAATGTTCTTAGATATTCTTTTCCATTGTTAAGAACAAAACATCTACAACCAAACACCCTTAAATGTTTGATAGGGCGAATTACCTATGGTTCCCCTTAAATTTGGCCCAATTACAGATTCGTCCCTAGATTGGCAAAAATTACAGATAGGTCCAAATCCCCATTTTTTAGTTGACCAAACAAAAATAAAGGAAAATTAAATTAAATGAACTCAGTTGCAATTTAAAAGTTTCATTTTATTACATACTTGACTCTAATATTTTATAACTTACAAAAATAACCTAAAATATTTTTAAACTATCCCCAAAACTTATTAACTAACATGAATAACCCACCCATCTTCTTCTCCACCACCACCACCCACCACACAACCACCAACACCACCCCACCACTGTCGAAAAAGGAGCTTCCATGGCGGTGGCGGTGTGATAGTAGCATGGTGGTGTGGTGGTTTTGGTGGTGGTGTGGTGGTGTTGGTGGTGGGGAAGAAGATGGGTGGTGGTGGTGGTGGTGTGGTGGTGGGGAAGAAGATGGGTGGTGGAGAAGAGGGTTAAAATTTTTGGGGATCTTTTTATAAAAATTGAAAACTGTTAGGGCTTATTTTGTAATAAACTAAATCTAATATAATTATGGAATTATAAAGAAAAGAAAAAATAGGAGAAAAAGTTGACTTTTGGGGCTGGTTGTAATTGTTGAATTTGGCCTTTGTAAAAAATGGGTATATCTGTAATTTAAGCCAATCTAAAATGAGGATCAATTTAAGGGGTAGTATCTGTAATTTTTCCATGTCTGATACTAGGGGATCTACCAATCAATAACTCATAGGGAGTGTTATCATGGTGTTTGTTGATCAAACATCTATTCTGAGTGTAGCATGCTGTGTTTACAACTTCAACCCAATAGATTTCACTTATTTCAGTGTCAGCAAGCATTGTTCTTGCTGCATCTTTTAGGGTTATATTCTTCCTTTCAGCAACACCATTTTGTTGAGGTGTCCTTACTGAAGATAGTTGATGTTGTATACCTTTGCAGGTACAAAACTCTTTAATGTATTGGTTTACAAACTCAGTACCATGGTCTGTTCTGATCACAGCTACCTTGTCATTTTTCATGACTTCAAGCTTATTCAGCAGGCTTGGTATCTCGACCCTTGCGTCAGATTTTTGTTTGAGAAAAACAACCCAAGTGAATCTTGAGTAGTCATCTACAACAACCAGACCATACTTCTTTCCTGCATAACTAGTTACTAAGGACTCAAAGAGATCCATATGTAACAGTTGCAGTGGCCTCACACTGGAATGTCTAGTTTTAGACTTGAAAGATGTTTTAGCTTGTTTCCCTAATTGGCAAGCTGAACATACACCATCCTTTTTGTATGCCATTTTAGGTAATCCAACAACCAATTCTTTCTTGGCAAGCTTATTCAGAGTTTTGAAATTCAAGTGACTAATTCTTTTGTGCCATAGCCAATTTTCTTCAGTGTAGCCAGGTTGACTCACCATGACGCATTCTTCAGTTGTGGCAGATGCCCAGTCAGCAACATAGAGACTTCCTTTCTGCCTAGCAACCAAGACTACCTGCTTTGACTCATTGTCAATTAGTTTGCAGAATTTGGATTTGATCTTCACTGAGAAACCCTGATCAACAAATTGACTCATGCTTAAAAGATTATATTTCAATCCCTCTACATGTAGTACTCCAGTGATTGTAAGGGCTCCAATTTTCAGATCTCCAAATCCTACCGTTGGATTCACTTCTCCTCCAGCAAATATGATATCTGGTCCTGTATCATAAACTTTGTAGTTAACCAGATTTGCTTTGTCTCCTGTCATGTGCTTCCCACATCCACTAGCAAAGTGCCACGTTGGATTCTTCTTTAGAGTGTTCTGCACAAAACCGGAAACAAGGAGTAAGGTTCTCATTCCAACAATGGAACCATCTAGACTAAAGTATCTCCCAGTAGGAATCCATTTTTGAATGAATTTCTTAGGGACAATCTTTTGTCTAATAGGAACATTAGGAGGAATTCTAGGTAAATGACTAGTATCATTATCATCAAGAACTATTTTCCTTCTAGGTGTGTTCATGGGTGCTCCCCGTGGTGCATTCAGATACCTGTCAGGTTGCTGAGTCTGCTTTTCAGCGAACTTAGCTTTCCTTGCCAGATTTCTTCTAGCCCTGGCATTTAGATTGCTTGTGACTTGTTCTTTCTTCCACTTCTGATGATTGCTGTGAGCAACCCTAGCTTTCATCCATCGTTCTTGCTCTAACTTGTAGTCATGAGCAAGTTGTTTCCCGATGGCTTTGTAGCCAATGCCATTACGAACACGTGGTGCTGTCTGAGATCTTCCCTCAGCAGCCTTACTAGTCTCTGGGTCATTTTTCTTTCCAGAAAACGTGACATTAGAGAATTTGCCAGCTCCAACAATGTTCCCTTTTTGTGAGACATATCACTGTGGGTGATTACACTTTTCAGTGTGATGTGCCTTTCCAGGAACTTTCCCAACAGATTTATTTGGAACTTGTTTTTCCCTCAAAGGTTTGTTCACAACTGCATTTCCTTTGTCAGCAACCTTAGCTTTCTGACCAATGTTATAGGTTGTCTGGGAACCACCTTGCTGACGACTAACAAATGTCATTCTATCTTTATTCTTGTTCAGAATAGTAGAACTGTTTGTTTGTATGTCCAGCCCAAGTCCTCCTTTCTCTGAAGGATCTCTTAAGTAAGAGTGTACTTCAGTGAGAGTATCACTAGCTTTGGCGTAAGATTGAATGGATAATTCTTTCTTCTTGAGTTCCTCATTCTCAGAAAGAAGACCTTCACACTTCTTTTGAAGTATATCTATTGCCTCTTCATGTGACTTTCCTGTCTCAGCTATCTGTGCTTTGAGAAATGCATTCTCAGCATCCTTAGTCTCAGATAGCTTCTGTAGTTGTAAATACTCATTTTCAAGAGATTTCTTTTCGGCCTCGAGAATTTTGGTTCTAGCTTGGACAACCATAAATTCTCTTTCATAAAGATCAAGCTCCTTTCTAAGGTGTTCTAGATCTTTGATTCCTTCCTCATCACTCTCATAATTTATAAATCGAGAAATAGTGGTTACCTCATCAGCCATTATGCATGGCTCAATGTTGGAGCAATCTGGATAGATCTCCTCAGCAACCCCGCATATTTTCTTCTTCTTTTGACCAAAGTCAACCCATTCGTGAGTGATGGCACACAACTCCAGTGAAGGAAGTTTAGAATCATCTGATTCTTCATCCTCTGACTCAGAATCAATATCAAGAGCATCCAGTTAGATTTGAATCTTTTTCTTTCCTGAGTGAGCATAGCTCTCTGGCCTCTCTTGAAATTTCTCCTGTCTTTCTTGTCATCTGTCTTTAGCTTGTTGTAAGCAGGGTAATCCCTTTAAAAATGACCAAGTTTCTGACAATAGAAGTAGATATCCAGTACTCGATGCTTGCTGAGCAGGCTTATTCAGCGAGCTAGACCATTGCATGTTTTTGTACTGGTGATAGTTGGAGCCTTGATGCTTTTTCAACTTCTCTTTGGCTTTTCTTCTCTCAATCTCCTGACCGACGTATTTTCTCATTTGCTTTACAGCAAGAGCATTTTCTTCAGTCACCTCTTTGGTATCCTTCTTTTCAGAAGTACCTTGAGTTACTAGAGCGACATTGTGCGATTTTTCAGCAGCAACCTGTCCTTTTTGTGTAGTCTCATAATTGACAGTTGCCAAGTGAGAGAAAAGTTCCACTGGAGTGATGTTAGGCATTTCATGGTTGAAATAGAAGTACTGAGTATGTTCCCAGTTTTGATTCAAGCTTCTTACGATAGTCTTAACCTTTTCAGAGTTGGAATATCTCTCTCTTTCACAAAGTTCAGCTATCTCACTCATCAGTGTTGTAAACCTGAAATCAAGTTCCTCAAGTGTCTCAGTGGGACCTTGTTTGATGTTTTGGAATTTGAGCTTCAAAACTTCGAACTTGTTTTCTTCGGTTTTCTCAGTGCCGACACAGATTTCTTCAATCAGTGACCAGGCCACTTTTGCCGTTTTTGCACCCCACAGTTTACACTGTATGTGCTCTAGAGTAGAACGAATAATGATGTTCCTGGCTTGACCATCTAGCCTGTTTCTCTTGGAATCTTCCGATGTCCAGAGATGTCTGGGCTTTAGTTCATAAGCAATTTCATCCGTTGGTCTTGTGATAGTAGTTGCACCAGATGATGAGGAACCATCACTGTCCTTTTCAGTAGGTTCCTTATCTCGACCATTTGAAACTTCCATGACACACTTTTCTTATCGAATGACTATAGGGCCATTCTTGATAACATCATCTCGTCACTGATAGCTTCCAGGTGAAGCATCATGTTGTTCTTCCATTTTTCGTAGTTCTCTAGCTTGAGAACGGGAGCATCGCTTAAAGACATCCTGTAGTAAACACACTAAACAAAAAAATGAAGTGCATGGGGTAAGCGGTTAGTGGGCACTTATCTAGGATCTAGGTTCAGTGCAAAAGGCTTGGGAACCTACTACTCTGATACCATTTGTTGGTCCAGATAACGACAACGTAAAAGACTGGGGGGGGGGGGGGGGTTGAATAGTCTTTTCAAACTTTTGACGATAAACACAATTTCTCAGATATCTGTGAAGGTATCTGATACTTATATTCAGAGAGTGGAAGTCTTTCTGATAAGTGCACGTGCTCAGCAAGCTATAAGTGTGTAAATACTGAACAAGGTAAATACAATACAAAAAGTAAGTGCAGTAAGTAAATGACACAAAGCTTTATAGTGGTATCTGAGGGTGGCGTAATTCCTCAACTAATCCACTCGTCATTTCTCAGGACTTGAATTCACTAAGATAAGATATTGAGTTCTCCTTATAAAATCCTATCTCTTGATCCCTTTGACACTAGGTTTCCAACCAAGTGTTATCCCTGAGTTATTCCCCGACTTTTTCAGCCAAGTACTTCCTCTACTCAGTAAACTTTGAGCTATTCCTTAGTTTCCCAAACTAAGTACTTCCTATGCTCAACGCCTTGTGTGGTGTTTTGGTTATGGTAGTTTGTCAGGTGAGCAGTCTCTTAATAACTTTCTCAGTTATGTATGAGTGCTCTGTAGAAGCAAGATCACTTAATACACTTTTCAATGTATGGTGATTTGTTCTTTACTGACCCCAGTCTTGATGTTGTTCATGAGAATGAATCACAAATATAAGTCGCAACTATGACCTCTGGATTCAACTCCTTCACAATATGCAATCCTTGTTAAGGATTAAGACACTTAGAACTTTCGTACTACTTAGTAATCAAGAGCTTTAGGCGCAACAGTAAGCTAGAGAGTAATTAGTTTAAAGGCTTGTATGATTGAGTGTAATATATGAAGTTCTGTAGTTTCAGTGTGTTTTCATGCATTCTAAGTGGTGATATTTATAGTTGAAAATCAGGACGTTTGAATTACTATCCGTTAGGCTCAATGAAATTCAAATTAACTATATCTGAAGTTGGTACAGAATTGAGCTTTGTCTCTTTACAGAGATTTTCTCTTTTTGCTCAGAAAACTCTGTCTGCGTAATTAATGCACTATACCAACTTTTGTCTTGTAGTGCCAACGGAACGATGCAAGCTTTCTGATGCTTAGCAAGCCCTATCCCAGAAACCTTTAGTACTCCAAAAACCTATTGAAACATTGTTTCCCAGAAACATAGTTTCTTCAAGGAATCTGAGCATGGTATCTGAGGACACTTTTTCTTATTCTTCAGCAACCTTGTGCAGTCTTCTGATCTTCAATTAATTGAGCTTTTCTGCTGGATGCTTCCTTCTTGGCCTTTTTCAAAAATAAAAAAATTACATTCAGAGACCTAACATCCTATACAAGATTTGCTAGACTAACATACTCAATAAGCTTCCTCTTTTACAATATTCAAATGAACTAAGAGTACTAGTTACCTTTCTGAGCTAAGATAAGTCATTATGATTTACTGATCAAAATCTAAACAGGTATTCCTAACACTCTTTGACCCTGGTGGAAGTATGTGCCAGTGGAAACTGCAATATGTCATTTATGTCAATAAAATGCAAGCAGTAACACAAAATCACTGGGATGTTGATACAATGTCTGAGTTGGAAAAAAAACTTAGAAGACCCACTAGAAGTGTTAAGGTGAATGCACATATTACTACAGGTTCAGGAGATATGAAAAGAGAGATTAATATAGTTCAACATTTAAGTGGGCAACCTAATATTGTGGAGTTCAAGGGAGTTGACGAGGGAAAGGATGTCTTGAAAAACTTCATGATATTGTTCAGCAAAAACTCTTTGATGTTCCATGTTTCTCTATTTGATTATGGACGTAAATTAGATGCTAAATTTCTCACATCTCTGTTGATGATTACTGTTACTTTGCTCGGGAATGATGCATGTCAATGTGATAGATATGAATACTTGATATTTGATAGAGGGAAAATGAGAAGTGAGTTTATGGGAAGTCGTGTGAGTACAGATGGTCAACATAGGGTGCTTATTTCTTCCTTATTCTACATTTTTGCTAATGGAAGCCATACTGAAAATTTAAATGAGGCTGATGCATATCATAATAATTTGAATTGTTTTCAAGATCACATGAGCTCCAGTGGTGAAGCAGATTTTGTGAGTTTAGATCAAAGGCATGAACTGTGTATTTTGAAGATTGTGTGTTACATGCTATGTGATGAAGAACTAGAAATTGGAGTTCTTGAGGACAATGATCTTCTTAAGAATGGGAGAATGTTACATAAGAGCATGCCTACATTAGTCAAGGAGAAAACAAAGCATCTTCAATCCGTAGAGAAAGTACCTGGTGTTCCAACGGCAGAAGGATACATCCAACATGTTCTTAAATTTCGTATAGCATCAAATCTTGGATTGCCATTGGTACCTAGTCATTTAGGGCAGTTTGATTCTATAAGTGACATGATTCAAGGGATGAATTATGCTTTGACTGGTACTAGGAGCATTTTCATCAGTGGCTCAGAATTGGGGCCAAATATCTCTCTCGCTCAGCAAGTTAAGCAGGTTATGGACACATTTCAGCAGCTAATGGTTAGCATGGGTGAAGATGCAACAAATGAGGTTTTGAACACATTTCAGCAGCTAATGGTCAACATGGGTGAAGATGCAACAAATGATCTTATTTCAAGCTCCATGTTCTACATCTCTAGTGGGAGCAATGACTATATATGCTACTACCTCATTGATGCATCTAATGTGCAGTCTCTAGATCTACCGGGGATTTCAACGGATTTCTGGAACAGACATTAAAGCAAGAGATTAAGAACTTGTACATCATAAATGGGAGGAATGTTGGCATCATTGGACTAGCCCCATCAGGATGTGTGTCTTATTATATGTGGCTCTGCGAGAGCAAGAATGGAGAGTGTGTAGCAAAGATAGATGACATGACCTTGGAGTCCATCAACATATGTGGCTTTGAGCCTTGCGGTTACTCCTTGAATTCAATTGGTGAAGCTGATACCTCTATTGTTCATGTAATCCCAGAAGATGGTTTTAGCTATGCTAGCGTTGAGGTAGCTGGTTGCTATTTCAGAGTTGCCGATCTTGACAATATGACCAGGAGAGTTCTGGCCTGTTTCCAACCCGATGAATTTTTTGTATCTGTGCACGTCGATTCTGGTGCAAAGTTCTGCGATAAAATTTGCATAATTTTTTACACTACCAGCTTTTATGTTGATCAACTTGGCCAAATATATCATGATGCTGGACTACTTCAATGCTGTGATAGAAATTTTGGCTGGACACACGCTGGCTATGCAAGTGTTCATGGTTATGGAAGTTTTGAGTATAATGAAGGTATCAGCAGCTACAGCTATACTATATCATGCCTAGAGTCCTTTCAAATGGCATGTGCAGGATAAAAAAAATGCAATTTGAGATCCTTGAGGACAAGGATGTTCTTAAGCAAGGGGGAATGTTATGTCCTGGAAATTAGTAGCATTTCTATTTAAGTTTCTTATGTTTCTTTTTAGTCCTTCATGTTTAACTCTATTTCATTTTCAGTCCCTTTTCAAGTTGCAAGGCTTATAAAGCCAATTTCTGTACTTCATGGAAGAAAGAAATGAAATGTTAACTCTCTAGTTTATCTTCCTACCCAAGTTTAGCTTTCTTCTATGAAACTCTCCCCTTTCTTCTCAATGGATACGATTGGATCCACCGTTACGTCTCAGGGACGTAACAACTGTTCCTTTTTATTTTAAACATATTCATTATTTCCCCCAATATTGCATTATGAACCCTAATCATTGAGTTTCTCTAATTTCAATCAATTTTGTCCATCACCAAAGTAGTTACCAATAAGAACGTGAAGAATGATGATTGTCTTCGGTCAGCTGGACAAGTGAATTCTGTGTGAATTGGATCCCTTTATGTCTCTTCCATCCACTCTTTTCCTTCTTTCTCTTCCATTTGAATGGACGGTGGGACAGAAGTGTAGAAAAACAAAGGCTAAGATCGGAGCCAATACAAAAAGGGGACTCAATCGTAATCGATCTGAAAATTATTTTCCCTGCAAATCTCTTTACTGGTCATGCTGTGTGACGGAAGATTAATAAAATTAGGGTTCTTCAT
The DNA here is from genome assembly GCA_026545765.1 of Plantago major. NCBI lineage: Eukaryota > Viridiplantae > Streptophyta > Magnoliopsida > Lamiales > Plantaginaceae > Plantago > Plantago major. The sequence goes on from CM048842.1 coordinate 36,528,011, forward strand.
TTGTTTGGTAAAAAGATTTTAGTTTTTGGAAGATAATGAAAATGTTGGATTTAGTTTTAGGATTAATAAATTTAGGGTCCGTGCAAATGTTGGTTTTAGTTTTCGTATATAATGGAAGATTATTTTAATTTGAAGATTTAAATTATAATATCTATTTTAAATGGTTTATATGTGTATATTAAAGTATAAATAATAAGTCTCACTAGGCGCGTGAGTAAGCGCGTGGAAAAAATATCGGGACATAGCTTCTTCTCTTCTTCATTATTTGCATCGATTTCTCCATTCATTTACCCTCTTCTTATTCTTCTTCTTCAATTACAACTCCTCTCACCTGATTGGATCTGATTGGCTTCCCTTCTCCGACTCTGAATTGCTTCTCCCATGGATACGCCAAAGCAACAGAGTGGCTTCTCTTCTCCGGCTACAGCTGCTCTGAATCCGCGATTGAGGTGGATCCCTTTTCTTTTGCACAAATTTCCCAATCAATTTATCTCATCAATTTTTCTCACCCTTGCTAATAATTACCTTCTCAATTGGTTTGTTTCTGTAGTTACTGAAATGGCTTCAGATTCCAACATTCAATTGCTCGAGGACATCTCTAATCAAGCGTAACCAGACTAAGGATTATTGGCTTATCATCAATGGAAAGGTCAGATCTTTTCTTCCTCTTATTGGAATTTAATTGTTTGTTATTTAGTTTCAGCTTTATTTTTAGCTCAAGAAACTGATTGCTGCTTTAATGGTAGCAAGCAAAAAAAAAAAAAAAAAAAAATTTGTTGAAATGCTTTTATATGAAACTGATGATTGGCTTTAGGTTGTACTTCATTTTTGTTGCTGCTTTTTGATTGTGACATTTGTGACTCTAAGCTCTAACCAAGTGGAAATCTAAAATTTAAGTTGATGTTATTGTAACTCAGAAAAATTAAGCATTTGATTTGGGTTTATGGAAGTGATTAGATGAAGTATGAACCTATATAATACATTAAGCAAAAAAAAGTTTGGAGTCATTCTAGAGTGTCCACCTAAAAGTAATGATTTGGCAAATCCTTTTGTTGTGATTGGTCCATTCTTTTGCTGAGTGTAAAATCCTTTTGTTAGATTGGTCAAATATTTTAAATCTTGGGCAAATCATGACGTTTCCTTTTGCAAAGTCAAGCATTTGTTACGTTGACAAAGTAATTAAGGAAATAACATTCGAGGAAGCATACTAAATCTCAATCAACATTATACATCTCACTAATATAGGTAAGCTAATAAATATTTCCAAAAACCAAATACTACATTGACGTACTAAAATTCGGTAAATCTGTTTTAAACTTCTAATAGTGTCTAAATTTTTAATGTATGCATTATAGTGATACAGTATAACTTTAACCTAAATATAGAGCTACGTTGTTTCAGATCTCCAGTCTTGATATTTTGTTGCTTATTCGGTCATGTTCACATTTCTATTATTTATTTATTTTTTTGCAATACTGTTAACTCCAGAAGACATGCACTGGAACTTAGGCTTCATTTGGTTTGAGGGAAAATGGGGGAAAAGAAAAAAAAAATAGGGAAAGATATTATTTTCCACCATTTGGTAGTTCTCAGGAAATCATGGAAAATTCATCAAAATCTATACAAAATGCATCTATCTCCACAAAATAAGGAAAGTTATTTTTCCCTCACATTTTCCAGGAAAATCTTATTTTCCCCTATTTTTTTTCTTTTCCCCCATTTTCCCTCAAACCAAATAAAGTCTTAAATATGAGATGAATTTTATGTGATATTGAGAGTATATCTTCAGAATTGTGGCTTGCAAAATGTTTTTTTTCTCCGTTATATATGCACATGGACCTTGAAGTCATAATCCATTATAGGCTGTGACATTTTTGGTAGGTCATGGGTGCAAAGGCTTTTCAACTGAATGAGGAATCTAATTAATTTCACTGGAGAAGTCCGTTCAGAACCATATAATCAAGGTGGTTAGAGTTTAGGTGTTTTGGGCAATCACATGGATGACAGGCTTATGGATATACCGTATACGTTTCTACGTTGGATGGATGACAAGGCTACATTGTATGTTCTCTCATGTATATATATTGGAGATCTTATTACTAGAACTTCGAAATATATACATGGATGTTGAAGTTCCATCTTATGCAAACTAGAAAGAGAGTAGCAATTGAAAAGGAAAAGAGTGTTGCTAAAATTAAAGTTATGGTATGTTTAACAAACCAATAGAGATATTTGCTCCATATGTTTATCGGTAACTGACAATGCATTATTGTGTGATTGTGGTATATGAGGAGTTAAATGCGTTTGGTAGGCTCATAAGCCTACATATAGGTGTTTTTTCACTACACAACGATATGTTTGGTTCCTTTTTTCTTCCTCCTGCTGCCCATGGACAAACAAAAAGATGGACACCATATTTCTATTTGAACGCAACCTTTCAATTTTGAGGAAATCGATGATGAAAAGTAACACAAATTTCTATTTCTACAAGACAAGACTCTTTTCCATTATTTTAGAAGAAAAAGTACTCTGAATAGAATTATTTTGTACAAATGTGTGTAAATGATATGGAAAGCGAATTGAAAATTTCACATTATACTCACATATGAATAAAAATTGAAAATAGCTTGACATCTATAACCTGTGATAATTTAGAATGACAAATGTGTTCGACGTGAATTTTTGAAATTAAGAATGTCGAGTCGATGACAAAAGATAGACATGTTGTTTATTTAACCAAAAAGTAATACAATTATGGTTTATAGTATTTTTAATAGCTGAACTTATAGTTATTTTAATATTTTGGATGGAGAAAATTTGGACTGATGATTACACCCGCACATGTATACTTAATGTTAATATCAATGTGTATTGCACTGACTTTATAAGAATTCGGGGGGGGGGGGGGGTGGGGTTTCCTGCATTTAACCTTATTCCTCCATTGTTTAACCCATTATATTTATACTTAATAACATTAGTCGGTCCCTTAGTTCCCTCACGAATGTAGGTCCCTTCTAGGGCTTTGTGATTGATGGAACGGACGGGTACAACATGTATTGTATAAGAAATTAAACTCACTACAATCATGATAATGAATGAAACACTATATACTTCATCCGACTGAAATGATAGCAACATTTATTAAAAATGAATTGATTATAATTTTTATTGATCTTAATGACAATATAATAATGGGTTTGGATCGACACTCTACCATTCTCACAATCAAATCCTATTCAAAATATCGCTTCATTATGTGGGTCAGGTATAAATTGGTCTTAAATGGGTCCGAAATGACTCCAAGTTCAAATCTACCCAAGGATTCAATCAGAGTCACGGGTCCACGGGCCTGGGTAAGGTTCTAAGTGGGTCGAGTATGACCCATGTAGCACATAATCGAGGCAAAATTTATATATGAAATCAATGCATGACAAAAGTTTTCACTTCTAGAATAACGATGAGCGTATAATGAGACTGAGTTCTCGCTCAATTTAGATCGATACTTCTTATTTTGACATGCTTTGTTATGATGGTAAACAAGAGACATGGACAGTCTCTCACGCACCTCAGCCTCTACTTCTCCGTCGAATATCGACGGGTCCTTAACTAGTATAAATATATAATAAAAGTGGTGAACTATGTCAATAAAGAAGCATGCTACATGTACATGTGTAAAAAATCCTATGTGGCATGTCTTTTTTAATTTCATGAAGTTTTATTCATAAAATTAAATTAAAAAGAAAATAGTAATTTAGAAGTGTACTGTATATTTTTGGTATGTTAACTGTATACGTAGTTTTTATTAAATCACATATAATTTTATCTGCAAAACTCCAAAAAATATTTTGAACATATATTTGGATTCACCACTACAAGACGAATCCATATACACCAATCTTATATATTATTATTAATTAAATAAATTATTTATATATTAAAATAAAAAATCAAATTGTTAAATGAGATCTATTGGTTTTGTAAATTATAAATTTGGAAAATAAGTGATGGAACATTTTATTCTTGACAATGCAATGCACCTTATAACTTTCATTATTTATATTTGTAGTATGTTCACTACATATATAGTTTTTATTAAATCCCATATAACTTTATCTGCAAAACTTCGAAAAATATTTTGAACATGTATTTGGATTCATCGCGACGAAATGAATCCATAGACACTAATTATAAGATATAAATTGGAAAAAAAAAGTGTTGAATATTTGAATAGCATAAAATAGAAAAAAGTGTTGAATATTTGAAATTAAAGGAGAAGACTAAAAAAAAGGTTAAAATAGAAAAAATCATTATAAAATTAAATAATATTTGACTTTTTGGGTTTGTTGTAATTAGTTTCAAACTACATTATAAATTTGGAATCATCTGTAATTGTTTGAACACTGAGTACTAATATAAACAAAAGACCATTTAATTAGCAGGGGTCGATTTTGAAAAATTTGATATAGCTAAGTAAGAGATAATTTCAATTTAGGAACTCAATTCGAGGCGTCAACGAACTTTTTGAATGTGATAATCCAAACTTGGGAACTCAACTCGAAAAGTAAAATTCAACTTTATGAATGAGATAATTCGAACGTGGGAACTCAATTCCAAGGTCAAACAAACTATAAGAATGAGATAATTACAACTTGGAAACTTTATTCGGATAATAAACCACATTATAGGGGAAAAATACTCTAATGAAGGAATGATTCAAGCACAGGAACTTAATTCAAAAGTAAACTCAACTCAAAAAATGGGATAATTCTAACTAGGGAAATCAATTCGTATGACAAATCAACTATAACAATGAGATAAAAAAAACTTGAAAACTTAGTTCGAACGGTAAGCTCAAATTTTAGAATTAGATTGTTCCTACATGGGAGATCAACGTGAAAGCAAACAAAATTCTAAGAATGGGATCATTGCAATTTGAAAACTCAATTTGAAGTTAAAAGCAACTCAAAAAAAGGGATAAATGCAATTTGAGAACTCTATTTGAATAGTAAACCATACTATATGAAAAATTTATTGGAAGAAATACATAAATTCCTTAGAAACTCAATTCAAATGGTAAACACAGTTTAACAATGAAATAATTATAACTTGGAAATTCAATTTAAAGTTTAATCTCAACTTTAAGAATGAAGTAATTCTTAATTGAGAATTCCATTTGAAGGGCAAAACAACTGTAAGAATAATATAATTCAACTTGGGAACTCTAATGCAATGATGATCCATGCTATTTGAAAATAATCTAACAATGAGATAATTCCGAATTAGGAATTTTGTTCAAACGGTAGAAATATTCTACTATTGAAATCATTTAAACGTAAAAATATATTAGAAACATAAGCCACTTTATGTGGTAAAATACTCTAAGAATATGATAATTTCATTTGAACACTCAAGTCGAGGGGTAAACAAACTCTAAGATTGTTATAATTATAATTTGGGGACTACATTCGAAGAGCAAACCATGCTATATGAAGAACTTATTCAAAGAAAGGGTATTTCCAACTTATGGATTCAACTCAATTGGTATTCAACTTGGGAACTCTAATGCAAGGATGAACCATGCTATTTGAAAATAATCTAACAATTAGATCATTCCGAATTAGGAATTTTGTTCAAACGGTAAAAATATTCTACGATTGAAATCATTTAAACGTAAAACTATATTAGAAACGTAAGCCACTTTATGTGGTAAAATACTCTAAGAATGTGATAATTTCATTTGAGAACTCAAGTCCAGGGGTAAACAAACTCTAAGATTGTTATAATTACAATTTGGGGACTACATTCGAAGACTAAACCATGCTATATGAAGAACTTATTCAAAAAGGGTACTTCCAACTTATGGACTTGACTCAATTGGTAGTATAAACTCAACTATAAAAATGTGGTCAATCTAACTTGAAAACTCAAATTGACGAGCAAACCAACTACAAAAATGTGATAATTATAACTTGGAGACTATATTGAAAGGTAAAGCTCATTATTTGGAATAGTTAGTTGCACATTTGGAACTCATACCAACTCTAATAATGAGGTATTTACAACTTTAGGACTCTATTGAAAGGGTAAACCACAATGTATGGAAATATTCTCTAAGAATGGGGTACGTAATTTGAACTTTACAACTAAATTCGCTGTATGAGATAATTACAACTTGAAAACTTTAATTTGAATAGTAAACCACGTTTTGTGGTAAAATATTCAAAAAAGGGATTCTAAATGTGGAACTCAATTTTTTTTATATTTGCAACCTTGGAACTCAACTTTAAGAATAATACTATAATTTTAACTCAAAGAATTTTATATTTGTAACCTTGGCAACTTTAAGAATAATACTATAATTTTAACTCAAAGAATTTTATATTTGTAACCTTGGAACTCAACTTTAAGAATAATACTATAATTTTAACTCATGAACTGAATTCACCGCTATTTTGGTTTACAAGTAAGTGTTTAACAAAATTTGGAGGTAGCGTTATGTCTGTGTTATTAAATTGTACTCCGTATTGCCTTCCATTTTTTTGATTCTCAATGCAATTTATGTCGTTGCTTTGCCACAGGATAAGGCCTCCATGAATAATATAATTTGTTTTTTAGGCCTTTGACCGTAATGTTAGTGAGGTAATGAGAGGTGCAAGTGGGAGTTAATGAGAAACCATTCAGTAGATTAGTTGTCGTATTTATTGGACACTTCAAACATATATAACCAGTTATACTGAAGGGTAGCAAACACGATATCATGCCCGCACCTCCTTGAGCATTTAAAAGACGTGAGTGAATTTCTCTAATATGTACTTATATTTGTTATTTTACAATTATGGTGGATCCAAGGTCAAGGTTGAAATCATCAGGAAACTTATGGTTATTGCGTGTTGGAGGGGGGCTGAAGTCAATGGAACAAATGACGACGAGGTCCATGTGAAATTGTTCGAAGAAATCCTTATGCATAGGACCCATTCACTGCAATGGTTAAGATCACATATACTTCGCCATTATATCATGTTGGTGAAGGTTGATACTTCTTGAACATGGACAGTTTCAGCCCGGCAAAAAATTACATTATTATGTTTTATTAATTTATTTTAATTTTTCACCTAAAATTATGCGCCCACCCTAATGCATTAAGTTCTCAAACGGGGTGGATGGAGTACATTGATAGTTTCAACTAGATAAGAATATTGGGTATCAACCCATTGGGTCCTTAACGGGATTAGTTCGGGTTGTTTTCGGCCCGTTTAAAAGCTTATATAACAGACTCATGAACATAAATAAATTTGAAAATTGAGAATCTGAAATCGAGTTTATTTTGCCTTATTTTCAAACAGGTCAGACGAGTTGATTTTAGTAAACACCTATCCGATGATTTACCTGTTAATAATTATCGTGTTCAGGTCGTATATATACAAATGACTATAACCAACATGAATCAACCATTTAGTTTCAAGCGGGTTCGATTATGTTGGACCTTACCCATTTAAAAGCTAAACCTGGGAAAATATAGAGTAATTTAGGAAACGATAATTCTAAAAATAAAAATAAAAATTAAAAGGAAACGATAAGATTATGGAATGCCATTGGTTGCACTGGAGATGTGCTTCTGTTTGAAATCAATGTCAAAGAAGGAACACCATACACTCATTTAATTGACATTTTCACCAGATTACACGAACTTGCTACGGGCCATAACCAACATTGTCTACAAGCAAAATTTTTTTCACCCATTAAGGTAACTTAGGCTTCATTTGGTTTGAGGAAAAATGTGGAAAAGAAAAGGAATAGAGGAAAATAAGATTTTTCAGGAAAATGTGTTAGCGAAAAACATCTTTCCTTATTTGGTTTTCTGCTGTGTTTGAATTACAACTAATATATGAACGTTTTTTTTGCTTTGCAGTCGATTAAATTCTATTATGAGCACGTATGTATTGTTGTTAGTATGAGTACTTTAATTATGCCGATTGAATTATCCTCTTTCTGATATATTATTAAAAGGAAATTATTCCGTGGCATTTCCACGGGTTAGTACTAGTGTATAATATAGTCCAGTTTGAATGATTAGAAGAAGTATAATGCTCCAGTTTAAACTTAAATTTTAAGCGTAAATGTTAACAAGAATAAGTTGGAAGAATCGGAATGACTAGTGAATGGTGATTATTAGTTGGCTACATGTGTTTTTCAAATTATTGATTATTAGTACAGGAAGTGCAAAAATGTTAGTGAGCGCCAACTCGGAATACTTGAATCCTCATGTTGTTGCGATTAGTCTGATTCCACTAGCTTTAACTCTTATTCAATCTAAATGTATCGAGTTTGTAAGATTTAGCAAGAATTTCTGAATTGAGCCAGGATTGATAGATCAGTAAAAGATCTATATAAATGTAATGTTTATCTCATTTGTGTAAACAAAGTTCATGGCAAAGCTTCTTGGTTATTAATTAAATCAACCCAATTCAATCCAATAAACTCCAAACCAACCAACAAACAAACGTAAGAAAATAAACACAAGATAACCAAGATTTCTATTAACCAAGAACCAAAACGCAGTTTACAAGGAATCGACAAAACCTCCCGAGTTTCAAGCTACACGCTCCTCTGTTCTCTCTTCCTCACTGTGTTTCTCTCAGATTTCTCTATATGAGTTCTCTCTATGTTCTCATATCATTCTATTGAACTAACTAGTTATGGAACCACCTATTTATACAACGTAAATAGTACCAATTCACTTCTAACTAAGAATCAAATAACTAGTAGTTTCCTTTTCCAAGTTTGTTTTCAGTTGCCAATGGAATTCCTAATTATGTTTCTAAAGGATTCCTCAACATCCAACTCCTAACACCTTCAATATTAGATGTTTAAGCTAAACTCACAATTCTCCACCTAGCTTCAACATCTGAAAATCCACAAGTATTCCTTAGGTTAGAATACACCCCTTCCATCAACTTGATAGAACGTAGACACGATCCAAACTTCATCACAGAAATTGACTTAGTAAACCCATCCGCCGGATTAACATCTGTGCTGATCTTCTCAATCTTGATAGTACCCTTCTCAACTTCATCTCTGACAAATTGAAACTTTATATCAATGTGTTTGGACCTGTCGTAGTAAGCTTGATGTTTTGACAAATGAATTGCACTTTGACTATCACAAAATATAGTCACTGGTGTTTGAAACACACCGAACTGCCCCAGAATTCCCTTGAGCCAAATAGCTTCTTTCACAACTTTCGTCATGGCCATAAATTCTGCCTCTGTAGTTGATAATGCAACCACAGGTTGACGAGTAGACTTCCAACTCACTGCTGTACCAAATAATGTGAATACATATCCAGTTAAAGACTTCCTTGTATCCAAGTTTGCAGCATAATCCGAGTTGACATACCCAATCAGTGCATCATTCCTCGTCAAACACCAATCCCAGTCTAATTGAACCACCAATATACCTGAGTAGCCACTTAACTGCCTCCCAATGGTCCTTGCCAGGATTATCCATATACCTGCTTACTGAGCTCATTGCATGAGCCAAATCCGGCCTGCAACATACCATGGAATACATAATCGACCCTATAGCATTAGCATATGGTGTGTTCTCCATACACTTCTTCTCTTCATCAGTATTAGGACAAGACTTCTTAGATAACTTGAACTGAGACCCCAGAGGTGTTGCAGCATGCTTGGATTTGTGCATGTTAAATCTCCTTAACACCTTCTCCAAGTAAGCACTTTGGTTCATAATGATCTTTCCATCACCTCCATGAATAATATCAATGCCCAGTATCCTCTTAGCTATTCCCAAGTCTTTCATCTCGAATTCTGACTTCAAGAGATTCTTTATATGAGTGATTCCTTTCATATGCTTGCTTGCTATAAGCATGTCATCCACATAAATAAGCAAATATATCATGTCTTCGACATTCTCACCATAGAAGTAAACACAGGTGTCGTAGTCACACCGCCTGAACTTGTGACTCAACATAAACTTGTCAAATCTTCTATACCATTGCCTTGGACTCTGTTTAAGGCCATACAGTGATCTCAACAATAAACAAGCCTTTTGCTCCTTGTCATCTACCTCAATACCCTCCGGTATCCTCATGTAAATCTCTTCATCCAGCTTCCCATGCAAGAATGCAGTAGTAACATCCATCTGATGTAAGTGTAGCTTAAATTGAGCTACCATAGCAATCAAGATCCTGATTGAGCTATGCTTCACCACTGGAGAAAAGATCTCATTGTAGTCAATACCCTCTCTTTGTGTGAAACCTCTAGCAACTAGTCTGGCTTTGTATTTCACCTCTTGCTCACCATCAGCTCCAAGTTTCTTCTTAAAGATCCACTTACAACTGATAAGCTTCTTCCCTTTAGGTATAGATACAATATCCCATGTATGATTCTTTTCAAGTGACAAGAGTTCTTGCTGTATAGCAAAGCACCAACTATTCTTCTCTGAGCAACTTATAGCTCTTTGATAGTTCTCAGGCTCATAACAATCAATAGCCTCGGCAATATTCAGTGCAAAATACACCATATCTAGATCTGCAGTAGAGGTTCTAACTCTTGGTTCTCTATCTCTGATGAGTTGATAATCCACAACATCATCTGGATTATTGAGCTCTATCTCTGTCCTTCTTCTAATCACATTCCTCTCCACTTGATTATTCGATTCAGGCTCCACCTGATCATGTATGTCAGTATTTTCCTAAGATTCAGCATGCGGTATTGTCAGAACACCATGGTCTGCGAAAACTGGTGTTATCACCACACCAGTGTCTGTCTGCTCCATATTCAGTGTTCCTGATACACCATCTCCAACTGGCTCCACCTGACTGAGTGTTCTCTCAACACTGTCAGTATTCCTCAATAATGGCATCACATCTTCATGGAAAGTCACATCCCTGCTGATGATGCATCTATTTACCCCTGGTTCTAGGCACCAGAGTTTATATCCCTTAACTCCCTTTGGATAACCAAGAAACAAGCACTTTACTGCTCTAGCCTCTAACTTATCTTGCTTGACATGAGCATAAGCTAAGCATCCAAATACTTTTAGATATGAGTAGTCTGAATGAGTTCCTTTCCAAACCTCTTCAGGTGTCTTGAAACCAATAGCTGATGATGGACATAGGTTAATAAGATGTGCTGCCGTAGTCACAACTTCTCCCCAAAAGCTTTTTGACAAACCTGATCCAAGAAGCATGCACCTCACTCTTTCTAGGATTGTTCTATTCATCCTTTCAACTACTCCATTCTGATGTGGATTTCCAGGAACTGATTTGTGTCTCAAGATGCCCTTCCCAACACAGAAGGTATTGAATTAATTAGACAAGAATTCCAGCCCATTATCAGTTCTGATCACCTTGAGCTTCTTATTCGTTTGATTCTCCATCTCCACAAGCCATTCCTTGAATTTCATGAAAGTCTCATCCTTGGACTTCAATACAAACACCCACAATTTCCTTGACAGATCATCAATGATGGACAGAAAATATCTACCTCCATTCCTAGTGGTGGTTCTCGCCGGTCCCCATAAATCTGCATGCACATACTCAAGTATGTCTTGTGCAGTGTGTTTCCCAACACCATAACTGTTCTTCTTGGACTTCCCTAACACACAGAGCTCACAAAGTTCCATCTTATGCTTAGATAAATCCATAAGACCTTTCTCTCCAACATGTGCTAGCCTTCTATGCCATAGAATGGTGTTGTCAGAACACTGTCGGGTGTTCTCAGAACACTGTACACTGGAAGCTTCACCAGTTACATTTTTTCCTTGTAAATAATACGATTCTCTCCTTTTCAGAGCATGCATAACCACCTTATCACCCTTCTTAACCTGAAGGACACCATGATCACCTGAATACTTGTATCCCTTACTATCCATATTCCTAAAGATATCAAGTTCCTCTTTAAGTGTGGAACATACCTCACATTAAGCAAATCCCTTATCACTCCATCAAACATCTCAATTCTCACTGTTCCCATACCCTTTATTATGCATGGTCTATCATCACCAAGAACAACTGATCCACAGTTTCTATGCTCAAAAGTTGAAAACCATTCTCTAATAGGTGTCATATGAAACGAACAGCCTGAATCCATAACCCATTCAGTTGATTGACTAGTTTGAGTGACTCAGTAACAGGAGCTTCCGCAGTATGATAAGCCTCTGATTTGTTTGTAATGTCTGTGCCATAATTAGTATTCGGTATTGTCGCCACACCCTTGCCTTTCTGCGCCTTTAGACTTATACAATCCTTCTTCAAGTGTCCTTGCTTCTTGCAATAATAACACTTCCTTGTTTCAGGGCCATCCTTGGTATACTGAGCTTTCCTTTGATCTGGATATTGCTTCTTCTTTGGTGGAAACTTGTGATGTTGTTTCACCATAAGGCTTTCACCAGTACTGAGTGTTGGTGGAACACCATCCTGGTCCAGCTCCCTTGATCTTAATGCAGATTCAATAGCCTCCATTGTCAATGCTTCTGTCCTCCCATACACCAAAGCATCCTTGAATGGAACAAGAGACCTAGGGAGTGAATTCAAGAAGATAATTGCCTTATCTTAGCTCCTCATCCTGTTCTTCTCATCAGTTTTCAGATTGTCATGGTGTGCAACCATCTTCTTGAACAAATCCAACTGACTCATGATTGATTTTCCTTCAACCATCTTGAATGCAAATATCCAGATCAAAGGAAAGCTCAGTATACCAAGGATGACTCATGATTGATTTTCCTTCAATCTAAATGTATCGAGTTTGTAAGATTTAGCAAGAATTTATGAATGTTGAGCCAGGATTGTTAGATCAGTAAAAGATCTATATAAATGTAATGTTTATCTCATTTGTGTAAACAAAGTTCATGCCAAAGCTTCTTGGTTATTAATCAAATCAACCCAATTCAATCCAATAAACTCCAAACCAACCAACAAACAAACGTAAGAAAATAAACACAAGATAACCAAGATTTCTATTAACCAAGAACCAAAACGCAGTTTACAAGGAATCGACAAAACCTCCCGAGTTTCAAGCTACACGTTCCTCTGTTCTCTCTTCCTCACTATGTTTCTCTCAGAAATCTCTATATGAGTTCTCTCTATGTTCTCATATCATTCTATTGAACTAACTAGTTATGGAACCACCTATTTATACAAAGTAAATAGTACCAATTCACTTCTAACTAGGAATCAAATAACTAGTAGTTTCCTTTTCCAAGTTGGTTTCCAGTTGCCAATGGAATTCCTAATTCTGTTTCCAAAAGGATACCTCAACATCCAACTCCTAACACCTTCAGTATTAGATTTTTTAAGCTAAACTCACATTAACTGTTTATCAACAGCCAAATATACTGCACCTTTTTGGAGATGATTCAATCGTTTCATTTATAAAAAGAACTTGCTTTCTGATTTCTCATGTAGAGAGGAAACTATGTGGATCATCATAGATCAGGGGATGGAGAGTATAAATTCACCCGCGGAGTAAAGTGCCTAGGTAGTAGTCCGTAATGTGGTAGTACCAACTGAACAGAGTCTGCGTTGTACATGTCACAAAATTATAAATCAGGTACTTTTTATGTTTGAAAATTTTGTTGAGAGCAAGTATCTTTGGGCATGTGGGTACTAATGTAGTAATATTAAAAATAGTAAATGTACGAAGTTATATGAGATGGATGGATGGATTAATTTATATTTCAAGCATATCCACTCCATTTCTTTTAAAGCAAAAATAAACGATTAGAAACGGTATGATATTGAGTGTCACTCGTAGGTGCAACATACCTTGTGTAACTTAGATACCCTATATAATAACTTTCCAGATTACGGTTATATGATATTGAGTGTCACTCGTAGATGCAACATACCTTGTGTAACTTAGATACCCTATATAATAACTTTCCTGATTACAGGGTTGTATGATATTGAGTGTCACTCGTAGGATTCAGAGTTACCTTGTAGTATCAAATGCGATTATTTCTATTTCAAACGATCTATTTGATTATGTATTACTCCCTCCGTTTTTTAGAAAATTTACCATTTAACTTAGTCAAAATATTAAGGAAATATAATAAAAAAGGAAGTAGATGGTAAAAAGTAAGAGAGATAATAGAAAGAAGTAGGAAATAGAATAGATAAAGTATGAAGGAGAGTGTTTAAAAATTAATAAGTGGAGATAGTGAGTTTCCAAAAATGGAAATGTTAAACTTGTAAAAAAAACACCGAAATGGCAAATAGTAAAGCTTGTAAAATAACGGAGGGAGTACTAATTAGCAAACACAAACTATTCATGTTAAATCATAAAGTAACAAAAAAACGACAAAAATAAATGCTTGTCACGCGTAGCGTGACACGCATATTCTAGTGACATTATAACCCTATTTGTATAGATATATTTACGAGATTTGCCATTGTAAAATTTACAAGTTTAATGGACGGTCGTGATTAATTATAAGTTAAAATAACATTTGTTTTTTTTCATAAATAGAGCATATATTAATAAAAGTAAAAGAGTACAAAGTGTAAAAGTAGAGATTACAAAGGAACCCACAGGCGGGTTACAACGCGAAACAAGTGAAACAAACAAAGAAACAAAAATAACATAACCCGGGATCAAGGTGATCCATGGTTGCAACCGCGGGCCTCGTTAAAACCCAGTCATGGAAAAACCCAGTGGGAAAAACCCATGGCTGGGAAAAAGAGTGCCTGAGCGTTAGCGTTGCGGAAACCTATAATAAGGTAAACCGTACATGTCCCTGTGTATGTGAGGTCGAATGACATCCAAAGGAGAAGTCCAGAAACCCTCCAGATCCAACTTTGAGAGAGCATCAGCGACCGTGTTGCCTTCACGAAAAATATGAGACACCCGAAAATCCATGTCACGCATATGAGAGAGAGTCAATAGCCAACGGTTCCGGAATTTCCATGGGACCGAGTTAGTACCCGCGGAGAGCAAATTCGCTACATAAGTAGAATCTGTCTCCAACCAAATCTTATTCCAGCCCTGGGTGTGAGCCAATTCAATGCCAATCATAACCGCAAGTAACTCGGCTTCAAAAGCATAAAGCGTACCCAGCTGATTTACAAAGCAACCCATCACGGTAACATTTGAATCTCTAAAAACCCCAGCCGCAGTAGAGGAGCCAGGAGCGGCAAGAGAACTTCCATCCGTGTTGCATTTAATCCATCCCGGGAGAGGGGGATACCATCGGACCTCAATGATATCTCGTGACTTAGGCGGGCACCCTTGAATACGAAAAGAATGAAGGACTTGTAAATCAACTTGATTATTAGCCATAGAACCAAGAGGGTGGGAATTAGCCTCGCCTACAAGACTCCAAATCAGAAGCAAAATAGAATGCCTGGAAACAGGAACACCATCAAATAAGCAACGATTGCCACCCAAATGCCCGTCACAAAGGCAAGACGCCACAAAGAGAGAATCTGAGAGCTAAAATGTTGACCCATGGCATATAACAGAAGCTCTCCAAAACTAAAGCAATCTCGAAAAGGAACCTGGAAAAGATCAAATAGAGTATGCCAGATAGTCCGAGTGAACGGACAAGAGACCAGTAAATGGTCTTGGCAATCCATAGCAGCATAGCAAAAAACACACACTGAAGGACCAACAAAACCAGAGCCCTGCAGTTTCTCAATAGTTGGAAGAACACCATGAATAGCCTTCCAAACTGTGATAGAACGACGGGTGGGATAAAGGAGCCCATATCCAAGATCCCGGTCAATCTTAAGGAAACGCGCAAAGAGTGATAGCTTGCTTGGTAGAAATCGAACCGTCTAGAGATTCACCAGATCGAGTATCGTAACCAGATGGAGCGGATGATAGGAGAGAATGTCGCGAGTAACATCTGGAAAAGCCATACGGAACCCATCCAAAAGAAACCAACCAAATGAGTCCAATACTCGAAATAGGGAACTCAAGTGATGCCAAGATGAATAGGAATACCAATTACATCGCAATCAGAGCTAAGCCAATCATCAAGCCAGAAACGTAGCTGAGAGCCTTGACACGCTAACCATCTAGACTTGGATTGAAGTGTGGGGAAACAATCCTTAAATCCAAACCAAATCGAGGAAGCAACATAAGAGCGTAAGGAAGCATGCCGAAAGAAGCTTGGCGAAAGATATCTAGATATGGAACCTTCACATTTAAATATCCCAAGCAAGACGAGAAAGATATCGCCTTATTAGCAAAGAACTGGAGAACGAATACCAAGACCACCCTCAGACTTTGGAGCACAACAACGCTTCCAAGAGATAGAAGTCGATGCTCTCTTCAGAGTATCCCCAGTTTGGACGAAATTACGAATGCGAGCATCCATACGCTTAAGAAGAGTCAAAGGCCAACGATAAACCATCATAGAGTGTACAAAAGATCCCTGGATCACTGATTGAACAAGACATAAACGACCGGCCATAGAGAGAGAAGTGCCCTTCCATTTACTAAACTTTTCTAGAATCGAGTCCGCAAGGGATTGTAAATGACAAGTCCGAGGTGCCCCACGGAAAAGTGGAACTCCCAAATACGTGAAAGGAAGGTGACCCTCGATAATATCCATGATTCTGCACAAGTGGTTCTTCCTGACTCGGGTGAGAAAAGTACTAAGATAAGCCCTGGACTTCTGAGGATTGAAGTGTTGTCCCGACCAAGCAGCATATTTTTCCAGGATCCTAAGAATAGTCCGACAATTCGCAGCAGTAGCCCTGCAAAAAATAATCACATCATCCGCATAAAGAAGGTGAGAAGGAAAAGTAAGAGATTGTCCAATGAATAAAGGAGTGAGCTCCCCTGAATTGGCAGCCTTCGAGAGAAGCTTGCTAAGAACTTCCTCAAGATGCAAAGAGAAGAGGAAAGAGGATCCCTTGACGAACTCCCGAGAACAGCCAAAGTACCCTTCCGAGCCCCATTAATCAGAACCGAGAGCTTTGCCGAGTGAAGAATATGATTAATCCAACCAACAAAGGTAGAAGAGAAACCATATTTTGTGAGAACCGCCAAAAGAAAGTCCCAATTTAGAGTATCAAAGGCTTTCCGGATGTCAACCTTCAACACCAGATTACCCTTACTACAGTGAAGACCAAGACTATTAACTCCTTCAGAGGCTAAGGCAATACAATCATGTATGCGTCTCCCCGGAATAAAACCAAATTGATGAAAGGAGAGCAACCCCGATAAAATCGGACCCAAACGATCAGCTAAAATCTTAGCAATAATCTTATAAAGAAAATTACCAAGAACAATAGGGCGGAAATCTTCAATACGCAACGCATCTCTGATTTTCGGAATAAGAGTGACAAAACTAGAGTTCATACCTGCCGGGAAATGACCATGAAGGAAGAACGCCCGAATCGCCAAAGACACCTCCGCACTAATAATGTGCCACATAGATTGATAGAAACTGCCCCCGAAACCATCCGGTCCAGGAGCACTATCAGGTGACATACTGAAAACAACATGACGGATGTCATCCTCGGAAGGAATATCGATTAGCAATTGATTTTGTTCATCCGTAATCGAACAATGGATAAGCTCATCTAGTTCATCGAACGAGACAACTGTGGGCTGAGTTTGTGAGAACAGATTCTCATAATAAGAAATCATATGATTCCGGATCCGAATTGCATCATGATTGATAGAGCCATCAATTATCAAAGAGGAAATACCGAGAATACCTTTGCGAATCTTTAGAGAACGATGGAAAAAACCAGAATTTCTATCACCGTCTTTTAACCACGCACCCGGTTCTTTTGACGCAAAAAAGTTGCCTCTTGATTCAGAATAGCATTGTAGTCCGCGATCGCCTCAAGTTCCTTGCGAGGAATATCATTTATCGGACCATGGAGGGATAATTGCTGCTGAACCAACTCCAGCTTATTACAAGCAGCAAGAAGACGAGAATTAAGCTCACCAAAGACATTAATATTCCAATCTATGATAGCGGATTTCAGCCTCTTTAATTTCCGGATAACCAAAGAAAAAGAGCCCATGGCCGTAATAGGAGTTTTCCAGGAAAGCTTAATTAACTCCTCAAACGAACTGTGACTAAGCCACATTGCTTGGAATCTGAATGGTCGAGGACGAGATAGCGCTTGTTCATGCGCACAGGAAACAAAGAGGGGGCTGTGATCCGAGCAAGTACGCAAGCCCACACGAACCATCACTGAGTCCCATAAATCCAAAAAGGATTGTGAAGAAAGAGCCCTATCAATACGTGTCTCTAGATAACATTTGTTCAAAAGATCTAACGGTTGTAGATGAGTACAAGTGAAGTGGGTATACGTTAAGCCGTACAAATGGAGTCGGACCTTAAAAGCGCCTACGCAATGTATTCATTTATTGTTTTGAGTTTCCTTTTCATGCCCCGTCTAATATCGACACGCCATTGACTAATTGTATATAAAAGAAAAAATAAAATGAAAATATGCTATGTATATGAATCCGTATGTGTGAAGTGAATGTTGCTAGTGATGGGGTGGTGATGAGATTATAGAATTTTGTGCAGTTAGCTTAATGCATATTTTTGTATTTTTGGTGTCACTACATTTAAATTGTCACATACTTGCAAGGTTTATTAGATTTTTTGGAATGCATTTGAATACTCTTGTCACATTCTTGCATTGTTTATTAGATTTTTCCGAGACATTCGAATATGCCAAATTCTTGGAAGTCTTGATCTTCCAAAAACATAGGAAAATCGTGGTTTTATGTGGTTTTTTGCGAATTTTGGGTTTTAGCGGTCTGACCAACCGAGTTTCTTAAAAAAATCGCTAAGGCAAGACTTCTTTCATTAAGCTTTTAAGTGAATCTCTCAAGTAGAGTTGTTCGTTTGTTGTCTATCCCACTCCTTTTGTGTGTTGTTTAACTCTCAAGTAGATTTATTTGTTGGATATTCATCCATCTCCATTAGTGTGTTGTTTTTATCTCTCAAGTAGAGTTGTTCGTTTGTTGTCTATCCCACTCATTTAGTGTGTTGTTTAACTCTCAAGTAGAGGTCTTCGTTCCTTATTTTATTAATCGTCCTATGTGTTGTTTAAATCTCAAACAGACTTCTCTGTTTGTAATTATCCCACTCTTTTATTGTGTTGGTTAACCGTCGAGTAGAGTTTCACATTTGTTGTTTATCTCACTTCTTATGTGTGTTGTTTAAATCTCAAGTAGAGTTCTTCGTTTATGATACTCTTACTCCTTCTGTGTGTTGTCAAAATCTTGAATAGACTTCTTTGTTTGTGGGATAAATTTACTCGTTTGTTGTTCATCCCTCTCCTTTAGTGTGTTGTTTTTATCTCTCAAGTAGAGTTGTTCGTTTGTTGTCTATCCCACTCGTTTTGTGTGTTGTTTAACTCTCAAGTAGATTTTTACGTTTGATGTTCATCCCTCTCCTTTAGTGTGTTGTTTTTATCTCTCAGGTAGAGTTGTTCGTTTGTTGTCTATCCCCACTCTTTTTGTGTTGTTGAACTCTCAAGTAGATTTATACGTTTTATGTTCATCTCTCTCCTTTTGTGTGTTGTGTTTAACTCTCAAGTAGAGTTCCTCATTTGTGATACTCATGCTCCTTCTGTGTATTGATAAAATTTCAAATAGACTTCTTCGTTCAACATTATCCAACTCCGTTAGTGTGTTGTTTAAAACTTAAGTAGATTTATTCATTTGTTGTTCGATCCTCTCCTTTAGTGTGTTGTTTTTATCTCTCAAGTAGAGTTGTTCGTTTGTTGTCCATCCCACTCCTTTTGTGTGTTGTTTAACTCTTAAGTAGATTTATACGTTCGTTGTTCATCCCTCTCTGTGAGTGTGTTGTTTTGATCTCTCAAGTAGAGTTGTTCGTTTGTTGTCTATGCCACTCCTTTTGTGTGTTGTTTAACTCTCAAGTAGAGGTTTTCGTTCCTTATTTTATTACTTGTCCGGTGTGTTGTTTAAATCTCAAATAGACTTCTCTGTTTGTAATTTTTCCCACTCATTTATTCTGTTGCTTAACTCTCGAGAAGAGTTTTACATTTGATGTTTATCTCACTCCTTATGTGTGTTGTTTAACTCTCAAGTAGAGTTCTTCGTTTGTCTATGCCACTCCTTTTGTGTGTTGTTTAACTCTCAAGTAGAGGTCTTCGTTCCTTATTTTATTACTTGTCCTATGTGTTGTTTAAATCTCAAATAGACTTCTCTGTTTGTAATTTTTCTCACTCATTTATTCTGTTGCTTAACTCTCGAGTAGAGATTTACATTTACTGTTTATCTCACTCCTTATGTGTGTTGTTTAACTTTCAAGTAGAGTTCTTCGTTTGTTGTGATACTCTTACTCCATCTGTGTATTGTTTAAATCTCTAAAAGACTTCTTCGTTCGACATTATCTCACTCCATTAGTGAGTTGTTTAACTCTCAAGTAGATTTATTTGTTTGTTGTTCATCGCTCTCCTTTAGTGTGTTGTTTTTATCTCTCAAGTAGAGTTGTTCATTTGTTGTCTATCCCACTCCTCTTGCGTTGTTGAGCTCTCAAGTTGAGTTCTTCGTGCCTTATTTTATTACTCCAACTGTGTATTGTTTAAATCACAAACATATTTCTCTATTTCTAATTTTCTCACTTCTTTATTGTGTTGCTTAACTCTCGAGTAGAGTTTTACATTTGTGGTTTATCTCACTCTTTACATTTGTTGTTTATCTCATTCCTTATGTGTGTTGTTGAACTCTCAAGTAGATTTATTTGTTTGTTGTTCGTCCCTCTCCTTTAGTGTGTTCTTTTTATCTCTCAAATAGAGTTGTTCGTTTGTTCTCTATCCCACTCCTTTTGTGTTGTTGAACTCTCAACTAGATTTATAAGTTTGTTGTTCACCCCTCTCCTTTAGTGTGTTATTTTTAACTCTCAAGTAGAGTTCTTCGTTTGTGATACTCATACTCCTTCTGTGTATTGTTTATATCTCGAATAGACTTTTCGTTCGACATTATTCCACTCCATTAGTGTGTTGTTTAACTCACAAGTAGATTTATTCGTTTGTTGATCATCTTTCTCCTTGAGTGTGTTTTTATCTCTCAAGTAGAGTTGTTTGTTTGTTGTCAATCCCACTCCTTTTTGTGTGTTGTTTAATTCTCAAGTAGATTTACACGTTTGTTGTTCATCCCTCTCCGTTAGTGTGTTGTTTTTATCTCTCAAGTAGAGTTGTTCGTTTGTTATCCATCCCACTCCTTTAGTGTGCTTGTTTAACTCTCAAGTAGAGGTCTTCGTTCCTTATTTTATTACTTGTCCTGTGTGTTGTTTAAATCTCAAATAGACTTCTCTGTTTGTAATTTTTCCCACACATTTATTCTGTTGCTTAACTCTCCAGTAGAGATTTACATTTGCTGTTTATCTCACTCCTTATGTGTGTTGTTTAACTTTCAAGTAGAGTTCTTCCTTTGTTGTGATACTCTTACTCCATATGTGTATTGTTTAAATATCTAATAGACTTCTTCGTTCGACATTATCTCACTCCATTAGTGAGTTGTTTAACTCTCAAGTAGATTTATTCGTTTGTTGTTCATCCCTCTCCTTTAGTGTGTTGTTTTTATCTCTCAAGTAGAGTTGTTCATTTGTTGTCTATCCGACTCCTCTTGCGTTGTTGAACTCTCAAGTTGAGTTCTTCGTGCCTTATTTTATTACTCCTGCTGTGTATTGTTTAAACCACAAACATATTTCTGTATTTCTAATTTTCTCACTTCTTTATTGTGTTGCTTAACTCCGAGTAGAGTTTTACATTTGTGGTTTATCTCACTCCTTACATTTGTTGTTTATCTCATTCCTTATGTGTGTTGTTGAACTCTCAAGTAGATTTATTTATTTGTTGTTCATCCCTCTCCTTTAGTGTGTTCTTTTTATCTCTCAAATAGAGTTGTTCGTTTGTTCTCTATCCCACTCCTTTTGTGTTGTTGAACTCTCAACTAGATTTATAAGTTTGTTGTTCACCCCTCTCCTTTAGTGTGTTGTTTTTAACTCTCAAGTAGAGTTCTTCATTTGTGATACTCATACTCCTTCTGTGTATTGTTTAAATCTCGAATAGACTTCTTCGTTCGACATTATTCCACTCCATTAGTGTGTTGTTTAACTCACAAGTAGATTGTTTCGTTTGTTGATCATCTTTCTCCTTTAGTGTGTTTTTTATCTCTCAAGTAGTGTTGTTCGTTTGTTGTCAATCCCACTCCTTTTTGTGTGTTGTTTAACTCTCAAGTAGATTTACACGTTTGTTGTTCATCCCTCCCCGTTAGTGTGTTGTTTTTATTTCTCAAGTAGAGTTGTTCGTTTGTTATCCATCCCACTCCTTTAGTGTGCTTGTTTAACTCTCAAGTAAAGGTCTTCGTTCCTTATTTGATTACACGTTCTGTGTGTTGTTTAAATCTCAAACAGACTTCTCTGTTTGTAATTTTCCAAGTTTTTTTTTTGTTGCTTAACTCTCCAGTAGAGATTTACATTTGCTGTTTATCTCACTCCTTATGTGTGTTGTTTAACTTTCAAGTAGAGTTCTTCCTTTGTTGTGATACTCTTACTCCATCTGTGTATTGTTTAAATCTCTAATAGACTTCTTCGTTCGATATTATCTCACTCCATTAGTGAGTTGTTTAACTCTCAAATAGATTTATTCGTTTGTTGTTCATCCCACTCCTTTAGTGTGTTGTTTTTATCTCTCAAGTAGAGTTGTTGATTTGTTGTCTATCCCACTCCTCTTGCGTTGTTGAACTCTCAAGTTGAGTTCTTCGTGCCTTATTTTATTACTCCTACTGTGTATTGTTTAAATCACAAACATATTTCTCTATTTCTAATTTTCTCACTTCTTTATTGTGTTGCTTAACTCTCGAGTAGAGGTTTACATTTGTGGTTTATCTCACTCCTTACATTTGTTGTTTATCTCATTCCTTATGTGTGTTGTTGAACTCTCAAGTAGATTTATTTATTTGTTGTTCATCCCTCTCCTTTAGTGTGTTCTTTTTATCTCTCAAATAGAGTTGTTCGTTTGTTCTCTATCCCACTCCTTTTGTGTTGTTGAACTCTCAACTAGATTTATAAGTTTGTTGTTCACCCCTCTCCTTTAGTGTGTTGTTTTTAACTCTCAAGTAGAGTTCTTCATTTGTGATACTCATACTCCTTCTGTGTATTGTTTAAATCTCGAATAGACTTCTTCGTTCGACATTATTCCACTCCATTAGTGTGTTGTTTAACTCACAAGTAGATTTATTCGTTTGTTGATCATCTTTCTCCTTTAGTGTGTTTTTTATCTCTCAAGTAGAGTTGTTCGTTTGTTGTCAATCCCACTCCTTTTTGTGTGTTGTTTAACTCTCAAGTAGATTTACACGTTTGTTGTTCATCCCTCTCCGTTAGTGTGTTGTTTTTATCTCTCAAGTAGAGTTGTTCGTTTGTTATCTATCCCACTCCTTTAGTGTGCTTGTTTAACTCTCAAGTAAAGGTCTTCCTTCTTTATTTGATTACACGTTCTGTGTGTTGTTTAAATCTCAAACAGACTTCTCTGTTTGTAATTTTCCAACTTTTTTTTTGTGTTGCTTAACTCTCGAGTAGAGATTTACATTTGTTGTTTATCTCACTCCTTATGTGTGTTGTTTAACTTTCAAGTAGAGTTCTACATTTGTTGTGATACTCTTACTCCATCTGTGTATTGTTTAAATCTCTAATAGACTTGTTCGTTCGACATTATCTCACTCCATTAGTGAGTTGTTAACTCTCAAGTAGATTTATTCGTTTGTTGTTCATCCCTCTCCTTTAGTTTGTTGTTTTTATCTCTCAAGTAGAGTTGTTCGTTTGTTGTCTATCCCACTCCTCTTGTGCTCTTGAACTCTCAAGTAGAGTTCTTCGTGCCTTATTTTATTACTCCTACCGTGTGTTGTTTAAATCACAAACAGACTTCTTTGTCTATAATTTTTGCACTCCTTTATTGTGTTGCTTAACCCTCGAGTAGAGTTTTACATTTGTTGTTTATCTCACTCCTTACATTTGATGTCTATCTCACTCCTTATGTGTGTTGTTTAACTCTCAAGTAGATTTATTTTATTTGTTGTTCATCCCACTCCTTATTTTATTACAAAAAGAGAAGTCTATTTGAGATTTAAACAACACACATGATGAGTAATAAAATAAGGAACGAAGACCTCTACTTGAGAGTTAAACAACACACTAAAGGAGTGGAATGGACAACAAATGAACAACTCTATTTCAGAGATAAAAATGTTGGTCCAGATGACCGCAAAGTAAATGACTAGAGGGGGTGGGGGTGAATAGTCTTTTCAAACTTTTGTCGATAAAACAGTTTCTCAGATATCTGATACTTATATTCACAGAGGGAAGTCTTTTGTGATAAGTGCACGTGTCAGTATGCTATAAAGTGTGCAAGTACTCAGCAAGTAAGTAAGGCAATAAGTAAAGTGCAAGAAGAAAATAACACAAATCTTTTATAGTGGTATCTAAAGGTGGCGTAATCCTTTAACTAATCCACTGACCTTTTCTCAGGACTTTAATCCACTAAGATAAGATGATGAGTTCTCTTTACAAAATCCTATCTCTTGATCCCTTTTACACTAGGTTCCCAACCAAGTGTCCCCCTTGAGTTATTCCTCGGCTTTCTCTGCCAAGTAATTCCTCTACTCAGTAACCTATGAGCTATTCCCCAACTTCCAAAGCCAAGTACTTCCTGTGCTCAACGCCTGTTGGTGTTGGTTATGGTAGTTTGTCAGGTGAGCTAGCTCTTATAACCTAGTTATCTCAGAGAGCTCTTTAGAATCAATCTTCCTCAATACTCTTTTCAGTGTATGTGAAGTTGTTTGATGAGGCGTTTTTAGGACACCTCATAAGGTTCTTTTTACCTTTTTTATTTTTTATTTTTTTAAGGTGGAGTCAAGCTCCTAATATTCAAAATAAAAATCATACTATCACGGGGTTTATAGGACCTCGAGTACAAGTCCAAGAAAATACTCAAATGAAAGTTCAAACTAGCACAAAAGACAAAGGAGCAAAAGCTAGTCCATCCAAGAGTTCTTCTAATCCACACTCTATTAGCACCACAGACAACAACCGAGAATCCAAGGGCAAGCAATAAATACTTCTGCTGCACCACCAAAATACCAATCATCCAAGTGAAAACTACAATCCAACGGGCTCCAATCCACCTACACAAGTGCCAACGAGCCAATCTTGTATACTCGGTCTTCATTTGACTTTTTTGGGGCTATACCTACGAGACTTTCTTAAAACAGCCTTCATCATAGGAAGAGAGGAAGAGTACGAAGCTTTAATCAAGTTCTTCATGGTTCTTCCTTTTTTCTTTTTGGGAGGCTGGGGTGGCGGCACAAGGGACTCTGCAACTTATCCAAAAATAGGAGCAACCTGCTCCACCAAAACAGTAGGAACTGAAGATGAAACACCAAGATTCTCCAAAGGCAGAGAAACACACTCGGGCTTAGCACTTGGAAAAGCAATACACGTCGAAGAGGCCACTAAAAGATGCTCAATCACTGTATCCGAGACGTCTTCCATATCTACTGGAGGGGATTCCAAATCCTTTTCTTGAACCTCTAGATTTTCCAAAGCCGAAAAATTGTTTTTTTTTTCTTTCTCTGTAGCTGATTCACTTTGCACTTCTTGTCTACAAATACTTCGAACAGTTTTCGATGGGACCTCCCAATTATAGTTGCTGTCGTTTCTTTCACCTTCCAAATCAACATCTTGTCGAACATCCCAATTAGAGTTACTGTTAATCCTGCCTTCTTCCGATATAACATCCTTTTGAGCATTTCTAATGGAGGAATCCTGATTAGTACGCAACTCTTCTGATGAACCAAACCTCTGATCTAAGTTGTTGACTGATTTAACTCGGGGATTTTTTATAAAGCAAGAATCTTCTCTATGACCAATCTTCAAGCAAAAATCACAATACAAAGGCAAAGAATCATGGGACACCTCGATTTTAACCTTCTGACCTCTAAACTCAACAAAAATAGCTTCTGGCATAACTTTTGAGATGTCGAGTTCAACCATAACTCTAGCTCCAACCTGGTGAACGAAGCAGTTGTCGAATCTACTTTCAATGGTTTACCAAAAGGCCTAACTAATTCAAATAAAGCCTCTGGGTGAAACAACATGATTGGGACTAATTCTTTTTACCTTGTTTTTACTAACTTTTAGTTTAGTTTTTCCTTTATTTGTATATATTTTGTATTTTGTTTGTGTTTCTTGTGTTTCCACCTTGATTTCAGGTTTTAGGTACTTTTCATGAAGAAAAGGAGTCAAAATGATGCATTTGAATGCACTTTATCGGAGATCACAAGCTTCAAGACTCCAAACAGGTGCCACGAATGTTCCCGGAATGCCAAATGGGTCGAGGATGGAAGAATAAGTCAAGATCGAGCCCGAAGAGAAGCAGGGCGATCACCCCGGACTCTGGATGCAGCCACAGAGGGGCTGCGCCCAGAGCTTGAGCGGGCGATTGGGGCGATCGCTCGCCTCCGATTTGCCAGTTTTCTAGGGTTACTTTTTGTCCGATTCTCATTTTAAACTCCAGATTTTGTAATTCAAACATCACTTATTCATTTTAACACAACATTGGGTAGAATATTGAGAGGTCTAGGGTTCCAAGAATCATCCATCTGATTGAAGTTGGAGTCTTGGTTAACCATTTAGCTGAAAATTTCTTCCTATAAACCAGTACTTTCACCATTGTTATCCATTGGAGCTCCGTTATTCAAAGTCATTCGGTAATTCTGTATCGTTTCTCTTTGTTTACATTCTTGTGTATGTTTATGCCTATGTTTATCATATTTCTTGCCTGTGACAACATGAATATGAGTAGCTAAACAATACTCATGGGTTGATGGTGAAATCTTGAACATGCTAGTATAGGTCTTTGGATGATATACATTGTTCTTCGTTTGTTGAATTCTTGCGAATCGTTTGATTAGTTCAAAGTCTTAGCAATCATTTTCTTTTACCCAAAATCCACAACAGGGATTCCCACCATGAAGGTTAATTACGATTTTAGCCCAACGCTTTCGACTACAAACGTCGACTAGTAGAATTGCGACTATACTACGTTGATTAAACGTTTTAAGTTTCAAAAGTCGTGTATTCCTTTGTTTCCTTTTACTAGCTAGCTCTTGATGAAACCACCACCCCATGTCTCCTTTAATTGATAACAAACCCATGTTTGCTGTTTGATCTTTGTGTGATTTGTGAAAGAAAAGAATTGGAATTCGTTGATGAGCTCAAATTATACTCTAAAAACCAATTAGAGAATAAGCTGTAGTTGCAGACTAAATCCTAACTCGTGATCGATCTCTAGGGAATTAATCAAGCTACATAGCAGTGAGAGTAAACATATACTTGCGAGTAACAGTTGATTGATGGTTTGGCTATACTTCTAACTAGTTTAACTAAAGCTAAGATTAGGATTAACAATGAGAGAAAGATGAATACATAAGCAAGATCCAATTATGCTAATTTGAACTAGGGATAACACTCATATTTGTCACACGGTTGTTGTACAGTAAATCAATCAATTCGATTCAACCAATTATTCTTAGAATATATTATACTGGAGAAATCGTGAGTCGTCAATTCACGATCCGTAAACATGAACAATTTAGAGAATTTAATACGGACTTATCGAATTGAAGGTTTTTATGAAGATTTTATACGAGACTAACCTATATGAGTGATTCGATAAACCCTAGAACGAATATGCATAATCTTCACATACTACTGTATTCAAGGGTGTTTAGCTACTCATACTTGAGATTTGCACGCAAGGATTCATGGTAATAATCATATGAAACATAGATATGAAACTCGCATGCAATAACATACAATTCAATCGATAAATATAAAGAACGAATTGCAAAGAAGAAAGCAATAGAGAAGTCGATACCAATAATTCTGATGAGTAAAATCAATGAATAATCCAAGCTCCAAGAATGTCTCAATGTCAATGTCTGAATCCAGGAGCTCTCTTCAACAATTAGGTTAAAAGAAGTTATTTTCAAAGAAAGACAAATTCTAAGCTAATAAGGAAAACAAATTCTGAGCTGTAGCGTCTCTCCATGGGATGGGACATTGCTTGCCACAGGCGGCGTCTTCCTTCAAAAGCAGGGAGCCTTTCAGAAACCTCGCCACAATGATTTCTTCGCCATGAAGCCTTCTTTATCGCAATATATATAGCCTCGCATAATTTCGCCACGGCGAGCTTCATTCTTCAAATTAGAGGCTCCATTCGCAAAATCTCGCCGCAGCGAGCCTTCCTGCAATTCTCGAGTCCAAGCTCGTAAAATTTTACCGTGGCGGACCGAATCCCTCGCCGCGGCGAGCTTTGCTAAGCAGCTCGTCCTCATTTAGTTCAAGAGACATCGATTCCTACAAAATGTAAACAAAACACCAAAGCGTAAAATCGGACTAAAAAGACTATAAAACTAAAGACAAAGACTCACAAAGACCGCTAAAAAGGACCAAATGAGACGTTAGAATATTGTCTCATCAGTCGTAATACGCAATAGTACTTTAAAACACCGACAAGCGTAGTTAAGTCCTTCGGGAACGACACTCGGGGCAACTTATCAACTCACTACGTGCTTTTCTAGTGATCCTTGTTATTTCTCTTGGCTTTATGAATTAAGGACTTGATTTGACGCATCAAGTTTTTGGCGCTGCTGCCGGGGACTTAACTCCTTAGTTTGTGTTTTAAAGATTATTAATCATATAATAATATAAAATGTATGACCATAACGAAGAAAATGTGCTTAAATAACACACTAAAGGAAACAGAAGTGCCTTCTTTGGCAGTTGGCTACATCTCCTCCCTCTGCCTTATCTCTTCCTGCTGGTTGGTACGACATTGGTCCAAGAAAGCTTGCATCTGGCCTAGATCAAAAGCGCTGCTCGTCCCTCCTTTCCCTTGCTTCCCGAACGCTTCTTGGTGTGTTGTGAACAAAAGTTCAACCCTCCTTATACTGAATGGTTCGGTAAGAGCCACGTTTCCTGCGCCTTTCATCTCCACTCCTTGCTCCATACATGTCCCTGTTATCAATCCTGGAAATGGAATTTTCCTCCCATGGTTTCCTTTAAGCGAAAGCATTTCTTCCATGATGATCCGCCCAATGTCAACAGTGTCTTTCCATTATTGAGTAGACTAATAATGCCTCCTCTGCATCGACTCCCAATTCTCGTTTCCTTGGTCGGATGTTGGCGCGCACAAATTGCACCCAAAACCTGGCATAGTCATTGAAGGTTGTCTTCGGTATCTCCCTTTGTATGTCATCTTCCTCATAATATCTCCTTAAAAGCATGTGGTGGATCTCATCTTTCACTTCCTCGTAGCTCAAGTCGGACTGCGGGTGCTCCACAAGATTCGGCATCTTGTCCTTATCCGGTATCTCATAGAACATGTTGATAGTCCGAGGTCCGAATGTGAACTCGACTCCCCTTATGGTGATAGGAGGTAGCTCGCTCTCATCATCTAGGTTGTCCACCTCCAGTTGGAAGAACTCCGCATAAAACTCCTTGACTATGTCGAGGTTGTAGCCATCGAGACAAGTAGTGAAGGGTCCCCATCCTTGTGCGTGCAATGGCATGAGCATCCAGTTGAAATTCTCTCTTGAAGAGAATTTGATGAAGATGTTCCTTTCAGGGGCTACTCCTCGGTTTATGTTTACTTCTAACCATGCTTGAGCTTCCTTCCAGAGCGAGAGGCGAGTAGCACTCTTCCCGGGCCTTCCTCTCTTCTTGCTTGACTCCCCCACTTGTGCTTTCCTCATGGTACCTAGGTTCAAAAAAGTATGTGAGATAGCATATTTGGAGCTAAATCAATGCTAAGGATAACATGTAAATCCAATGGGGTTTCTTCTCCCCCAAACCTAGTGTTTGGCACATCATGCATTCCAAAACTTAGCCTGTAACAAGTCCAATAGCTACTTCAAACCGGTACAAGAACTAGTCACATAAACTCAAGTCCATAAGGTGTCAAGTATCAAGTTAGAGAGCATCATTCATATGAAGGGTCATCCTAAGAGAATATGGCTTAGCAAGTATGTTCCCTAAGCATAAATCATCACGTAAAAACCATACGAGCATGTAATCGAAAGAGAAAGAAGTCATTAAGATAATTTGTTTCCTTGAGGCATTTCATGAAACACTTGTTGTGCATGAACAAAAACACTCAATTTCTCTAACAAGTTGCCATATCTCTACCAAGACAAGTGATAACGAGTTAAACTCCACTAGTAAGCATGTAGTTTCATCAACAATTGCCACCCATATCAATCAAATGAAGCATGCAATTGCAAAGCACCGAAGAGCATTGAGAAAGTGCAAGCAAAGAGTTTAAGAATTCAAACTTGATAATGGAGATGGAATTGAGTCGAACAAGAGTAGAGATCACTTACTTGATGTTATTGATACAAGCTAAGAATGCAATTGAGGGAAGTGAAGATTTTGAGAGAAAAAATGAGGGGGGGGGGGGAATAATTTTCGAACAGGGGGATTTTAAAGGGGAAGAGTGAGCTGCAAGCAGCTCACTGCAGTTGACTGGCGACCGCAGCCTCACTGCTTCGAATCTTTTTGTTTTTTTCGTTTTTTCAAAAAGCAAACATAATAAATAAGAAGTTTTGAAAATGATTTTGAAAAGTTTTTTCGAAAGAAAAGGACGAAAATTGAAAATGCGAAAGTAAATGCGTAAAAGTAACCTTGGGTTGCCTCCCAAGAAGCTCTTGTTTTAGGTCTTATAGCTCAACCCCTGATTTCATGATGGCTTATTTGTCGAGGGTTAGACCCTCGATTCCGTTGAAGCATCTGTCCATCCATTCCTTTGTTACATAGCTTGAATCCTTGATCCAGCGTTTCATCTCTTCTTCCTCGATCTCATCTAGCTCCGGATCTTCGTCGATGTGAAAAGTATAAACTCTAGGTAGTCATTGGGTTAAAGAGATCGGATTTTTAAACAAAACTTTAATCTTCTCTCTAAAAGAAATCCACTCTACGGAAACTTCCCAGCCGCCTTTTACGGTTCCCTTATTTTCGGCAATGTGAGTTGCCGGTTCGCTTCTTTTCTCATTCCCCCAGCCGGTGCTTATGTATTTCCGGTCTCCCCTTTCCTTAGCTGTTTCGTTTTCCGCGATCTGAATCTACAGGATTCCATTTTTCTTGGTCGTTGCCGGCTCTTTCTTTCTTTTCCTTTTCCGATCTGGTTTCTGTTGGCCTTGACTCTGGTAGCTCCGTCTTGTTTGTGCTCCTCCTGTATCAGCAAGTTCTGTCCTAGCTCTCTTCCCCCAAACTCCAGCCCTAACTCCTCTATCCCTACTCCCATCTCCTCCCCTATTCAAGCCGTCTGTTACGACTAAAGTTACTGACAATACTTTATCACGAGAATATTGAACAGACAGAGAGAAGCTAACCAAATGGTTAAGCTAGAGATTGAATTGCACAAATGATCAAGTTTCTAAACTGCTTTACAAAGCTTGGAGCTCGACTATTTAAACGAATTCAGATGATGAACGCGTTGCACAGCAACCGTCCGATCATCGAGACACGTGTTATAATCTCACGCTGTCTCCTAACAACCCCAAAACCGTTAAAACGCATTTTCCAAATGCGACTTTAAGCTAAACAGACAAAAAAACTAAAAATGGATTCTTTGATCCTAACATTGCTCCCTTCTTCTGCTGAGGCTTGACCCCAAGACTCCACATATAGACATTCTTGGATGAGCTTGTTCCAGTCCTCCCAAGTAGCTTCATCAACTGGAGCATGACCCCATTGTACCAAGACTTGAGCTACAACAGCATTCTGGCGCTTAACCATGCGTCTAGCAATGAATGAAACAGGTTGCAGCAACAATTGACCTTCTCCATCCATGGGTGACATAATGCCAACCTCAGGCGTTGCTGCACCTCTATGCTTCTTGAGAAGTGAAACATGAAACACTGGGTGCACTTTACTATCCACAGGAAGCTGTAACTTGTATACTACCTCACCCACTTTCTCAACAACAATGGATGGTCCTGCATACTTGGGGCTCAACTTCCACAACCTGCTACTATGCAATGAGTGTTGCCTGTAAGGCCTTAATTTGAGGTATACCCAATCACCCACCTCAAATTGCCTCTCACTCCTGCTTTTATCAGCCATTTGTTTCATCCTGTTAGCAGCAACCTCAAAATGAGTCTTGATTCTATGATACATCTCTTGCCTTTCTCCCACAAACTGTTGCAAATTCTCAGAACTCATTGGTAGCTGGTTAGTAATAGCACCATGAGGAGGCTTGTAACCATACAAAGCCTCAAATGGACTCATTTGAATAGCAGAGTGATGGCTTGAATTATACCACCATTCAGCAAGTGAAAGCCATCTGCACCATTTCCTTTGATAGCTCCCAGTCATGCACCTCAAATAAGATTCCAGACATTGATTTACTCTCTCAGATTGACCATCAGTCTGGGGATGATATGCAGTGCTTAGCTTTTGCTGAATCCCACACACCTTTATCAGCTCCTTCCAAAACTGGCTAGTGAAGATCTTGTCTCTATCAGAGATAATGCTCAAGGGAAAGCCATGCAATTTATACATAGTGTCAACAAACACACTTGCTAATGACCGAGCTGTAAATGGATGTGATAATGGCACAAAGTGAGCATACATTGTGAATCTATCCACAATCACCCAAATTGTATCTTTACCATCAGATTTTGGTAATTTCTCAATAAAATCCATGGTAAGGTGCTGCCATGCTCCTTCAGGGCTTGGTAAAGGAACCAACATACCAGGAGTTGACACAATTTTCATGTTTATTGATTTGGCATACTAGTATGCATATTAACCACAACCTCTCTTCTGAGCTCAGTACTAGTGCCAACATAGATTTTTCCCTTATATCTCAATATATCTTGGTCAACTGAATATAAAGACATATTGAAGGGACTAAAAGCTTGCTTAATCAACACATTTTCAGCTATTTCATCACCTGCATAGCTCTCCTATAGTTCTGACATCCATTGAGGCTGAATGACAGAGATTGCCATGAATGATCCATCTGCAACATGACTATCTTTTCTAGATAAAGCATCAGCTACCCTGTTACTTGCTCCAATCTTGTATTCAATCATGTAGTTGTATCCCAACAAATTAGTCATGTATTTTTGATGTATTGGAGTAGATATTTTTTTGATCCATAAGAAACTTCAAGCTCTTCTGGTTAGTTTTGATCACAAATTGACCATGTAGAAGATAACTCCTCCACTTCTCCACAGCCGAAATTGTGGCCAAAAACTCTTTCTCATATACTGACAAACCAAGATTTCTATTACTTAGAGCTTTGCTCATGTAAGCCAATGGATGATCACTCTGTAGTAACACAGCTCCAATACCTTCATAACAAGCATCAGTCTCTACAATAAATTCCTTAGTAAAATCAGGCAATTGTAAAACTGGTGGTGCACACATTGCAGTTTTGAGAGCTTCAAAACATTTAGTAGCTTCTTCAGACCACTTGAACATGCCTTTCTTGGTCAAATCATGCAACAATCTTGCTTTAACACCATACACCTTTCTTGGAACTTTCAAAATACCCAAGAAGACCAAGAAATCAAAGTTTAGTTTTGTATTGGTATTGGCTTGCGTTTTTCAGATAATGCAGACCAAATTCTTCATACCTACCTAATTTATAGCCTGTAAAAAACAAAAAAAAAAAAAACACTAAAACACTTAAAAAGTTCCAACAACTCATAGTAATGCAATCTCAAATGATGTACATGCTCCTCCATATTAGTACTATACACTAATATGTCATAATAAAACACCAATACAAATCTCCTCAAGTGTACCCTGAACACTTCATTCATGAGAGCTTGAAAAGTTGCTGGTGCATTAGTCAAACCAAATGGCATGACCTTGAACTCATATAGGCTAATCACAACACAATGCTTTTTTTTTTCTATATCATTTATGTACTGTATTTGGTGATACCTGTATCTCTCAGTCGAAAAAAAAAAAAACTCAAGCATGCCCAACTCATCCAAAATCATCATCATCGGAGATAGATATATAGATGGTTAGTGTGTTTAATTTTTTGTAGTACACACACATCCTCCATGACCCATCTTTCTTCTTCACCATTAATACTGGGCTACTATAAGGGCTGTGACTATTCTGAATGAAACCATTCTCAAACAATTCCTGCACAATCTTCTCAATCTCTTTTCTCTGCATAAATGAATATTTGTATGGTCTTTGTTTAAATGGTTCAGTGCCTGGCTTGAGAGTGATCTTGTGATCACAACCCCTGGGAGGTGGTAGTTGAGTATGCTCAGCAAAAATGTGCTCATATTCTTGTAGTAATGATTGAAGAATCTCATCATCTGCAGATTGATCACTATCTGCAGTTGCTTCCATAAGAAAGAAACATCCCATAAATGAATTCTTCCCCTTCCCCATAGTCTTCTCCAATTTTTTTCCTGTGATCATTCTTATGCTACCCAACTCTTGTTGACTACCTTTGAAAACATTCATTTTCCCCTTCCAATGAAAACTGACTATTTTCTCCACAAAATCAAATAACAATGGTCCTAGCTTTCTCAGAACATCAACTCCAAGAACCATGTCATAACCTCCCAATGGCAACACTTTAACTGAAGCAGTAAACTTGTGATATGCCATCTCCCATGTAAAATTCTTACATTTGGAGTTACAATGTAATCTCCCTCCACCTGCAATTGACACTGACAACATGCTTGTGGTTTCCAGATCACAATTAAGCTTCACAGCAGCTTGTGGATCCAAGGAGCTGTGTGTGCTACCAGAATCAATAAGAATGGTGAGGTATACATTCTTCACCCTTCCCCTCACCTTAGTAGTATCTGGCACATCCATACTACTTACAGCATGTGCAGATATCCTTACCTCACCATCAATGATTTCCTCTACACTATCATCACTCAACATGATAGTCTCTTCACCTTCATTCACCATTATAATAAACAGCTTCTTACACTTGTGACCATAAGTGTATTGCTCATCACAATTAAAATATAATCCCCTCATTTTCCTGTCATCAATCTCATCCTGAGAAAGTTTCTTCACATAAGATCCTTTCTCAATCACATTTTCCACCACTTTACCACTTTCAGGTGCAAACTCCACCATTTTTTGTACTAGTTCCCACCTTCCCCTTCACATTTCCTACAGCAGCTAGTAGAGCTTCTTGTTTCCTAGCCATGAGTATAGCTTGCTCAACTGACACATGAGATAATAACTCTACCATATGTCTTACTTCACCTTTCAGACCACTAAGGATACTCTGCACAAAATATTCCTTAGAAAACTGCCCATGCGTATGCTTCATAAACTATTTCAACTCATCGAATTTATGCACATACTCATCAACTGATCAAGTTTGCTTCAACTTATTGAATTCACCAACTTAATTCTCACCATTAGCTGAAACAAACCGATACATAAGCATCTCAATGAATCTATTCCATCCCATACTCTCACGACCTTCTACATTATCAAGGTACCAATTCTCAACCGCTCCTTCAAAGTACATACCAACCATAACTACCTTATCCACCTCACTCATAGGATTTATCATGAAATACTTATTGCACTTCCGCAACCAGCTACGCGGATTATCATGAGTAAATTTCGGAAAATCCATACGAGGAGTAGTAAGACGAGTATGAGAGGAAGAATTCACCTCATTTCGAGCATTCGTAGCTGGAGAAACGTCCACTCGTCGACCAGAATTCTGACGAAGCATTTCCTCCAGTAATCTGTTCATCCGATCCTGACTAGCTTTCATTTGAGCTTGATTCTCCTCCAGATTCCCCAAGCTCAGCTTAATTTCCCAACATCGATCTCCAATTGATCGATCCGAGATCCGTGATTTTGCTTCGCCATTGATGATCAGAGAAATGCGAAAGGATTGGCTGCTGGTACCAAATGTGTTACAATTGAAGTTATTGACAATACTCTATCACGAGAATATTGAACAGACAGAGAGAAGCTTACCAAATGGTTAAGCTCAGAGATTGAATTGCACAAATGATCAGGTTTCTAAATTGCTTTACAAAGCTTGGAGCTCGACTATTTAAACAAATTCAGATGATGAACGCGTTGCACAGCAACCATCCGATCATCGAGACACGTGTTATAATCTCAAGCTGTCTCCTAAAACCCAGAAACCGTTTAAACGCATTCTCCAAATGCGACTTTAAGCTAAATGGCCAAAATAACTAAAAATGAATTCTTTGATCCTAACACCGTCCCTCTACCTTCATTTTCAACTATTCCTACGGGTACTCACATCTACGGCTGTCCACCTCTTTCGGGCTCAGCTGGTTGCCCTCCGTCCTTTGTGCAAATGGCGGAAAAAGACCCAGGATCTTCAGATCTCAAAAGATCAGCTAAGGATTTCTTTGCTTCAACCTACGACCCAAGGAAAATTATCGAAAGCAAACTAGACTCAAAGGAAGATGATGGCCTTCCTATAGTGGATTTTACCTCGGAGGAGATTCAAAAGCTTTCTTCTCCTTTTGCGACAACCTTGGTAGGTAAATTCCCCAATGGGATCCCTATCCTAGCTGACATATCTCAGGCCTTCTCTAAGCTTCAGCTCAAAGGTAGGTACTCTATTAGCTTTTGTAGTGCCAAGAATATCATTATTCGACTGTTCTCTCCAGATGATTATGATGCTCTTTAGATGAAAAATTCTATTTCTATTGGTTCTTGTCCTATGCGTTTCTTGAAGTATTCTCCTACTTTTCTTACTGCGAAAGACTCTCCAGTACTCCCTATCTGGCTCACTCTAAGACAAGTTCCTATTATGCTCTATCATCATGAGGCACTGTTTGAATTAGTCAAGCCTTTTGGCAAACCTTTGTGAGTGGATACTGCTACTGCTACCCGCCTGGAAAGAGCTAGGATCTTGGCCGTACTAGATATCTCAAAAACTGTAGGTGAAGCTATCTAGGTAAGATTGGAAGGTCACAAGTTCAAAATTGTAGTGCATCACGATTTGCTTCCTAGTTTTTGTATCCACTGTCAGAAGCTAGGCCATGTTGAAGATAAGTGCTTTGGTAAAAATCCTCATCTTAGGCCTGGAAAAGGTAAGAATAATGTTTTTGAGGAGGTTGTTTCAAATATGAGGAACTGGAACATTGAGTATGAAAAAGAGTTACTACTATCTCCCTGCAAGAGAGACACCACTGGTTGCCCAAGCTGGTCCAATTCTCCTTCTTCTAACCCTGCGTCTCCTTCCTATAGTAATGGTAACACCTTAGAAATTTCAAACCAGTTTCATGCTCTCAGCCCCCAAAATGAGGGTGTTGGTGAGAAAGAAGATAGGGCTCATATCCCTGCTGAGTCAGAACTTATCAAAGAATCTGCATTCTTGGATTCCCAAGTCAGAGCCACCCATTGGTTATAGGTTGAAGAAACTGTACCAGAGACTCAACTCACAGATGAAATCATCAGTGGGTCATCTGATTTGTCGATGACAACTCTTCCTTCTACTAGTTATTTTAATTATGATATGCAAGTTCCTGAGTTTGAGCCGAACATTTTAAAGGATAACAGGAGAAATTCCACCGGTAGTCTGGATGATTATGGTAACAAGGAATTATCATTTTCTGTGTTCAATACAAGACCTGAAGAAGATCCTGTTCAAACTCCTATTGTGATGGTCACAGTAGCATCAACGAACTCCGATATTCCTCTGTCTGCTAGTAATGGGAACAAATATCTGTTAACAAATATTGAAGGTACAGGAAACCCTATAGCATAAGGTACAAGAAGCAAGAAGAAAAATAATGGTTCGAAGAAAAAGGGTCAGAACTCTTCCAACTTTTCTCAATGAAGATAAAAATCTGGAACATTAGAGGAGTTGGGAATAAGAGCTCGTAACTGCAGGTCTGGTACTACTGTAAGAATGAAAATTGGATGTAGTGTGTTTGTTAGAACCTATGGTCACTTTGGACCCCTTCTACTTTACCAAGAGATTTGGGATGTATAAAGTAGTTCAACATTGCACAAATAAAATCTGGGTATTCCACAATGCGTCTATGGATATGGAAATCTTAGAGGATGAGGCTCAATTCCTTCATTGCAAGTTTACATCTCCTTCTAGCTCGGAACCTTTCTTGTTTACTTTCATATATGCTAAGTGCAGAGACTTCCATATTATAGCAGCCAGTTCAGAAAAGATAGGAGGGAACCCTCCTGACATGTATGCAATAAATGACTTCACAGAGTGCATAATGGATTGCAATCTAATTGATGTGGGATTCTCAAGTCTGCCTTTCACCTGGCAGAAAGGAGTAGTTAAAGAGAGACTTGATAGAACCCTCTTCAATCAGCGCTGGGTAACTTCTTATCCTGATATTTAAGTCACACATGGAGTGAGAAGAAATTCAGACCAAAAGCCTCTTCTTGTCTCTACCAATTCATCTAGTCGTACAGGTTTTAAACCTTTCAGATTTCAGAATATGTGTATTAGTCACCAGAAATTTCTTTCTGATGTTGCTGCCAATTGGTCCTTACCTTCTAGACATTCTGGTCTGAAAAATCTCTGGGATAAACTCCATAGGTTGAAACAGTACTTGACTTGGTTGAACAAACACATTTTTGGCAATATTTTTGATAATTTGAGAGCCAAGGAATCTGAACTTGCTATACTAGAAGAAAATTATCATAGGGTGGGGTCTGACAATAATCTGAGGTTGTTTAACTCTAAGGCCAGTGAACTACAAGCTCTGTTGGATATGGAGGAAGTGCATTGGAAACAAAAGTCCTGTTGTAGTTGGAGCATAAATGGAGACAGGAATACCAAGCTCTTCCATAATTGGGCCCAAAGAAAGAGAAGGAAAGCTAAAAATTTCTGTATAGAAGACGAAGGATCTTTGCCAATGGAAGATAATCTTATAGCAACTTATGCAGTAAAGTATTTTGAGAAAAATTTATCTGCTCATATATCTCTCTCAGGATCTCTTAACTTAGATCAGTTTGATAACCAAGTGTCTCCTCTGATGAATGAGAAACTCTGCAGACTACCAGATGAATCAGAGCTTAAGGATGTCATATTTTCTATGAACAAAGAGGCCTCTGCTGGCCCTGATGGTTTTACAGCTGCCTTTTACATTGCTACATGGAATTTTGTTAAAGGAGATCTTCAGGATGCTGTTCTAGACTTCTCTCAAGGAACAAGCATTCCCAAAAGGTTTTCTCATACTTCCATTGCCCTGATTCCTAAAGTGAAGGAGGCTATTTCCTGGGGGCCAATACAGGACCTATTAGCCTGTGCAACGTCTTTCACAAAGTAATCTCTAAATTACTCAATGATAGACTTACACCGTTGTTGCCTGATCTTATCTCTCCTAATCAATCTTGTTTTATCAAAGTAAGATCCATTTATGAGAATATTCTATTAGCGAAGGAAATGGTACATGCTATTGATAGGAAGTGTAGAGGATCAAACACCATTCTAAAAGTAGATTTTATGAAGGCCTATGATAGGATAAATTGGAGATTTCTCTACACTATTCTCAGAGCTCTGGGCTTCTCAGATCATTGGTTAGATTTGATATCTAGAACCATAGAAGGATGTCATTTCAGTATTATGGTTAATGGGGCTTCTCATGGCTTCATTCCCTCAGAACATGGTTTGCGGCAGGGAGACCCTCTATCTCCTAGCCTTTTTGTCCTGGCTAGTGAATATTTCTCCAGGGGGCTCAACAAGCTGTTGACTTCTAGACCTGCTTTGCATTATAATGCCAACTGTAATATCCTTGTAAGTCAGTTGGCATATGCATATGACTGCATAGTCTTCTATAATGGTAAGAGAAATGGTTTATTGAAGCTTATGGATTTCTTGAGCCACTATGAACAAGTTTTTGGCCAAAAGATCAATGGAGATAAGAGGAACATCTTATGTGGTAAAAGAGCAGACATCAATGCTTTGCAATCTCTAACCAACTTCATCAACAGTAATATACCGTTTACAGGGTTCCTCTCTCTAATGGTAAACAGAAAGTTGCGCTATTTGGTCCTCTGGTTGACAAAATTAGATCCAAGATTACAGGATGGAATCTAAACAATCTTTCCCAAGGAGGTAGGCTTATTCTCATCAAAAGTGTCTTGTGCTCCCTTCTAGTCTATCTGCTCCAAGTTCTTAACCCTCCGTCCTTAATCATCGAGACAGTAGACTCTCTACTTTCTCGTTTTTTTTGGGGATCCTCATCTGACATCAAAAGGATCCATTGGTCAAAGTGGTCTTCTGTCACCAAACTAGTGGCTGAAGGTGGTTTAAACTTAAGAACGTTGAAGTATATGAGTTTGGCTTTTGATGCAAAGCTGTGGTTCCTTTTCAGAAAACAACTCTCTTTGTGGGTACTTTCTTAAAAGCTCGATAGTGCAGGCTCCATCATCCCTCACAAGTTATCTCTCATGGCTCAGATTCTTACACTTGGAAAAGACTGATCAATATTAGAGCAATTGGCCAATCCCATATCCATTGGCGTGTGGGGATAGGTGACTGGGAACCTCCACTTCAAGGTGTCTTCAAAGTTAATACTGATGGGGTTTTTCAGGCGTCAACCAATCTTGCGGCATGTGGAGGAGTAATTAGAGACTATACTGGCAGAATCTATTTGGCGTTTCAAAGCTTCTTAGGTAACTCCTCGATTCTGGAGGCAGAGCTCAAAGGAATATTGCTCAGTATGGAGATTTGTATGAATCACGATTTGAGAGACTTGATCATCGAGTCTGATTCTTTGGTGGCTATTAACCTCATTAATAAAGGTAGCTTACGTTGCAATTGGAAGCTCCTCCCCATCTTGAAAAAGATCCTATCCCTTATCCCCTCCTTCAACATTCATTTCCTCCATCTCTACAGAGAAGCAAATTCTGCGGTAGATTGGCTAGCAGGAAACTCCCTTGATCTTCAGTCCAACAATTTGTTCTCTCCTTCTGAGTGTCCGTTACCTCTTAGGAAACTGGCCTACCTTGACAAGTGTCACACCCCCTATTTGAGTAACAGGTCCTTCTTTCCTCCATGATGGTAGTTCACCTCTTCCTTCATCATCACCCCTCCCTTCTCTTCAAGTTTCTATAGTTCTTTAGTTAGTCTCCTATCCTTCAATTTATTTTTCTATTGTCAGAAAAAGTCGAAACTGCTAAACAAAAGCAATATATAGCAGAAAAAATGACATTTACCCCATGCTCTTCAAAAAAAAAAAAAGAAAGAAACAAGGAAACAAAAGATTAAGTGATCATGAGCAGGGGTTTTCTAAAAAAATCAAAAAAAAAAAAAAAAAAAAAAAAGAAAAAGAGAAAC
The DNA here is from genome assembly GCA_026545765.1 of Plantago major. Classification (NCBI taxonomy): domain Eukaryota; kingdom Viridiplantae; phylum Streptophyta; class Magnoliopsida; order Lamiales; family Plantaginaceae; genus Plantago; species Plantago major. The sequence continues at coordinate 36,569,358 of CM048842.1, forward strand.
AGAAAAGCAAAAAAAAAAAAAAAAAAGAAAAAACTCTTAAGGATCACTATATGTAGCAAGTTTTTATTCCCTGTTGTGAGATGGAAGATGGCGCTCTGTATGACTCATGGCAACCTTGCTGAACTTATTTGGATTCCAATGGATCTACACAAGGCTTATGAAGTTCAGGTGGTAGTTATGTTGGAGACAAGGTCCAAGCTCCTTGTTGTGATTGATATCTGCTCTCTAGTCAAGAAGATTTTCTCATTTGATAAACATACATATCTAACTATCTTGAGCTGGCATGGGAAACTAGAGGTTATGTTATTCTTCCTATATCTTTTCTTCCTCATCTCTTCTCTCAAGTTAATGTCAGATGTTATTCTGTTTTTGCTTCTTTATTTTTCTTTTGAGTGGAAAAATCAAGTACTGAGACCTTAAAACAGAAACAGAAGGTTGGCCCTCAGCAAAAACAAAGCAGCTGAGGTTTAAAAAGGAAATCCAGTACAAGAATGAAAAAAAAAAAAAAAAAAACCCTCACGTATGAAGCAAAGCTTTTTCTTTGCCTCATTAAAAAGGAAAAAAGAAATTACGAAAAACAAAGAGAGAAAACAAGTAAGGTCCCTTTTTGGTTAGCTGATTTTGCAAGGGAGTCTACTACTTTTGGCTCGGTTCCTATAAGCTGCTCATCTTTGTGCGCTTCTGCTTTCCTGGTTGGTTTTTGGTCTACTTTAGTACCTGTCAGTTGGGTTCTATGTCTCTCTATAACTTTGGTGTGTGGGGTGTTGATTTATTCCTTGGATATATTGTATCACTTTTCTCTGTACTGTAGTATCCTTTGGTGTTCCAGGCGACCTATTTTTGCTGGGTGTTTGCATGATTTTCTGGATCTAGTTATCTTCCTTTACATCTACGGTAGTAGTTTGCTGCGTAGATTTAGTGGTTTTTGTACTAGGATTCTAAGTGATAGGAACTTGGTTATGGTACTAAAAGTATGGCTATACCTGGGTCTGTACTTTATGTTTTGTTTGACAGCTTCTAATGTGGAGTATCTTTTTGTAACTATTACTGTAAGTGGAAACTCTACTGCCGGAAGGATAATCCATTTAAAAGCCACAAAGTCTCAAAAATATAGGTCTATCATCCGAAGGAGCAAACATATGGATCTATTTCAAGATTGGGGTAGTCTTACCCACATACTATCTCCAAACAAGATGTCAACAAACCATGTCACACTTCTCAGATAAGTGGGAGCACGTTTTCTCTAATGGATGGCTCAGTCTTCTTTGTACCTGGGGCTTCAGTAACTTCGGCATTTCTAGAATCTGGCCTTACTCTGTTCCTCTAGGCCCTCTAGAAACATTGTATTAGTGTTAATTTTCTGGACAATAATTTATTTTATATCTTTGCTCGTAGACTTTGGTAGTTGTTTATTTATTGAGCTTCTCACGGGTTCCTATAAACCCCCGTGATTGTACTCTTTCTCAATTATTTTAATATAGAAAATTGTTCCCAAAAAAAAAAAAAGGTAGTCATTGTGTTCCTCTAGACTGTTCCATTCACCTTCATTCTTAGTAGATCCGATTCTCCAGTTTTTGTCCTCCGACCTAAAGTGCTCGTCGGAAGTGTACTTTCAACTGATGCCTCTCCTATCTCCCAGTACATCTTGAATAGATCCATCGGTGCTAGAAATTCTTCAAAAGGTACCACCAATTCTTCTTCAGAGTCCATCCACCAGTCGTCTATGGCGAAATTGATCCTTGCTGCCTTTGCTTCCTCTAAAGTCTCGCTCGGAGTCCCCATTACTATCCGGTGATTCGATATATTCATCGAAATCTCCCTTCTTGCCACGTTGAAGATGGTGTTGGTGGTGACCGTAAAAGGTCTTCCCAGAAGCATGGTGTCATTGTCCGGGTCTTCGCAGTCCACAATCAGGTAGTCCACAAGAATATCAAACCCCTCCAGCTGAGTAATCACATTACGTACCTTGCCACATGAAGTTGTAGTAGAGCCATTGGCAACCATTATGCCGGTTCTTGCTTCCACCATTCTTGTTAAGCCAAGTTTCTTGTAGATGGCGAGCGACATCATATTAATGCTGGCTCCTAGATCTAAGGTTCATGTAGCTGTCTTCCCCTTGATGACAACATCAATGTTGAAAGCTCCAGGGCCGGGTTTCTTTAGTAGAACTTACGTTCCTTCGGGGTTCATCTGTCCAGATTCAGCGCGGTTTTCCCTCCTGATTCCTATCACCTCGTAGCTTCAACAATCGTCATAGCTTTCTCAGTGTGACCCGGTAGCTTGTCCTTGTTCTGTTACAGTTCCCCTACTTCCTTGGCGATTTGACAAATTTTCAGTTCCATTCTTCTCAAGGTGTTGTCGGTTCTCCTGAAGTTATCCTCAACCTTGGCGATAAAGGAATTGGTCCTCACGGTAAACTCACCCTGCTGCTTCACAAACTTCCCGATGTCTCCCATCTCCTTCGATAGGGTATCTATCTTGTCTTCCATGGAGGGTGGCTTGAGCAGGTTTTGTGATGGCTTTGGTGGTGGTGAGGGAATAGATGCCATAGTAGGTGGTCTAGGTGGTAGTTCGGGCGGGTTCAAGCTAGGTCCAGTACGGTATGATAAGAGGGGGTGCTGAGGGATATAGCTGTTTATCGGTTGGCCCCTCGACCTCCATTCCTTAATTCTTGCACGTAGTGTCCCTCCTCCAGTGGTGTTGGTTCCTCCGACACTTTGTCCACATCATTCTTCTTCCCCAACCTTATCTCTATAGCTTCAATCATCCTGCAGATCTGTTTCCATGGAGTTTCCTCGATAGCTCTGACCTCCTCAGTAGCAACTCTTCTTCCTCGTCCTTTTTGCATAATGTTCTCACTCAGGTTCTCGCACTCTTCCAAAATCCTTCTTGGGGGTGCATCTAGCAGGTTTCCTTGACATGCTCGATCGATGAGTGCTTGGCTGATAGGGTCAATTCCCTTGTAGAAGTTGTTGACCTTGTCAAACAGTGCATATGAAATGCATAGAGAATCTATCAAGTAGATCCTTGTATCTCTCCCACGCTTCATGGAAGGTTTCTCCGTCAAATTGGTTGAAGTTCTGGATCTGGCTCTTCAGGTCGGATGTCATCTTCAATGGGAAGTATATGAGCATGAACTTGTTGAAAACCTCGTCCCATGTAGTCAAACTTCCTGGCAGTAGTGAGATAAGCCAGCTCTTCGCCTTGTCCTTAAGGCATCTAGGGAAGACTCTCCTTCTGAGTTGACACTCCGTGAGCCCATTCAGTGGTATACCTCCAACTATTGCGTAGAACTCCCTCATAAAGTGCTTCGGGTCTTTAGTTGAGTTCCCGTAGAAGTGCGGTAGCTAGTTCAGATGAGTTCCTTTCAAATCAAACTCCCCTGCAATCCTTTCCAGATAGATGCTTGAGGCATACGGTGTAAGACTTGGCATAACATAGTCGCACATGGGTCTATCGTCTTCGTCTACCAGTTCAACCCTTGCGTAGTTATCCCTTCTTCAGTTCTCATCTAACCTCAAAATCTCCTCGGCTATCCTTAGCCTCTCTTGTTCCAGCTCTTCCCTCTCAGCTTGGATATCCAGTCGAATCCTAAGTAGTTGCTCTAGTTCAAAATTCGCGGCATTCCCAGAGAATGTCGTTGTTGTTTCCTTCTCCACTCGTGTTGCTAGATGATTCCATGATAGCAGTAGGTAGTCTTCACCTTCCAAGTTTATCTATGTCGTCTTTAAGCGGTACTACCGGTGTTCCTGCACTTCTCCTACTTGCATAAAGACTAACAGACAACCCTTTGCAGATACGAGTATATAATACTAGAAAGATAATAAACAAAAATCTAAAGTTACTTATTTTTGAGTTTTTGAATAAGAAAATAAACAAACACGGGAAAGAAAATATTTTTTGGATTTTTTGTCGTGGAGATAGATTCTCACAGATTTTCTTATTTTTTTTGGGTTTATGCTATACGTATTAAAAAGGCAGTGCATAAATTAAAAAGCGAAAGAAATATTTCAACTTATCTCGGTTGGTTGAAACATGCTTGAGCGGTCAAGTGTCCTCGGCAGCGGCGCCAAATTTTGATGTGCACTCAGAGATTTCGTTTTCCGTTGTAGAACCTGTAATCTCCAAATACAATCAAGATTAAATTTATAAGTCGGATGTCCTCAAATCTACAGTTTATAGTAGAAAGTTAACTCGGGGTGTCGTTCTCCACGGACACTTAGCATAGGAACATCCAAATAAAGTTGTGATTGATTGCAAAAAAGTAAACAGTTTCTTATCTCAGACAGAATAATCAGTTCGCAGTAAACCCTAAATTGCTTTTGTTGTAAATCAATAGTTGACAGGCGTAAAGTTTTCCCAACCTCCCTCTGCTATGCTACTCCCAACTGCCTAGTTAAAATCCTACGCAGTTACCTCTAACGACAACTGGGTATAACATGATGGTGTTCAAGGCACAGTCGGCACGAGTACCCCTACTCAGTTCAATGAAACTACTGTGTCACTCAGCAGAACATCATACCACGAAGGATGTATAGAGTTGTATAATCACAATTTATGTTAAATAACTATTCCATTAACATATCCCGGTATGTAAAGAAGTAGCAAAAGTAGAGTTACGACGGTTCGCCTTTACAAAAGGAAATTAACTGCTTATAGTAATCAAAGAACAATAATTGAAATCTAAGAAGAAGCTTAGTCTATGATGATCTTGATGTCTTCGTGCTGCTCCGAGGGTTTCCTCCTTCTAGGTGCCTGACGGCCAGCGGGTTGGGGTTTCACTTCCCCGAGAACTGGTTATCTCTCAAGGAGAGCTGCTTTGTGCTGTCTGAAATCTGAGACCCTTGAGGTCTTATTTATAGGTGAAATTTCGACCTCCAAACCTCCATTCTTCAATAAGGAAGGTTTAGGAAGGCGGGCCTCACCCTAGAAGGCTAACAGAGCAGCCCGAGAGAATCCAGCAGGGTGACTGCGGTCGCCTGGTGGCCGCAGTGACCCCTACTACGCTCCCCTGGTGGCCGTCAAGTGCGATAGGTGCAGATTCGAATCTGTTTTCTTTGTTCTTCAATTTTGGGCTTCATAACTTTGTTTCCTCGAAAAGTGGTCTTCTACAAAGTTGTTCCATCTTCAATTATCTCCGCATCGGTTAGTCGCATGACATGTTTTGACTCCTCGAACTCCGTGCAATGGTTGATCTGGCATATTTGCTCCTTTGTCCCGATTTGGCACAATTATGCCGTTTTGGTGCCTGAAATCGTGCCAATCCTCAAAACTGCGATCATGACCTACAGAAAACATGAAAAGTTGGTAATTGACCATAAAATGACACAAATATTGGATGTAGGGCAAAAAACGTGGGTCTAAAAGTATGCTATATCGCACATTTCATTGTCACATTAGCCACCTATCTCACGCACCTGATCTCTGTATTCTACTTCGCAAAAGGAATCTATCGATATATTGTGGGTCCAATTTGGAGTAGGGACGCACCCTGTGGAGCTTCATGATTCGATTTGTTATTCTTCTGTACGCAGGGGTCGTGATGTGACAATGAAATGTGCGATATGGCATACTTTTAGACCCTCATTTTGGGCCCTAGATGCAATATTAATGTTGTTTTATGGCCATTTACCTACTTTGCGTGTTTTATGCAGGTCATGATCATGGTTTTGAGGATTTGCACTATTTCAGACGCCAAAACGTCATAATTGTGCCAAATCGAGAGAATGGAGCAAATACGCTGGATCAACCATTGCACGGAGTTCGAGGAGTCAAAACATGTCATGCAACCAACCGATGCGAAGATAATTGAAGGCGAAACAACTTTTTAGAAGACCACTTTTCGAAGAAACGGAGTTACGAAACCCGAAATTGAAGAACGAAGATTTGCAGACATAAGCTGAAGATATCGAAGATAGCGGTCCCCATGGGACCGCAGAGAGGGTGACTGCGGCCCCCTAGCGGCCGCAATCATGCCGCTGTTTTTCTCCTGGGCTATTTCTCTAGCCTGTCAGTCTGAGGCCCGCCTTCCTAAACCTTCCTTATTGAAGAATGGCGGTTTGAAGGTCAGATTTCACCTATAAATATGACCTCAGGGGTCTCATATTTCACACAGCTCATAAATCAACTCTCCCAGAAGTGAAACCCTAACCCGCTGGCCGCCAGGCACCCAGAAGAAGGAGAAGACATCAGGAGCATCAACACGGAGAAGACATCAAGACCATCAGACTAAGCTTTTCTTCCTTTCTCTTTAGATTTCAATTTATGTTCTTAGATTACTATGAGTAGCCAATGTCCTTTTGTAAAGGCGAACCGCCGTAACTCTGCTTGTGCTACTTCTTTACATACCGGGAGATGTTAATGGAATAGTTAGTGTACATAAATCGTAGTTATACAACTCTATACATCCTTCGCGGTGTGATGTTTCCACTGACATGACATGAGTAGTTTCATTGATCTGAGTAGGGGTACTCGTGCCGACTGTGCCTTAGCACCATAGTATTATGCCCTGCTGTCGTTAGAAGTAACTGCGTAGGAATCTAGCTAGGAAGTTGGGAGTAGCATAGTAGAGGGAGGTTGGGGAACCTTTACGCCTGTCTATTATTGATTTATAACAAAGTTATTTAGGGTTTACACAATTGATTATTCTGAGATTAAAACTGTTTACTTTTTTGCAATTTAATTACATCGTTATTTGCTTGTTCCTATGCTAAGTGTCCGTGGAGAACGACATCCCGAGTCAACTTTCTGCTATAAACTGAGGATTTGAGGATTTCCGACTTATAAATTTAATCTTGATTGTGTTTAGGTTTTGCTGGTTCTACAACGGAAGACGAAATTCCTAAGTGCACATCAGGTCACTTGTTAATTCCCAATTGTTAACGTTAAGTGTTAGTTACACACACACACACACACACATATATATATATTACTAAAGTCATCTATATAATTCCACTTCCTGATTGGATGGACATTATTCTTTCAGGTTTGTTGATTTATTAAAGTATTAAAAAATCTGTAAAATGCAATTTTGACCCTCCTGGGTATGCTATTTTGCCGAAATAGTCCCGACCTCATAGCGGGGCAAGAGTTCTTCCCGTAATGCTAGTTTGACCCTAAAAATCACTAGTCAATGACCAAAATCAGACGCTTTCGTCAGTACTCGTCGATTTCATAGAAATACTGAAATTTGACATGTATGTGGAAAATGTAGATTAATCATATAATAATATAAAATGTATGACCATAACGATGAAAATGTGCTTAAATAACACACTAAAGGAAACAAAAGTGAAAATAACCATCTTTCTAGGGTTTTTCTTCTTTTTTTCGTCGTGAGTCGTCTACTCTCTGATACCTACTCCGCTCATCTCACATGCTGGATATCCTTATTCTACGTCTCAAGATAAATTTATTGATATATTGTGTGTCCAATTTGGCTAAGGGACTTGCCCTCGAAAGCCTCCCGATTCCTGACTCGCTTTATTATTCTTCTTGAAGCGGCGACGACTGTTGTTCAAGGTATAGTCCACGTCTGTCAGCCACCTATCTCACGCACCTGATCTCTGTATTCTACTTTGCAATAGAATTCATCGATATATTGTGGGTCCAATTTGGAGTAGGGACGGGCCCTGTGGAGCGTCCTGATTATTGATTCGATTTATTATTCTTCTTTACGCAGGGGTCGCTTGTTAATTCCCAATTGTTAACGTAAAGTGTTAGTTATACACATATATATTACTAAAGTCATATATATAAGTCCACTACCTGATTGGATGGACCCGATTCTTTCACGGGTGTTGTTTTATAAAAGTATTAAAAAATTTGTAAAACGCAATTTTGACCCTCCTAGATATGCTATTTTGCCGAAATAGCCCCGACCTCAAAGCGGGGCAAGAGTTCTTCCCGTAATGCCGTTTTGACCCTAGAAACACTAGTCAAAGATTAAAATCGGACACTTTCGTTCTGTTAGCCACCTATCTCACGCACCTGATCTCTGTATTCAACTTTGCAAAAGGAATCCATCGATATATTGTGGGTCCAATTTGGAGTAGGGACGCGCCTTGTGGAGCTTTCTGATTATTGATTCCATTTATTATTCTTCTTTACGCAGGGGTCTCTTGTTAATTCCCAATTGTTAACGTAAAGTGTTAGTTATACACATATATATTACTAAAGTCCCATATATTAGTCCACTACCTGATTGGATGGACCCGATTCTTTCACGGGTGTTGTTTTATAGAAGTACTAGTTAATGGCCCGTCGATACTCGATGGGGCATGGAGGAAAAAATTTAAAATAAGAAATTAATAAACTTGTATAATAACATGTCGAACTTGCGGAACATATAAAAACTACAAGCTGACAAAATGCACGATCTATTCGCTCCAACATTGCATCGGAAGTCACTCATACCTATAGAAAAGTGCATGATGTAAATTAGTGAAATTGAGAACAACCATATATAAAATACACATAAAGATAAAATTAACTCATAACTTGTCAAACACTTCTCTATAAACTACGTTTTGTTGTTTTGTCATATGTATTACCCCTTTACGTCGAAAATTACTGCGTTCAATCCCTTCCCGATGGTAACTCTAGAAAAAGCAATATTTAACTGACCATGGTTGAATACATATGAGGGGAGGTAGAGGCCGACGTGTGAGAGAGAATGTCCCTTACACTTATTTATGGTCATAGCAAAGCAGACGAATATGGGGAATTGTCTCCAATCAATTGATAGGGAACTTCATCTCGTCGGGTGTCTCATCATCATCCTCGGAACTAAAACCTTTTGGCACGCGTTATTTCAAGTTATCATCTTTACCTCGATGATATGCTTCACAAGAATAGTAACCATGAGCGTTTTGTCCAAGAGGAGGAAGCACCGGAAGGAACTATGAGATGCTGTGTACCTGGGCACGACTCTTACGTCTCAGAGTATGAAGAGTGATCTACAAGGAGCGGCCACTATACCTGACAGGGAAGTTTTCTCATTACCATTACTTTCTTTATTACTGCTTTATGGTCAGGGACTAGCACAAGCATAGGTTTGGGGGAGGGTAACGGTAAGTCGAAATTCAAAATTTTGAGAGCCTTATTTTTGTTTTATGCATTTAAGTTTCCGGTTGTCGCACTTTTATTTCTTTCCTATTTTTGGATGATTACTGTGCTGTGACTCGTTATTTATTTACCGAGCTGTGACTCGAAGTCTATTTATCAAGTGTATTCGATTTCTGAGTCTTTTATTGTTTTGATTGAAGTACTTTCAATTACTTACGTCGATTGTTGAGGAACCTATGTTCTCATCAGCAAGAGATAGTCATCTTACATTTTGAACCAAGACACTTTACATGCACCAACTTATGAACTTTTGCCAGGTAACACAATGATAAAGAGGCAGTCTTAGAAAATTTTCCTTTCCCTATTCTCTCGATCCACTTATATAAGCTGTTTTAGAAGTCTTTCATGCTCTAAGTGAGTCTGCTTAGTTAGGAGGGATTCTGGGAAGATGTAAAACCCTGTGAAACTAACAGTTTTGGGGGGAGGGGAAGTAGAAGGAAGTTTTGGTTGCATTTTGGTTGCTTTGCTCTGTTTTGTTCTCTCTCTCTAAAAAAGGAGTACTGAAAATATCATGGTACTGAAGAAAAAAAAAAGCACCATAAGCAGCAAAGGTACTAAAAAGTCTTGGAGTGGATCTATGGTCCTTGTGATCACCGTCTTCTTGTTGGGCATGTTGCAAATACTACCCACATACCGGCGTGGCCCTAAAAAGGTACATGTCCATGAGTGTTGATGGCATGTATACCAAACCAACACGCACAGAGAGAGAGAGAGAGAGAGAGAGAGAGAGAGAGAGAGAGAGAGAGAGAGAGAGAGAGAGAGAGAGAGAGAGAGAGAGAGAGAGAGAGAGAGAGAGAGAGAGAGAGCATCAAATTTTATTGTTTTGAGATGGTGGAGAAGAAGGGATGAACTTTTAACTGGGTAGTATTCATAAGGAGCATGGAGGACCTATATCTCAGTATTTACCCTACTTATGTTTATCCTACCTTAATTCTTTTCTAGCTTAATCTTTGATTGCCTCAGAAGTCTGTGTATACGGTAAATTACTTTTTGGAGGGAAGCATGAGTCACATGCCGTAAGGTTCTTATGTGAATTATGATTAATCTTGTTATTTGAGAACCCCACGATACAGATCGATGTTCGTTTTTGTTTGCTGGCTTCATGATCTTCGATGATTGACTTAGCTGTCGAACGGAGTTGATTTTGAAAATTTTCATCCTGGAAAGTTTTAAAATTGGAGTACTCGGTTTAACATCATTTCTTTTTCACTTTTTATCGTTTTTGCCTTACTCAAGAATGAGCAAGAAACTGGTTTGGGGGTGTGATGTGACAATGAAATGTACGATATAGCATGCTTTTTGACCTTTGTTTTTGGCCTTAAATTAAATATTTATATCGTTTTATGGTCATTTACCAACTTTGCGTGTTTTCTGTAGGTCATGATCGCGGTTTTGAGGATTTGCACGATTTCAGGCCCCAAAACTGCATAATTGTGCCAATTTGGAAAAAGGAAGCAAATACGCCAAATTAACTGTTGCATGAAGTTCGAGGAGCCAAAACATGTCATGTGACCAGCCAGTACAAAGATAATTGAAGATGCTATAACTCTGAAGAAGACAACTTCTCGAGGAAACGAAGTTGCGAAGCCCGAAATTGAAGAACGGAGGATTACAGACAGAACCCTGAGATATCGCACTCTCCGGCCGCTAGGGGGCCGCAGAGGGGTCCTTTGTACTAGGGGACGCGATTCACTTTGTCTGCTTCAGGCTGATTTACGGCATGTCGATCAAGCCCGCCTTCCTAAACCTTCCTTATTGAAGAATGGCGGTTTGGAGGCTGGAAATTCACCTATGAATATGACCTCAGGGTTCCAGATTTCAGAGAGATATATCACAAAGCAACTCTCCCAGAGAGAGAAATAGTCAGCTCTTCTAGGAAGAGAACCAGTCATCGGGGAAGTGAAACCCCAAAACCCTAGCCGTCAGCAAGCATCCAAGAAGATAAGAAGACATCCAAGAAGACTTCAAGATCGATCAAGCAAGGAGGAATCGAAGAGGAGAAGCAGAGGGTCGACACTCGCCATCTTCTAGGATTAGGTTGTTTCAAACATGATTTCAATTCTTTTTTCTATTTATTTACTTTCAGTTATGTCAGGCTAATTCAACCATGTAAGAGTTAGCCGGGATCTTAGATTACTTGGTTTATACATGATGGAATAGTTTTAGCTTCTTTGTTGGTTATGCGATTGTTTTTCGTATCTGTACTGTTTAATGAATATGCTTAGATTGTTTATGTTTTTGCGAGGCATGAGTATTCTTTGCATGAGATTAGGAGGTATCAGTTGTGTCTGTAGGTTGGTATACTGCCTGAGGTATGAAGTTGAGCTAGAAACTGGTGACAACTTTTAGCTAGACGATAGTCTACATAGGGTATCTTTACTGACTGTGCCTTGGTATATGATATGTGTCCTGTGTGACTCTTCAGCCGTAACTATCGCTATATATTATTCATGATATAAACTAGTTATCAAGGTGAAGGTTAATGCTTACATGCTTTACTATATAAGTTCTTAGTTTGTCAATTCTTATTTGAGTTATTTATCTGCTTATGTGTTTATTAAATAATATAATGAATTATAACCCATGATAAGAAATTTGGATTAGGATATTATATACTCCCTGTGTTCTAGTTTCATCTTCCCGCATTCTATTTTGATCGGTCCCAACTTCATCTTCCCACCTCTTAAATGAAAAATCTATCTCCTACTTTATACACTATATCTCCTACTTTATTCACTATTTGTCGTACTTTATTCACTCCCTTTCCTATTTTATCACCATGTCTCATACTTTATTCGTTTTTCTCTTAAATCTTGTGCCCGGGCCCGCATGAAGATGAAATCGGAACGGAGGGAGTATATTCTAATTTATTTTGGAAATAATGTGGATCAAGATATGGATTAGATATATGCTCAAGTAAGGACTTATATGTGCTTTGGACCATGGTAGGAATATGAACACTTACTTCTTGAAGAAGAATGTCCTCTGGCATCTTGATATCAATCTCACCGTAATTATCACCGCCGGCAACTCCATCACCAACCTGCAGTATCCACTATGTTAATTCTCCTGTCTCCTGAATCTCTGTTGTTAATGTCCCAGCGTAAAAAAAAAAAAACACTTAATAAAATATAAAGAAAGATACAAATTACTAAAATTAAAATTACCATAAGTGAAAAAATATTCAGTTACCTCAAACCGCATGTTATTTGTAAGTCTAAGTACCTCACGTGAATCCAAAATATTGGATGAACATATTGCTGCATTAACAATGACAGATCTAGACCCTCGCGGAACCACTGGCAGTATCTGTCTAAAGTCTCCGCCAAATACAATAATCAAACCACTGAATTGTGTGGCTAGTCGATGCTTAACATTTCTCAAACTCCTATCACACGCTTCAAAACAATGCATATTGGTCATTGTAGCCTCGTCCCATATAATAAGCTTCGTTTCTTTGAGTGGACATGTTAGATCAGAATCAGGCATAATCTTACTGCTCAAGTAAGTACTGATATGTGCTTTGGACAATGGTAGGAATAGGATCACTTCTTGAAAAAGAATGTCCTCTAGCATCTTGATATCAACCTCACTATCATTATCACAGCAGACAACTCCATCACCAACCCGTAGTATCCACTTTGCAAATTCTATCGTCTCATGAATCTCAGTTGTTAACGTACCAAAATTACAAAAATTACAAAATTAAAAAACTCAAAACACACTTAACAGAATATAAAGAAAGATATAAATTACAAAAATCAAAATTAGTTACATGCAGACACATGTTCATTGTAAGTCTGATGACCTCAGACTAATCCCAAATTTTGGGTAAGCATATTGTTGCATTAAAAATGTCATATCTAGGCCCTCACGGAACCACTGACAATATATGAAGTTTCCGCCAAATGCAATAACCAAACCCCCGAATGGTGTGGCTGGTCAATGCATAAAATCCCCCAAACTCCTATCAATTGCTTCAAACCAATGCATACTGTAGCCCCGTCCCATATAATAACATTCGTTTCCTTGAGTAGACAGGTTGCATCAGAATTACGCTTAATCTTACTGCATACAGAGTCTAAATGGTTCTTCGATGGTATATCGAATCTTGATTGAGCAGTCCGGACCGTCGAAAGCATCAATGATATGCTACCGACGGAAGTCATTGGGAGAATTGTATCTCCTCTAGCTCTCAAAACGGAGCATAAAGTTCTCAAGTATAATATCTCCTCTAAAACCAACAATGAATTGTAATAATGATGTCCTGTTAAGTATGAGTTGGTGACCTTTATTCTCCCTATCTTATATCCGGAAAGCTAAGAATTTCCTTAGATTAAGATTTGGCATCTTACTCACAATAGTTATCTGAATATCGATATAACATCCGTCTTCTCCATGGTAGAAAAGTAGTACATATTGAAAAATAAGGTAGCATCGAAGAAACTCAGTTATGTGTTTCAAGTACCCATTCCTATCTCAACCATAATATTATTTTTTGCATGTAAGTTATCGACATCACCCTTTACTATAGCAGTTACTATCTGATGCAGTAGGCAAATTTTAAGTTCGTCCATACCTTTGGCGTCTTGCAATAAGTTGAAGGCCTACCTCACAGGCATTATCAAGGGAGATATGATCTCTGACCATCTTGTATACTTTTGCATATGGATTGTACTCTTCCACCATAGTTTTGATCAATGTCGCAGTAGCATTTTTCACACCAGCTTCATTGGTTTGGCTTTACCATAATAATAAAATAAAGTATTTACCGTCAAGTATCTATAATTCTAAAGAATACTAAATTATGTATAATGAATAATTTGTTTGAAACGAAATATGTGAAAGATACATAAAATTAAGTGTAGAGGTTTAAAGAAACTCACCCGAGAGCATTGATCATGTTGTCAATTACGTGCTCAATGGCATATATGTAACATTGGGCGAATTTTTGGAGTTTGTCCTTCGTTGGGCAAGAGCGAGCCAATTTTGTGATAATTTTAGCCACCGATCTTAAATCAATAAGGACCTTTTCATTTATTGACTTCCTTGTCTATTTTTCATCCGTTGAAGTAAATGCGAAGATTTTATTGTATGCACAGATGATAGAACAATTATATGAACTGAGTACCTACAGGATAAACAGCTAATACATGTAGAATATTGTTAGGAATATCTTTTTAGATTTTGATCAGCAACCTAATGACTTATCTTAGCTCAGAAAGGTAACTAGTACTCTTAGTTCACTTGAACATTGTAAAAGAGGAAGTTTACTGAGTATGTTAGTCTAGAAAATCTTGTATAGGATGTTAGGTCTCTTAATTTACCCGGTTTGCTAAGTGTCAAACCGGTCCAAAACTTTACTTAAGAGAGACTGAAGATCTACTCTGTATAATAGTCGGGAAGGTAAGAGTCTGGGAGGAAGGCTTGACTTACTTTTATCCTTGAAGTATGTGCCCTATATATAGAGATTAACCCAAAATGGGAGGGTTCCACCAGATCGTGCCAAGTGTAAGGTCCGTATTGAGCCACCAAGGCTTCAATAGGCCCATGGCCCATTAATGGCACTTGCCCCATTCCACTTTGGGATTTCGGGGGTAGTTTAGTCATTAGTGTGAGAGTATTAGGGGCTTTGATGCAGTCTGCCACGGTTTATGGTATGAAGAGTCGGGTCCGGACGTTTGGTCCGGACCGTACTGGGTTGCCCATAAGATACTCTTCTCAATCTGTAAAGTACCTTTCATTCGGACCTTGTGGCTCAGACCTCCTTACTCTCTAGTGCCAGTTCACTTGGTTGCTTGTGAGGTTGTTGTGTTGAGTTCGGACGGGTGTCCGGGTCGGACCCCATGGTTACGGACCATTGGCAGGGTTGGTCCTACCATTCTTAGGGTCCTCCTGTTCCTTTCTACCCGGGTGAGTCAGACCTGCGGGGACTTAGGGTTGGACCCTGGGTCGGACTGTAAGGTCCCAGATTCGTAGACAACTTGGGACGCCTTAGGATTCATTCCAAAGGCGTCTATGACGGATTGGACATATTTCCGTATCAACATATGTCCCCCTAGTTTCCAAGTATCTTAGTAGAAGATAGTTGTGGAACTATGGTTAAAAGTGGAGAGGACAGTTTGTTTCTTGGTTCAATCCGTCCCTCGTAAAGCAGAGAAAAAAGGTGTAATCCGTGCTTCTTGTAGTCCTTAACTTAATCTCTCCCCCCCCCCCCTTTCTTTCTTTTGTTGCAGTTTGGACGCAGGCTGTGCAAGACTTCTTGGGGTCGGACTCCTGCAAGTTCATGCTTGGATCCAAATATGACGAGGATCGGCAGGATGGCTTCGATACAGCCATGGGGCAGCTTCGGAACAGGGGATGGATCCCGAGTGACTGCGACATGGAGGATGCAGGCATTACTGCTTTCAAGGAGGCTGATGGCTCGGACTTTGCTCCGGAGGGTGTCTCGGACGATGACTTGGTCAAGTGCGAGTTTGTGGAGCTAGTCTGTGATGAGACAGAAGACAAGAAGTACGACCATGGTGGTCCGTAACTTCCGGCGTTCGTGCCCGGGGTGTTGATGTCGAATGTCTTCGTCCCCTTAGAGGAGCATGTGGAGCACAACTGCGACTGGCTGACTCTGCCCGGGCCCGTCCATGGCTTCGCTCGGGATCTGGATTTGATGAAGCAGTGCCCTGCCTTCCTTGAAGAATTGCGTGCCCGAAGGGAGAAAAGGTTGGCGGATCTGCAAGCATCACTTGAGAAGGAGATCGTAGGCCCTTCCGGAGCACAAGCTGGTTCGCCCAGGCGGCGGGACAAGTGAAGACGGGGTATGCCCCGGAAACCTGTAATTCCGGTCTTCGGACTGTGAAACAATGTTGTCCTTTTTGTTGCTGTCTTTATGGATAATGTTTATCAAATCTGTATTCGGATAATCTACAGTTGATTTGGTATTTTATTCCCTTGGTCCGGGCTCATCAATGGCTCAGATCAGCTCTATCATGTGCTTGTGTTGCCTCTTATTCAAATGCATGTTTTTCATCGCGCACTTTATTTATATAAAATAAAACGGCAACCTAAGAGTCGTTGGCTCGGTCGTCGGTCAGGGGATCCGAGTCCACAAGGCCAAATACTCCCGAAACAATGCAATATTCAATTGGTCGACCTTTGGCTCGGTCGGACAAGGCGTTTGTCCGGGTCTTAGCTCTTAATGCTAATCGTATAGATAAGATTGATTTGCTCAACTGTGTAATAAATAGGACTAGTTCGGATGTTATCATTCTGCTCGATCCGTAGAGACCTGGTGTACAGCTCCGAGCCGTGTTGACTTGTAAAAAGGTGGTAAAAAAAAAGGAGACAATCACAGTAGAAAAGTTGAGTGACTGGCTACGGATCACAGTTGGTACGGAAGTTATCATGGCAGCCCCGGGTGACAGATCCGAGCGGGCAACAGTTGAAGATAATTCACTCAATAAGGCCGGGAATGTGAAGGGACTCTGGGTTGGCCCAATAGCGGCCCAAATGTTAGGCCCAAGTCCAGGCCCAAGCCCATCGCTGGCGATGACGGGCCACGTGGCGAGTGACAATTGGTTCTTCACTTCTATATATACCCCTGGATTGTACGGATTTTTTCCAGATCATTCCATTCCTTTTATAGTAGCAGATGATTCGGATCCTTGGGTCCGGATATCCTAACGAGTAGGTTGATTCCACCGTTCCTATGCGTGATCCGCTTCTGAGGGTTTTTCGGAAGTCCGGAAGTCCCTTTGGGTCGGACCATGCTGGGGACGATGAAATCGAGTCACTCGGAATCACTCTTCCTCGGATCGCCGTGCTAGTCTTCTTTCTCCGGGGCTGTAGTGTGTATCAATAACTTGAGCCCTGGAGAAGCGTACTAGCTCGCTGGTTTCAAGGATTTCCAAGTATTTGTCACTTCAGAAAAATCAATTCCTATTTACCCTTTTCGGAAGTATATCTCCTCGGATCGCCGTGCTAGCCTTCTCTCTCCGGGGCTATAGTGTGTATCAAACAACTTGAGCCCCGGGGGGGGGGGGGTGGGGGCAGGCTAGCACGCTGGTTCCGGGAGCTACTTCGGAGAATCAAATCCTCGGGCTTCTTGCTCCTTCCACCATTTACCATTTTCTTGTGGTGTGGATGAGGACAAACCAGAAAGTGGTTGTGGTGGAAGATGCGGATGGTCTTGAGAAAGCACTTTGATTATGTCTCTGTACCTCCGAGACTCCGGTTCGGATTGAAACTTATCCTTTGTCCAGAGGTCAGGCTGTGCGATTTCGGAAATCACCACATGAATCCTGCAGCTACTCCATCCGGACCATCTTAAGTTGGTCCGATCGCATTAGTCACGTTTTGCTAGTAACTGGGGTGTCCGTGAGGGTTTCCTCTAGTTACTGGGAAAAAGTGACTGATGCCGTTGTATCATTATGAGTTTGGTCCGGAGAGTTGACTTCCGTTTCCTGGCCACTTTGATTCGGAACGCCCGGGATCGTTGTAAAGGATTCATGGTTCGGACATCAGAGCTATTCTTGAAAAAGTTCCCTCTAGCATGAGTTTGCTCTGATAGGATGCTTTGCCGATTCCACTCGGTAGTCCAGGCTCAGAATGAAGCCAATTGGTCCGTGGTGGATTGTGGATACTACTCAACGAATCACCTGCTGTTTTTGTAAAAAACTGGAAAATGTACCTTGTTTGTTGTGACTCGGACAAGCATGTCCGAACTTTGTAATTTGTACTTTTTAAGAAATATAATATTTCTGTTGTGATCTATCTTCAACCTGTCATATCCCTCCATCCGCAAAGTCGATTTTGGTTTCAATCATTCGTTACACCACTTGGCTCGGATCTTCTTGAAGGGTCCGAGGTAGTATGTTTATTTTAAATATAGCACTTATCTTGGAGAATTAGTTGTATTGATTTGACGGAAATTCAAGTACAACTGGTGGGCTTCGAGGCCGGAAAAAGAAAATGTCAAAAACTTTTGATAGCTGACGTAGCCTATTTTTGGAGTGTAACTCTAAGCATAAAAATTTTGTAGGTTATTAGCATTCCATGTTCTCTTCAAGGCTCTTCCTTGGTCATCTTCTAACTCGAAGCTTCCATTGGTTCTGGCCCCAGTGACCTTGTAGGGTCCTTCCCACTTAGGTTTAAGTTTACCAACATTGCTTAGGATATCGGCTCTTCGGACAACTAAGTCCCCGATTTGTATATCCTTGGGAAGAACATGTTTGTTGTAAGCCCGGGCAGATATAACTTGATAGCGGAGGATGATAGCTAGTGCCTTGCTTCTTTTGTCTTCGAGGAGCTCAAGGTCGTAGATCCTTGCAATCTCATTTCCAGCAGGTTGGTATTGTTGGATTCTTTGGGTTTTAATAGTGATTTCCGAGGGGATGACCGCTTCTGACCCATAGACTAGCGCGAAGGGTGTCTCCTGAGTAGAAGTTCGAGCTGTCGTCCGATGTGCCTAGAGGACCCCTTTGAGATCATCCACCCAGCTGTCTTGAGAAGTTCTCGGCCTCTTTTCCAAAATCTTAACTATGGTTTTGTAGGTAGCTTCAACTTGACCATTGGCTTGAGGGTAACCAACGGAAGTGAAGCGCTGTTCTATCTTGAAGGATTAAAGCCATTCTTTCAATCTGGCCCCAGAAAATTGTGCTCCTAATCCGAGACAATGACCCTAGGAAGTCCAAATTGACAGATGATGTTCTTCCAAATGAAGGTCCTTACTCGACTCTCTGTGATGGTGGCCACTGCTTCGGCCTCAACCCATTTGGTGAAGTACTCCACTGCCACAATAAGGAACTTCTTTTGGTGCGTGCCACGTGGAAAGGGTTGATGAGCTCAAATTATACTCTAAAAAGCAATTAGAGAATAAGCTGTAATTGCAGACTAAAGCGTAACTCGTGATCGATCTCTAAGGAATTAATGAAGCTACGTAGCAGTGAGAGTAAACAGATACTTGTGAGTAACAGTTGACTGATGGTTTGGTTATACATCTAACGAGTTTAACTAAAGCTAAGATTACGATTAACAATGAGAGAAAGATGAATACAGCAGCAAGATCCAATTATGCTAATTCGAACTAGGGATAACACTCATATTTGTCACACGGTTGTTGTACAGTAAATCAATCAATTTGATTCAACCACAAGTTCTTAGAATATATTATACTGGAGAAATCATGAGTCGTCAATTCACGATCCTTAAACATGAACAATTTAGAGAATTTAATACGGACTTATCGAATTGAAGGTTTTTACGAAGATTTTATACGAGACTAACCTATATGAGTGATTCGATAAACCCTAGAACGAATATGCATAATCTTCCCATACTACTGTATTCAAAGGTGTTTAGCTACTCATAATAGATAATAGCATACAGAGATTCATGGTAATAATCATACGAAACATAGATGATAAACTCGCATGTAATAACATACAATTCAATCGAAAAAGATGAAGAATGAATTGTAAAGAAGAAAGCAATAGAGAAATCAGTACCAATAATTCTGATGAGTAAAATCAATGAATAACCAAGCTCCAAAGATGTCTCAATGTTAATGTCCTAATCTAAGAGCTTTTCCTATGCATATCGAGGGTAAAGGGAGTTATGTCTGAAGTTATGGTGAAAGAAATCTATTTAAAGGAGAAAAAATGAGTAGAATCCTAGCAGAATTCGACCAGAAAATCGCCAAAGAATAAGCTCTAGGGAACTCTGCCAAGGGCGCTTAAATGTCTCTTGCCACGAAGATGCTTCGATACCAACTTGCGATGTCTGTATATTTTTCTTCCGGAAGAATTTGGTTACGATTTTGGAACAAAAGTTGTAGCCCTTTGAATATCTTTCGATGGACACTGAGATCAGGTAAATCAAACTTTATATGAGAGAGTTATGTCCAAAATGGATAGACTGCTCCGTAAATCATCACTTTTGCAAGTCACGCTAAAACACCTCTCAATTCTTCGTCCGACCTCCGAATCCACTTCCGTCTTCGCCCAATTACTCTTCATTCAGAGATCTATAACCAATGTCTTCACTCCGATTTTCACCTTCGGCACCAAATAACACAAAAATCCTACAAAACACAAACAAAGTACCAAAGCATAAAAACGTACAAAAACACTATAAAATTAAGGTCAAAGACTAACAAAACACCGCTAAAAAAGGTCCAAATGAGACGTTAGAATATTGTCTCATCAAGGGTCCAAGTATGTCTATTCCCCATTGATCAAACGGACAGGCTATGATTGACGAATCATAGGGTTGGTCGGGCGATGCTGTATGTTGGCATAGTATTGGCAGTCTTCGAACATGAGCGAAGTTGGCGGCGTCCTTATCGATGGTAGGCCAATAGTATCCCTGCCTGATGACCTTCTGAGCCAAGGTTCGTCCCCCGGAATGACTCCTGCAACTTCCAGCGTGAATTTCTTCCAAAAAGGTATTCGCCTCGTGGGGTCCAAGGCATCTCATGTGAGTGCGCGTGAAAGATTTCTTATAGAGATCCTCTCCCAGGATAAAGTACCTGTTGGCTCTGCATAGGATCCTCCTTACTTCTTTAGGGTCTGCAGGTAGAGAGCCATCTTTGAGATAGCGAAATATGTCGGTCATCCAGCTCCTTTCAATGCCCATGAGGAAGACTTGTCCATTAAGGTTTACCAGGGAAGAATCTGTGAGAGTCATCAGGATGATGCGCCTTGTGTCCAAAGCTCCTAAGGCAGAGGCATACTTGGAGAGGGCGTCGACCTTTTCGTTCCATTCCCTGTGGAATTGTTCAAGCGTGAATACTTCAAAGTGCTCAACCTCTTTCTTAAGGAGCTCCAAATATTTGATCATGTTGGGTCCTTTTGCAGTGAAAGACTCGGAAAACTGGGACTCTACGAGCTGGGAATCTGTATATGCTTTGATTCTTTTGACTTGAAGAGACCTTTCCATTCTCAAGCCGGTAAGTAGTGCCTCGTACTCGGCCTCATGGTTTGTTACCTTAAAATTGAGGGTGATGTCGTATTCCAGCCTGGCTCCTTCAGGGCTTTCAAGAAAAATTCCTATTCCTCCTAGCCGTCCAGTAGAGGATCCGTCAACCTGTCGTGTCCAACATTCCTTGCCCTCAAGTTTAGCTTCCGATGCAAGAGTAGGCACTTTCCCATCTTCCTGCTTCTTGACGGAAGATGCAGGTGTTGAAGCGTTGGTTACTTCATCTAGGAGGAACATATGTTTCACTCTCAGGGAGTTATCCATGGGTTCTTAATACTTAGCCCAGAGTTAGACGTTATTTTTGAACATCCCTTCAGGCTCATTTTCGTTGGTCCTTTCTTCTTCCTGGATAGCCTTTGCTTGAGTGAGCATGACGTAGCTCACATCTTCTTGTAGGCTTTCGGTCCCACGGTTGTTGTACAGTAAATCAATCAATTCGATTCAACCACAAGTTCTTAGAATATATTATACTGGAGAAATCATGAGTCGTCAATTCACGATCCTTAAACATGAACAATTTAGAGAATTTAATACGGACTTATCGAATTGAAGGCTTTTACGAAGATTTTATACGAGACTAACCTATATGAGTGATTCGATAAACCTTAGAACGAATATGCATAATCTTCACATACTACTGTATTCAAAGGTGTTTAGCTACTCATAATAGATAATAGCATACAGAGATTCATGGTAATAATCATACGAAACATAGATGATAAACTCGCATGCAATAACATACAATTCAATCGAAAAAGATGAAGAATGAATTGTAAAGAAGAAAGCAATAGAGAAATCAATACCAATAATTCTGATGAGTAAATCAATGAATAACCAAGCTCCAAAGATGTCTCAATGTTAATGTCCTAATCTAAGAGCTTCTCCTATGCATATCGAGGGTAAAGGGAGTTATGTCTGAAGTTATGGTGAAAGAAATCTATTTAAAGGAGAAAAAATGAGTAGAATCCTAGCAGAATTCGACCAGAAAATCGCCCAGCAAATAAGCTCTCGGGAACTCTCGCCGCGGCGCGCCTAAATGTCTCGCCGCGGCGAAGATGCTTTCTGACAGTCAACTTGCGATGTCTGTATATTTTTCTTCCGGAAGAATTTGGTTACGATTTTGGAACGAAAGTTGTAGCCCTTTGAATTATCTTTCGATGGACACTGAGATCAGCTAAATCGGACTTTATATGAGAGAGTTATGTCCAAAATGGATAGACTGCTCCGTAAATCATCACTTTTGCAAGTCACGCTAAAACACCTCTCAATTCTTCGTCCGGACTCCGAATCCACTTCCGTCTTCGCCCAATTAGTCTTCATTCAGAGATCTATAACCAATGTCTTCACTCCGATTTTCACCTTCGGGACCAAATAAGACAAAAATCCTACAAAACACAAACAAAGTACCAAAGCATAAAAACGTACAAAAACACTATAAAATTAAGGTCAAAGACTAACAAAACACCGCTAAAAAAGGTCCAAATGAGACGTTAGAATGTTGTCTCATCAAGGGTCCAAGTATGTCTATTCCCCATTGATCAAACGGACAGGCTATGATTGACGGAATCATAGGGTTGGTCGGGCGATGCTGTATGTTGGCATAGTATTGGCAGTCTTCGCAAGCATGAGCGAAGTTGGCGGCGTCCTTATCAATGGTAAGCCAATAGTATCCCTGCCTGATGACCTTCTGCGCCTAGGTTCGTCCCCCGGAATGACTCCCGGAACTTCCAGCGTGAATTTCTTCCAAAAAGGTATTCGCCTCGTGGGTCCAAGGCATCTCATGTGAGTGCGCGTGAGAGATTTCTTATAGAGATCCTCTCCCAGGATAAAGTACCTGTTAGCTCTGCATAGGATCCTCCTTACTTCTTTAGGATCTGCAGGTAGAGAGCCATCTTTGAGATAGTGAAATATGTCGGTCATCCAGCTCCTTTCAATGCCCATGAGGAAGACTTGTCCATTAAGGTTTACCAGGGAAGAATCTGTGAGAGTCATCAAGATGATACGCCTTGTGTCCAAAGCTCTTAAGGCAGAGGCATACTTGGAGAGGGCGTCGACCTTTTCGTTCCATTCCCTGTGGAATTGTTCAAGCGTGAATACTTCAAAGTGCTCAACCTCTTTCTTAAGGAGCTCCAAATATTTGATCATGTTGGGTCCTTTAGCAGTGAAAGACTCGGAAAACTGGGACTCTACGAGCTGGGAATCTGTATATGCTTTGATTCTGTTGACTTGAAGAGACCTTGCCATTCTCAAGCCGGTAAGTAGTGCCTCGTACTCGGCCTCATGGTTTGTTACCTTAAAATTGAGGGTGATGGCGTATTCCAGCCTGGCTCCTTCAGGGCTTTCAAGAAAAATTCCTATTCCTCCTAGACGTCCAGTAGAGGATCCGTCAACCTGTAGTGTCCAACATTCCTTGCCCTCAAGTTTAGCTTCCGATGCGAGAGTAGGCACTTTCCCATCTTCCTGCTTCTTGACGGAAGATGCAGGTGTTGAAGCATTGGTTACTTCATCTAGGAGGAACATATGTTTCACTCTCAGGGAGTCATCCATGGGTTCTTAATACTTAGCCCAGAGTTAGATGTTATTTTTGAACATCCCTTCAGGCTCATTTTCGTTGGTCCTTTCTTCTTCCTGGATAGCCTTCGCTTGAGTGAGCATGATGTAGCTCACGTCTTCTTGTAGGCTTTCGGTCCACCATTGTTGTACAGTAAATCAATCAATTCGATTCAACCACAAGTTCTTAGAATATATTATACTGGAGAAATCATGAGTCGTCAATTCACGATCCTTAAACATGAACAATTTAGAGAATTTAATACGGACTTATCGAATTGAAGGTTTTTACGAAAATTTTATA
Source organism: Plantago major (assembly GCA_026545765.1). Lineage (NCBI taxonomy): Eukaryota > Viridiplantae > Streptophyta > Magnoliopsida > Lamiales > Plantaginaceae > Plantago > Plantago major. The sequence continues at coordinate 36,593,308 of CM048842.1, forward strand.
CGAGACTAACCTATATGAGTGATTCGATAAACCCTAGAATGAATATGCATAATCTTCACATACTGTTGATACGGAAATATGTCCAATCCGTCATAAAGGACCTAGGAGCGAATCCTAAGGCATCCCAAGTCATCCAATGGATCCGAGGAACTTAGGTCCGAGCCAATGGTCCGATCCGGGCAGACCACGTATGGTCCGACCCACCCTAAAAGAAAGGGACAAAGGATTAGGACCTGCAAGGCCCGACCCGAAACCATAGGTCCGACCCACCGTGGTCCGAGCCTCCCTGGGAAAGGAGCATAGTGCTAAGTCAGCACCCTCTCCGACCCAAAGACTCCGATACGGATGTTAACTCGGATCCAGCATGACCATCTCATAGGCTACCGAGCAAGTGGGCACCAAAGAGTGAGATGTCCGAACCCATGAGCTCCGAATCGGAAGAGTTGGACAGACAGGAGAACTTCCTCACCGACAACTGTGTAATCGTCGGATCAGACATCCGGACCGACCCCTCTAGACCTGAGATCTCGGCAGACTCTGTCACATCCCCAAGAACTCTCCCAATAATGACCAAATTACCCCTAAAGCCCAAAATGGCATGGGCTAAAGCTTCATTATTGGGCTATGGGCCTCATCTTAGCATTGGTGGTTCAATCCTAGCCGTACACATGGCGCAATCCTAGCAAGGCCTTCCATCTCAATGGTAGCCTATAAATAAGGCACATATCCCAATAAGCAGGGGACAACTTCAAGTAAGTCACTTCGAACAAGTCTTCTCGCTAGTCACATCACGAGCACTATACAGAGTCGATCCTCAGTCACTCTCGAGTAAAGTCTCATCCCGGTTTGACACTTAGCAAACCGGGCACTAATCCCCCCTCCACTCAAGTGTGCAGGTCCTTACCGGAGTAGTTGGTAGCTGGTTCTTACGCTTCGATCCTCGCCTAGCAAGGAGCCTCTTATCTTGGCACCATTTGGAAGAGTTAAAAAAATCTAAGTGATTGTGGAGTTAGACCCCCAACATTTTGGCGCCGTCTGTGGGAACCTTTACAAAAAGTCCCGTTCTCTTCAGTAATGGCAAGAACAAGAAGGTCCGCAAGAACCAACGCCACTACCGTTGGTACGCCAGCTCCTAGACAAAGGGGGAGACCTCCCACCAGAAGAGGAGGAGTAACAAGAGTCTTGACAAGAGAAGTGGCAAACGATCCGAGTGATGGCCATACCGCCAGTCTTTCTTCTGACGAGGAGAGAGCCACTAATCCACCAGTAAGGGTCCAAACACTTGGGACGGCGATGTTCCTCCATCAGAACACATGGTCCTCCCCTGTAGAAACTTTACCCTCCCAAATGGATGATCATCCGTCTCAAATGAGTTTGGATTGAATGAAAATCAATTTGGCCTCTTACTCACCACTATTCAAGGTGTTTTGGATCAAACAACCTCCAGCCTCCTCAACCCACTCCGCCTTTGGCAATCCCAAGACAAGCTGAACCTGCTCAATCCAGAAACGAGCACCGTCCAATCCAACAAAGGCTGGGAGAACAAGCTCAACCAGAAGATCTGAGACATCTTCTCAATAGGAGAGCAGCTGCTTCTCATGAACAACGAGGGAGAAGTCCAAGTGCGTCAGAGTAGGCAGTGGTAGCCGGTCGGCGAGGATCTCAACAACAAGTGCCTAGAGATCAAATGGCAGAAAGTACCCCGATTGTTCCAGTCAATGATCTCCCTCCAGATGTAGCCATCAACCTCGTGGATCGTGAAAGACCGATATGAAAGCGGATCTACCTCCAACAGAAGGACTTGGAAACACAAATTGCCACCTTGAGCAGAATGGCCAAAGCACATGAGAAGGTGGTAGTTAAAACTCCCAACCCTCTGTGCGATGAGATCAAAAAAGAAAGAAAGTGCCCCGACTGTGTTATCCCAAACCTTGAGCATTACTATGGAGATACTTGCCCCGTAGGGCATCTCACTAGGTACGAGAGTAAGATGGAAAGCAATGGACTCAACGACAACATGAAAGCTCTCAACTTTTCCACCACAATCTTTGGAGAAGCGATGGATTGGTGGACCTCATTACCCAATGGTTCCATCAAATCATATGCGGACGTCGCTCCCTTTTCCTGAAAAGGTTTGAGAAGGCGAAAAGAAGGAAGAGATCAGTTGAGCACCTGGCTGGCAGAATCCAGAGAGAGCATGAGGACCTCAGAACCTTCCTCGACCGCTTCAACGCTGAAGTGCGACAGGTAGAGCCTCATAGTATCAAAGAGCGAGTCCGACACCTCTATGCCAACACTTATAATGATGAGCTTAGAAGGAAGCTTTCCAACGAAGAAATCACCACTGAAAAGTACTTGGAAGAAATCACAAGGAGTCTTGTATGGAGAAGATTACCAAGAAATGTCCCGATAAGAGCAGGATCAAGAGGGAAAAGAACAAGTACGACAGAATTCCCTTCTCCAAGGAAAGTTTGAGCAAAAAGAGATCTCGAGATGTAAAAGAACTTCACAGAGAAAGAACTCCACCCAGAAGGTTTGCCGAGTATACTCGCCTCAACAGACCAAGATCCGACATCTTGGCTTCTATTGTTGAGAAGGACTTGGATATACAATGGCCTAAACCGATCAAGAGCAGCAAGAAGAGTAAATTCTCTAAAGACTACTGTAGGTTCCACAAACAGAAAGGTCACCCAACTGAGGATTGCATCCAAATTGAAGATGTAAATTGAAAGGCTAGTGAGAAGTGGGAAGTTGAAAGAACCACCGCTGAAGATGAGCCCTCGTGCATCGACGGAATGAGCAAAGAAGAGAGGAGCGTGGTTCAACCTCCGGCAGTGCTCTTTACCACCACCTCCCGCCGAGATCCCACATCGCAGCCCAAAGATATCAAGGTTACCGCTAAGACAGAATGGAGAATCTCCCCACAAAGGAGTTATCAACGCCATCAAGGGAGGACCAACAGGGGAGATAGCGTAAATGCAAGAGAAAGGACCGCAACACTTAAGAAACAACGACAGGCTTACGGCCCACCACTTTGAAAGGCACAAATGCAATCACCTTTGACGATAGTGAGATCCCCCACCAACGTCTCATGGAGGAGATCTCAAGGACCCTGATGTCCCTTTGGTTGTTTCTCTAGTGATTGCCACTTACAAAGTCAACAAGGTACTGATCGACACAGGAAGCTCCTCCAATGTCATATCCAAAAGGGCTGTCGAGCAAATGCACCTGGGGCAAATACAATATGGACGAGTATACACCTCACTGGTAGGTTTTTGAGGGTCCGTAGTGCGCCCCATTGGAAGCATACCACTGCAAGTCTCTATGGGCACCTTTCCGACAAGGGTGACCAGGACTATTCTCTTCGTAGTAGTTGACAGCACCTTCGACTATAATGTGATCTTGGGCCGCCCGGGACTTAACCAGTTCAGAGCAATTGCCTCACCCCTACACAATAGGGTAAAGTTTCCAACCCCGAATGGCGTAGGGGAAGAAATGGGCAACATCAGAGAAGCCTGGGAGTGTTACATCATGTCAACCAGAGGAGCCACAGAACCTGTCCTTTCGGTCACCAAGGGCCCTCTTAACCATTCTTCCAATACTCTGACACCACCAAAAGAAGAAATCGGTATTGGGTCGCTCAGAGAAAAGTTCCCCAAGACAGCTAGGATAGAATCCCATGAAGCCTTGAAAGAGGTCCAACTGGTCGAAGGAAATCCCGAGAGAACAACTCGGATTGGAACAGAGATAAGCACGGAAATAGAGCGAAAGCTCATCACCTGCCTCCGGGACAATCGCGACATCTTTGCTTGGAGCACAGATGACCTCAAGGGGATAGACCCAAGGATCACAGTTCACCGTCTGAACATGGATCCTACGGTCAAGCACATCCGTCAAAAGAGGAAAGATTTTGGGCCAGTTGAGGATGCTATCATAGCAGAGGAAGTTGACAAATTGATAAAAGCAGGTCATATCGAAGAAGTCAGATACTCTGATTGGGTCTGCAACGTAGTCCTCGTCGAAAAAGCTCCAGGAAAGTGGAGAATGTGCAATGACTTCACCAGACTCAACAAGTTTTGTCCAAAAGATCCCTATCCATTGCCACGCATAGACCAGCTGGTTGATTCCACTGCAGGATGTGCACTTCTAAGCTTCATGGATGCCTACCAAGGCTTTTACCAAATTAGGATGGCTCAAGAAGACATCAAGAAAACGGCATGGAGGAGTCTATTGCTTCAAGGTCATGCCCTTTGGCCTCAAGAATGCAGGAGCTACTTACCAACGGCTGGTAAATAAGATGTTCAAGGAAGAATTGGGAAAAACCATGGAAGTCTATGTGGATGACATGCTCGTGAAAAGCAAGACTGAAGAGGAGCACATCGAACACCTCAACAATTGCTTTTCCATTCTCCGGAAGTATGGAATGAAGTCAACCTGAAAAGTGCACTTTCGGGGTAAAAGGGGGAAAATTCCTTGGCTACATGGTCACAGAAAGAGGCATCAGTGCTAACCCAGAGAAGATAAAAGCAATCATAGATCTGCCACAGCCCAAGACCATCAATGAAGTTCAAAAGCTTCTAGGAAAGGTGATGGCGTTGAGCCGTTTTATCTCAAGGTCCGCCGAGAAGAACCTTCCCTTCTTCAAAACCTTACGGAAAGGAAACAAGTTCGAGTGGACAAAGGAGTGCGAGGAGGCCCTGGAAAACTTGAAACATTATCTCCTCTCGCCGCCCCTTCTGTCTAAACCCATGGAGAATGAAACTCTTTATCTCTATTTGGCTACCACCGATGAAGCAATGAGTTCTGTACTGGTACGGTTACAAGACAACGAGCATTTACCAATTTACTATTTGAGCAAAGCGCTTGTAGGATCCGAAGTCAGATATGTCAAGGTGGAGAAGCTTCAGACCGGTTTATATCACAAGCGATCAAGCCTTACTTCAAGTCGCATCGGATTGTGGTCCTTACAAATGAGCCACTCAAACATGTCTTGGAGAAACCGGATCAGTCAGGAGGCCTATCCAAATGGGCTATTGAGCTAAGTGAATATGATATTGGCTATCAAGCCCCATCTGCCAAGAAAGCACAAGTCCTGGCCGACTTCCTGGTAAACTATCTAGAGAAAGTAGAAAAGGAGAACGAAGTCTCCTAGGAAAAGGCCAGTCATGTGGTGATAGCCCAGATTAAGGAATCAAGTGGAGAGAAAGAAGCTGAAGAGACACAAAAAGGTAGCATCCAGCCTACGACTCAGTATCACCAACCTATGGAGGATTCACTAAGAGTGAGGCACATGTTTCTTTTGGATGAAGAACTCAATATCTCGACAACTGCATCTTCCGACAAGAAGCAGAAGGTTGAGAAAGCACCCACTCCCACTTTAGGAGGAAAGGAAGGAAACAGAGAATGTTGGACATTACAAGTGGATGGATCATCAACCGGACGGTTGGGAGGAATAGGAGTTTTCCTTGAAAGTCCTGAAGGAGCCAAGCTCGAGTACGCCATCACCCTCAACTTTAAGGTGACGAACAACGAGGCCGAGTATGAAGCACTTATCACAGGCCTAAGGATGGCGAAAGCCCTTCAGGTGAAAAGAATCAAAGCCTACACAGACTCGCAACAGCACAATCCTCAGCCTCCGGTCCTTTACCACCAAAGGACCTAACATGATCAAATACTTGAGCTCCTCAAAAAGAGGTTGAGCACTTCAAGAATTTACTCTCACCGCCACAAAGAGTGGAATGAAAAAGCCGATGCTCTCTCCAAGTACGCCTCAGCCTTAGGAGCTTTGGACACAAGAAGTGTCATCCTGATGACCCGCGCAGAATCCTCCCTGGCAAACCCCAACGGAGAGATGTTTCTCTTGAGCACAGAAAGAAACTGGATGACCGATATATTCCGTTACCTCAAGGATGGTACTTTACCTGTGGATCCTAGAGAGGCCAGGAAGATTCAATGTCGAGCTAACAGATACTTTATTCTGGGAGAAGACCTCTACAAGAGATCCTTCAGCGGAACTCACTTGAGGTGCCTAGATCCTCAGGAGGCTAAAATCGATGGAAGAGATCCACGCGGAAGTTGTGGAAGTCACTGGGGAAGAACCTTGGCGCAAAAAATCATAAGGCAAGGATACTATTGGCCAACCATCGATATGGACGCTGCCAACACCGCCCGCACCTGCGAAGACTGCCAATACTATGCCAACATACCGCACCGTCCGACCAACCCTATGATTCCGTCAATCATAGCTTGCCCATTTGATCAATGGGGCATAGACATAGTTGGTCCCTTTCCACGAGGAACGCATCAGAAGAAGTTCTTGATAGTGGCAGTAGAGTACTTCACTAAGTGGGTCAAGCAAAGGTCAACCATCACCGAGAGCAGAGTTCGGACATTCATCTGGAAGAACATCATCTGCCGGTTTGGACTCCCACGAGTGTTAGTTTCAGACAATGGAGCACAATTTTCTGGGTCAAGGCTGAAGGAGTGGCTCCACTCCTTCAAAATAGAACAACGCTTTACTTCCGTTGGCCACCCCCAAGCCAATGGTCAAGTGGAAGCCACCAACAAGACCATAGTCAAGATTTTGGAGAAAAGGTTGAGAACTTCACAAGACAGTTGGGCGGATGATCTTGACGCGGCCCTTTGGGCGCATCGAACGACAGCCCGAACTGCTACACAAGAAACACCTTTCTCCTTGGTCTATGGATCTGAGGCGGCATCCCTTCAGAGACGGTGGTAGCAACCCAGAGAATCCAAAGAATACAACCCAGCTTGGTAATAAGCTCGCAAGGATCTACGACCTTGAGCTCCTTGAAGACAAGCGATAAGGCATCACAACATCCTTCGCACCAAGCCATGATCGCCGAGCCCAATAAGCGTGTCTTTCCCAAGGACATACAAGTTGGAGACTTAGTCCTTAGAAGAGCTGATATACTAAGTCATGTGGGAAAACTTAAACCCAAGTGGGAAGGGCCATACAAGGTTACTGGGGCAAGAGTTAATGGAAGCTTCGAACTAGAGGATGAACAAGGCAGGGCCTTGAAGAGAACTTGGAATGCCAAGAATCTCCAAAAGTTTTACACTTAGAGAAGTATGGCAACGACTGTCACCTTCCTCTATCTTGTCGAATTGCTTGTGTTTTTTTTGAAAAGGCCATCAAGTTGTAATACGATTTCCGTCAAATCAATACAACTGTGATTTCATAAACATTGTCGATATTCATGTCCTCAAGGATATTTAACTGCTTGATCCGGACCTAGTTCATACATTGATCCGGATCGGACTAGCACAATCAAACAGTGTCAAAACCTTGACAAAGGCAAAAACGCTTTCATTACAACAGTACAGAGTTACAAAGTCAGGGTCCGAAGAGCCCAAATCGAGCTCACAAACACAAGCCCCTACTCTATCTCTTTTCTACTATTACAACGAAGCTTCCCAATTAACCCTAAGCTACCAAATCAAACCCCATCCGAACAACTGTCCGCTGCATCTATAGGCGCCCCGAAGGAAGAAGGAACTATACCATCCGAACTTTGATTGCTTGCGGGCAGAGGCTTCAAAGCCCCTTCGGACTATCCAAAGTTTAACAGCAACCGGACTATGTAACCTAGGCCATTCTTTGATTCCAGAAAGGATATTTCATCACTTCTGAACGACAGAAAGCTCCGAGGCACAATGACCATCCGGATCGCATCATACCAAATACCATGAACACACCCCAGATTCAGCATATTTGGAGAGCGATCAGCCCGGATCGTCGGATCCAAACAAGTCATTCCGGAGGCCCCCATTGGTCCGAGTCCCAACAAGACCAGCATTGTCAGGGACTCCGTTCCAGAATTGCGAATAGCTCCCTCAAGCATTCAATTCTGGAACACAGCCACTGATAAAACCAAGCTGCTCGGACGAAAGACCTAAGGTGCGAGACAAACGAGTCACCAAAAAGGGTACTTCCGAACGTCCTCAATGATCCGAATCCGAACAAGTTCAGCATTGTTGGGGACCCCATTCCAAAATTGCAAATAGCTCCCTCGAGCATTCAATCATGGAAATGCAGTCATCAACAAAACCAAACCGCTCGGATACACATCCTCAAGGACGAGCTAAGAGACCTATTCAAGGTGACAAGTCTCCCTCCATCCGAGAAACGAGCAACTAGACACAACAGGTTTGGTAGAAAGCCTTCCAACATTTCGGGCGGTTTCTTACGACCGAACCACGAAATACTGGAAGGGATTCTATCAAACCAATTCTACCGACTTGTCGCCCCCCGGGTTCATAACCAGAGCGGATTGCCCCGGATGCATCGAGATTCAAAACCAACTATTTGAAGATCCCCGAACCATCCAGCTAATCTACCTCTCCGGGGCTAAAAGTCACGAATAAAGACCACAGCCCCGGAGAAAGAAGATTAGCCTAACGGTCGGAGGAATTGTTGAGCAAAAAATTTTTTCAGGCCAACTCGATACGGACCGTATCCCCGAAGATTCGAAGCTGGCTTTCCGAGCAAACTAATTTCCACGACTCTCACCAAAAGAACCAGCCCGGGTAGACTTCCGAATCATCGGAGAAACCCTTGGGATAAGATCACGAGCGAAAAGTGATGGCATAAACATACTCACCAGCCACTCGGACTCGAGGTCCGGACCTTTGATTACTATAAAAGGGGCGAGCTGTCTCAATGAAAAGCCGTACAAAGCAGGAGTATATATAGGAAGAGAAGACCAATTGGAAGCGGACACGTGCACCATATTCACCGGAGATGGGCTTGGGCCGCACATGGGCCTAGCTCTTCATCTTCCACTGGCCCAACCCAACAATCCATCCACACGGTTGAGCATACCGACTATGCTACTCACTCGGACGCATTCAAGACTCAATGACATGACAACGTCCGGTTAATCGTGATGCGCATGAGACACCTGATTTGATACTTGATGCTGATTATCTTTTCACTATCTCACAAGTCTGCATGACTCGGAAAGACACACCGAGTTAACGTCCGAATCGTCGTAGCTTATCACGATACAAGGAGATTGTTTTTCTCAAAGCCTGACCACTCTAAGACGCGGCTCCGGACTGTTCGTGATCCAGTTTATTTTTATTATAGCTTCCGATTCAGATGGGTACAACGATTGATCGTCCCCCAAGACCCGCACAGGCGAATTCGAATCAGGCAAACTAATGTCCTGGCGGTATAGATCTCAGAGGTCCGAGTCCACTATCCGAGTCTACAAGAGTTGATGAGTTACTATGCAAATACGAAATTAAACGTGCAAGGATGGAAACAGCAACAATAGTATATTGGCCACAAAAATAGTTCCGAGCCATTAAGGGCCCGAACCAACAACATTCATCAAAGAAAAGTATGTTTGTACAAACAAAAGATGATGGGCAAAAACGACAAACATTTCTTTTCGGCCCGGAGGCACCCTATTACAAGAAATCCGGGGCATACCCCGTCTTCACTACCTCCGCCGCTCGGACGAACTAGGTTGAGACCGAGAAGGCCCAGATCCTTCTCCGGAGGCGCTTGACCTTCATTGGGCTATCCTCCGTTCTCTCCGAGCCTCAACCTCTTTCAGAAAGGCCGGACACTCCTCCATCAGGTCGAGGTCGCGATCAAAGCCTTGGACAGGCCCGGGCAAAGTCAGCCAATCTCGGTTGTGCTCCAAGTGGTCCTCCAACGGAACGAAAACAGTGGACATGAGCACCCGAGGGACGAAGGATGGGAGATACGGACCGCCATGGTTGTACTTCTTGCCCTCCGACTCGTCAGCCGCATCAGCCCACAAATTCACACTTAAGCAAATCGCATCCAAGACACCCTCCGAGCGAAGTCCGAGCCATCTCCATTTTTAAAGGCGGATACCCCTCACCTCCAAGTTACAATCGTCCTGACCTAACCTTTCCTCCCAAGACCGCTTCTACAATGCATCAAACCCATCTTGACGGGCCTCATCATACTTTGACTCGAGCAAGAACTTGTAGGAGTCCGAATCAAGGAAATCTTGCACAGCCCTTGTCCGGACTCCCCGAAGCTCTTTCAGCATCTTATCCTTGAAAGTCCGAGAGACAGCCACGAAATCGTCCAAAATATCTTGGTGCACTTTTAAATCAGCCTCCAAAGACCGAATGGCACTTTTCATCTTGGCCGTCTCCGACTCGGCCCCTTGTTTCGCAGCTACGGCCTTCTTGGCCGCTCCAGAGTCAGGCAACCGAGACGCCTAATCGCCTGGCATTTCACTGGCTAGATCTTCTTCCAGGGTAGCCCTCCGAGCAGCCACCAAGGAGCATGCTTCAACAGCAGTAGCAAGCTGAAAACAAAAACGGAACATCGGACGCGTTAGATACCTCCGAGTCACAGAAAGATGCAAAATCAACGGAAAGCTTAAAACTCACTTTGGCCGAAGGCGATTAACTCCGCATCCGCTCTAGCTCAAGCAAAGAACCAACCGAGCCACTTCAAAGATCCGGCCCAGCCCGGCCTCGCCCACCTTTCCTTTGCCCTTCTTGGCGGAGGATTCGACCTTCTAAGAACGCTTTTTGAGTGCAGCCGATCCACTTATGGAGGATCTCGGACACGGATCTCGAGGCTTCTTCGAGCCCTTAGTTGCGACCACCTTCCCTTGTCCGAGTAGGGATGGTTTGGGCCTCTTCGCCAAGCAGCTCTCCGAGACTCCTCCGCCGAACACAAAGCATTCCTCGCTCGTTCATCGGAGTACGGTGGACGCCTTGATAACTGGGTCCGAGAACCTCGCTAACTCCTTCACAAGCGCAGCGTTCTGTTGACGCTTCAGCTCCCGCATGGTCGACATCGTATACTCGAACCAAAAAGCTGCACATCCGAATCACAATAAGTTGAGGCACAAAAGAATCTACAAATGATAATCATATAGTCGAAAAATGCATAACCGAATTCTTGACAACCAATCGAGGTAGAGAAACCACTTACTCAAATCCTCCATGTCGCTTAAAACTTGGCTCGGACAAGCCGCCAAGAAAGGCAGAGGTCGATATCAAACCTCAAGAAGTACTTCTCGGCTCGACTACGATGGAACGCCAGATCCACAAGGGATGTTCCGAGCCGTGGCTTCCAACTGCAAATTACCCCAAGAACTTCTTCTCAAAATGCCACGTGGGCCTCTCCGCTTCGGATTGCCCGGGCTTCAGAGCTGGACGGACAAAAATGTACCTCTTGAACCATTGGATTCCCAACGAGGACAAGGGATCAACGAAAAATGTGTATGCATGGCGACATACGAATGTATAGAACCAAGTGTTCCTACTACTAACACTAATATTGAACAATTTACGGAAATTGTCGAAGTTAAGCGGAATGCCTTTATATTTACATAGCACTCCGAAGCACATCAAGTTTCCGAGGGAGTTGGGGATGATCCGATGGACTCAAACCCATGCTCAAAATCTCCGAAACTGGACGATACAGTAGCCGCCACCGCAATGAAGACTTATCTCATAGAGACATGTAGCCCGGAGGCGGATTGTAAAAGCATGAGATTCGTCCGGATGAGAATCTCCACACTGTGGATCTCAGATCGTCTCCGGAGCTCATCCACTTCGGCTCGGATGGTTGAGGCACAAGTAGGCAGAGTACCATCTTCATTTAACTCGCCCTCCGGATCGGGGTGAGTGACCTGATCTCTAGACCGAGGGAACTTCACTTGGAAAACGTCCTCACCCTTCCTCAGTCTCTCCGGACGCTCTTCCTCACCACTCGGCCGACTGCCCAAAGCAGCTTTTCTACGGAGCACATTAGCGGAAGGCTCCGCACCTTCTTCCTCTTCGGAACTAGAATCTTGGCCCCGCACATCTTCCTCTGCCTCATCTTCCCCGGATGAGGACGCTAACTCTACAACAGTCCAGATAGGCGCAGCAACTTGCACACGATCCTCCTCACCCTCTTCGAAGATGCTCAAGTTGGGAGGTGCTTCCGAAGTATCATGCACTTCCTCGATAGTTGGCGCCTGCGGATCCGGAACGAACGAGACTCGATTAGGATTACTCCTAAAGTTATAACCTAGGGTGCGAATTAAAGTACGGATCTCTACCGGAAGTTCGGATTCCTGACTAGCTCGACCCGGGCGATGAGTTCTTATAACTCGCGAGCTTGTCTCTTGAGCCGCTACAATAACCTGCACATGCGACACTCGCAGGTAATCCGGACGCCTCGGAGGACCAGAATCCGGAACAACTAACCGAAGTAAAGAACTTACCTCGGGCTCTTCCCGACTCGGATGGGGCTCTTGTTCCACCTCCAGAACGTCATCATCCACGATCTCAATCTCCTCCGAGCTATCGGTTAAGGATGTCGCCTCGGAGTCATATCCCTCAGCCTCGGATCGGTTTTGGCTATCACTCTCGGACATCCTAGGGAAAGGAGAAAGCAATATCGTAAGCTCTAAGGTGGCAGTCCGAGAGGTCGTTTATGTATATTAAAATGGCCAACTCAAAGCCAAAACTAGCAGCTTACTCGGCACAGTTAGTTCGAAGTCAGTACTACACTTATTCGGTGTTAGTCGATATCAAGTACGTATTGGTTATCAACTATACTACACATCATAAGCATACATCCGAGTAACTTGAAGATGAAAGACAACAGAGATGATTTAATCATAAGACGAGACAAGTAAACTTACTTGGACTCGGATGATTGGAAAGAAGTGACTTGACTCTGCACAAGATCACGCGCTTCGAACCGCTCCTTGCTCGCTTTGGATTGCTGGTAGTTGCTTCGGATGTACTCGGAATGCAAAAATTCTCTCTCTAAACGATGAGAAATGAATCGGCCAACCCCTCTATTTATAGAGGGCCATATTGGGAACTCCAACCGTCGCGATTTTTCGGATTTAATCTCCACCGTCGATCAAGAACCATCCAACGGTATAGTACAATTATACCAAGTGAAATGACGAATGGGTACAACAAATTCACCTCTTGGATAGATGAATACAACAACTCTCCCTCTCTGGGCCGACAACACGAGAGCTCCGAGTATCATCTTTCGGACGCCTAACGGCTTTCCAAATTCCATATACTTTGTCCACACAAGTAACCTCAGATACTCGGCGACACCTTCGGCCTTCCCGCAACCACAGAGCCCGGTTCGACGGGACACACACTACGGTCCGCCATCAGTAGCTCATCAAAGGTACACTACCGATGTTGAGCCTAAACTTAGTCTCCATTACAAATACCCTTTTTTCTTTTTTCACCTCGCCGCCTTCGGACCTACTCCCTCGGATGGCAACGATGTTTTAGAAAAAGAAAAAAAGGGGGGGGGGGAGAGAGACTAAGTCAAGGGCCACACGAAGTACGGAGCACACCTTTTTTTCAACGGAATCAAAACGGATTGGACTGGAGAACGGATTCTTTTCCTCAAAACAGCTTCCCAAACCAATAGTTCCACAACTATCTTCTACTAAGATACTTGGAAACTAGGGGGACATATGTTGATACGGAAATATGTCCAATCCGTCATAAAGGACCTAGGAGCGAATCCTAAGGCATCCCAAGTCATCCAATGGATCCGAGGAACTTAGGTCCGAGCCAATGGTCCGATCCGGGCAGACCACCTATGGTCCGACCCACCCTAAAAGAAAGGGACAAAGGATTAGGACCTGCAAGGCCCGACCCGAAACCATAGGTCCGACCCACCGTGGTCCGAGCCTCCCTGGGAAAGGAGCATAGTGCTAAGTCAGCACCCTCTCCGACCCAAAGACTCCGATACGGATGTTAACTCGGATCCAGCATGACCATCTCATAGGCTACCGAGCAAGTGGGCACCAAAGAGTGAGATGTCCGAACCCATGAGCTCCGAATCGGAAGAGTTGGACAGACAGGAGAACTTCCTCAGCTGACAACCAGGTACTGTCCGGATCAGACATCCGGACCGACCCCTCCGGACCTGAGATCTCGGCAGACTCTGTCACATCCGTAAGAACTCTCCCAATAATGACCAAATTACCCCTAAAGCCCAAAATGGCATGGGCTAAAGCTTCATTATTGGGCTATGGGCCTCATCTTAGCATTGGTGGTTCAATCCTAGCCGTACACATGGCGCAATCCTAGCAAGGCCTTCCATCTCAATGGTAGCCTATAAATAATGCACATATCCCAATAAGCAGGGGACAACTTCAAGTAAGTCACTTCGAACAAGTCTTCTCGCTAGTCACATCACGAGCACTATACAGAGTCGATCCTCAGTCACTCTCGAGTAAAGTCTCATCCCGGTTTGACACTTAGCAAACCGGGCACTAATCCCCCCCCCCACTCAAGTGTACAGGTCCTTACCGGAGTAGTTGGTAGCTGGTTCTTACGCTTCGATCCTCGCCTAGCAAGGAGCCTCTTATCTTGGCACCATTTGGAAGAGTTAAATAAATCTAAGTGATTGTGGAGTTAGACCCCCAACACATACTACTGTATTCAAAGGTGTTTAGCTACTCATAATAGATAATAGCATACAGAGATTCATGGTAATAATCATACGAAACATAGATGATAAACTCACATGCAATAACATACAATTCAATCGAAAAATATGAAGAATGAATTGTGAAGAAGAAAGCAATAGAGAAATCAGTACCAATAATTCTGATGAGTAAAATCAATGAATAACCAAGCTCCAAAGATGTCTCAATGTTAATGTCCTAATCTAAGAGCTTTTCCTATGCATATCTAGGGTAAAGGGAGTTATGTCTGATGTTATGGTGAAAGAAATCTATTTAAAGGAGAAAAAACGAGTAATATCCTAGCAGAATTCGACCAGAAAATCGCCCAGCAAATAAGCTCTCGGGAACTCGCCATGAAGATGCTTCGATACCAACTTGCGATGTCTCAGATATTTTCTTCCGGAAGAATTTGGTTACGATTTTTGAACGAAAGTTGTAGCCATTTGAATTATCTTTCGATGGCCACTGAGATCAGCTAAATCGGACTTTATATGAGAGAGTATGTCCAAAATGGATAGACTGCTCCGTAAATCATCACTTTTGCAAGTCACGCTAAAACACCTCTCAATTCTTCGTCCGAACTCCGAATCCAATTCCGTCTTCGCCCAATTACTCTTCATTCAGATATGTATAACCAATGTCTTCACTCCGATTTTCACCTTCGGGACCAAATAACACAAAAATCCTACAAAACACAAACAAAGTACCAAAGCATAAGAACGTACAAAAACACTATAAAATTAAGATCAAAGACTAACAAAACACCGCTAAAACAGGTCCAAATGAGACGTTAGAATATTGTCTCATCAAGGGTCCAAGTATGTCTATTCCCCATTGATCAAACGGACAGGCTATGATTGACGGAATCATAGGGTTGGTCTTGTATGTCAGGCATAGTATTGGCAGTCTTCGCAAGCATGAGCGAAGTTGGCGGCGTCCTTATCGATGGTAGGCCTATAGTATCCCTGCCTGATGACCTTCTGAGCCAAGGTTCGTCCCCCGGAATGACTCCCGCAACTTCCAG
Source organism: Plantago major (assembly GCA_026545765.1). Lineage (NCBI taxonomy): Eukaryota > Viridiplantae > Streptophyta > Magnoliopsida > Lamiales > Plantaginaceae > Plantago > Plantago major. The sequence goes on from CM048842.1 coordinate 36,608,806, forward strand.
CGTGAATTTCTTCCAAAAAGGTATTCGCCTCGTGGGGTCCAAGGCATCTCATGTGAGTGCGCGTGAAAGATTTCTTATAGAGATCCTCTCCCAGGATAAAGTACCTATTGGCTCTGCATAGGATCCTCCTTACTTCTTTAGGGTCTGCAGGTAGAGAGCCATCTTGGAGATAGTGAAATATGTCTGTCATCCAGCTCCTTTCAGTGCCCATGAGGAAGACTTGTCCATTAAGGTTTACCAGGGAAGAATCTGTGAGAGTCATCAGGATGATGCGCCTTGTGTCCAAAGCTCCTAAGGCAGAGGCATACTTGGAGAGGGCGTCAACCTTTTCGTTCCATTCCCTGTGGAATTGTTCAAGCGTGAATACATCAAAGTGCTCAACCTCTTTCTTCAGAACTCCAAATATTTGATTATGTTGGGTCCTTTAGCAGTGAAAGACTCGGAAAACTGGGACTCTACGAGCTGGGAATCTGTATATGCTTTGATTCTATTAACTTGAAGAGACCTTGCCATTCTCAAGCCGGTAAGTAGTGCCTCGTACTCGGCCTCATGGTTTGTTACCTTAAAATTGAGGGTGATGGCGTATTCCACCCTGGCTCCTTCAGGGCTTTCAAGAAAAATTCCTATTCCTCCTAGCCGTCCAGTAGAGGATACGTCAACCTGTAGTGTCCAACATTCCTTGCCCTCAAGTTTAGCTTCCGATGCGAGAGTAGGCACTTTCCCATCTTCCTGCTTCTTGACGGAAGATGCAGGTGTTGAAGCATTGGTTACTTCATCTAGGAGGAACATATGTTTCACTCTCAGGGAGTCATCCATGGGTTCTTGATACTTAGCCCAGAGTTAGACGTTATTTTTGAACATCCCTTCAGGCTCATTTTCGTTGGTCCTTTCTTCTTCCTGGATAGCCTTCGCTTGAGTGAGCATGACGTAGCTCACGTCTTCTTGTAGGCTTTCGGTCCCTCCTTCCGTTCCTTCGGGGTAATCTACCAGGAAATCGGCAAGGACTTGAGCCTTCTTGGCTAACGGAGCTTGGTACCCAATATCATATTCACTTAATTCGATCGCTCACTTGGATAAACGCCCTGCCTGATCTGGTTTGCCTAAGACATGTTTAAGTGGCTCATTGGTGAGGACGACGATTCGATGAGATTTGAAGTAAGGCTTCGGCAAGCAGACCAAAGGTAAAGGCGAAGCTTCTCGATTCGACGATCCGCTTCGGCTCCCACGAGGGCCTTACTCAAGTAGTAGATCGGCAAGTGGTCGTTTCCTTGTATCCGCACCAATACAGAACTCATAGCCTCATCAGTAGTTGCCAGGTAGAGGTAAAGAGGTTCACCTTCTACCGGTTTGGACAAGAGGGGTGGTGAAAGGAGATAGCTCTTCAAGTTATCAAAGGCTTCTTCTCATTCCTTCGTCCACTCGAACTTGTCTCCTTTCCTTAGAGTTTTGAAGAAGGGTAGGTTTTTCTCGGCGGATTTGGAGATGAAGCGGCTAAGGGCCATCACCCTTCCCAGGAGCTTCTGCACTTCATTGATTGTCTTTGGCTGTGGTAAGTCCAAGATTGCCTTTATTTTTTCTGGGCTGGCACTGATACCTCTCTCCGTGACCATGTAACCGAGAAACTTTCCTCCCTTTACACCAAACGTACACTTTTCAGGGTTCAAATTCATTCCATATTTTCTAAGGAAGGAAAAGCACCTATTTAGGTGCTCGATGTGTTGCTCTTCAGTCTTGCTTTTTACTAGCATGTCGTCCACGTAAACTTCCATTGTTTTGCCCAAATCTTCTTTGAACATCTTGTTTACCAATCGTTAATATGTAGCACCTGCGCTCTTGAGGCCAAACGGCATGACCTGAAAATAGTAGACCCCTACTGCTGCAAAGAAGGCCGTCTTCATGACGTCCTCTTGAGCATCCTGATTTGGTAGAAGCCCTGATAAGCGTCCATGAAGCTTAGGAGTGCACATCCTACGGTGGAGTCTACTAACTGGTTAATGTGGGGTAATGGATAAGGATCCTTTGGACAAAACTTGTTAAGCCTAGTGAAGTCATTGCACATTCTCCATTTTCCTAGAGCCTTTTCGACGAGGACCACATTACAGACCCAGTCAGAGTATCTGAATTCTTCGATATGTCCTGCTTTCATTAACTTGTCTACTTCTCCCGCTATGATAGCATCTTCAACAGGCCCAAAGTCCTTCCTCTTTTGTTGGATATGTTTTACCGTCGGATCCATGTTCAGACGGTGAACTGCGATCCTTAGGTCTATCCCCTTAAGGTCGTCAGTGCTCCAGGCGAAGATATCGCGATTGTCCCGAAGGCATGTGATGAGCTTCATTTCTACCTCCGCGCTCATCTATGTCCCGATCCGGGTTATCTTCTCTGGATCTCCCTCAATCAATTGAACCTCCTTCAAGACTTCATGAGGCTCCATCCTTCCAGTCTTAGGAAACTTTTCCTTGAGCGTCCTAGCACCAATCTCTTCCTTTAATGGAGTAAGAGGTGCAGGAGAAGGGCTCTTGGGTCTCTTGGTGACCGAAAGAACAGGTGCTGAAGCTCCTCTGGTTGACATGATGTAACATTCCCAGGCTTACCTAACATTGCCCACTTCTTCTCCCACACCATTTGGGGTAGAGAACTTCACCCTATTGTGTAGGGGAGAGGCGATTGCTCTGAATTGGTTGAGTCTTGGGCGCCCCAACATTATAGTTAAATGTGCTGTCGATCACCACAAAGAGGATCGTCTCAGTCACTCTCGTCGGGTAGGTTCCCATATAGACTTGTAAGGGTATACTTCCAATGGGGCGAACTATAGAACCCCCGAATCCTACCAAGGAGGTGTATATGCGCCCGTATTGAATATTTCCCAAGTGCATCTGTTCCACAGTTCTCTTGGAGATGATATTGGAGGAACTCCCTGTGTCAACAAGTACTTTGTTGACTTTATAAGTGGCGATGACTAGAGAGACAACCAAAGGAACATCAGGGTCTTTGAGATCTCCTCCACCAGACGTTGGTGGGGGAATTTCACTATCATCGAAAGTGATGGCATTTGTTCCTTTCAGAGCTGGCGGAGCATAAGTTCTATCATTGTTTCTTAGATGTTGTGCGGTCCTCTCCCTTGCATTTCGGCTATCTCCTCCAGTTGGACCTCCTGCAATGGCATTGATAACCCCGCTATAGGGGAGGGTTTCCATTTCCATATCTTCAGGGTAGCCACGGTACCTCTGGGCATGGTGGGGTGGAATTTCTGCCAGAGGTGGTGGTAAGGATCCTGTCGGAGGTTCCGAACCACGCTCCTCCCTTCTTCGTTCATTTCTCTGGTGCCTGGAGGGCTCTTCTTCATACACTGGTTCTTTCAAATTTCCGCTCCTTATCAACCATTTCTATTTCTGTTTTCAACTGGACACAATCTTCTGTTGAGTGGCCTTTCTGTTTGTGAAACCTACAGTATTCTTTCGAGGCTTTGTTCTTCTTACTGCTCCTTGTAGGTTTTGGCCATCGTATGTCCATGTTTTTCTCGACAATAGAGGCCAAGATGTCGGATCTTGGTCTATTGAGGCGAGTATACTCGACATATCTCCTTGGAGGGGTTCTCTCCCTGCGGAACTCCCTTTTATCTCTAAATTCCTTCTTTTGTTCAAACTTTCCAGACCGGGGAGGGGGTTCTTGTTTCACTAGCTCTTTCCCCTTTCTGGCCCCGGCTCTTATTGGGACATTTCTTCGGTATTCTTCTCCATACAAGACCCCTTCGCAGATGTCTTCCAAGTATTTTTCAGTCGTGGTTTCTTCATTGGAAAGCTTTCTTCTGAGATATTCGTTGTAAGTGTTAGCATACAGGTGTCAGACCCTTTCTTTAATGCTGTGAGGCTCAACATAGCGTATTTCGGCATTGAAACGGTCAAGAAAGGTTCTAAGATCCTCATGCTCTTTTTGGATTACTCCTGCCAAGTGCTCCACTGATCTCTTCCTCTTTTTTGCTTTCTCAAACCTTTTTAGGAAAATAGAAGCGATATCCGCATAGGACTTGATGGAGCCATTGGGCAAAGAGGTCCACCAATCCATTGCTTCTCCAAAGAGAGTAGTGGAGAAGTTAAGAGCCTTCATGTTGTCATTCAGGCCGTTGGTCTCCATCTTTCTCTCATACCTAGTAAGGTGTCCCACAGGACAAGTATCCCCATAATAGTGCTCAAGATTCGGGATAGTGGAGTCGGGGCACTTCCTTTCTCTTCTTATCTCATCAGATAAGGGATTGGGAGCTCTAAGAGCACCTTCTCATGTGCCTTCACCATTCTGCTCTAAGTAGTAATTTGAGGCTCCAAGGCTTTCTGCTGGACATAGATTTGCTCGGCGTTTAGTCTCTCGTCCGTCCTTGGGTTGATTGCCATATCCGGAGGAAGATCATCAACAGGGACTGTTGAGATGTTCTTTGCCACGGGGTCTCTTGGCGCGTGCTGAAGAGCCCCATGTCGGCTAGTTCCAGCTTCATCTGCTACGGTCTCATCGGACTTCTCTCCCGGTTTTCATGAGAAGCAGCGGCTCTCCTATTGAGAAGGTTCCTTAGATCCTTTGGTTGGCCTGGTTCTCCTAACCTTTGTTGGATTGGACGATGCTAATTCCTTGATTGTGCGGGTTCAACTTGTCTCGGAACTGCCAGAGGAGGAGTGGGTTGAGGTGGTTGGAGGTTGTTTGATCCAAAGCATCCTTGGATAGTGGTGAGTAAGAGGCCAAACTGATTCTCACTCATCCCAAACTCACTTGGGTGAATGATCTGCCCGTTTGGAAGAGTGAAGTTTCTCCTTGGAGGAGGAACTTGTCCTTCGACCCCGAGTGCCTGGGCCCTTATCGGTTGATCAACCGCTCTTTCTTCCTCTGAAGAGAGGCTAGCGGTGTGGACATCACTTGAATAGTCCATTGTGTTTCTTGAAGTGGTTCTTGCCACTCTTCCTCTCTGAGTGGGAGGTCTACCTCTTTGCCTTGGGGCGGGCGTGCCAATCGCAGTAGCGTTGGTTCTTACGGACCTTCTTGTTCTTGACATTACTGAAGAGAACGAAATTTTTCGTAAAGAATTCCCACAGACGGCGCCAAAATGTCAAGGGTATAAGTCCCCCAACCACTTAATGAATTTCCCTTGCTTTCCTTCACGCTAAGTACTTAGATCACCTTTGAGTAAGAACCACCTCGTTTGTAAGAACCAAAGAGTAAGAGCCCGTAAGAATCGTCGTACTGATAAGAGGTGATGCGTAAGGACCTGCACAAGTAGCTCAGAGGGGGGGGGGGGTTAGGACCGTAGACCCGGTTTGCTAAGTGTCAAACCGGTCCGAGACTTTACTTAAGAGAGACAGAAGATCTACTCTGTATAATAGTTGGAAAGGTAAGAGTCTGGGAGGAAGGCTTGACTTACTTTTATCCTTGAAGTATGTGCCCTATATATAGAGATTAACCCAAAATGGGAGGGTTCCACCAGATCGTGCCAAGTGTAAGGTTCGTATTGAGCCACCAAGGCTTCAATAGGCCCATGGCCCATTAATGACACTTGCCCCATTCCACTTTGGGCTTTCGGGGGTGTTTAGTCATTAGTGTGCGAGTATTAGCTAGGGGCTTTGATGCGGTCTGCCACGGTTTATGGTACGAAGAGTCGGGTCCGGACGTTTGGTCCGGATCGTACTGGGTTGGCCATAAGATACTCTTCTCAGTCTGTAAAGTACCTTTCATTCGAACCTTGTGGCTCGGACCTCCTTACTCTCTAGTGCCAGTTCACTTGGTTGTTTCTGAGGTTGTTGTGTTGAGTCCGGACGGGTGTCCGGGTCGGACCCCATCATTACCGACCATTGGCAGGGTTGGTCCTACCATTCTTAGGGTCCTCCTGTTCCTTTCTACCCGGGTGAGTCGGACCTGCGGGGACTTAGGGTCGGACCCTGGGTCGGACTGTAAGGTCCCGAATTCGTAGAAAACTTGGGACGCCTTAGGATTCGTTCCAAAGGCGTCTATGACGGATTGGACATATTTCCGTATCAACAGATACTATTCAAACGGAATGATTTTCAACTATAAATATCACCACTTAGAATGCTTGAAAGCACACACATAACTTTCTCATCTACGACTTATTCATTCAAGCATACAAGCCTTCAACCTACTTATTCTCTAGCTTACTGTTGCGACCAACCTCTTGAAATCTATGCATCACGAAAGTTCTAAGTGTCCTGATCCTTAACAAGCATTGCTATCTGTGAAGGAGTTGAATCAAAAGATCAAGTATATGAGATTCATTCTCTAGAACATTTAACATAGACTTGGGTCAATAAAGAACATATCACTACACATTGTGAAGTGTGTTAAGTGATTCTTGTTCTATAGAGTATTCCTGCATAACTGAGAAAGTTATTAAGACTACTCACCTGACAAACTACCTTAACCAACACCACACACGGCGTGGAGTACAGGAAGTACTTAGTTTGGGAAACTAAGGAACAACTCCAAGCTTACTGAGCACAGGAAGTACTTAGTTTGGGAAACTAAGGAATAGCTCAAAGGTTTCTGAGTACATGAAGTACTTGGCTGAGAAAGCCGAGGAATAACTCATGGGGAACACTTGGTTGGGAACCTAGTGTAAAAGGAAATCAAGGGATAGGATTATTGTAAGGAGAACTCAATATCTATCTTAGTGAATTTCAAAACCTGAGAAAGGGCGAGGGGATTAGTTGAGGGATTACGCAACCCTCAGATACCACTATAAAGATCTGTGTCATTTACTTTCTGCAACTTATTAATTGCTTTATTTACCTTACTGATTATTGACACACTTATATCTTGCAAAGCACGTGCACTTATCACATAGAAAGTCTTCCCCTCTCTGAATATAAGTATCAAATATATTCACACATATCTGAGAAACTGTTTTATCGTCAAAACTTTTAAAAGACTATTCACCCCCCCCCCCCATAGACTTTTACTTTGTCGTTATCTGGACGAACAAGTGGTATCAGAGCAGGAGGTTCCGAAGCCTTCTGCACTGAACCTAGATCCCAGATAAGTGCCCACTAACTGCTTTTCACCTACACTTGATTTGTTTGTTTAGTGTGTTTGTTGCAGGATGTGTTTAAGTGACGCTCCAATTCTCAAGCCAGAGAACTATGAGAAATGGAAGAACAACATGATGCTCCACCTAGAAGACATCAGTGACGAAATGATCAAAGTTATAAATAATGGCCCCATAGTCATTCAACAACTTAAGCAAGTCATGGAGGTTTCTAATGGTCGAGACAAGGACTCCACTGACAAAGAACCCGCTGATAAAGATAGTGATGGTTCCTCACAAACAGATGCGTCAACCAGTGGAAGATCTACTGGTCGAATTGTTTATGAGCCAAAACCCAGAGAACTCTGGACATCGAAAGAAGCAAAGAGAAATAGGCTGGATGGTCAAGCTCGTAACATGATCATACGATCTACTCCAGAGCACATACAGTGTAAACTGTGGGGTACAAAAACGGCGAAAGTGGCCTGGCAACTGATTGAAGAAATCTGTGCCGGTACTGAGAAAATCAAGGAAAATAAGTTCGAAGTTTTGAAGCTCAAATTCCAATACTTCAAACAAGGTCCCTCAGTGAATCTTGAAGAACTAGATTTCCGGTTTACCACACTGATGAGTGAAATGGCTGCACATGGTGAAAGTGAGAGATATTCTAACTCTGAAAAGGTTAAGACTATCGTGAGAAGCTTGAACCAAAACTGGGAGCATACTCAGTACTTCTATTTCAACCAAGGAATGCCAAATATCACTCCAGTGGATCTCTTTTCTCACTTAGCTACTGTCAACTATGAAACTACTCAGAGAGGACAAGTGGTTGCTGAGAAAGTTCACAATGTTGCTTTAGTGACACAAGGTACTTCTGAAAAGAAGGATACCAAAGAAGTGACTGAGGAAAATGCTCTTGCTATAAAGCAAATGAGAAAAATATGCCAGTCAGGAGATTGAGAGAAGAAAAGCCAAAGAGAAGCTGAAAAAGCAACTAGGCTCAAACTATCACCAGTACAAAAATATGCTGCTGACAAGCTCGCTGAACAAGCCGGCTCAGTACGCATCTAGTATTGAGGAAGCGGAAATTGGAAACGATATCTGTTTCTATTGTCAGAAACTTGGTCATTTTAAAAGGGACTGCCCTACTTTCAATAAGCTAAAGACATGTGACAAGTAAGATAGATGAAATTTCAAGAAAGGTTAGAGAGCTTTGCTCACTGAAGAAAGGAAAAAGATTCAAATCCAACTGGATGCTCTTGATATTGAGTCAAAATCTGAGGAAGAAGACTCGGATGATTCCAAGCTACCTTCACCTGAGTTGTGTGGCATCACTCATGACTTAGTTGACTTTGGTCAAAGGAAAAGGGAAATGTGTGGGGTTGCTGAGGAGATCTATCCAGATTGCTCCAACATTTAGTCTTTCCTAATGTTTGATGAGGTAACCAACATTTCTCAATTTATAAATTATGAGAGTGATGAGGAAGGAATCAGAGATCTAGAACATCTTAGAAGGGAACTTGATCTTTATGAAAGAGAATTTTTGGTGGTCCAAGCTAGAACCAAAATTCTTGAAGATGAAAAGAAATCTCTTGAAAAGGAGAATTTACAACTGACCAAGATATCTGAGACAAAGGATGCAGAAAATGCATTTCTCAAAGCACAAATATCTGAGACAGAGAAGTCACATAGAGAGGCAATGGATACACTTCAAAAGAAGTGCGAAGGTCTTCTTTCTGAGAATGAGGAAGTCAAAAAGAAAGAATTATCCTTCCAATATTTTGCCAAAGCAAGTGACACTCTCACTGAAGTACACTCTTACCTAAGAGATTCTTCAGAAAAAGGAGGACTTGGGCTGAACATACAAACAAATAGTTCTACCACTCTGAATAAGAGTGATGAAAGAATGACATTTGTTAGTGCTCAGCAAGGTAGTTCCCAAACAACCTATAGCATTGGTCAGAAAGCTAAGGTTGTTGACAAACGAAAGGCAGTTGCGACCAAACCTTTAAGGGAAGAACAAGTCCCAAAGAAATATGTTGGGAAAGTTCTTGTAACGGAACAATACACTGAAAAGTGTAACCACCCACAATGCTATGTCTCTTAGAAAGTAAATATTGCTGGAGCAGGCAAATTTTCCAATGTTACGTTTTCTGGAAAGAAGGAGTTCCAGAGACTAGCAGAGGTGCTGAGAGGAGAACTCAGATGGAACCAGGTGCTCGAAATGGCATTGACTACAAAGCCATCAGGAAACAACTTGCTTGTGAGTATGAACAAGAGCAAGAACGGTGGATAAAAGCTAGGATTGCTCACAGCAATCATCAAAAGTTGAAGAAAGAACAAGCCACAAGCAATCTGAATGCCAGGGCTAGAAGAAATCTAATAAGGAAAGCTAAGTTCGCTGAAAAGCAGACTCAGCAACCTGACAGGTATCTGAAAGCACCACGAGGAGCACCAAGGAACTCACCAAAAAGGAAAATAATTCTTAATAACAATGACACTTCTCATTTACATAGAATTCCTCCTTATGTTCCTATTAGACAAAAGCATGTTCCTAAGAAATACATACAGAAATGGATTCCTACTGGAAGAATGTTTAGTCTAGAAGGTTCCATAATTGAAACGACAACCTAACTCCAATTTCCAGTCTTGTGCAGAACACTCTAAAGAAGAATCCAACATGGCATTTTGATAGTGGATGTGGGAAGCACATGACAAGAGATAAAGCAAATCTGGTCAACTACAAAGTTTGTAACACCGGACCAGATATCAGGTTTGCTGGAGGAGAAGTAAATCCAACTGTAGGATTTGGAGATCTGAAATTGGGAGCCCTTACAATCTATGGTGTACTTCATGTTAAGGGATTGAAATATAATCTCCTAAGTATGAGTCAATTTGCTGACAAGGAGTTCTCAGTAAAGATGAAATCAAAATTCTGCAAATTGATTGAAAATGAGTCAAAGCAGGTAGTCTTGGTTGCTATGTGGAAAGGAAGTCTCTATGTTGCCGACTGGGAATCTGCCACAACTGAAGAATGCCTCATGGTGAGTCAATCTGGCTACACTGAAGAAAATTGGCTATGGCACAAAAGAATGAGTCACTTGAATTTCAAAACTCTGAACAAGCTAGCCAAGAAAGAATTGGTTATTGGATTACCTAAAATGGCATACAGAAAGGATGGTGTATGTTCAGCTTGCCAATTAGGGAAACAAGCCAAAACATCTTTCAAGTCTAAAACTAGACATTCCAGTGTGAGGCCACTGCAACTATTACATATGGATCTCTTTGAGTCCTCTATAACAAGTTATGCAGGAAAGAAGTATGGTCTGGTTGTTGTGGATGACTACTCGAGATTCACTTGGGTTGTTTTCCTCAAACAGAAATCTGACGCAAGGGTCGAGATACCTAGCTTGCTGAATAAGCTTGAAGTCATGAAAAATGACAAGGTATCTATGATCAGAATTGACCATGGTACTGAGTTTGTAAATCAGTATATAAAAGAGTTCTGTACCTGCAAAGTTATACAACATCAACTATCTTCAGTAAGGACACCACAACAAAATGGTGTTGTTGAAAGGAAGAATAGGACCCTAAAAGAAGCGGCGAGAACAATGCTAGCTGACATTGAAATAAGTGAAATCTATTGGGTTGAAGATGTAAATACAACATGTTACACTCAAAATAGATGTTTGATTAACAAACACCATGACAAGACTCCCTATGAGTTATTGATTGGTAGACCCCCTAGTATCAAACATTTAAGGGTGTTTGGTTGCAGATGTTTTGTTCTTAACAATGGCAAAGAATATCTAAGAACATTTCAACCAAAGGCGGATGAAGGTGTATTTCTTGGTTATTCAATGAATAGCAAAGCCTATAGAGTATACAACAAAAAGGACAGAAAAGATTGAAGAATCTGTGCATGTGGTATTCTATGAAGGAAACAAGAAAGTACCTTTGAATGAAGAACTCTCAGATAGGTTCAAAGAACTAATGATCAAAGATTCTGAACAAGAATTTCAGAGAGGTAATAATAATGTCATACACTTAGAGGATGAGTCTGACAATGAAAGACAACCAATGTCCAGTAACAACAAGATGACTCTAAGGCATGATGAAGAGTTTCCTCTAAGAAATCCAGAAATGGATCGAATCACTGAGAATCTTCATTATGAAGAGGTTTCTGAGTCGGAGGTTACTAAAAGACCAAACTCACATACCCCAGACACTGAACAAGTGTCAGATATATTTTGCACATCACCTGTGCTAGATATCTCAGGTACTGAACAAGTATCTTATCACAATCATAGTGATTCACATTCAGATCAACATGATAGTGATCCCACTAGTTCAAAACCCATTATAAAATGGATAAGGGATCATCCTGCAAAGGATGTGATAGGTCCATTAGACCAAGGGGTAAGACCTAGGAGAGCAGTTGCAGAAAATACAAAATCTCTCTATGGATGTTTCATTTCAAATATTGAACCAAAGACTATCGAAGAAGCATTAAAAGACCAAGATTGGATATCTGCAATGCAAGAAGAATTGGATCAATTTGAGAGAGACAAAGTCTGGAAACTAGTTCCATTTGTTGAAGGAATATCTGTCATTGGAACTAAGTGGGTTTTCAGAAACAAAATGAATGAGTCTAGTGAAATAACCAGAAACAAAGCAAGGTTGGTTGCCAAGGGATTCACTCAAACTGAAGGACTAGATTTTGATGAGTCATATGCTCCAGTTTCAAGATTGGATGCACTCAGACTATTTCTAGCCTTTGCAGCTCATTATGACTTTAAAGTTTACCAAATGGATGTCAATACTGCATTTCTAAATGGTGAGCTTGCTGAAGAAGTCTATGTTGATCAACCACTAGGCTTTGAAGTTTTCTCAGAAAGCATGATGGTATATAAACTACAGAAAGCTCTACATGGACTGAAACAAGCTCCAAGAGCATGATACGTTGGCTAAATACTTGCTGGAAAGTAGATTCAAGAAAGGAGAAGTTGATAAAACTCTCTTTACATTAAACCATTATGTAAAACTACTCTTAGTCCAAGTATATGTTGATGACATAATCTTTGGATCTAAGGACAAGCAACTTTGTGAAGACTTTGCTAAGCTCATGAAAAGTAAATTTGAGATGAGCATTGGGAGAATTGAATTATTTCCTAGGGTTGCAAGTCAAGCAACTTGATGATGGAATATTCATTAGTCAAACAAAGTATGCAAAAGATATGCTCAACAAGTTTAATCTAAAGCCTTCTGAAAAGAATTCTAAGATACCTATGAGCATTGGAACCAAAATGACCTATACTGAATCTGACAAGAATGTTGAAGAACACAAGTATAGGAAATTAATTGGGTCTCTACTATACCTCACTGCAAGTAGACCAGATATTCAATATGCAGTTGGTGTGTGTGCAAGAATTCAAACAAATCCAATGTAATCACACTACAACACTGCTATGAAAATTCTAAGGTATGTGAAAGGTACTGTAGGAGTTGGATTATGGTATCCAAAAGATAGTGGAATGAGTTTGCTTGGCTATTCTGATGCCGACTATGCTGGATCAATGCTTGATAGGAAAAGTACCTCAGGAACTTGTCAATTCCTTGGTGCTAGACTAATATCATGGTTCAGCAAGAAACAAAACTCAATTGCCACATCAACCACAGAGGCAGAATATATTGCTACTGGGTGTTTTGCTTCACAAATATTGTGGATACAACTAAAATTCAGAGACTATGAGATTAATGAAGTGAAAACTCTCATTTTCTGTAACAACAGAAGTGTTATTGCAATCACTCAGAATCCTAAGTTTCATGCTAGAACAAAGAACATTGATGTTAGACACCACTTCATTAGAGATCATGTTGCAAAAGGCAATATTGAGATACTCAAGATTGGTACTGAAGATCAACTTGCAGATATCTTCACAAAGCCTCTACAAGAAAGTAGATTCCTAACCTTGAGACATAGTCTTGGGTTAATGGAACTATTAAGGAGCTAAAAGTGTGGTCACTGAGACAGGAACTCAGTAAGACAAAGGAAGCATAAGAAGGGATTAGATATCTGAAATGGGAATCCAGATATCAAAGGCGAGAGGTGAAATACTCAGCAAAAAAGTATCTGAGACGGGTACTCAGATATAAAAAGGTTGAGGGTAAAATGACTATTTGAAGATTTCTGAGACGGGTACTCAGATATCTATGAGATCACTTAGTGAGGGGGAACACAAAAGATGAATGTAGTACAACTATTTGTAGTCGACTACTCTCTTGTGTTTTGTATTATTTCTATATTTGGGAAATATATGAACAGTTACATTGAGATATATTCAGAAAATTGTCCCTTAGTCACACAGAAGAAATGTGATTTAGATAGCTACTCGCCAAATTTCATTAATTGGGCACGATTACATGTAGTAATTGTAATCATTGCTGAAGAAGCAATCCAAGCCCTTGATGAAATGGGAGTTCCATATTAACGACCAAGATTAATTCTCAGTAAAAAGTAGTGGCCTGTAAAAACAGTTATGGCCCACTAGCATTTAATGCAAAGAAGTTTTCACCCATGCCACACTGCACGTACACAGATCCATATACACAAAATTAATTTGTGGGTATATCACTGTCGAATAAACGTTGCTATATATATAGGATTTTGGCAAAAGAAATCACTTTTCCCTAATCCAACATTCACATACACAGAAATAGCAAAAACCCTTAAATGATTTCTGCAAATCTCTATTCTTCACTTAGTTATTCTGCAAAGAATCACTAAACTCACACTCTAATCTCTTTTCAACTTTAAAAAATTTCACTATTTAAAGAGATGGCTCCAAAACGTGCTTCTACCTAGAAATCCCAGGCTACTACCTCTGGAACTGCTGAAAAGCAAGCACCAGTGTTGGTTATCACGAACAATCGGTTAGTAGGAGACTTCAATCCTGACCATTGAACTTCAAATCACAGGATGATTTGGGGTGGTGCCATGGTTGAGGAATACCTAGTTGCTGCTATTGAGAACCAGGCTGATAGGAAGTTGATCCTTGGTATGCTTGAAAGGCTCAAATCAAGTGTTTCCTGTCTGCTATTCCCAGTGGAGTTTCTTCACTGGATGTGTTGGAATTTTACAACAATTCCAGGATTATTTCCTATGTTTCTGAAGGCACTGAAATAGTGTCTGTAAAATCAAAAGTTCAAGGAAAGGACATCCTTTTGAACTTAACAACTTTCTATGAGTTGTTTGAACTTCAAAATCTTGAAAATGATTTTGAAATAAACACCAAGGATGATGATCTCCTTGAAGGTGTGAAACAGCTATACAGTGATGTGTGTGATCTTGAAATATCAAATACACCCATCGACTTCAAGCTTGCTGACATTAGAACATGCATAGAAAGGCTGGCATGCATTCTTCATAGATGCTTTGATGGTCTACAAGGAGGTGCCGACCAGATAAGCCAAGAATGCTGGATGATGATGCTCTTGTTGAATCAACAAAACAAAAGGCTGGCCCATTTCACTGGGAAAGTACGCCTTCATGAAGTTTGTGAAGAAGCTACAAGGCTTTGAGCCTAAGATCGTCAAGGGCCTTGCTGAGCCAAAAGCCACAGTGAGCTTTGGACTAAAGATATGCTTCTTGCTGGAGAAGCTTGGCATTGAGCTCAGAGAAAAGGCTGACATAGCCAACAGTAACCTGCTCTACAAATATGAGTATTCAAACATGATCAAAAAGGTTACTGCGTCTCAGAAAGGTTCCAAGAAACGAAAGAGTGATGAGGTATCTGAGGGTTTCGTTGCGACCAAAAAGCCCAGAAATTCAAGGAAGAAGTCTGCTGGCAAGACAGAAGAGGCTACCATTGTGTGGATGTCGACTCTTAGATATATGTCGCCACTGCTGATGAACCCATCAATGCTGCTGAGTGCCTTGCTGATGAACTTATAAAAGTTGATAAAAGCAGTGAGAGACTTCAAACACTCTTTGCAGAAGCAGTAGGGATTGTTGATAATTCAGTTCCAGATTTCGATGAGGAATCTGAAGATGATGGGGAACCAAAAATTCCCAAGGTTGCTGAGAGAGCAACAAGTGTAGAGGTTGCTGAAGAAGCACCCACACCAAAGGTTGCTGAAAAAGCAACTGTGACCAAGGTCACTGGACAAAACAAACCATCAGAGCAAGTAACACTTAAGCATATTGAAGATGCTCTGATGAGTGGTAAATTAGTGTTGGAAGATACTGCCAATGCCTCAACACTTAAAAGTCTGTCTCAAGCAGATCTAGATAGGCCCTGTACTGCATCACCTTCACCATCCGGATCAAAATCGCCACAACAACCACAATAGCCAGAAATGGATGTTGAAATGATACTTAAGTTACAGCATGAGATTCCAGCATTCTTCAATGCTGAAGAAATTCTTGCAAGAGAGCAGGTTCGCAAACTCAATGAGAGGGATCAAGCTGAGACTTCCACTCAGAATGATCAAGCAGGGGAGGCAACTGAGTCCGAAACTCAGGATAGGTCCGAACTACCTCAAACATCAAACAAAGAAGTGGTCCAAGACCAACGCATGGAAACTTCACAAGTTTCAGAGACCAGTCAGCCTGATATAGCTCAAGTAGCTGAGTGGTTTAACTCTTTACTTGTGATAATTTATGCTTAAATCTTGTTACTTATTAAAATTTCTTTGCTACAGGCTGAATTAGAAACACAAGAATAAGAGGAAGCTGCAAAGCTTGCCTCAGAGACTGAGAAGGAGGCTCCCACAGCCTCACCACTTAAGGAATCTGAGCCTGTGCTACAGATGAAAGATAGTTCCTTAAGATATTACCTTTCAGACATTTGTTTATACACTTGACTAATTAAGTGATTGTTTCTAATAGGCTCCAACTGAGAAGAAGAATGTTGAGGATGAGGAGCCTAGCTCATCAGAGACTCCCAAAGGCTCTAAGGAACAAGATTCTGAGCCTTCTATTGAGAAGGTATACATCTATACTTCCCACACTGATACTCTAATCATTTTTCTAAAATGCTTAACACTTTCTACTTACAGGCTAAAAAAGAAGTAGAAGTTGCTGGGGATGTGCCACCTCAATCCCCACAACCAATGGAAATTGATGAGGCCACCAAGCCTTCATCATCTGAGAGAATTCCAGAAACTGCACACGTTTCTGAGAGAAAAACATCCGAGCCTCCAACTGTGGAGGTAATTGACATCTCAGATATCAAATTGTCTAATTATTTCTCTTAACAAATTTCTAAGTGTTATGCTATTCTCAGGTTCAAAAAGAAAGAGAGAATGTTGAGGATCAAACTTCCAAGTCTCCTCCTCACACCAAGATATCTGAGGCATCTGGAACCTCAGTTGTCCAACCATCTGAGCCTGTTGTTGTTGCACAAGTAACACAGATACTTGACCACTCTAAAACCCAGATATCTACTAAAGTTTTGAAACTAACTCAAAACTCTCTCTTTCAGGCTCAAGCTAGTGCCACAATAGTCCCTGAAGTTTCAGACAAGGACCCACTTCCATTTTTCGAGAATCACACTCTGCCAAAGCATCTCAAGTGCTTCAAGAAATGGCAGAGACTCAGATGCTCAGATTTGGCTGAAATAACAAGGGTCACTGATCACCCTACTAGAAGAGAAAGAGCATTTGACCTTGAAAACTATGTCCATGCAATGTTCCCAACAGAGCAATACTCTTTTGCTACTTTAATGCATAAGGACTTCATTAAGGAAGTGGCACACAAGCTCATTCAAGCCTTTGAAAAGGCAGATGGTCAGACCAGAATGCAAATGGAATTCAAGCCAGTCTTGCCCAAGTCTCTACAAATCATACCCTTTGAGCAAGAGGAAGTATACGGGCAAATGATCACTATTCTAGAAGTGATCAATCTGGTCTCTGAAGATGAAGAACATAAGGAGACAGATGGAAATGATTATGAAGAACCTCCTTCTGACCATCACAAGGATGAGGATGATAAAAAGGATGATGATGATGCCCCTGCACCAGGGACAGGAGGGATTGCACAAGGAAACAATGCCTCAGTTGCTGAAAAGAACACTGAGAGGACTTCACAGAATTCCCCTCCTCCATCTCCTCAGAGATCTACCCATCCCTCTCCCCAACAAAAAGAAACTACTGAACAAGTAGTTGAGCACTCTAAGGATAACACTCGGAAGATATTGGATGCACAAGCCAGAGTTGCTCTACTCAAACAACTGTTGGAGGAAGAACAACAGCTAAATCTTCAACTCGAAGAAAAGATAGCTGAATCTAAAGCAAAGCTCCAAAAGATTGAAGATCTTACTGTTAAGGAAATGGAAGCTTATGCTGAGATGATGGAACTCCGGCTTTCCGTTGAGCCAATTGCTGAGGAATTAGATGTTGAGCAAGCATCTGAAGACAAGCATGATGCTAAGGCTGCATTACCAAAAGATGTACCATCATCCTCCTCACTGAAAGGAAAAAAGCCCATCTCTGAGATGGTTGCTGGGCTAGAGAACATTGATGAAAATGCCCAAGAGGATGAAGATCACTGGGATGAAGACTCAGATGATGAAGAAGACAGAACCTTGGTAGAACATGCAAATGTTCACTTGGGAGTTTCTCACTTAAAAAGAAAACTGATTGCACCTCAAAGCTTCAGTAAGGCACCAAATCTCAACTCCTATGATTACATGGCCAGATACCAGGTTCTGCCAACTCTAAGAAAGGAGTTATCTCAATAAAATGAAGAAGTGATTGCATCAGTCCCTGCTGAAATGAAGAAGTTCACTAAGTTAATCACTCAGAGAACAACAAGATTGGTCATTGCTCAGAGAGACCTAGGATGGTAAGGGATGATGACAATAATCTTGCTGAAAAAGCCCTCAATGAGGCCAACTATGCTTCTAGAAAAGCAGATGCTACTCAAGGCCCACTGGCAGAGCTCACTGGTAAGGAAACAGGACTTATCAAACAGAATCAGGAGCTCAAGGCTAATCTGCAAAAGTTGGTTACTGCTTACAACTATCTGCAAGGCAACTTTGACTCCCTCTCAGAATCTTTTGTGATTCTTAGTCATTCAACAATGACTAAGGGGGAAGGATCTTAAGGTGCTCAGAGAAGAAGAGGAAGAGGAAACAAAAGAAGATCTGAACAACCACCTCTCAGAATAAATGAGATCTCCTCCAGTCAAACTACTACTCAGATAGTAGTAACAACTCAGCAGATTCCTGAACAAGGAATGACAATAAGGGCCAGATCACAGGCAGGAATGTGTCTGTCTCGTCACTCTTCAGTACTATGTTTCTCGAGTTGAGTTACTATTCATTAACTTCAAAACTCATATATCATACTAAACCCAATTCAAAATTACAATCCAATGCCAAACACAAAACTTCAAAAATCAACTTCAATTAATTGAGTTACTATTCATCAACTCCAAATTTCAAGTAAAGTCGAATTCTGAATCGATTGCCAAACACTCAAGTAATTACCTTCATTGGTTTGTTCAACATTACTTTTCTAGGCTATTTCTTGCTACGACCACTGATTGGAAATACGAAGAGAAGGAAGCATCAATAATAAGTTTAATCTTTCTAATCCCAGGAGCCACCAAATTTGTTTTACATTTCGGAGGACGCTGTTTATCAAACTGATCTTTTGCCACAATAAATATTCTAATGTAGTCTTTTAGTCTCACTGCTTAGGTAGTTTTTGTTTTACTGAAAGTCCGCACTTTTGTGCATGCTGGTTTGGTATACACGCCAGCAACCCTCACAGACATATGGCTTTTTAGGACCACGTCGGTATGTAGGTAGTATTTGAAATGTGCCCAACTCGACTAACGATGGTCACGAGTACCACAGATCCTCTCCGAGACATTAATAATACAATTACTTGATAGAACGATGCAAAAGCACAGGTTATTATAGATCAGAACAACGGAAGACTCCTCCCCAAACCTGTTCTCTGGAACGGGTTTGGCTTGAGAAAATAAGAAACTTAAAACATGTCGTTCGTCATACTTAACTTACATAGAGTACACATGACATGAGCGTGATAAGGCACAAACAAGAGTGTTTGCTCTTCTTGGAAAGTCACACTAAGTACAAATTTTGCCGGTACAATTTTTTTTCATCAATTAAAGTTTGCTCACAGGTTCTTTGGACTACATAATTAGAACAAACTTTCTATTTACAAACAAAACGAACTTAAAAGATTTATAACATGCTAACTGCTAATAATCAGAGATCAATCAAAACACAAGCATCAAACAGGTTTAACACATGCAATAGACGCTCGACTTGGGAGTCAGACTTAGACACAAATCACAAAAATGGGAAAAGGACGAGACACGACATACACAAGACATATATGGATAAGTACATGAAAGCTACCTCCCTCCCTGAACCTAGACTAGAGCTGGTCCCCAACGAATAGGCTAGAAAGAAAGAAAGTTGAAAATGTACTTCCCTGAAACGCGTGGCTGCTGCTAAACATTATCGAACCAGAATGAATCCCTTGCATCCTTCCCGCTATGCTCAGCAATTTGGGAGCCATCCTTAGCTCCTCTCCTCTTGCTCGCCATGATTCCCTGCAAACTAAAATTAGATAAATTGAAAACTACAATAAAATTAAGGGAATCAGGAGGAAAGTAAAAATGGCAAAGGGGGTCGAAAATCCCTAACCAGTCTCGTGTGTGAGCTGGGGCTAGTATGTATATAGATCACTGGAAAGTAGGGGAACGGGAGGTGAATCCGATGGTATCATCTGGGTGGTATCATGTGTCTGCTCCATCTCCAAATAGTCAGAAACGGGTGGTTCAGTCTCTTCGTCGATCACATCGGTGGACATATCCTCCTCCATTACCAACTGATCGTCTAAACTCTCACAGACTCCTTCAACTGAAATGGGGGTTTGATGAGTTGATTTTACACAGTCTCATTTGGTCTTTTTTACCGTCTTATTGCCATTCTCAAGTATGGTTTTTAAGTGTTGTATTGGTATTTTGTTACGTTTTCATGTTTAATGTATTTTGTAGGTATTTGGCTAAACCGCGATAATTGAAGGTAAAATGGTGCATTTTATATGCATCTACAAGATATGGAGTTCCAATGCCTCGTGTGGATGCTAGAAGTGGAGCGGGAAGGCCAAAATATCAAGAATTGGAGTCAAAAGGCGTCGAAGGACAAAACCGTCATTCCAAGAAGAATCAAGACGCCAGATTATTAAATCATATCGTCGCTACGAATCGGCGATGCCGATTTTCAATCGGCGATGCGCCATTTCCGTCTTTTTTTCCAGTTCATTTCGGATTGGGTTATTTCACCTATATATATTATTAGATAAGAACCTTGTTACACACATCAATTATTATTCTTCTCTTCTTTCTGCTTTTCGACCTAGAACCTTTTCAAGGAAATTACCTACCTATTATTGGATGTATTTGAACTGTTTATCTTGTAATCCGATGATTGACATTGATTGGGAGATTATCTACATAGCTTTTCGCATCGATTCGTTTCAGTTCTTAAATTCTACCTAGGGCTTGTGACAACGAAGGGTAAATTGTATCAATTCGTTCGAATCTTTGTTTCTTGATTTAGATTATGTTCGGAGCCTGTTTATATACAATATTGATTATGTCTTTGGATAATTTGAGTAGCTAAAAACCCCGATAATGGGGTGGTGACTGATTCAATGCATGTTAACTAGGGTTCATGAGATTCGAAGTGCATCGGGTTTAGATTACTTGTGCTTTTTAGATTAATCGCATATCTCTCTATTACGTTTGATGCACAATCCGTCAATATCACTGTTAGATTAAGCATTTAATCAATACACCCAAATGTTTTTCGTCTTGCTTCAATCTAAACAGTTAGTTGCAAACAGTAATAGTAGGATTAGCTAGATTGATTGTAGCCTAGTGGAATTGACGCCTCCACTAGTGCTATTCGTTTTTGAACTCAAGATTGTGAAAACTTTCGTAATCTATCATGTGAATCGTATGTATCCTGCTAGCTAGCTTGTTTCACGTTACCGCTCCATAATTCTCCGTAATCATATCATTGTCGTTTAGATAAATCTGTTTTCTAGTTAAATTGCATAAGTAGATAGATAATATAGAACAAATTCACTGCCGAAGCAAACAACCCTTTTACTGCTTTCTTTACTGTAATTACTATTCGTAAACAAGACTCAACTTAGTTAAGTCCTTCAAGACTGACCTCGGGGTTAACTCCAATACACTACTGGTTTTCATAGTGTTGAGGATTAACTCTTGGCTTAAAACAAATTTAGAACTTTGATTTGACGCATCAAGTTTTTGGCGCCGCTGCCGGGGACTTAACTCCTTTGTTAAGTTTACCAATTGTAATTTCAGTTGTATATACTAGTTAGTTTGTCTTTTCTGTTTTAGTTTAATTTATTTTGCGGAACTACTTGGGTTTCTTTGTGTGTGCAGAAAAGTATGTATCTCTTAATTTGCTATAGATATGGGATGGATGGTCATGTTGCAGCAAACTGCATAGACTACGAACATATCCAAGATTTTCAATTGGAATCTGGAGAGAGGATCGGTCATGCATGGTATAGATTTCAAGATCTGCGGGAGGCGCATCCGAACCATGGTATGGCACTATGTACACTTATGTGGATTTTCTACAAAAATCAAACTAGCGAAGGCCAAGGGATGGTGGATAAAGCCGCATGAGGGTCGATCTGGGATTTGATGCCTACGGACTTAGAGGAAACGATCCGAAGCCTGGTTTGCGACATCAATTCTTCTGAAATCGAGCGGATATGCAACGAGCTACTAGCTTGTTGTGCACGAGAAGATGCTGAAGAGATGGCAGAAGATGAGCCCACTACCACTGCCTCTACTGCAATTGAAGAACAAAATTCAGTCATGGTTGAAAGAGTTTACGAGGGTTTAGACGATCAGTCAGTCATGGAGGACGAGACATCCGCCGAAGTGACCGACGAGGAGACATCCGCCGAAGTGACCGACGAGGAGACTGAACCACCCGTTTCCAACTGTTTGGAGATGGAGCAGACACCTGATACCACCCAGATGATACCATTGGATTCACAGAGCGCTCCCCCACACCACAGCAATTCGCACACACTAGCCCCAGTTCGTACACGAGATTGGCCAGGGAGTTTCGACCCCTTTTGTCGTTTTTACTTTCCCCCTGATTCCCTTAGTTTTACTTTAGTTTTTTATTTTGATTTATTTTATTTTAGTTTGCAGCGAATCATGGAAAACAGGAGAAGAGGAGCTAAGGATGGCTCCCAAATCGCTGAACTAGGCGGGAAGGATGCAAGGGATTCGTTCCCGTTCAATAATGGATAGCAAAATTACACGCTTCGTGGAAGTACATTTTCAGCTTTCTTTCTTTCTACCCTATTCGCTGGGGACCATCTCTAGTCTAGGTTTGGGGATGGAGGTAGCTTTCATGTACTTATCCATATATGTGTCTGTGTTGTGTCTTTTTATCTTTTTGTGTGTCTTTTTCTCGTTTTCGTGATTTTCTCGTGTGTCTAAGTCTGTCTCCCAAGTCGAGCGTCTATTGCATGTACTAAACCTGTTTAATGCTTGAGTTTTGATTGATCTCTGATGACTAGCAGTTGGCATGTATAAATTCGTTAAGTTCGTTTCTTTTGTAAATAGGAAGTTTGTTCTGATTCTGTAGCCCAAAAAGCCTGCGAGTAAACCTTAGCCGATGAAAAAATATTGTACTGGCGCCTGTTTGATTTAATTTGGGAAGTGCAAACTACCTTGTTTGCACCTCATCATTCTAATGTGTACTCTGTGTAAGTTAAGTATGACGAACGACATGTTTTACATTTTTATTTGCTTATGCCAAACCCGTTCCAAGAACAAGTTTGGGGAGGAGGTTTATGCGTATTGTATGTGTTGATAAAGACTATGATGTTCAGGTTTTTCGTTCTCTCAAAAAATAAAATAAGTCTCGGAGTGGATCTATGGTACTAGTTACCACCGTTAGTCGTGTTGGGCACGTTTCAAATACTACCTACACACCGGCGTGGTCCTAAAAGCCATATGTCCGTGAGGGTTGATGGTGTGTATACCAAACCAGCATGCACAAAAGTGCGGACTTTCGGTAAAACAGACACTACCTAAAAATTGAGACAGAAAAAAGATATAAGCATATGGGTCATATATAAGACTGCAAAAGAGTAGTATGCAAAAAATTGAAAAAAATTGAAAAAAGAGAGAATGATTGCCTTTTTATAAGTCTACTGCTGATTGTTTTTAGAGCTTTGGTAAAAGTCCCTTCCGACTTAACTGATTGAGTACATTGCATGAGGTATTTGAGGCATCTTTGTGACGCAAGTCACCTTCCTTGTCTCTTTGTATTCTTGAGTGATTACCCCTACTGGACACTTCCAGGAGTGTGAGAGAATAGATGCATAGGATCCACTTGTGAGGGACTACTGTTTTAGACTTAAGTTCTATTCACTTTGGAAACTAACTTTTTGGGCTCATGCATGTGATTCTGTGAATGTAAGTTTGATTTTAAACTCTTGCATTTTTTAAACTTATTACTTGCAATAGTGACTCGGTAGCTTGGGAGCTAGACTTTGTTTTATGTCTATGTGTTTTTTCTTTTTCTAGGTGTTTTTAGAGAGAGTCTGTTGCTTGAGGACAAGCAAGGGTTCGGTTTGGGGAATTTGATGAGTCGATTTTACATCGTCTCATTTGGTCTTTTTTACCACCTTATTGCCATTCTCAAGTATGGTTTTTAAGTGCTTTGTTGGTATTTTGTTACGTTTTCATGTTTTGTGTATTTTGTAGGTATTTGGCTAAACCGCGCTAATTGAAGGCAAAATGGTGCATTTTATGTGCATCTACAATATATGGAGTTCCAATGCCTCGTGTGGATGCTAGAAGTGGAGCGGGAAGGCCAAAATATCAAGAATTGGTGTCAAAAGGCGTCGAAGGGAAAAACCGTCATTCTAGGAAGAACTGGCGAACAACTGGCGTCCGCCAGTAACTTACTGTTACTGGTCGCTATAAACTGGCGACGCCAGTTTTGATTAACTGGCGACGCCAGTTTCATTTCCATCTTTTTTTCCAGTTCGTTTCGGATTAGGTTATTTCACCTATATATATTAGATAAGAACCTTTTTACAAACATCGATTATTATTCTTCTCTTCTTTTTGCTTTTCGACCTAGAACCTTTTCAAGGCAATTACCTACCTATTATTGGAGGTAATTGAACCATTTATCTTGTAATCCGGCGATTGACATTGATTGGGAGATTATCTACATAGCTTTTCGCATCGATTCGTTTCAGTTCTTCAATTCTACCTAGGGCTTGTGACAACGAAGGGTAAATTGTATCAATTCGTTCGAATCTTTGTTTCTTGCTTTAGATTATGTTTCGAGCCTGTTTATATACAATATTGATTATGTCTTTGCATAATTTGAGTAACTAAACACCCCGATTATGGGGTGGTGACTGATTCAATGCATGCTAGCTAGGGTTCATGAGATTCGAAGTGCATCGGGTTTAGATTACTTGTGCTTTTTAGATTAATCGCATATCTTGCTATTACTTTTGATGCGCAATCCGTCAATATCAATGTTAGATTAAGCATTTAATCAATACACCCAAATATTTTTCGTCTTGCTTCAATTTAAACAGTTAGTTGCAAACAGTAATAGTAGGATATACTAGATTGATAGCCTAGTGGAATTGACGCCTCCACTAGTGCTATTCGTTTTTGAACTCAAGATTGTGACAACTTGCGTAATCTATCCTGTGAATTATATGTATCTTGCTAGCTAGCTTGTTTCACGTTACCGCTCCATAATTCTCCCTAATCATATCAATGTCGTTTAGATAAATCTGTTTTCTTGTTAGATTGCATAATTAGATAGATAATCTAGAACAAATTCGCTGCCGAAGCAAACAACCCTTTTACTGCTTTCTTTATTGTAATTACTATTCGTAAACAAGACTCAGCTTAGTTAAGTCCTTCGAGACCAACCTCGGGGTTAACTCCACTACACTACTGGTTTTCGTAGTGTTGAGGATTAACTCTTGACTTAAAACAAATTTAGAACTTTGACTTGACACATCAGGGTTTCTTCTTCAGGTACGGTGGTAGTGGTGGTAGTGGTATCTTCTTCTGCCAGCTTATCAGCATCTTCTTGGTCATAAATAGCTAGCAACTGGGCTGCTAGTCAGCTGATTTCAGAATTTGACACTTGATTAGCCAGAATGTTGATCGTCTCTTCTAGTTTCTGAGGAGTCAAACTCATAATCGTCCCTCCTGCGGCTCTATCCACCATCTCCTAGCACTCACCTGTTATACCGTTGTAGAAACTCCACATGAGTTCTCCCAATGTCAAACCATGGTTCCTATGCATCAGCTGCAACTCCTTATATCAATACCATGCTCCACCGAGTTTCTCTACAGAAACCTGTCGAAAATGACAGAGCGGGTCTCTATCTGCATAGTTTGCTGCAACATGACCATCCATTCCACACTTATAGCAACACAAGTAATCCATACGCTCCTGCACAAACACACAAAAGAAACTAAAGTAGTTCCGCCAAACAAACTACGGTAAAAAATAAAAAGGAAAAGCCAATAACAAAGACTAACTAATGTATACAGTCGAAAAATTAAATTCCGTAAATCAAATAGAGGAGTTATGTCCCCGGCAGCAGCACCATAAACTTGATGGGTCAAATCAATGTTTTAAATTTGTTTAAGCCAGTAATTCTCAACACTACGAAAACTTATAGTGCAGCGAAGTTAACCCCGGGTGTCGGTCTCTCAAGACTTAACTAAGCTGAGTTCTTTTCACGAAATATAATTATCAACATGAAAGCAGTAAAAAGTTAGTTTGCTTCGGCAGTGAGTTCTAATTACCAGTCTAACTCCAACTCTCAACACAAAGAAATCAAACACATGTATATCGATCTTATCAAGATATGTTATCAAAATTACAGAGTGGTGATGAGTAGACAGTGCTAGCTAGCAGGAATAAATGCAATAATAACAATGGTGATTTACTCTAGTTATCACTGGGACACCTACAAACGATTGTTACACTGCTCTAGGCAGACACCTTATATTCTGGTGCGATGGCTCTATAACAATGAGCTAACCGAGTTTGTTCTACAAAACATATAGCTATGGTGAAGTCGTCAATTCCACGAAGCTACAATTAATAAGCTAATGCAGTTTATGCATTTGCTACGAACCTATGGATTTGCAATCTCTAGACGATTTGGTGGTAAATCGTTTGCATAATCCTTTGATGATTTTGTGGGTAAAACACATAATACAAAACTGCATACGCTTATAATCAAAGAGGCATTAAGTAAATTCCATCTTATCGTTATTGAATTGCATAAACCCTAACTAGCATGCGTTGAATCCATCACCAACCCATAAAGGGGTGTCTAGCTACTCATGCTCATCACCAATAAGCAATAAATAATTAAACAATCCAACATAAATTATATTAAACGATGAAAAAGGAGAAATTATTACCAAGAGGCTGTCACTACACTTGGAGGATGACAAAATCTCTAAATCAATCGGTAGAATAATAGCTAATGTATTGATAATTGATAATCACGAGCAATTACAATGTACATCGGGTTCAATTCCTCAAAGATGGTGAAGGAATTACCCAAGAATGAAATCTAGGGGTTTTGAGAAGAGAATAGAACAAAAGTAATCGTATATAGGTGCCAGATTATGTCTGGCTACGCTAGATATGCCTTGGCATAGGCCATGCGTTGCGAAACGCATGGCGTACGCCAAGGGACACCTGGCGCGCGCCAATTCTTCCATATTCAGGTTTTTGGCCATTTTGTGTGTCCAAACGTTGGAATTTGGAAATGGTTCCTGCATAAAAGTTGTAGCTCTTGGTCTTATCTATACATGGACACCAAGATCAGGTCAATCGAAGTTCATATTAGAAAGGTATGGCCAAAATACTAGGACTGCTCCAAGTTTGCACTTTCATAAATCTTCGCTCAAACATCTCTAGAATCTCCATCCAAACTCCGGATCCACTTCTGTTTCGACCGTTGGACTCAATTTTCAACCTTCTTTAAGGCCTTGGAACTTCCTTGCTTCCATTAATGCATTAATAAGCATTGTTTTAGCCTTGTTTCAATGTGGTTTCACCAAATACCTACAAAACACGAAAACGTAACAAAACTCTAATAAAATAAACTATAACTACACTTAAGAATGAGAACAAGACGGTAAAAAAGACCAAATGTGACGATGTAAAATCGACTCATCAGTTGTCCTATTATGTTTATTAGAACATTGACCAGTCTGTCGAGCTTTATCGAACCAGGTTGATTGTTACATCAATTGGCAAACGTGTGATTGATTGAAGACTATGCATGGAAAGAGGTCTTCATACCTCGGATGGTACTCGAGCCTTCTGATCTTACGATGTTTCCTATTAGATTCCATATTAGTTTGCTATGCGATGACTATCAACATGAGTGATCTTACGAAGTTTCCTATTAGATAACATACTAGTTTGCTATGCGATGACTATCAACATGAGTCAGGGACAATCACTATCTCATATTGGACTCTACCACCCAAAACCTATTTGCAGTCGTGGTGAGCTTTATGTGGCATTTTTCAGAGTAACTGGCAAGAAAGGGCTCAAGGTTCTAGCATCGGATGATGAAGGCAGACGAATTAACACGACGACCTGTTGTTTACAAGGAAGTGCTTAAAAATCTATGGGGTATGCATTTTTATATTAATAAACTTTTTTATTTATATTATCAATATACATTTGTTTGATTTCAAGTATTGCTTACGCAAAAATGTTGTTTTGCAGTTGATGACTATTCATGTCACCACCGCAGTACTATGCATTTACTTTGCACTCTCTTTGCAATTGTTCTATTGAACATTTAATCATCTTTAATAGGGAAGTTTACAAAACCAACCCCTCATATATGGCCTCATCTCAAATTAGCGCTTGTGCTGTTTGAAGAATTACAAATGCTTCCTGAAAATGAACTTATTTCGGAAACTAATTACAGATAACCCCAAAAGTCAACGCCGGAGTACAGCTCACGTTGGAGACACACGCCTCTGCTGATTTGGCATGCCATGTCATCATTTCTTTTCTGTTTAATTAATTGCTTATGGGTGTATCTGTAATTGATTTTGCAAACATATTAACACATGTGTTGACCAACAGTTGGCATACATGTGTAGTGTGTATCTGTAATTGGATTATAACTATTGTGCGCGTATATATGCCAGTAATATATTCTCCATTCTTCTAGACAAAAAGTAAATTTAATAGACATTATACATGATGTAAGATTCAATGACATTTGAGTAAGTGACATTTCAGTTTAATGTTAGTAAAGCACAAATCAGTGATACTTCAGCAAATGTCACTCTAATATTCTAATTTAATTAATCAAAAATCTCATATAATTAGTATGGTGAAATTTTTCAAGTGTGACGTATTCTCTAAATTGAGGTTCAAGGAGAAAGTGTCACACGAGAATACTCAAATTTTAAATGAAAAAATAATTGAAGATATAGATTAACACATGTAAATAGGAGGTACATTACTCATGGGCCAGTAAACACTTGCAAGCCCACCAGTCCACCATCCAGCAATCAGTTCACTAGGTCATCTCCTAATCTTTTTATGAGCCAAGTTTGTTGTGATGGCCCTAATATTTCTGATCATGAGCACCATTCGTCACTCTTAGGTTTACCACGAAATTCTCACAGACTCTCAACTACGAGTCCAGTTAATTATAGCTTATCGATGTCTCGATCCTAGTAGTGAGAAAGGGAAAGTGGCTCTAAGTTCCCGGTACTGATAGGTGGCTTGAGATTAAATAGAGCAATTGTCTTTATTACATTGTTCAATGTTCATTATAGGATCTGCTTGATTTCATATCTTGCCCACACTGGTGAGTAATGGTTGTGTTTTCGATTCTAGCAGCTTAAATTAGGAGGTAGTATATTGTTATTTTGTCAAGTTAGTTAATTTTTGTATAGTAACTGTGTGATTTAGGACTGCTAACCATCTGCTCGATGAAATGTCCAAGTGACTAACAATATTCTCTTGACGAATAATATCTTAGACCTAGCTCTCAATGTAACTATTTATGCTGGAAAATGATGACATGTGTTTATTATTATATTGGTGAACTTCTCAACATCATGTAGTGCCTCTATTTTCTAGTATGGAGAACTTATATATGCAGGCCACTCTACTACTAGCTCTCGTTTGATTTCTTTATATGTTCAACTCCATATGGTTTGTTAGTTTGGTTTTGGTTCAAGGCTTACTAATATATATGCTGCTAATCTCGCATCTTAATACTTTTAGATTTGTTAGATATATCGATGGTTCTATTGAGGAGAAATGGTTGTGCCTTACTCACATTACGTGTAATATAATTATTCTTCTCCATTCAGCTAGATTTTGCTAGTGTTTTTCACTTTAGCATCTTGTTTCATTACAGGTTCTAGTGGCTTGTTGTTGTGAATATAAATTTAGCTGCTGCATATACCTCAATCCAGTCTCCAGTCTCACAGGTATCATTTTACATCAGGCGGTTATAATTTGCGGAATGTTACTATTTCATCCATTAGTTATTCTTCTCTTTCGATTAACATAAAAAATATGCTTCTTATCTATTATTGCTTTAGTAATTTGGTGATATTAACATGCATATTATACCTCCTTCCTAATGTCTCATTACAACTAGGTACTATTATTATGTATGGAATTTTATCCATTCTACTATGCAAGTGTTGGGCCATCATATTTGAGAGCTACCATATTTCAAAAATATAATTTATTTCATGCATCATTTGTTTTTATTAGGTGAATTCTTGTTGTGTGATAACTATCTTTTCATGTCATCTCTTATTTTTCCAGCTCCATCTCTGCTTGTCGTGGCCTGACCCTTATAGGTATGTGATTATACCTTTTCTCGAGTTTTATTAGGAATTCTCCATGTTGTAATGTTTCGGTGTTTAGGCATGGAAATTCTAAGCTTTGTATTTTTTTTCAATATTATTACTAACTTAAATATGAATCATGTAAATATGCATTGAGTTCTTCTTGTACAGGTGATTGTCATGGAAACCAGAAATTTGAATTGATTAGAGGCAAGTTTCACGGGAATTTTGATTCGATCATAAGCAAGTCCAACCTGAATCCGATATAGATGGATCTAGCAATATTTCAAAGCTTGTAGTGCGTTAAATTCATGTAAAGAAAATTGTATTGTATATGCTCCGGTGACATTTAATTTTGTAAAATTGAAGTACCATGGTTATGTTGTTAAGCATTTATATTAAATTTATTGTAAAATGCGTTTAAATGAAGATGATAAGAGGAAATAATAATAATAATAATTATAATAATAATAATTTTATTATTTCGCTATTATTTGAAGTGACATTTTGGAATGTAACGAAATTACTGTTTGGAGCCATTTAAAGTGTCATGGTTCGGTGGTTACAGTGACACTTTAAAATGTGATTAATTTAATATATTCTATCATTTACTAAATGTCAATGATTTGGCAACCTATGGCATTCACAAATGTCATTCATTTGGTAATCTATGACATTCACAAGTGTCTCTCGATATAATTAATTTGACACTAAAATAAGTGACACACAACAATAGAATGGTGACACTAAAGAATTAGCCACACGGCTTGAAGTGACACTTGCTATTACATGCCACTAAATCTATATATGTCACCAGATGTATGATTTAAGAGCAATTTTGTTGTAGTGAATTCTATGCGGAGTTAATATAATTTTTTTCGTAAAAACAATTCTAAATTATTGTGTGATAATTTAGTGAAGCCTAGTTTTTACAATATATTACTCCCTCCATTTATGTAAAAGCTTGACAATTGAGTTTTGCACAAATTGTAAGAAAAATGAGTAAAAGATGGTTTAATTGATAAAATAGCTAGTGTAAATAGATTATAAAAAGTAAGAGTGAGAATAGATAAATTACGAAAGAGAATAATGAAAAATTAAAAATTGTAGTTAGTGAATTTCCATTTACATAAAAGTAAATCTTAAAAAAAAAGTTCCCAAATAATACATTGTAAAACTTTTAGTGAACCTGAGACTATAATACACACACGCACGTACGCACGCATACACACAATTATTATAGTTTTTTTTTAATTGAGTCCAGTTATAATTTAAGTTAAGTTAAATTGAACTAATTTTTAAAGTACCATATTGAATAATATAGTCATTTTGATATGCAAGTTTAATCAAAGTAGAAATAGTGTAAGGAGTAATTGTCAAAAGGAGTAATGAGACGCTCTCAAACTAGGTGCGAGCGTGTAAATCTCAGCCTTCTCTCGCCGTTCTTAGAGCGCCGGTCGTCATCTCCAGTTTCTTCCTCGCCATTCTGAGTTGTCTCCTTCTCGCCGATCATTTCAAGCTGGGAATCGTTTCAGTTCTTTTGGGTTTCCCTGACAGATCCATTTTCAGATCTGGAAAATTTCTCGCCGGTACATAGCACAAGATTTTCAGCTCTCGTCTTCATAGCTCGCCGTCTTCAGCTCGCCGTCCTCGTTGCCTTGTCTTGGATCGGGTGGATCTCAGTCGGCCCATTTCAGATCTGCCATCCGCTGTCAGCTCTTCTCCGTTTGGTTTCGTCAGTCAGAGATCGAAGGTTTCAAGTTCTCAGCCGGTTTATTGGTCGGGTTAATGTAATCCAAGTTGTCTGTTTGGATTATGTCTTCTCCTGCTCTGACTGCTCCACTTGCTCCGACAAGGTTGCCGCCTACTATTCCGGCAAGCAATGCTCGTCCTTCTTCTGGTGCGGCTAGTGAAGCTACGATAGTTAATTCAAGGCCTTCTGTGAAGTTGTTCACCAAATCTGGACCTCCTTCGCTCTATTTTTTCCCGTCAAGTCTGCTCACTGGAGTTCGACAAATTGTTCCAGTAAAATCTCCTTCTTCTTTTAATGGAATGCCGTCAATTTCCTTTTCGGAATCTGAGGTGTTGAAAGCATAAAGCCATTGGCAAAAGTTATTGTGGGAACTTTCTCTTTGGGTATACGAAATTTTGAAATCACAGATGCTTACGTTTGAAGTGAAAGCGTGTTTCACGGTGAGTTTTATGGATAAAAGTCACATTGCTATCAATCTGTTTTCGGATGAGGATTATGATTTTCTTTGGCTCCTTGAAAATCCTAATGTGAATGGTGTTTCGATTCGGTTCTCTAAGTGGACTCCTCTTTTCTCTCTGGAAAAAGAGTCTCCTGTGGTTCCGGTGTGGGTGACTTTTGAGAAGCTGCCTATTTTTTTGTATGATAGAGAGGCGTTATTTGAAATTGGGAAAATGCTTGGTAAACCAATAAAAGTCGATGGGTATACGGCGAATAGAAGTAAACTCATGCAGGCTAGAATTTTGATTGAACTGGATGTGTCTGTTACTCTTTCTGATCATCTATGGATTGATGTCATTGGGGTTGGAACTTCTATTAAAGTGAGTTATAGTAATGTTCCACTCTTCTGCAATTTTTGCCATCACTTGCGGCATTCTGAAGGCTATTGCTTAGCAAATGAAAAGCAAGGCATCATCAATGATATTTTTGGAAATGATTGTGTCTCTGACCATGTGCCAAGGCGGTAGCAGTTCGAGCACAACATGTCGAGAAGGAACAACATGGACAAGAAAAGGTGCAGGTACAACTTGTCCCGGGGCAGCCTGACAGTGTGGGCAGCAGCACATCAGGTGCCACAGTCACGAAAGTGTAAATGGCATTCCTATTGATACTTCTTGGCAAGTAGCTTCTAGTAGGAGAGGAAGACAATCTTTCAACTATAGGGGTGGAAGTTCTAACTTGTCTTTTTGAGGCAGGGGAGGCAGGGGAAGAGGAAATTTTCATTATACTTCCACTAGAAGAGATGCTCCACCTATATCTATTCCTTTTGAGAATCCTGCTGAGATATATGAGATTCCTACTGAGACATATGTTGGAGATCTCAATGCTATTATTGAGAGTAATTCCAACCCTTTTGCCTTTCTAGGCAGTGGTATCTTTTCTGAGGATGAAGGTAATAGGTCTAAACATGGCTCGGTGTTTGCTGATTCTGGAGACGAGTTAGAAGATGTTATTACTCATGGGGAATCTCCCATTTCTCTTCAGCGCATCCTTACCACAGTGATGGAACCTCATGTTTTATCTCCCATTTTGGAGGCTGCTTCGCCTTCTCTTCTAGTTGAAGAACAGATTCCTTCAACTCCGGTCATTTCTTTTGGCGAGAATAATTCGGAGTTTGAGCCTGTTTTGAGAATCCGAAGTAGATCAGCCAATGATTTACTTCAAGATACTCTGACATCTGATCATGGTGTTAGTTCGGAAACGCAAGAATTTATGGGGATGGACTTTGATGAGTCTGATTTGGAAAAGGATTTTTTAGCATCCTACATCCCTACTCCTGTTATTGGAAGATTGACGAGAAACTCTGCAAAAGCTAGAAAGGAAGGGAATTTTTATACTTCTCTCAGATCAAGTAAGAAGAAGAAGAAGTCTGGAAACAGGAATGGTAAACGAGCTTCACCGTCTAATCTTTTATGATTATTGATAAGATTTGGTACATTCGAGGTGTTAGAGGGAATTTGTCTGGTAATGGCTCTGGGCAGACTAGCTGTGGAACGAGCTGGAGAGTAACTATTTTTTGTGTCCTCTCGGTTCTCTTTTGGATTGGTTTGTGGTATCCTGGAGGTAGTATACTGCCTAACTTTGTTGAGAGCAGGGAAGTGATATATGGCATAGCTTTCTTGTCTCAGCTGTGTAGTTATTTCGATTAGAATGATAGGACTTTTGGTGATTCTGGATAATTGTGTGATCTTTAGTTTTACTAGAATTTGGAAAGAACTTGTAATTTTGAGTTTGATGGCCATGGGTTCTTATAAACCCCATGATTGTATTTTCCAGTATTAATATAGGAGCTTGACTCCAATTTCCAACTAAAAAAAAAAAAGAAAAAAAATGTAGAAATAGTGTGCAGGTAAAACTATGTAATTATAGTACTAGTAGGCATGAAAAAATAAATAAATTACAAATTTATAAAAAAATTCTCCAACAATTACATCACCCAACTTAGTTATAATTTAATTACGATTAAACCCACACGTCATCAAATCAATTACAAATAGATCCTTTTGAATCTAATTAATCATAAACATTTAATGACATGGAAGTCCATGTCATGCCATGCAAGCAGCCAACTAAGCTAGCATTGGCACATAGGCACAGGAGCCAATGCCGGATGTGAATTTTGGGTGCATTTGTAATACTTCAAACACTGGGTACTAATCTGTAATTGGAGCAAACAATAAGGGGTGTTTGTGAAAATCCCTCTATTTAATATTACTCATTATTTGGATGCTAAGTTATTTAACATATTAATTAGAAAAGGCAAAGCATATTGTGGCAACGCCACATGTTAGTACTAGTAACTTTTGATAGGAGATGTACTGGATATTAATTTATTTAAAATTAGGAAATGAATATTCAAAGGGGTTTAAACGTATAACTAAACTTTGGGGGACAATTTTCCACATGAAAATTTGAAGGCTTAAGTGAAACAAAAATTGGATTTTGGGGTTCAGTGTAATTACTTTTACGAGTGCGGATTACATGTGTTTTTTGCAATTTCAACATTATTCGGGGCATTCTTAAATAACCTTTATCTTTAGAGTAAGTCTACTAAAAAACGTTTTATCTAGGTAATTTATCTATAGACGGACTAAGTCGTCAACACTGGTGTTTTCCATATATATATATATCCATGTTTAGCAAAAGTAGACAATTTTTATTGGATATCTTATATACTAATTGATTTTTGTAAAAGTGCAAAACAAATCAATTAGTTGAATATAATATTGTAAAACAAATTATCTAGCTTATTTTTTATAAGCTCACTAGACAAACTCTCCATTCAAACGTTCTTCTTCCTTACAACATACTATCAAATACTTTGCAATCCAATCAGTGTTAAATGTCAGGAATCTAGAAGGTAAAGTTATGATAATACATTAATAAACCGTATTATATTTGATTGCTCATATTTCTCTATGAATTCTAACACTCCGACTATTTTCATTTTCCTACAGAAACTTAGTAACGGCGGTTCATCCAAAGATGGCGGTGCTGAAGATAAAAGACGGGGCAAGAAGAACGCAAAGGATATCCCGTCGGTACCAGTCGACCAGTATTCAGGACGCTTGAGAGAGATTCGTGGAAGGGAAAGAGGGCCCATACCTGCTTCAGCCAGAGCTAGAAGGTCCAAATTGATGGCCAATGAAGAATTAAGTTCTGATGATACGGAGAACTTAATAGAGGACTCCTACGAGTCACCCGAAACTATCGACACACAAACAAGGAACATACTTGAAAGTGAAATCCCTCTGCATCAAGGGGCAGATGACTTTCGAGATGACACATCGCCTGAAGCGGATAACAATTTTAACACCAATTCTTACCGGCCATCTACACATTTCAACCATCCCAATTCGTACCGGGCATCTCCACATTTAAATGATGATGTCCCTCCATTCAACGTTTCTGGTTATTCTCAAATGAGTGACCACACTGAAGGAGAGGGTGGAAGCGGCCAGCGTGGAGAGGAAGCTCCAAATAATGCCACTAATCAACCCTGGAGAGAGCTAACACAAGGTATTGATGGAGGCCCGGCTAATGCTGAGTTACTCACAGGATTTCTAGGCCACATCGCTCACTCCATATGGATGGGAAATGTAAGTCATTTAATTCCATATCTTTAAAATCCGAGTATTCATATTTACTATTGTTAACTCATTCTTATTTACTATTTACGTTAAAATGCCGCAGGACCGCGATATTCTAAAGGGGTTTCACCAATACCGTAAATTAAGCGAGTTCAAAGACTATTTAAACGACGATGTCTTGAATGTTATCGATAACAGCTATCTATCACTCTTGCCCAGTTGTATGAACCTGAAGATCAACATGCCTTTGATTTGTGCATTTGTTGAACGGTGGCATCCTGAAACTAATAGCTTTCACTTGCCATTCGGTGAGATGACTATAACCCTGCATGATGTCCACTATCTGTTAGGAATTCCTGTTCATGGTCATGCAGTTAAGGTGGAAACGAACCACCCAGAGACGCTCAAGCTCTCATTATCAACTCGTATGCAACTGAATGATGCATCGCTAAAGGTCAACTTTAAAAGTGCTGGGTTCAAGCGTAGCACAATTGAGGCCGTTTTAAAAGCACAAACTCTTCCACCTCCTTCACATGCTGTCATGTACTTGTTGTGGTTGATAGGCACATCGCTATTTGTCAACAAGACTGGTCATCGAGTACCAGTCGGATTTTTACCGTTCCTACATCAGCTGGATGAGGTTCATATGTACGCATGGGGAGCTGCTGCACTTGCCAATCAGTATAGACAGTTGGGAATTGCATCACGTATTGACTGCAAACAAATTGATAGATGTCTCTCACTTGTGTAGGTTTTTTACATCCCGTATATTATTTATACATTTTTCATAACTT
Organism: Plantago major; assembly: GCA_026545765.1. Taxonomy (NCBI): domain Eukaryota; kingdom Viridiplantae; phylum Streptophyta; class Magnoliopsida; order Lamiales; family Plantaginaceae; genus Plantago; species Plantago major. The sequence goes on from CM048842.1 coordinate 36,645,431, forward strand.
TAAAAAAGAATACATTTTTTATTGAAGTCTTTATACGATTTCAGATGTGGATCTACAAGCACTTTCCTGGTTTTGAATCATGGAAATTGGGAACCATCGACCAAGATCAAACTGCTCTACATCTTGCATATAGAAGTGCCTTGGACAATGTTCCTGCAAATGAAGTATGTCATGAAATTTGTCACGCTTGTCTTCATTACGATTTAAATTCTGTTATGATTATTTACTTATGTTACTTACCTCATATGAAATAGGTTATTTGGACACCATATGGACAAAGAGCGGAGGAAGCTGTCCCCATTTCTCAATTTAGGGGAATTATTCATTGTTTAAAGATTACGGAAGCTTACATGCCAGACCGTGTTATGCGCCAGTTCGGATACCCCCAATTCATTCCTCAACCACTCGTAACACCAATGCTTCTGCAAAGGCCACCACAACCTTCACTCTATTGATGTGCTTATCGTGCTGGAGACTCATTCGAGAACTTTCAGAATGTTCGATGTAATTTCCATCTCCAAACACTTCGAGTTCATTATGGAACTGAAGCTCTTCCAGCGTACCAGGACTGGTTTCCCCCAAGGACGCATATGCAAGTGACACGCCAAGAATCATTTACTCGAAGGGAACATTACCGACCAGCCGACATGAATCCTACCGTGGTATGGTTCCTAAACATTCAATACATATACATACACGACGTTAGCATTTCATCAAATCCTTACTTTCTGTGTTTTTAATTTGTAGAGGATACAATGGCTCGGGGCTAAACTTGTACAAATCACTAAGCCAAGCAGGCGTTATATGAGCCAGAAAGACGTATTCGACATTGTCGACGAAATTTGTGAACACTTTGAAGATGTTATTCCATTACGTAGTCAATAGTCATGGCATGTACTCCCTCTATTTCAGAAAAAGTGTTACAACTTTCCGTTTTCGGCGTTTCACTAAAAGTGTTACAATTTCCATTTATGGAAACTAATTAAATAATAAAACTCCCTACCTTTCACTTTTATTACAATATGCCACTCATTTAATCTCTAATAATCATGGGGCCCACTTGTACTTTCTACTTTTTCTTAAAATTGGTGCAAATCCAAATTGTAACACTTTCTCTGAAATGGAGGGAGTAATATTTTCTATTTAAGTTCGTCCGTGTTCAAGTTGTAACCTTTTATTCGGAAGCATTTCGATTCAAGTTCGAATTAAAGTTAAAGTTGCGAATTCAAAATAAATAAATTTAAAATTTAAAAAAAATATTGCCTGTCAAACGGGCCATTTTAAAACGGCCGGTTTTTAGAACCGGCCGTTTTGTGAAAACAGTTGGGAAAAATTGAAAAAAAAAACAAAAAGAAAAAATTAAAAACAGCAACTTAAAAAAAAATGAAATGGCCGGTTCTCAAAACCGACCATTTCATCTTCACATTATTATTATTATTATTATTATTATTATTATTATTATTATTATTATTATTATTATTATTATTTTGGTTTGTTTTTCAATTTCTCTAAATATTTCCCAACTTTTTCCACTTTTCAAAAAAAAAAAAATTGTGAAAAATTTTCGATGTTTTTTATTGTTTTAATTTGTATTCAATCGTGCCTGTTAATGTTATTGTGTTTGTGTAAACGAGTTATTTCGATTTTATGTTAATTTTATAAGATTTTTTTTAAATTAAGAGCATTTTTTGTAAGTACGCAAATATTTGGTGTTGCGTTTAGCCAAAAAGGTGTTGTGTTTAACACACCCTCAGTCATTTGAATACAGGAGAGTAATGTGAAGATAAGTACAATAATGGGGGCAATTAGGCAATAAAACGTGATGTTTGCAATTGGTAATGACTAATGAATGAAATCAATCTTACAAGAAGTTCAAATTGACAACACATTACACTCACCACACCAAACCACACCATATATAATCACCATAATCAATCTTAATCAGTCAAATTAAAAAACCAAACAGCCTTCTTCTCAATTTGAATTCCATTTCTGGTCACTACTAAACCTTAATTCAACCTACCATGGCTGAGGAAACCACCCCTGAAACATCCGCCGCCTGCGAAACGGTGGTTGTTCCGGTCGAGGAGAAGGCGGAGACAGTAACTGTGGAGAAGGTAGCTGAATTGGCGTCGTTTAAGGAGGAGAGTAAGAGTAACAAGGTTGATCATCTGATTGACCCACCTGAGAAGAAAGCTTTGGATGAGTTTAAGGCCTTGATTTAGGAAAGCCCAGATTTTAAGGCCGAGTTTGTTCTACAAAACATATAGCTATGGTGAAGTAGTCAATTTCACCAAGCTACAATTAATAAGCTAATGTAGTTTCTGTGTTTGCTATACGAACCTATGGATTTGCAATCTCTAGACGTTTTCATTGTAAATCGTTTGCATAATCCTTTGATGATTTTGTGGGTAAAACACATAACACAAAACTACATACGCATATAATAAAAAAGGCATTTAGTAAATCCCATCTTATTGTTATTGAATTGCATAAACACTAACTAGCATGCATTGAATTCATCACCACCCCATAAAGGGGTGTCTAGCTACTCATGCTCATCACCAATAAGCAATAAATAATTAAAAAATCCAACATAAATTATATTAAACGATGAAAAAGGAGAAATTGTTACTAAGAGTCTGTCACTACACTAGGAGGATGACGAAATCCCTGAATCAATCGTTAGAATAATAGCTAATGTATTGATAATCACGAGCAATTACAATGTAAATCGGGTTCAATTCCTTAAAGATGGTGAAGGAATTGTCCAAGAATGAAGTCTAGGGTTTTTTAGAAGAGAATAAAACAAAAGTAATCGTGTATCTGAGTCTATGCGCCCGATTACGTCTGGCTACGCCAGATTTGCCTTGGCGTACGCCAAGGGACACCTAGTGCGCGCCAAGTCTTCCAGATTCGGGTTATTGGCCTTTTTGTGTGTTTAAACGTCGGAATTTGGAAATGGTTCCTACATAAAAGTTGTATCTCTTGGTGTTATCTACGCGTGTATACTAATATCAGGTCAATCGAAGTTCATATGAGAAACTTATGGCCAAAATACTAGGACTGCTCCAAGTTTGCACTTTCAGAAATCTTCGCTCAAACATCTCTAAAATCTCCATCCGAACTCCGAATCCACTTCCGTTTTGACCGTTGGACTCCGGTTTCAACCGTCTTTAAGGCCTTGGAACTTCCTTGATTCCATTATTGCATTAGTATGCACTATTTTAGCATTCTTTCAATGCGGTTTCACCAAACACCTTCAAAATACACAAAACACGAAAACGTAACAAAACTCTAATAAAATAAACTATAACTACACTTAAGAACGACAACAAGATGGTAACGAAGACCAAATGAGACGATGTACAATCGATTCATCGGTTGTCCTATTATGCTTATTAGAACATTGACCAGTCTATTGAACTTTGTAATCGAACCAGGTTGATTGTTACATCAATTGGCAAACGAGTGATTGATTGAAGACTATGCATGGAAAGAATGCTGGAGTTAAAGGTCTTCATACCTCAAATGGTACTCGAGCCTTCTGATCTTACAAAGTTTCCTATTAGATTCCATGTTAGTTTGCTATGCGATGACTATCAACAAGCGTCAGGGACAATCACTATCTCATATTGGACCCTACCACCCAAAACCTGTTTCCAGTCATGGTGAGCTTTATGTGGCATTTTCCGGAGTAACTGGCAAGAAAGGGCTCAAGGTTTTAGCATTGGATGATGAAGGCAGACCAATTAACATGACAACCTGTTGTTTACAAGGAAGTGCTTAAAAATCTATGAGGTATGCATTTTTATATTAATAAACTTTTTTATTTATATTACCAATATACATGTGTTTGATTTCAAGTATTACTTACGTTTTAAATTTTAAAAATGTTGTTTTGCAGTTGATGAGTATTCATGTCACCACCGAAGTACTATGCATTTACTTTGCACTCTCTTTGCAATTGTTTGATCTATTGAACATTTAATCATCTTTAATATTACTCATTGTTTGGATGCTATGTTATTTAACATATTAATTAGAAAAAGTAAAGCATATTGTGGCAACGCCACATGCTAGTACTAGTAGCTTTTGATAGGAGATGTACCGGATATTAATTTATTTAAAATTAGGAAAAGAATATTCAAAGGGGTTTAAACGTATAACTAAAATTTGGGGGACAATTTTGCACATGGAAATTTGAAGGCTTAAAGTGAACAAAAAATTGGATTTTGGGGTTCAATGTAATTACTTTTATAAGTGAGGATTACATGTATTTATTAAACTCAATAGGGGTGTCAAAGTAACTCAACATGAGTCTTTTTGCAATTTCAACATTATTCGGGTTATCCTTAAATAACCTTTATCTTGAGAGTAAGTCTGCGCAGAAACGTTTTATCTAGGTAACTTATCTATAGACGGACCAAGTCGTCAATACTGGTGTTTTTCCATATATCCATGTTTAGCAAAAGTAGACGATTGTTTATTGGATATCTTATACGCTGATTGATTTTTGTAAAAGTGCAAAACAAATCAATTAGCTGAATATAATATTGTAAAATAAATTATCTAGCTTATTTTTTATAACCTCACTAGACAAACTTATCAAATTAACTAACTTATCAGTTATGCACACACGTAACACACTCATTTAAGAATAAACTTATTGAGTTGATATGGTAGCTGCTAAACAGAACATATCACAAATGGTATTATGCATAGGTATTTGAATACAAGAGAGTAATGTAATGTGAACATGATTATCATAATGGGAGCAATTAGGCAATAAAACGTGATGTTTGCAAATGGTAATGAATGAAATCAATCTTACAAAAAATTCAAATTGACACCACACTACACTATATATGTACGCTTGCCATCTCTTCAACTTCCCTGCAATTCCCCCCACACACACACTCTCTCTCTCTCTCTCTACCAACACCATAATCAATCTTAATCAATCAAATTAAAAAACCAAACAGCCTTCTTCTCAATTTGAATTCCATTTCTGGTCACTACTAAACCTTAATTCAACCTACCATGGCTGAGGAAACCACCCCTGAAACTTCCGCCGCCTGTGAAACGGTGGTTGTTCCGGTCGAGGAGAAGTCGGAGACGGTAACTGTGGAGAAGGTAGCTGAATTGGCATCGTTTAAGGAGGAGAGTAAGAGTAACAAGGTTGATCATCTGATTGACCCACCTGAGAAGAAAGCTTTGGATGAGTTTAAGGCCTTGATTTAGGAAAGCCCAGATTTTTTTTAAAGCCCAGATTTTATATTACCTTAGTTTTTTTTTTTTTTTTTACAGAATCCTTGGGCATGTAGGAAAGCACAGATTTTATTACCTTAAATAAACTGTCGTAATGTCACCTAATAGAAATAGGCCTGGAGAAAAGTTATGCTTTGCAATTAAGCAATTTCCAGTTTGTTTGTTCACGATCATGGCCGCGCCAACAATGCCAACCTTGAAGTTCAGAATAAGCCTCAAGGAAATACGTCGAGTAGTCAACGACGATGAATGCAAGGAGTTCACCGTTGCTGATGTAAAGAACACTGATTGGTCGCATGAAAAGAAACCATGTTCTGATGTTAAGACGAAGCCCTGCAAACAGAACAGGTTCTTTTCTGATGTTAATAAGAATCACAACTTGTCTATCGTTCGTTTGCCTATTGCTAAGGATCAAAAGAGGGTTTGTTCTGTTCTCACCAAAAATTGCAAATCGTATTCTGTTGCCAAGAAACCTTGTCCGCCAAAAAAACGTATGCCCCAAAAATCATTGATTAGTCCTAAAGGAGGAAAAGTACACAAGCAACAACAGCTAGTAGAACAAGTCCATTGCCGTGAAAAGAGTAATCATTCAGTGATATCCGATCCAGTGAAGGAAGCACTCACCGCTGCGAAAGTTTTCTTGCAAAGGAGAGCACAACTCGAGTTGGAAGGGCAGAAACAAGAGTTGAAAAACCAGCGGGATAAAGAAAGAAATGAGGCAAGGATTGCTTTGGAAGAGGTGGGAAAATTGGCAGACCTTTGTGACAACATTACGATCTTGAAAGACTTGGAGTTGTTAGGTTGTTCGGACTATGGAGTGATGAGACCCCTCCAGCAATTTGGTTTGTACTTGAAAGGCGATGAGTATACTGAGGATGATCTACTTTTCGATATCGAGGAGGGAGAGATTGTTTCGTAGGAATTCAAAAGATTTGGACAATCTGAGATAATTTGTAATGTTAACTGTAGTAGGTGTTACTGATCCTCTGTCTTTCAGTGTTTGAATTTAGACCGAATTTAGCCAGAATGTTTGATGTATCTTTTGAAATAATGCTTAGAGGTTCCATTCATCAATCATTTCGCCATTTTCCATCAATCTTTTTCATTCTTAGATAGTCTAAATAGATTCAAATTCGGGCCCGGTTGCGGACTCCATTGATGGAGCTTGAAGCTCCATTCATGGTGCTTCAACATCAACATCAATGGAGCTGGAGCTGCAGCTCAATCAATGAAGATGTTTGTGCTCCATCAAATGGAGCACAATAGCTCCTTTAATGAAGCTGTTTGTGCTCCATTTAATAGAGCACAACAACTCTATTAACGGAGTTGTTGAAGCTACATCAATGGAGAGCTTAAACATCTCCATTAATGGAGCTGCGGATTCTCAGTAAATGGAGCTTCAAGCTCCATTACTGGAGTCCGAATTGGGCTCTAATTGAGTCTGATTCAGGCTCTATCGATGGATCTTAAAAGCTCCAAGCTCCATTGATGGAGTTTTAACCTTGATTGATGGAAGTTCAAAGCTCCATCAATGGTGAAATAAATTTGAAAACGAAAAAGGAGGAGAAAGTTACTTGCTTCATGATGTAGAACATGGTTTGATGAATAAAAAATGTTTGATGAAGATGAAGAATTGATAAAATTAAGGTTTGATGGAGATGAATAATTGGTAAAGTTAAGGTTTGATGAAAGAGAAGATGAAAATGAATAAAGTGAATTTTATTTGGGTAAATTGTGAAATTTGTATAAACTTGAAAGGGTTGATTTGCAATTTGCTATATTATTTTCGACATGTATATTGATTTTTTCAGCCGGTCAATGCGAAAATGATTTTTTGGACCAATATGTTATTGTTGGTTTGTCAGGGACTACGATGTTATTAAGGAGTTTATTAGGGGGTCCAAATGTAATTCACCCTATTTTTTTTTATTTGCAACATTTAGAGGCTATAATAGTAAATTTGTTGAATATAAGGGTAATACGAGTATAATCACTTCGAACTGAGATGAAGGGTCGAGATTAATTTTTTTCAAGATCTAATGGTTTAGATTAAAACCTGATGTATATACAGTGTGTTAGGAATATCTGTTTAGATTTTGATAAGCAACTTAATGACTTATCTTAGCTCAGAAAGGTGGTTAGTACTCTTGGTTCACTTGAACACTGTAAAAGAGGAAGATCACTAAGTATGTTAGTCTAGCAAATCTTGTATAGGATGTTAGGTCTCTGAATGTAATTTTTATATCTTTTAAGAAGACCAAGAAGAAGGCATCCGGCAGAAGAGTTCAACAAATTTGAAGATTTGAAGACTGTACAAGATTGCTGAAGACGAAGGTCATTAGATACCTATGTCCAGATATCTTAAAGAAACAAGTGTTTTTGAATAAACAAGTTTTGCCAAAGATATCTGAGAACACAAGGTTTTTGAACAAGGAAAAGTGCCCACAAAAACCCACACTCACCTTGGATAAAACTATGTTTCACCAGGTATCTGGAGATGTTAAGGTCTCTGTAAAGGAACATGCAATGCTTCAGAAAGCGTGCATAGTTCCGTTGGCACTGCAGGACAAAAATAGTACAATGCAATAAATGCGCAGACAGAGACATCTGAACAAAAGAGGAAATCTCTGAAAAGAGAAAAGGTCTTCTGCAGTACTATTTTCAGATATCAATAGTTTGAATTTGAATTGAGCCTAACGGATACTATTCAAATGTCTTCAAATTCAACTATAAATATCACCACTTAGAATGCTTGAAAGACACACTACACCTTGAACTTACACTGAAAATACCAAACTTCTCTGATAATACAACTAGTGGTATCTTTCTCTCAAGCATAAAAACCTTCAGCCTACTTAATCTCTAGCTTACAGTTGCGACTAAGCTCTTGAATTCTAAGTAGCAAGAAAGTTCTAAGTGTCCTGATCCTTAACAAGCATTGCTATCTATGAAGGAGTTGAATCAAAAGATCAAATATCTGAGTTTCATTCTCCCGAACATTTATCATAGACTTTGGTCAGTAAAGAACATATCACCACACATTGTGAAATGTGTTAAGTGACTCTTGTTCAAAAAAGTAGTATTACATAACTGTAGAAGTTATTAATCTGCCAATCTGACAAACTCTCCTTAACAAACACCTTAAACGGCGTGGAGTACATGAAGTACTTAGTTTGGAAAACTAAGGAACAACTCAAAGGTTTCTAAGTATAGGAAGTACTTGGCTGGGAGCCGGGGAATAACCCAGGGGGAACACTTGGTTGGGAACCTAGTGTATTTAGGAATCGAGAGAAGATATTTGTAAGGTGAACTCAATTATCTGTCTTAGTGGATTCTAGGTCTGAGAAAGGCCGAAGTGGATTAGTTGAATGATTACGCCACCTTCAGATACCACTATAATTTGCTTTGTTATTTACTTACTGCATTTACCTAACTTTAGTCATCTTGTTAAGTACATACACACTACTGAGCACGTGCACTTATCACAAAAAGTCTTTCGCTCTCTGAAATTAAGTAGCAGATATCTTCACAGATATCTGAGAAATTATGTTTATCAACAAAAGTTGTAAAAGACTATTCACCCCCCCCCCCCCCCAGTCTTTTCCTTTGCCGTTACCTGGACCAACAAGTGGTATAAGAGCAGGAGGTTCCCATGCCTTCTGCACTGAACCTAGATCCCAGATAAGTGCCCACTAACTTCTTTTCACCTTCACTTGATTTGTTTGTAAGTGTGTTTGCTGCAGGATGTCTTTAAGTGACGCTCCAATTCTCAAGCCAGAGAACTATGAGAAATGGAAGAACAACATGATGCTCTACCTAGAAGCTATCAGTGACGAAATGATCGACGTGATAAAGAATGGCCCCATTAAACAACTCAAGCATGTCATAGAGGTTTCTAATGGTAGAGACAGAGAACCAAGTGGTGGTTCCTCACAGACATATGCGTCAACTAGTGGAAGACCTACTGCTCAAGTTGTTTATGAGCTAAAAAGCCCAGAGAGCTCTGGACATCTGAAGATGCTAAGAGAAATAACTGGACGGTCAGGCTCGTAATATCATCATACGTTCCAATCCAGAGCACATACAGTGTAAACTGTGGGATGTAAAAATGGCGAAAGTGGCCTGGCAACTGATTGAAGAAATCTGTGCCGACACTGAGAAAACAAAGGAAAATAAGTTCGAAGTTTTGAAGCTCAAATTCCAAAACTTTAAACAAGGTCCCACAAAGACTCTTGAAGAACTAGATTTCCGATTTACATCACTGATGAGTAAAATGGCTGCACTTGGTGAAAGTGAGAGATACTCTAACTCTGAAAAGGTTAAGACTATCGTGAGAAGCTTGAATCAAAACTGGGAACATACTCAGTACTTTTATTTCAACCAAGGAATGCCAAATATCACTCCAGTAGAACTCTTTTCTCACTTAGCTACTGTCAACTATGAAACTACTCAGAGAGAACAAATGATTGCTGAGAAAGTTCACAATGTTTCTTTAGTAACACAAGGTACTTCTGAAAAGAAGGATACCAAAGAAATGACTGAGGAAGATGCTCTTGTTGTGAAGCAAATGAGAAAATATGTCAGTCGGGAGATTGAGAGAAGAAAAGCCAAAGAGAAGCTGAAAAAGCCTAGGCTCGAACTATCACCAGTACAAAAATATGCAGCTGTCAAGCTCGCTGAACAAGCCGGCTCAGCAAGCATCTAGTATTGAGGAAGCAGAAATCGGAAATGATATATGTTTCCATTGTCAGAAACCTGGTCATTTTAAAAGAGACTGCTCTGTTTTCAATAAGCTAAAGACAGGTGACAAGAAAGATAGAAGAAACATCAAGAGAGGTCAGAGAGCTATGCTCACTGAAGAAAGGAAAATGATTCAAATCCAACTGGATGCTCTTGATATTGAGTTAGAATCTGAAGAAGAAGACTCAGATGACTCCAAACTACCTTCACTAGAATTATGTGGCATCACTCATGAATTGATTGACTTTGGTCAAAATAAAAGGGAATTATGTGGGGTTGCTGAAGAGATCTATCCAGATTGCTCCAACATAGAGCCTTGCCTAATGGCTGACAAGGTAACCAACATCTCTCAATACATAAACTATGAGAGTGATGAGGAAGGAATCAGAGATCTATAACATCTCAGAAGAGAACTTGATCTCTACAAAAGAGAATTTCATATGGTCCGAGCTAGAGCCGAAATTTTTGAAGAAGAAAAGAATTCTCTTAAAAAGGAAAATTCACAATTACTGAAGATATCTGAGAAAAAGGATGCCGAAAATGCATTTCTAAAAGCACATATATCCGAGACGGAGAAGTCACACAGAAAGGCAATGGAAATACTCCAAGAGGAATATAAAGATCTTCTTTCTAAAAATGAGGAACTAAAAAAGAAAGAACTATCTTTTCTATCCTATGCCAAAGCTAGTGACACTCTTACTGAAGTACACTCTTATTTAAGAGATCCTTCAGAAAAGGGAGGACTTGGGCTAGACACACAAACAAATAATTCTACCACTCTGAATAAGAGTGATGAAAGAATAACATTTGTTAGTACTCAGCAAGACGGTTCCCAAACAACCTATAGCATTGGTCAGAAACCTAAGGCTTTTGACAAAGGAAAGGGAGTTGCGACCAAACCTTTCTGGGAAAAACAAGTCCAAAAGAAAACTGTTGGGAACGCTTCTGTAAAGAAACAAAACACTGAAAAGTGTATTTACCGACTCAAAAAGGAAAAATTGCTGGAGCAGACAAATTTTCAAACATCACATTTTCTGGAAAGAAAGACGTTCCAGAGACTAGCAAAGCTGCTGAGAAGAGAACTCAAATAGCACCAGGTGCTCGAAATGGCATTGGCTATAAAGCCATCGGGAAACAACTTGCTCGTGAGTATAAACAAGAGCAAGAACGATGGATAAAAGCTAGGATTGCTCAAAGCAATCATCAAAAGTTGAAGAAAGAACAAGCCACAAGCAATCTGAATGCCAGGGCTAGAAGAAATCTGGCAAGAAAAGCTAAGTTCGCTGAAAAGCAGACTCAACAATTTGACAGGTATCTGAAAGCACCACGAGGAGCACCACGGAACACACCAAGAAGGAAAATAGCTTTAAATGATAATGACACTAGTCATTTACCTAAAATTCCTCTTTATGTTCCAACAAGACAAAAGAATGCCCCAAGGAAGTTCATTCAGAAATCGATTCCTATAGGGAGATTCTTTAGTCCAGAAGGTTCCATTGTTGGAATGAGAGCCTAACTCCATGTTTCCTGTTTTGTGTAGAACACTCTGAGGAAGAACCCGAAGTGGCATTTTGATAGTGGATGTGGGAAGCACATGACAGGAGACAAAGCAAATCTGGTTAACTACAAAAAATGTGATAAAGGACCAATTATTAGATTCGCTGGAGTAGATGAAAATCCAACCACAGGTTTTGGCAATCTGAAGTTTGAAGCTCTTACAATCTCTAAAGTACTACATGTAGAGGGATAGAAATATAATCTCCTAAGCATGAGTCAATTGGTAGACAAGACGTACACTGTAAAGATCAAGTCAAAACTATGCAAATTAATTGACAATGAGTCAAAGCAGACAGTCTTGGTTAGTCTTGGTTGCTAGGCGGAAAGGAAATCTCTATGTTGCTGACTGGGCATCTGCCACAACTGAAGAATGTCTCATGGTGAGTCAATCTGGCCACACTGAAGAAAATTGGCTATGGCATAAAAGAATGAGTCATGAACTTCAAAACTCTGAACAAGCTAGCCAAGAAAGAATTGGTGGTTGGTTTACCCAAAATGGCATATAGAAAAGATGGTATATGCTCAGCTTGCCAAATGGGAAAACAATCCAAAATCCCTTTCAAGTCTAAAACTAGACACTCCAGTGAAAGGCCACTGCAAATGTTACATATGGATCTTTTTGAATCCTCTGTAACTAGCTATGCAGGAAAGAAGTATGGCCTGGTTGTTGTTGATGATTACTCAAGATTCACTTGGGTTGTTTTTCTCAAACAAAAATCTGATGCAACGGTTGAAATACCCAACTCGCTCTATAAGCTTGAAGTCATGAAAAATGACAAGGTATTCGTAATCAGAACAGACCATGGTACTGAGTTTGTGAACCAGTACATAAAAGAGTTTTGTACCTGCAAAGGTATACAACATCAACTATCTTCAGTAAGGACACCACAACAAAATGGTGTTGCTGAAAGCAAGAATAGCACCCTAAAAGAAGCAGCAAGAAGAACTATGCGACCTTTGAAATAAGTGAAATCTATTGGGTTGAAGTCATTAACACAACACTTCTCAAAATAGATGTTTGATTAACAAACACCATGACAAAACTCCTTATGAACTTTTGATTGGTAGACCCCCTAGTATCAAACATCTAAGGGTGTTTGGTTGCAGATGTTTTATTCTTAACAATGGAAAAGAATACTTGAGAACATTCCAACCAAAAGCAGATGAAGGAGTATTTCTTGGTTATTCTCTGAATAGTAAAGCCTACAGAATCTACAACAAAAGAACGCAAAAGATTGAAGAATTTGTTCATGTAGTTTTCTATGAAGGAATCAAGAAAGTACCCTTGAATGAAGAACTCTCAGATAGGTTCAAAGAACTAATGTTAAAAGATTATGAAGAAGAATCTTCAAAAGGAAACAATTCTTTCATTCACTTAGAGGATGGCTCTGACGATGAAAAGCAACCATTGCTTAGTAACAACCAGATGACTCTAAGACATGATGAAGATTTCCTATGAGAATTCCAGAAATGGAACAGGTTACTGAGAATCTTCATCATGAAGAGGTTTCTGAGAATGAGATTGCTGAAAATCCAATCCCAGATATCTCTAACACTGAAAAAGTGTCAGATATCTATGGCATTTCCCATGTGCCAGATATCTCAGATACTACACAAGTATCATGACAAGATCATAATGATTCAAATTCAGGTCAAAATGATATTGATCCTACTAGTTCAAAACCCATTATGAAATGGATAAGAAATCATTCTGCCAAGGATGTGATTAGTCCTTTAGACCAAGGGGTTAGAACTAAGAGAGCAATTGCTGGAAATGTAGACTCTCTCTATGGATGTTTCATCTCAAACATTGAACCAAAAACTATAGAAGAAGCATTGAAAGATCAAGATTGGATCCCTGCAATGCAAGAAGAGTTGGATCAATTTGAGAGAAACAAAGTCTGGAAACTGGTTCCATTTGTTGATGGAATATCTGTAATTGGAACCAAGTGGGTTTTCAGGAACAAAATGAATGAGTCTGGTGAAATAACCAGAAACAAAGCAAGGTTGGTTGCCAAGGGATTCATCTAAAGTGAAGGACTAGATATTGATGAGTCATATGCTCTAGTTGCAAGATTGGATGCAATTAGACTATTTCTAGCCTTTGCAGCTCATAATGACTTTATAGTTTATCAAATGGATGTCAAAAGTGCATTTCTAAACGGTGAACTTGCTGAGGAAGTTTATGTTGAACAACCACCAGGCTTTGAAGTTTCCACATAAAGTAGAATGGTTTATAAGCTTCAGAAAGCTCTGTAGACTGAAACAAGCTCCAAGAGCATGGTATGATACTTTAGCCAAATACTTGCTGGAAAGTGGCTTCAAGAAAGGAGATGTTGATAAAACACTCTTTACTTTGAACCATGAAGGGAAACTACTTTTAGTTCAAGTATATGTTGATGACATTATATTTGGATCTAAAGACAAGCAACTTTGTGAAGACTTTGCTAAGCTCATGAAAAGTAAATTTGAGATGAGCATGATGGGAGAATTGAATTACTTCCTATGGTTGCAAGTCAAGCAACTAAATGATGGAATATTCATCAGTCAAACAAAGTATGCAAAAGATATGCTCAACAAGTTTAATCTAAAGCCTTCTGAAAAGAATGCTAAGATACCAATGCGCATTGGAACCAAAATGACTTATACTGAATCTGACAAGAGTGTTGAAGAACACAAGTATAGAAAATTGATTGGGTCTCTACTGTACCTCACTGCAAGTAGACCTGATATTCAATATGCAGTTGGAGTGTGTGCTAGATTTCAGACAAATCCAATGCAATCACACTACAACATTTCTATGAAAATATTAAGGTATGTAAAGGGTACTGTAGAAGTTGGATCGTGGTATCCAAAAGACAGTGGGTTGAGTTTAGTTGGCTATTCTGATGCTGACTTTACTGGATCATTGCTTGATAGAAAAAGCACCTCAGAAACTTGTCAATTTCATAGTGCCAGATTAATATCATGGTTCAACAAGAAACAAAACTCAATTGCCACATCTACCACAGAGGCTGAATATATTGCTGCTGGGTGTTGTGCTTCACAGATATTGTGGATACAACAACAACTCAGAGACTATGAGATCAATGAAGAGAAAACTCCTATTTTCTGTGACAACACAAGTGCTATTTCCATAAATCCGAATCCTAAGTTTCATGCAAGAACAAAGCACATTGATGTTAGACACCACTTCATTAGAGATCTTGTTGAAAAAGGCAATATAGAAATACTCAAGATTGGTACTGAAGACCAACTTGCAGATATCTTTACAAAGCCTTTACAAGAAAGCAAGTTCTTAACCTTGAGACATAGTCTTGGGTTAATGGAGCTACCGAAGGAACTAAAAAGTTCTAATCTCTGAGACGGGAACTTAGAAGGGGAAAGATATCTGGAACGGGTATCCAGATATCTAAGGCAGAAAGGTATCTGAGACGGGAACTCATATACTAAAAAGGATGGGTAAAAGTGTCTTTCAAAGATTTCTGAGACGGGTACTCAGATATCCGTGAGATCACAAAGTGAGGGGGAACACAAAAGAGAAATATGGTACAACTGTATTCAGTCAACTACACCTCTGGTGTTTTGTATCTTTCCATTTATATGTTAAGTTACATACAATATCTGAACTGAATAGATAAGTCCAAAGACTGTCCCCTAGTCACAGAAAAGAGATGTGATTCAGAAAGCTATTCTCCAAATTTCATTAATTGGGCACAATTACAATTACTGATTGTGATCATTGCTGAAGAAGCAATCGTGACCCTTGATGAAATGGGTGTTTGATCTTAACGGACGAGATCAATTCTCGGTAAAATAGTGGACTGTAAAAACACAGACGTGGCCCACTAAGCATTTAATACAAAACGAATTTTACCCACGCCTATCTGCATTTGCACAGATACATATGTACAAAAATCAATTTGTATGTATATGTCTATTCACTACAAAAAAAACAGTTTGTGGTGGCAAAAAAATTTGTCACAAAATGGTTAAAATTTGTCACAACACAGATCTAGTGACAAAACAATTTGTCACAGTGTCGTCACTTTTTCCCCCTCATAAATGGCCTATTGCGACAAAATGACACTTCGTCACATCAATTACATATAATGTGACAAAGTTATTTTGTCACAAATACAGTTTTTTCATCACAAAAGTTATTTTCGCACTCCCAAACATTCATCACAATTACTCAATTTCCTCACGAAAAGACATCACATTTGTGACTAAATTTCATCACAAAATATCTTGAACAATAGTGACTAAATTTCATCACGAAATGTACTGAATTTTTGTGACCAAATTTCATCACAAAATGTCTTGAACATTTGTGACCAAATTTCATCATAAAATATCTTCATCATTTGTGAGTAAACTTCATCACAAAATGTCTTGAACATTTGTGACCAAATTCCATCACAAAATGTCTTAAACATTTGTGACCAAATTTCATCATAAAAGACTAGAACATTTGTGACAACATTGCATCACAAAAGGTTATTTAATGTGACAAGTTATTTAGTCACATTAGTTGTTCTTTATCACAAATGTCGATTTTTCGGTACCCCAAAGATCATCACGTATGTTTAATTTTTATCACAAAAGACTTGAGAAATATGATAAAATATTGTCACAATATCGCTTTATAGTGACAATTTATTTCTCAGAAAAACTATTTTTTCATCACCAATCTATATATATTGGTTGAACGGAATTCATCACACTTAATTGTGAAATAATGTCATCACATAAAGGGTATCAAAATATCGTTCCACAAAAATCGAAAACCAAAAATGACTAAAATACTAAAAAGTTGCTTTGAAATGATAATAATTGTCAAACACTTGTCCGGTCTAAAACCAAACTAGGTAGCAATTCATAGACCATTTGAGTTTGAGAAATAAGATCCAAATGGAGTTAACATATAATGATCACAAACTAGATGCTTCTCGTCAATTATATGTCATTCCACACAAAAAAATCCATATGCTTCATGTCTCCAAGTTGCAGCTAAGTTTCTCCAGCTTCATCGAAATCACCATCTGTATACGATAAAAAAAACTTCAACACTAGAGAGATGATGTTGTATTCATACACATAATAACGAACTAGCTTATAGGTTACAATGAGCCATATCTATAAGTTAGATTCTACTGCCTCATCCAGAGCACAATATATACAAGACGACAAGTTCAACAGTTCAACTTTAAGATGAGGTATTCATACACAACACGAATTGGTGTTCTATCATTTAAGCATGTATAGTAATCTGATATTGTCTGCAAATTAGCAATTAGTTCTCTTCTCATCATTATCATTCATACTAGTAGAGAACAGATCGATTCGAAATCAGGAAAAACACTTAACAAATCAATTGTTGAATGATAATGAACATAAATGATTATAGGCTTTTTTTTAAAAGAAATTAAAATGTATTAAAAAAAGCACAAGTGCTACACAATATGAAGAAATACATGAATGAGAAGCCTACCAACAGGACACGACCTGTGCACCAAGATAACAAGAGCAAATGTGCCAAAGGCACTACTAACAAAACCAATACACCAATAAACCTGTTTGCCATAAACCTCAGCAGAACAAAAACCGAAGCCCCACTCCAGCACTCTTGGTTAATCCATAATCAAGTTGTTGCTCCGAAATTTAAGTCTAGAACTGCTTATAGGTTACAATGAGCCATGTCTATAAGTTAGTAGAAACTGCCTCATCCAAAGAACAATATATACAAGACGACAACTTCAATTGTTCAAACCTTAAGATGAGGTATTCTTGCACAACACAAATTCATCTTCTATAATTTACACAGCCACATAATATATGGAAAAGAAATCAAACGGATTCACATTAAAACAAATGAATTTAGATTTGTGTCATGGTCCTGACAATATATTTAGTCATTAAAACATAATAAATAGAAGAAAGATAACAGATGTCCTGCTAGAAAAGAGTTTATTTTATTTACTTCATCCAATAAATCGAACCTCGAAAAAGATAGATGCTTTTCAACAAAATACGTAAACAAAAAAACGAAAAAAGAAAGCTTAACACTTACCATCAATAATTTCAGTGATACCGGGCAGCTTTCCCAAAATCTTCTCCCACTTTAACATTTGAGCTTTCATAAAGTTCACATTATTTCCTTCCTCCTCGCATTTGTTAGTTAGGTAAGTTATCTGCTCATTGGCTTTGTCCAATTCAGATAATTTCTCTTTGATGTCAATTCCAACAGTCATGCTTGATGTAATTCCACGAGATGCTTGCAATCCATGTCCCATCCCTTTTATATACCCGGACTTGTGACCAAGTGTGGACTTCACAATTTGAGACTCAGTAATTGACTCTCCATCACTATCTTTACCTTTGTTTCTCTTATCAACCATCTCATCCTACATCATTTTAACATATCAACTAATGCATAATACATGTAAAATTAAATAGCTACGTATCAAATTAGCAAATTAATGTTTTCTTACATATTTTAACTTTGCAACAGGATTCACGAATTCACCTCCTTTTTTGCTCCGAGTCAGTTTGAAAAATTCAATCTCACTTTTCTCTTCCTTTTCATGTGGAATAAACACAGTTGGCTAATTAGTATAATGTTATGGAAACATCATAGAGACTTGACATGAAAAGAATTTTTCAAACTGATAAAATACTTGAAATTGAGAAGTCAGCAAGGATGTACCATATTTTTAAATCGACGAAGGAAAGGGGTTCTTCCAGTTGTTTGATTGAACAACATTTTACCTCGGTTTTGAATGTTGATGCTTAATCTTTCCTGCAAATATCACAAATTTAACTAAAAACATGTTCAAAGTTGATATATGTTAGATATACATCAGCCCCTTACTATATGGAATACTAATTAAAAGATCTACACAAATGCAATACACATCAAAATGTCACATGAATATGTAACATCAAGTAGAGGGGTGGAAAGTATGAAACTGATACATATAAACATTTTGCCAAGTTGGAAGAAAATAACCTTGTATTTAAGGTCCTCGATGAAGTCACACGCCAATTGCCACTTCTCTAAAGTAACATCTCCTCTAGGAGACACACTCCTGGGATTAATGCCTTTAGCTTCTAAGGACTTGTAGGCAACATGCAAAGTATACCTCCATCTTGTATATGCAGTCTGGAACTTATTGTCGATGATTTGTTGAACACGTGGAGTATCATGATCTTCAATATCACATAGGTGCTGCAAATACATTGGATATTTTTTGTCAAGTGCAATCCTGTAACTAAATATTAACAAATTATAATAATTTTACTTACACCAAGCCTAGCATAGCAAAAGTCTTTGCTAAAAGACGAAACATCCTCCCAACCGACTATCTCTTTTCCAATATCAGCATGTCCTCTTACTATCACACCAACTGCAGTGCTAAATTGTTCATCATTATTCACGGATACAGCTTCTCCAGGTAAAAATGAGATCTTCAACTTCCCATGCTAGATAAAATTAAACCACATGATAATAGAATACAAATTTAGGTTCCAAGCAGGTTATTTCAGGTTATTTATTATTGATAAGTACCACAATTAGTTACCTTTTGCACAAGTTTCTCCAGTATTCGCCACGAGAAACACCCCGAACTGCCTTCTTTATTTCTAAAAGAGAAAACAATTTAATTCTAACAAAGAAAACCATTCAAATTGATAATTATAATGAGAGTGTGGAAGTCATTCAAATTTACTCACTTGGGGCTACATTGAGATTAGGAGAAGGAGTCATCGACATTTGGTGTTAGAACTACAGTTTTATTTCGAGCTGGAGGTACATTGCTGTTTGGAGCTTGAGTGCTAGTAATCTTAGGACCTGGACCTTGAGTGCTAGTGATCTTAGGAGCTGGAACTTCATATTCCACAACTACTAGAGTTTCACTGATATTAG
This sequence comes from Plantago major, assembly GCA_026545765.1. NCBI lineage: Eukaryota > Viridiplantae > Streptophyta > Magnoliopsida > Lamiales > Plantaginaceae > Plantago > Plantago major. The sequence continues at coordinate 36,664,926 of CM048842.1, forward strand.
GTGCTAGAGCTTCACCTTCTGCAGTCGTCGGGTTAGTTCTACGAGCAGTTAGCGAATCCAGAAGACGAATTATGCATTTTATCTATACCATTCAAAATAAAATTGAACTAAAATGTCAATGGGAAATCGCTAATCAAATAGTTAAATAAGAAAGACTATTAAGTATAGGAAAAGTTTACTCATACCCAACAAAAGTGACCAAATGGAGAGATCGCATCTTCATCTAACAAAAGTAATGTTCCAATCAGAACGTTAAACACATGTATTACACATTAATTTATAGGTAAGGGACACTAACCTATAGATGTGATATTTTTAGTTTTAGAACCTCCTTGCTCAAGCAAGTTTGATGTTGAATCTTTAGAGTTATCAATCGAGCCTCCAAGTCCATTTAGATTCATTGTGAGTTCTTTTGTTTGATGAGAATCTAAACCCAAACATCTTTTTTCCCAATAGACCTAAAATTAAGACATGTTATATGTTCATAATCATATGAAATAAAAGGAATTTAATCAAATGATGAGATATTCATGTAAGATATTTGGTACCTTTTGAAATATGGCCAACGTCAGCCTCATTTGCATCTGGGACACGTGATTTCGACAATGGAGCAGATGATCTAGTGACTCGTTTAAAAACACTTTTGCTTAAACTTTGACCTTCCTCGCCCATCAAACGTCTAATTCTCTTCAACCCCGTAATACCAGGCCCCGACATCTTCAGCATAATGTGAATAAATTGTATGAGAATGGATGTTGAAGATATATATACCAGGCCAGAATCAGTATAAACTTTCATCACAATTCTGATACATGGAAGGCTTGATTCTTAATTAAAATAGCCAAATAGACAATTTGACAACTTAAAGGTCCAAGATTTACACAAGCAATACCCATAGCCATAAGAAATACACTTATCAAAGTAATCTAAATGCTATTTCCTAAATTCGTTAGTAATAGCCTTGTAGAAACAATAGCCCAGAAGTATCATCCCATCCCATTTCCTCTTGTAATGTAATATGTATAAATTGTAAAAATTGACAAAGGGGGTATAAAACATACAAATTTAGCTGTCGTCCTTTATTCTATATTCCTATATAGATACGAAATTAAAGGTTTTGTGACTCAGAATTCCAAAATCGAAAAGGGCAGGGGAATTCTAGAACTCTTGGCCCTGGTCTGGTTGTCTGAATGATAGCATCCCATAATCAAATAACAGATAGTGAAAGATTTTTGAAAGAAGAGACAAAAAAGGTCTCTAGAGAGTAGAGATTCATCTACATCCGAGTCCAAACGAAGAGTTAAAATTTGAAGGAAATGAAAGAAACCATGAAAAGACTGTATAATCTTACATGATTTTGGAAGTAATCGGACCTTGATCTGTGGTGAGCTCTGGAGGCTGGAGGCAGGAGGCGAAATGATGAAGAAAGTGTTGAGATGGGTTTTCTTCTTTCTTTACTGTACTTGTGAAGTTTACATTTTGTTTAACTTTTTAGGTTAATTTATTTGACAAATTAAAGGCGGCAGACCAATGTATTCTTTCCCCCCTTTTCTTTTCTTTTTCAGTATTTTATTTTCCCTCCTTTTCGTATTCTCTTTATTTGTAAGTATTAATCAGAGACCCGAGAGACGGATTAATGTTCTTAATTATATGTATAATGTTTTATGAGTGAACATTTTATATCGTTTTTATCATGTATATGTATATATCACCGATGTTCTTGGTAAAACCTCTAATGTTTTTGGATATAACTATAATGTTTATCCGTCTTTTTTGGTCTCTCTTATAAGACCGTCTCTCATAAGACCTATTATTATTATTATTATTATTATTATTATTATTATTATTATTATTATTATTATTATTATTATTATTATTAAGTCTTCTGATATACGACAACCAATGTTATATGAAAAAAAAACCTCAAACTCAATGGCGGAGCTAAAAATGTCCATTGACTAGGGTTGAGGCGGAGCTTAGAGTTGCGTCCCTGGCTAGAGCATGTTGGAAAAAATTTGGGTGGTGATAATCTTGGAAATCTTTTATGGATCGTGTAGTCACTTTCCGAACAAGATAATTCGACCCAATTTACAGCCTGGGTTGCACGAATTCCTTGCGGGGATAATCCAAGAAGGCAATCTAATTCAGGCTATATGAATTTCGATCAGAAAATAGAGAGGATGTAAGATTTTCGTATATCCGTTCTGGAGACCGAATCCTCCAATTTGTAAATTACAAAGTCGAAGTCGTTTGGCGGTTGAGGGGTTCTGAACTTATCCTGAATTAACCGAGTTCTGCTCTTATCCAGAATCAGTGGGACCAGGCTCCGCCTTGGACCTTGAGGCTCCGCCTGCAACCCGTGTAATGGGCGCCGCCTCAGATGAGGCTCCGCCTCGACCCAGGGGCGCAGCCCTCGACCCTGCCGTATTTATGTCGATAACTCGTTAGCTCAACAAGCGTGCACTCCGCACTACCCGAACTTGTCCCGAGCCTTAACGTGAGATAGCATCGGTCTCTAGTAAATCACATTACTACTAAAATGAGTTGATGACACTAAAATCACCAACAGAGCATAGAGCTCGGCAACAAACCTTATATATCATTAGAATGTGTGGGATGAGGTAGAGCTCCATCCACTCATATAACAACATAGACGTGTTGGAAATGTTGATCATGAAAAGTGAAAATGGGTAAACGAAATTGGGACGGAGGGAGTATCTTTTAATCAAAACGTTATGTTGTAAATCTTAGTACCTAGGCTAATATTTTTTGGATATAACTGTAATGTCTATCCGTCTTTTTTGGTCTCTCTATAAGACCGCCTCTCATAAGACCTACTCTTATTATTATTAATAATATTATTATTATTATTATTATTATTATTATTATTATTATTATTATTATTATTATTATTATTATTATTATTATGTCTGTTGACTAGGGTTGAGGCGGACCTTAGAGTTGCGTCCATGGCTAGAGCATAGAGCTCGGCTCGGCAACAAACCTTATATATCATAAGAATGTGTGGGATGAGGTAGTGCTCCATCCACTCATATAACAACATAGACGTGTTGGAAACGTTGATCATGAAAAGTCAAAATGGGTAAACGAAATTGGGATGGAGGGAGTATGTTTTAATCAAAATGTTATGTTGTTAACGAAATGAGTCGTGTTGTATTATGAAAAACATTAGCCTACTAAGATTTACAAAAGAGCTAACTATACAAGCCATTAGCAAACCATGAAGTGCCATCTTACTTTCCACAACATCTAGCCTATGTGCCATTGCCTTACCCAGCTTGTGCCATCTATGTGCCATTGCCTCACCCAGCTTGTGCCATCTATGTGCCATTGCCTCACCCAGCTTGTGCCATCTATGTGCCATTGCCTTACCCATCGAGCGAAATCGCACCAAACCGTGCCTCGCAAGTACCAAAAACCTATGTGCCATTGCATTACCCAGCTGTGCCAAACTGCACCAAACTATTCCCTCAAGTACGAAGACTATGCCAAATTCTGCCCACACACTACACTTGTGCCAGATCTGTGTCAACGAGACCAACCTCCTTATAATAATTATTAACCTAACAATAGTGGCGCATCAATCAGATCGGATGGGATTATTACTCAATAACTAAAAGCAATATTATGATACAAGACGCGACAACCAACGTTGTGTAGATAACCTCAAAGTGACATTTTGTGTTTTAGTTTTGAGCAATTATAGTAAAATTGACGAGATTCTTCATCCGATATGCAAATCATAAAATACAAAATACATATTAAGCTAGAAACGTATAGCTACGAAAAAATAGACTCTTATATCCCATTAGTTCTAGTTATGTTTGAGAGAAAACAGATTTCCAGTTAGTGAAAATTGTGTGTTTTGACGGTTTTGAGCGCTTTTAGTAAAATGACGAGATTCTTCACCCGATATGCAAATCATAAAATTCAAAATTTCTATAAAACTAGACTCGTATATCTTCACAACGATATATCCCATTAGCTCTAGTTATGTCTGAGAGAACAGAATTTAAAACCCAGTTAGTGAAAATTGTGTGTTTTGACGGTTTTGAGCAGTTTTAGTAAAATTGACGTAGATTCTTCACCCGATATGCAAATCATAAAATTCAAAATTTCTATAAAACTAGACTCGTATATCTTCACAACGATATATCCCATTAGCTCTAGTTATGTCTGAGAGAAAACAGAATTTAAAACCCAGTTAGTGAAAATTGTGTGTTTTGACGGTTTTGAGCAGTTTTAGTAAAATTGACGTAGATTCTTCACCCGATATGCAAATCATAAAATTCAAAATTCCTATAAAACTAGACTCGTATATCTTCACAACGGTATATCCCATTAGCTCTAGTTATGTCTGAGAGAAAACAGAATTTAAAATCCAGTTAGTGAAAATTGTGTGTTTTGACGGTTTTGAGCAGTTTTAGTAAAATTGACGTAGATTCTTCACCCGATATGCAAATCATAAAATTCAAAATTCCTATAAAACTAGACTCGTATATCTTCACAACGGTATATACCATTAGCTCTAGTTATGTCTGAGAGAAAACAGAATTTAAATTCCAGTTAGTGAAAATTGTGTGTTTTGACGGTTTTGAGCAGTTTTAGTAAAATTGACGTAGATTCTTCACCCGATATGCAAATCATAAAATTCAAAATCCTATAAAACTAGACTCTTATATCTTCACAACGGTATATCCCATTAGCTCTAGTTATGTCTGAGAGAAAACAGAATTTAAAATCCAGTTAGTGAAAATTGTGTGTTTTGACGGTTTTGAGCAGTTTTAGTAAAATTGACGTAGATTCTTCACCCGATATGCAAATCATAAAATTCAAAATTCCTATAAAACTAGACTCGTATATCTTCACAAAGTATATCCCATTAGCTCTAGTTATGTCTGAGAGAAAAAAGAATTTAAAATCCAGTTAGTGAAAATTGTGTGTTTTGACGGTTTTGAGCAGTTTTAGTAAAATTGACGTAGATTCTTCACCCGATATGAAAATCATAAAATTCAAAATTCCTATAAAACTAGACTCGTGTATATTCAAAACGGTATATCCCATTAGCTCTAGTTATGTCTGAGAGAAAACAGAATTTAAAATCCAGTTAGTGAAAATTGTGTGTTTTGACGGTTTTGAGCAGTTTTAGTAAAATTGACGTAGATTCTTCACCCGATATGAAAATGATAAAATTCAAAATTCCTATAAAACTAGACTCGTATATCTTCACAACGGTATATCCCATTAGCTCTAGTTATGTCTGAGTTAAAACAGAATTTAAAATCCAGTTCAGCTGAAAACAGAACAAAATTCTGAATGATAACCTTGTCTGCTAGTGATTTCAAATCTTTGTAATGGCATAATATTCAGATCCAAAACTAAATTTCAGTGAATAAACTATAATAAGAAGAGAAAAAGAAAGTGAAAAGAACTCTTAATTAAATCTGAAAAAGCAGAAAATTGACAACAAAAGAAAAATGGCACGCTTACGTGTCCATTACACAATTAGCCATGTGTTTAGTTGAAAGGAGCTTGTAGAAGTACTAGAGTACATAGAACTGAGTTACTGGGCAAAAGGAATGCAATTAAAACAACTCAACCATGAACCAAAAAAATGACAAATTAAATCATAGGAAAATGAAAAAATGGAGAGCCTAGAGGTCCATTTTCTGTTGTGCTATGTATGATGTTGAAATGAGAGTCGAGATTCGTTTTATACATAAAAACAAAGATATTGAAGCAAAAAAATGAATAAAATGATAACTGATATAAAAGAACAAAATATAGTACTCATGTAACAATGTTAATCAAACTCAATATAGTAGGAAAAGGCTAAACTGAACTATATCAAAACGAAGATCAAACCTCCTATTCCTCATCACTATTATATTCATAATATTCATCACCATTATATGATAGAAATGACAGAGTAGTTCAGCAAGTCTCAATGAGAACAAACACATTAAGGAGAGAATAGTAAAATCCATCACAAGGTGACAAGAATCTGGTGGTTAAGAAGCAACGATATCCATCACCCAATTAGCTTCTTCAGGAGTTCTTTTTCTCTTTTTCTTTGATGGGTGCTTTCCTAGTCCATCGAACAAATGAGCCAAACTTTTCTGCCAAAGAAACACATCCCTACCGGATAAATCCTTCGGTTCTGATCGATGCTCCACCTTACCATTAAAAGACTTCTTGTCTTTGCGCCACGAATGATTCTTACCTAGAAAACACCGATGCCCCAAGAATGCCGTTTTGGATCTTATTTGTACGGACCGAGTTTCATCAAAGCAACAAGGGCAAGTCATTTTACCCATTGTAACCCATCCTGAAATTGAGCCATACGCGGGAAAATCGCTAATAGTCCACAATAGCGAAGCATGCAACTGGAATCTTTCTTGAGCATATGCATCATAAGTCTCGACGCCTGTATGCCAAAATTCTTTTAACTCATCTATCAAAGGCCTAAGGTAGACATCAATATCCTTTCCCGGACTTTTTGAACCTGGAATTAGTAGTGACATGATCTGAAATTCTTCTTTCATGAACTGAAAAGATGGTAAATTGTAAGGTATGAGTATAACCGGCCACATGCTATAAGAATTTCCAATATCTGACCAGGGAGTGAAGCCGTCAGTTGCTAATCCAAACTTCACATTGTGAGGATCTTGAGCTATGTTAGGGTATAGTTTATCGAAGTGCTTCCATGCAGGTGAGTCAGCAGGATGTCTCATAACGCCTTCCTCTTCCACGCGTTTGTCTTTATGCCACCTCATATCAGAAGCTACTTCACTAGACATAAACATTCTTTGCAATCGTGGCTTCAGTGGAAAATGCCTCAATATTTTATGAGGAATCCTATTGCCCTTACCATCATCAAATTCCCACCTCGATTCTCCGCATATGGGACAATTTTTAATTGATAAACACAATCATTTTGGCAGACATCAATTTCATTATATCCCGTTCCAATCTCATCTAAAAACTTCTTAGCTGCATAATATGAAGTTGGAAGTGTAAGGTAAGATATCTTTCAATAACATTAGTAACATCTCAAAACTTTTATTGCTCCACTTATTCATCACTTTGATGTGCAACAATTCAGAAACCACACTTAGCAATGATTTACTGCAACCTGGATAAAGTTCACAGGTTGAGTTCTCCCGCAGCTTCCTAAAACTTTCTGTTTCACCTTTTTCTTGGTGCATTGCTGCCATGTCAGACAACAAGTCATCTAAACCACCATTTAGTCCAGGCATCGAGTTCGAATCATCTTCTACTTCACTATCACTATCAAAATTGTTTCTCCCATTACCCTCTCCATGAAATATCCATTCCTCGTAACTATAACTATACGAGAAACCAAATTCATGTAAATCTTTCCAAACTTGGTGAAATGATTTGCGTCTTGTGTTATTACAGAAACCACACGGACATTGAATCAAGTTATCATGTGTTTCTAAATTTTCCATGGCAAAGAGAAGGAATGACTTTACTCCTTTTTTATATGATTCCGATAGCTTATTGGTTTCCCTAGTCCAACTCTTATCCATGACCTAGAACCTACAAGATAGCAACAACAAGAATCTTTTGCCTGAACCCAACCACATATATGAACAGTGAACTGACATTTAATGAATGAATAAAAACGATTTGATCAAACAATTAAGAAATTAAACATAGTAGATTCCAAAGAAGAGAGACTAGCATGACTTAGGCAAGAGGTTGGGCACACAACACAACTAGTCTAGAGAAGCATTGATCCATACACAACAACAAAACAAAAAACCCACCAGCCTTTAAACCAAAAAGAACAAAACAAAATTGATCGATGAATGGTGCTTGATTGAACATATATACCTCGTCAATTGTAAATTTCTTCGAGTATAATTGCTGGAAATTAGAGTTCAATGAGGAAGGGGGGTGCAATTAGGTTTCAGAGGAAGGGAGAATGGCGCAAGAAATTCGCGCGGATCTACCTCTGTTTTTCCTGACCGATAACTACATCTATTTATTTTTCTTTTTCATCGATAATTTGGTACTGAAATAAAATTCGATGAACTTATTCCAGAAGAAAGCTGTTGCCGAGTGGTAATAGGTACCTCTCTACTATTGTAAGGGCCTGAGTTCGAATACCTTCGGAGCCATTTCTTCAACAATTTTACTAACTTTTTAATTTTACTCGGTGAGTTATAATGTTTTACTTTTCAAATTTTCATTCTTTGCTAACCTTCTCCTATCTTACAACTCTATTTTCTATTTCAATGTTTTATTCATTTCCCATACTATATTTTATAAATTCATATAAGAGACATTAAATCATTTATGAGAGAATATTAATTTATGTTAATATATCGATCATTTAAGACCAATTTATGCTTTCTATTATTTTTACAATTTTTTTACTATTAGAGACGGCCTCTAGCTAAATTATCTAGTGGCGGCCTAATGAAATAAATATTGTTGTAATATGAAAAAACACAAATTTTGAAAACATTGATGTTCTGATGAATAACATCGATAATTTTCTTGATAGATAAATTATATCGAGACGGTCTCCATAAAACTTACTCATTATTTTATGGTTATTTAATTTTATTCTCATGGTAGTATGAATTTTTGCAGTTTATTTTTTCTTTTACTTTATTCAATGTCGGAAAATCAAATGTGAGGAATTCACTCTCTCACAAAAACTCTACATTTGTGATGAAATTAACATTTTATCACAAAACCCTAAGTATCTATGACAAGAGTGATTTTCGTCACAATATACATGATATTTCGTGACAAGACGAAAATTCGTCACTATATTTGGTTTATAGTGACAAAATCACATTTTGTCACATGTTTTTTGTCACGGTAGGTAACAGTTTTTGTAGTGAATTATTGAGAGTAAAATGTTATATATATAGGATTTTGGCAAAAGAAATCACTTTCGTCTAATCCAACATTCATACTTACACAGATGATGAGTCGATTTTACATCGTCTCATTCGGTCTTTTTTACCGTCTTATTGCCATTCTCAAGTATAGTTCTTATGTGTTTTATTAGTGTTTTGTTACGTTTTTGTGTTTTTTGTGTTTTGTAGGAGTTTGGTGAAAACGCATTAAAACAAGGGCCAAACTAGTGCATTTAATGCATTAATTTAAGCACGGAAGTTTATGGACCTGAAAGGAGGTTGAAAAAGGAGTTGATCGGTCAAAACGGAAGGGGATTCGGAGTTCGGACGAAGATTTTAGAGCCGTTTAAGTGAAAGCGCGCGAAATTCGAACTACGATGGAGCAGGTTTGGCATTTTGGCCATAACTTTCTCATATGAAGTCCGATTGACATGATCTTGGTGTTCACGCGTAGATATGACCAATTTCTACAACTTTTATGGATGAACTATTTCCAAATTCCGACGTGTAGATATTAAAAAAGGCAAAAAACCGGTGCAGGAGGAAACTGGCGTCCGCCAGTTAGACTCTGTAAGTCGACTGGCAACGCCAGGCGACTTGCTAGCGATGCCAGATGCCTTTTTGGGCTGATTTTTGGCCCATATTCGGCCTAGAATGTGATTTTGAGCGTTTTTCACTATATATAACCTATTTTCTTGATCTTTAGACACAACTTCATTATTATTCTTGTCTTCTTATTGCTTTTCGACCTAGAACCTTTCCAAGGCAATTACCTACCTATTATTGGAGGTAATTGAACCGTTTATCTTGTAATCCGAGGATTGAAATTGATTGCGAGATTATCTACATAGCTTTTTCGCATCGATTCATTTTTGTTCTACAATTTCTACCTAGGGTTTGTGACAACGAAGGGTAAATTTGTATCAATCCATTCGAATCTTGTTTCCTGCTTTAGATTATGTTTGGAGCCTGTTTATATACAATATTGATTATGTCTTTGCATAATATGAGTAGCTAAACACCCCGATTATGTGGTGGTGATTGATTCAATGCATGCTAGCTAGGGTTCATGAGATTCGAAGTGCATCGGGTATAGATTACTTGTGCTTTTTAGATTAATCGCATATCTTGCTATTTTGTTTGTCGAGCATGCCAGCAAAATCACTGTTCGATTAAGCATTTAATCAATACACCAAAATGTATTTCGTCTTGCTTGATCTAACAGTTTAGAATGCAAACGGTAATAGTAGGATTAGCTAGATTGATTGTAGCCTAGTGGAATTGACGCCTCCACTAGCGCTATTCGTTTTTGAACTCAAGATTGTGACAACTTGAGTAATCTATCCTGTGAATCGTATGTATCTTGCTAGCTAGCTTGTTTCACGTTACCACTTCATAATTCTCCTTATTTATTATCGTTTAGATTAATCTGTTTTCTAGTTAGATTGCATAAGTAGATAGATAATATAGAACAAATTCGCTGCCGAAGCAAACAACCCTTTTACTGCTTTCTTTACTGTAATTACTATTTGTAAACAAGACTCAACTTAGTTAAGTCCTTCGAGACCGACCTCGGGGTTAACTCCACTACACTACAAGTTTTCGTAGCGTTGAGGATTAACTCTTAGCTTAAAACAAATTTAGAACTTTGATTTGACACATCAACAGAAATAGCAAAAACCTTTCAAAGATTTCTGCAAATCTCTGTTCTTCACTTAGTTATTCTGCAAAGAATCACTAAACTCACACTCTAATCTCTTCTCGACTTTCAAAAATTTCACTATTTAAAGAGATGGCTCCAAAACGTGCTTCTAACCAGAAATCCCAGGTTACTACCTCTGGTACTGTTGAAAAGCAAGCACCAGTGTTGGTTATCACGAAAAATTGATTGATTGGAGACTTCAATCCTGACCACTGGACTTCAAATCACAGGATAATTTGGGGAGGTTCCATGATTGAGGAATACCTTGTTGCTGCTATTGAAAACCAAGCTGATAGGAAGTTGATTCTTGGTATGCTTGAAAAGGCACAAATCAAGGGTTTCCTATATGCTATTCCCATTGGAGTTTCTTCACTGGATGTGTTGGAATTTTACAACAATTCCAGGATTATTTGTTGTGTTGCTGAAGGCACTGAAATAGTGTCTATAAAATCAAAAGTTAAAGGAAAGGACATCCTTTTGAACTTAACAACTTTCTATGAGTTGTTTGAACTTCAAAATCTTGGAAATTATTTTGAAATAAACACCAAGGATAATGATCTCCTTGAAGGTGTGAAGCAACTATATAGTGATGTGTATGATCTTGAAAAATCAGATACACCCATCGACTTCAAACTTGCTGACATCAGAACCAGACATCTGTTGGTTCACTAGGATGTGTTGGCATGAATTCTTCACAGATGCTTTGATGGTCTACAAGGAGGTGCTGACCAGATAAGCCAAGAACGCTGGATGATGATGTTCGTGTTGTTTCAACAGAACAAAAAGGCTGGAAAACCGTTTCAATTGGGGGAAGTACGCCGTTATGGAATTTGTGAAGAAGATTCAAGGCTTTGAGTCTAAAATTGTTAAGAACCTTGCTGAGCCAAAAGCCACAGTAAGCTATGGACTAAAGATATGCTTCTTGCTGGAGAAGCTTGGCATTGAGCTTAGAGAGAAGGCTGACATAGCCAACAGTAACCTGCTCTACAAATATGAGTATACAATCATGATGAAAAAGGTTACTGCATCTCAGAAAGGTTCTAAGAAATGAAAGACTGATGAGGTATCTGAGGGTTCCGTTGCGAACAAAAAGCCCAGAACTTCATGAAAGAAGTATGCTGGCAAATCAGAAGGCATACCCATTGCGAATGTCGACTCTCAGATATCTGACCCCACTGCTGATGAACTCATCAATGCTGCTGAGTGCCCTGCTGATGAACTTATCAATGCTAATAAAAGCAGTGAGAAACTTCAAACACTCTCTGCAGAAGCAACAGGGATTGTTGATAATTCAGTCCTAGATTTCAATGAGGAATCTGAAGATGAGGGGGAAGCAATAATCCCCAAGGTTGCTGAAAAAGCAACTAGTTCAAAGGTTGCTGAAAGAGCAACAAGTGTAGAGGTTGCTGAAGAACCAACTGTGTCCAAAGTCACTGGACAAAACACACCATCAGAGCAAGTAACACTTAAGCATATTGAAGATGCTCTGATGAGTGGAAACTTAGTGTTGGAGGATACTGCCATTGCCTCAACACTTAAAAGTCTGTCTCAAGCAGATCTGGATAGGCCTCATACAGCATCACCTTCTTCATCCAGATCAGAATCATCACACCAACCACAACAGCCAATAGTGGATGCTGTTGAGATGATACTTGAGTTACAGCATGAGATACCGACATCTTTTCTTGCTGAAGAAAATCTTGTAAAAGAACAGGTTTCCCAACTCAATGAGAGGGATCAAACTGAGGCATCTGCTCAGAATGATCAACCAAGGGAGGCAACTGAGTTGCACACTCAGGATAGGTCAGAAGTACCTCAAACTTCCAACAAAGAAGTGGTCCAAGAACAACAAGACCAATGCATGGAAACTTCACAAGTTCCAGAGACCAGTCAGCCTGACAAAGCTCAGGTAGCTGAATAGTTTAACTCGTTACTTGTGATAACTTATGCTTAAATCATGATACTTATTAAAATTTCTTTGTTACAGGCTGAATTAGAAACACAAGAACAAGAGGAAGCTGGAAAGCTTGCCTCAGAGACTGAGAAGGAGGCTACCACAGCCTCACCTCTTAAGGAATCTGAGCCTGTGCTACAAGTTATAGAGAGTTCCTTAAGATATTACTTTTCAGATATATGTTAATACACTTAACTAATTAAGTGAATGTTTCTAATACGCTTCAACTGAGAAAGAAGAAGATAAGGTAGAAATGCCAGAAAAAGGACCCTGAAACCGTCAAGGTTTCTGAAGAAAATGTCATTGAGCCTTCTAGTGTGAAGGTATATAAAAATCAGTGATAAACATTCTTCATTATGGGTTAATATGAATTCTTCTCTAATTACTCAATACTTTCTACTTACAGGCTCATTCAGAAGTAGAAGTGCAAGGGAAAAGAGTTGCGACATCCCCTGCACCCATGGAAATTGATGAAACCCACAAGGCAACATCACCATAAAGAACATCAGAAACTGAGAAAGTTTATGAGAAAAATGATTCTGAGCCTCCTATTGAGGAAGTAAGTGAAAAATTCAGAGATCATTGAAGCTTAATTGCATAAATTCTTTCATGACAATTTCCTAAGTATTGTGATAATTTTAATTCTCAGGTTCAAGCAGAAAGAAAGGTTGATGAGGACCAGACTCCCAAGTCTCCACCTCACAACAAGATATCTGAGGCACCCCCTGCCTTAGTAGTACAAGTCTCTGAGTCTGATGTACTCATTCAGGTAACTCAGAAACCGAACTACACTAGTAGCACACAGATATCTACACAAGTTTTGAATCTAACTGAAAACTCTTTCTTTTAGGCTCAAACAAGTATGCCAAAGGTCTCTACATTCTCAACAGAAGACCTGCTTCCATTCTTCAAAGACCACACTCTCAAGAAACACCTCAAGTGTTTCAAAAAGTGGCAAAAGCTCAGAAGCTCAGATCTGACTGAATTAACAAAGGTGACTGATCACCAATTGAGAAGAGTCAGAACTTTTGACTTGGAGAATTATGTCCATGCTATGTTCTCAACAGAGCAGTACTCTTTTGCTACTCTGATGCATAAGGACTTTGTCCAAGAAGCTGCACACAAGCTCATAGAAGCTTTTAAGAAGGCTGATGATCAGACCAGAATGGAGATGGAATTCAAGCCTCCATTGCCTATGTCCCTACAGTGCATACCCTTTGAACAAGAGGAAGTAAATGGGCAATTGGTCACACTTCCTGAAGTGATCAATCTGGTTTATGAAGATGATGAGGAAACAGATGAGAATAATTTTGAAGAACCTCCTTCTGATCATCACAAGGATGATGATGACAAAAAGGATGATGATGATGCCCTGCACCAGGGACAGGAGGGATTGCACAAGGTAATAATACCTCAGTTGTTGAAAAGCACATTGAGAGGACTTCACAGAATTCCCCTCCTCCATCTGCTCAGAAGTCTACACATCCCTCTCACCAACAAAAAGACACTACTGAACAAGTAGTTGAGAACTCTGAGAACAACACTCAGAAGATATTGAATGCATAAGCCAGAGTTGCTCAACTCAAACAAATGTTGGAGGAAAAACAACAGCTAAATCTTCAACTGGAAGAAAAGATAGCTGAATCCAAAGCAAAGCTCCAAAAGATTGAAGATCTTACCATCAAGGAAATGGTAACTTATGCTGAGATGAAAGAACTCCATCTTGCTATTCAGGTAATTGCTGAAGAATTAGATACTGAGCAAGTATCTGAAGACAAGCATGATGCTAAGGCTGCATTACCAAAAGATGTACCATCCTCCTCACTGAAAGGAAAGAAGCCCATCTTTGAGATGGTTGCTGGACTAGAAAACATTGATGAAAATATCCAAGAGGATGAAGATCACTGGGCCGATGACTCAGATGATGAAGAAGAGAAGAAATTGGCAGAACACTAAAATGAGCACTTGGTGGTGTCTCACTTGAAAAGGAAGCTGATTGCTCCTGAAATTTTCAACAAGCTGCCAAATGTCAACTCCAATGAATACTTGAACAGATACCAAGTACTGGCTAAATTGAACAAGGAGTTATCTTCTCAGAATGAAGCCGCCATTGCATCAGTCCCTGCAGAGATGAAGAAATTCACTTAGCTCATCACTCAGAGATTGGTCATTGCTCAGAAAGACCTAGGCATGGTTAGGGATGATGACCAAAACTTGGCTGCAAAAGCTTTTGAAGAGGCAAGCTATGCTGCTGGAAAAGTAGATGCTATTCAAGGTCCACTAGCAGAGCTCATTGATAAGGACAATGGACTTATCAAACAAAATCAGGAGCTCAAGGCTGATCTGGAAAAGTTGGTTGCTACATACAACTATCTGCAAGGAAACTTTGACTCCCTTTCAGAATCTTTTGTGATTCTTAGTCAGTCAACAATGACCAAGGGGGAAGGATCTCAAGGTGCTCAGAGAGGAAGAGGAACAGGAAATAATAGAAAATCTGAACAACCACCTCTCAGACTAATTAAGCCCTCCTTCAGTCAAGCTGCTACTCAGAAAGCAGCAACAGCTCAACAGATTCCTGAACAAGGAATGATAACAAGGGCCAGATCACAGAGACCTCCAAAGGGAACCAAGTCACCAAGGCGAAGACAGGTAAAAGGGATTTAAGAGTCTTCTGAAGAAGAAGAAGAAGAAGAAGAAGAAGAAGAAGAAGAAGAAGAAGAAGAAGAAGAAGAAGAAGAAGAAGAAGAAGAAGAAGAAGAAGGCCAAATCAAATCCCAGGGCAATGAGGAAGGCTGCAAATCACCTAACAAAAAAAATTTGGAAGATGATGATGAAGATGAGGATAAAGATGAAGCTCCTCTTCACAGAAAGAGAAGAAGGGTTGATAGCCTAACTGAGCCCTTAGCTGCAAAGCCAATAGCAGCTAAAACACCCTCTGAAAATACCAAGTCTATCCAGGGTGGTTCTTCAAGCAATCTCCCAAGGGAGAATTCAAGACAACGGAGGAACAGGCTGAGAGCTGAACAAATAAAACTTCAACTTCCACTCAGGCTAGAGGATGCCAGAATTGAATATGTGAAGACAGATGAACATTCCTCCTACAGGTGGATTCAACAGAAAAATGGCTAGTGGATACTGGGACTCAAGCACTTGCTTGTAAATTAGAAGGGATTTCCAGTACCCATCCATCAACAGCTCATAGCATGGAGAAAAGACAAGCCTACCTTGATCAACACCAATCATATCAAAAATTGGTTGGATTTTGAAGTGATCAAGAGAATAGAAGCCATGAAGAAGGACCTCTCTGATGAATGTCCTTATGGAAAGCCAGATGATGTGCACAAAATTCCCAACATCACTGGAACAGGCAGGAGAGCAAGACTTGTTGTGGCCCCTATGAATCCTTTTACATGACTCAAGAGCAATACAAGGGTGACATAAGATATTTGAGGATCATATATGAATACTTCAAGCTATCAAATATCAGAATTGAGCATGCCTGGAAATGGAGAAAGTATCTGTGGATCAAACACTTTGCCAAAAATAATCCCACCAAAACCTACCAGGAAATCTGTGGATTTGCTAGAAACACTGAGATGATAGTCAGGACCTTGCTCTATGACTACTTAGATGATATCAAAAGGTTTGGGGATACGGAATCTGTTAATTGATCCATAGATCTATTGATTGAAGACTTGAAGATTTTGAAGACTTGAAGACTAGTTTATTAGGATGTCTACTTGGACCTTGGTTACTCCTGTTATCCTAGTTTACTATGTAATTTTGTATCTTGCTGATTGTTTTGTAACTTACTTTATCATTTGTAAAAGTTATATGTGAACTCTCCTTGTAAACATAGCTGATGAACCTACCCTCAGATATCAATCTATAAAAAGATAACTTGTCAGCAAAGATCACACCTTGTGATTTAGTTGATGTTTACTTTCTGCACTTAATTATATGAATTGAAAAGATCATAAGAAATGATTAAGTGTTGGATTGTTCCCTCTTCCAAGTTGTAATAGGTTTTAAAGATAGTCATCGTTGACTGATCAAAAAGGGGGAAATTTGTTAGGAATATCTGTTTAGATTTTGATCAGCAACTTAGTGACTTATCTTAGCTCAGAAAGGTGGTTAGTACTTTTGGTTCACTTGAACACTGTAAAAGAGGAAGATCACTAAGTATGTTAGTCTAGAAAATCTTGTATAGGATGTTAGGTCTCTGAATGTAATTTTTATATCTTTTAAGAAGACCAAGAAGAAGGCATCCGGCAGAAGAGTTCAACAAATTTGAAGATTTGAAGACTGCACAAGATTGCTGAAGACGAAGGTCATTAGATACCTATGTCGAGATATCTTAAAGAAACAAGTGTTTTTCAATAAACAAGTTTTGCAAAAGATCTGAGAAAATAAGGTTTCTGAACAAGGAAAAGTTCCCACAAAAACCCACACTCAGATACCTTGGATAAAACTATGTTTCTGGGAAACAATGTTTCAATAGAAGGTCTCTGGAAAGGGACATGCAATGCTTCAGAAAGCGTGCATAGTTCCGTTCGCACTGCAGGACAAAAATAGTACAATGCAATAAACGCAGACAGAGACATCTGAACAAAAGAGGAAATCTCTGAAAAGAGACAAGGTCTTCTGCAGTAGTATTTTCAGATATCAATAGTTTGAATTTGAATTGAGCATAACGGATACTATTCAATTGGCTTCAAATTCAACTATAAATATCACCAGTTAGAATGCTTGAAAGACACACTACACCTCGAACTTACACTGAAAATACCAAGCTTCTCTGATAATACAACTAGTGGTATCTTTCTCTCAAGCATACAAGCCTTCAGCCTACTTAATCTCTAGCTTACAGTTGCGACTAAGCTCTTGAATTCAAAGTAGCACGAAAGTTCTAAGTGTCCTGATCCTTAACAAGCATTGCTATCTGTGAAGGAATTGAATCAAAAGATCAAGAATGTGAGTTTCATTCTCCAGAACATTTAACATAAACTTGGGTCTGTAAAGAACATATCACCACACATTGTGAAATGTGTTAAGTGACTCTTGTTCAAAAAGGTAGTATTACATAACTGTAGAAGTTATTAATCAACCAATCTAACAAACTCTCCTTAACCAACACCTTAAACGGCGTGGAGTACATGGAGTACTTAGTTTGGAAAACTAAGGAATAACTCCAAGGTTACTGAGGAAAGGAAGTACTTAGTTTGGGAAACTAAGGAACAACTCAAAGGTTTCTGAGTATAGGAAGTACTTAGCTGGGAGCCGGGGAATAACTCGGGGGACACTTGGTTGGGAACCTAGTGTATTTAAGAATCAGGAGAAGATATTTGTAAGGTGAACTCAATTATCTGTCTTACTGGATTCTAGGTCTGAGAAAGGCCGAAGTGAATTAGTTGAAGGATTACGCCACCTTCAAATACCACTATAATTTGATGAGTTATTTACTTACTGCATTTACCTTGCTTTAGTCATCTTGTTAAGTACTTACACATTACTGAGCACGTGCACTTATCACAAAAAGTCTTCCACTCTCTGAAATTAAGTATCAGATATCTTCACAGATATCTGAGAAATTCTGTTTATCGACAAAAGTTGTAAAAGACTATTCACCCCCCCCCCCCCCCTCTAGTCTTTTCCTTTTCCGTTATTTGGACCAACACAGTGGAATTAATCCAGGGAGAATATGTATCTAAACTCCAAGACTTCAAATACATAAACACATAATATGAAAGTGGAGTGACATCCCCATGTACCCAAAGCGATAGTGGTTATGCATCCGATGCGCAAGAACATGGTAGCGATGGCCCTCGCGAATCTCCTCCTTCGGACTCCTTAAGATCACGGAGGATGACATCCCTGCTTAGGGAGCTTGAATTAGTTCTGGATCTCTACGTACATATCAGTTTCCCCACCTCCGTTGACCCTTGTAGAAAACAGACGAAGCACTAAGGTTGGAGAAATCGGTGATGGGCCATCCACCCAATTAAGGCTGACTCGTGAGGAGAAAGGGAAGGCACCGATCTTGCTTTCAAGTGATCATGGTGAAGGGAATTCCTACGAGGAAAACTTTCATGTGGATATTCCCATCGTTATTCAATCTGGTGGGGAAGCAGACATCAAGGACGAGGCTAAGGATGAGCCCTCGGATGAGGATGATGAAGAACCGGCTCAGAGGAAGAGGTGGCCGAGGTGGTTGCCGTAAGAAGGTGGCTCGGAGGAGGCATCGAGGGGAACCACATGTTCACTCGGAAGATATCATAACCTATCTTTTCCCTCCTCCTGTTTTCGTCATCCATAGAGAGCCTACGAGCCATCCGCCGAAAGATGGTAACGTGGTGATTCCGACGAGGCAGCTTAATCTAAGGTGTGAGATGGACCCACCTGGGGAGATACCTACAATTTCTTCGTCCGTGAAGAAGGAAGAAATACCATCCATGGGCATCATTTCGAGATTCCCTCGGACATCGAGATTATAATCCACGAACAGTGGCAAACTATGTACAACTGTCCAGAGGGTTGTATTTTTATTCACCTCGCAGCTTTCGAATGCGGCTTTAGGGTGCTTATTAGAGATGAAATCCGAGTGATCCTAGTTCATCTGGGGATGAGCCCAACGTAACTCCTGCCAAATGCGCTCGGATTACTTTCGGTTTTTTATGTGATCATGAGGATGGAGGGAGAACCCTGTAGCCCTAAAAATTTCTTTTGGGCCTTCACTGTATCTTCGAGCCCTGCCAACAAGAATTTCTATCACATCCAGCCGAGGAGAAATTACAGGATGTTGCACTCGTTCACATCCTCATATGGCCTGACTTGGTGGTCACTGTATGAATATGC
Source organism: Plantago major (assembly GCA_026545765.1). Classification (NCBI taxonomy): domain Eukaryota; kingdom Viridiplantae; phylum Streptophyta; class Magnoliopsida; order Lamiales; family Plantaginaceae; genus Plantago; species Plantago major. The sequence continues at coordinate 36,684,358 of CM048842.1, forward strand.
ATGAGTTCCTCGTTTACTGTTTTGATGTGTCGCATGTGTATACTTGTTCAATCACTTGTTACTGTTATGCTACAATAGTTTCCGACCTAAGACTTTAAGTTAGAGACTTTCGAAGTTTTCCGTTTCCATTTTCTTTATTAATCGATTCCCAACGTCCACGTAGAATGGACAACGTTAACAGGAGAGGAAGACCCACTCGTCAAGCTCGCGAGAATCCCCAGGCTAACGCGGACCAGGTAACTGACATGATGGGACGTTTTACCGATGCATTGGAGGCTTTTGCTAATCGGGTTGCTCCACCACCGCCGGCACCAGCTCATGACCAGTCCATGGATCCTTTCCTTAAGTTTCAACCTCCGAAGTTTGCTGGTGAACCAGGCTCGAGGAAGGCCGAGCTTTGGCTGGAAGGTCTAGAGAACATCTTTGCAGTGCTGAGGTATGGAGATGTGCAAAAGCTGGATCTGGCAGTGTTTTTGTTCGATGGAGCAGCACGTCACTGGTGGAATTCGGTCGAGGCAAAGTGGAGAGACCAAGATACTCCCAGGACATGGCAGAATTTTCAGGAGGAATTCAACGAAAAGTATGTGCTGCTGTTGATCCAGGAGAGCCGAGAGGACGAATTTTACAAACTGGAGCAAGGATCGATGTCGGTGGCTAAATATGATGCTGAGTTTTCACGGTTGTTGAGGTATGTTCCTAACATGATGAATGATGAGAGGAAAAAGGTTCGCAACTTAATCAGGGGCTTAGATCAGGAACTTCAGCGTGTTTTGTTGGGTGTGAGGATCCCAACCTACTCTTTGGCGGTTGAAAAGGCGTCGGAAATTGAAGCAGGGTTGCTAGAGCTTAGCCACAGTAGGAGGTCTGATAAGAGGTCTCATCCTGGCATTAGTATTGGTCAAGGAAGTCGGAACCAAGCTCCTCCGGCTAAACAGATGCGTTCTCAGCAGGATATACAGCCTCGTAACTCTGGGGGGCCAAGGCGGCGGTCGTCGTGTATTTCCACCCTGTGGCTATTGTAAGGGAACTTCCCATGAGGAGAGGCACTGTTGGAAGAAACTAGGACTCTGCATTACTTGTGGAAGCAACCAGCATCACATCCGGGATTGTCCAAAGAAGAGACCTTTGCCATATGATTCAGTCCAGGTTACAAGAAACAGGGGTGCGGGCAACGGTGGATCAAGACCCCGTGCCAAGGTATTTTCTTTGGATGCTCAACATGTGGATGACTCGTTAGCTGTAGTAGAAGGTACAATTATTATCGCTAATTTTTCCTGCAAAGCTTTATTTGATCCTGGTGCTACTCATTATTTCATTGCTGCAACGCTTGTTGTTTCTCTTAACTTTCATTTGGATGATTTACCTAGTGTGATGGAAGTATGTACCCCTTTGAGTGCTAGTGTTTTGTCTAATAGGTTTGTTAAGGGTTGTGGGATTTCAATCTTGGGTAAAACTGTTCCTGCCAATCTCATTTTGCTACCAATTTTCGGCTATGGAGTTATTTTGGGCATAGATTGGTTATCGGAACACCATGCTCGGGTGAATTGTCGTTCGAAATCTATCACACTCGGTGAACCAGGTGCGTCTCAAGATAGTAAAAGAGTTTCGAGATGTCTTCCCAGAGGAGTTAAACACTCTACGCCAGATCGTGAAGTCGAGTTCGCCATAGAAGTAGCCCCGGGAACCGAGCCAATTTCTAGAGCACCTTACAGAATGGCGCCAATCGAACTTAAGGAGTTGAAGACTCAGTTGCAAGAGTTGGTAGATCAAGGTTTCCTTAGACCAAGCACATCACCATGGGGAGCACCAGTGTTGTTCGTGAAGAAGAAAGATGGATCTATGAGGATGTGCATCGATTATCGCGGATTGAATCAAGTTAATATCAAGAACAAGTATCCTCTACCGCGCATCGATGATATTTTCGACCAGTTGCAAGGTTCGGTGGTGTTTTCGAAGTTGGATCTTCGTCAAGGATATTGCCAGTCGAAGGTCAAGGAAGACGGTGTACCGAAGACAGCCCTTAATTCTCGATATGGCCACTATGAGTTTGTGGTAATGCCATTTGGACTTACGAATGCCCCAGCTGCATTTACGGACCTTATGCACCGAGTTTTTCATCCGTATTTGGATCAATTCATGGTTGTTTTTATAGATGATATCCTCGTTTACTCGAAGTCGGAGAAGGATCATGAAGACCATCTTAGAATTGTCCTAGAGACCTTGTGTAAGCATACACTCTATGCGAAGTTTAACAAGTGTGAGATAAACCTCAGTGAGGTTCTGTACTAAGTGAATAACGAATTAAGTAATATGAAGTAGATTTTTGTCAAACAAATCAAGATATAAATAATATAATCAAGAAACCATATAACGAAGCGAAGAACTATCGTTGGTGCAGTCAACCTTATAACCCCAATCCGAGCCCTTATCACTCCAGACAGGGTATGACCACTGTCAAACGAAGACGAAGACCCTGCCATGGTACAGGGGTGAAACACTACTACTCCCAAGACCTCGACGACTTCTGCCTCGCGTCAAGGGATAGTAAGCAGAGGTACTTTATGAACAACTCGACAGACACAAATTAAATGCCCAAGTATGTCCACTCAGAAACCTCCACCACAATAAATCGAATCATAACTTATACATATATACATTTCTTTTAAGCGGAAGCATGAGAAAATAGTTTTAATGCAGTTTTCAAGATTTTGTTTTCATGAACTTTCAAAATAATTGAGATGCAATACTATATATATAATATTAAAATAGCTTCTTGTAGTTTTGCAAACTATACATATACTTTTCGGTGGAACACTCACCTTAGATAATCTCGTCAGAATAGTAACCCGCAAATCCTGATAAAAGGTAATACTACTTAAAAATTTACGTAAAACATTTAACGATACCCTTAAACCCCCACAAACGAGCATAAGCGAGTAGAATCAACTAGGCATATAATTACATAGCAATTCATCAATTTGTTACTTAATAACTAAGAACACAACTTCGATTCACCGCCAATAAAAAGGACACAACCACATCCTAAAACCGGTAAATAACCACTGTAAACCCAAACCAAAGCAACAGCCAGTCCAAAATCCAACTATTGCAAGAAGGTCGGTAATAATTGCGAGAATCAAAGTTTGATAGTGGTCATACCCTGTCTTGAGTGATAAGGGCTCAGATTGGGGTTGTAAGGTTGACTGCACCAATGATAGTTCTTCGCTACGTTATATGGTTTCTTGATTATATTATTTATATCTTGATTCGTTTGACAAAAACCTACTTCGTATTACTTAATTCGTTGTTCACTTAGCATAGAACCTCACTTAGTTTTATCTCACACTTGTTTTATTACCTTCTTGTAGATTCTGCTACTCAGGATGCCTCGGAGACTTAGATGTTCAGCAGCTGAGAGTGGGGGGTGTTCTTTTAGTATTTTGGGATTTGTTCAAAACTTTTCACCACTTGAACTCTTAGTTACTTGTTGCAGTTGTCGTTTCCTTTGACTGTTTGACTTTTGTTAGGATTTGACTTCGTTTCTAGACTTTTCCAAATAAAGATGTTTATTTTATTGCTTAGATTTTTGGGTCGTTACAGTTTGTGTATCTGAGGTTACGTCGGGCAGCCGAGGGGCATATTCAGCATTGGGGAGTGCCCTTATTTAAAAAAAAAAAGGACGCCTTTGCTAATGTTCGCTTGAGACAACCCATCCCCAATTTGATGGAAAAGTACTGTAGACTTGACGAGGATCATTATTGGTTTCATTATGGGTTCCTCGTACTACCCATAACTTGGCTCTTGGGCCTCACCTCGAGGCATGTAGAATGCACAGGGAATAATAGTATGGGTGGTTATCATAAGTTTTTGCCTTCGGATATAGTACTTTAGGATTTCCTTCGTATGATGATAAGTTAACTAGTCCAACTAACATTTTCCCTTGCCTTCACAGAATATTGGATTGGGATAGCCATGCAGGAGTTGAAGAAACAACGACTGGCCAATATCAGCCGAGGGATAAAGAGTCGGGCTCCGGAGAATTTCGAGGGCCAGAGCCTATTAACATCGGCACCCAAAAATTTCCTTCGGGGGATCCGACCCAAAGGGGTAACCGAGAGGACAACCAGGCCGGGGGGGGGGGGGAACCGCCCCGGGTGCGCTCGTCCACCGAGGGGGGTGGTGGTTCGGGGGGCAATGTTAGAAAACATTAAGCTCAGTACATTTCAGTAAAATAGTAGTGAAGATATACTAGTGACATACCAGACCTTATCTTTTTTTTTTACATAACTTTAAAATAGAGAATAGACTAGTGTACCACAAGCAGTTCACCATCAATATAATACATTTTGAAGAGAACTTACATTGCCCTCTAAACATTATTTTGTGGGACATCACCTCAATAGGATATCTAAAGTTTTAACATTTTAGCCCACAAATTATTATTTTAGCATTTGAAATCCAACCAGTGTTGAGGGCTTACTACTCGCTACTAGGGAAAAAGGAGAAGTTTTTCTGGTCTAAAGATATGTTATTGACTGATGTTGATGATGATGATAAAAATATTAACAATATTCTCCGTCTGAGTGGCAGCCAACAATTGCAGCCTCATGATGAGTATGAGTTATCTCCACTTGCAAGATACTTTCTCTCCACAGGTCATGCATCACCGATGCTCGAACATGTGTTTGCGGGCTTGAGACTGCTCAGGGTGCTAGTTATATTTCAGTTGGAACTCTACCAGTTCCCTGCGCAATTATGGCATATGTTCTTGCGAAGGTACCTTGCTTTCAGTTGTCATTCAAACACACCTACTTCAATCTCCAAACTTAGAAATCTGCAGACACTGATTATTCGGCGACTACCATGGTTCAGAGATTTTTCGTTGCCAATGGATTTGTTGGAGATGCCACAGCTGACGCATGTAAAGTGCAAAGAAACCTTTGTCTGGCGTGATCTTGGGAATCAAAAAGTTTTTGCACGACAAGCTTGAAACGCTATCAACTTTACAGTTGTTTGGACTCAATACCACATTCTTTGAATAAATTCCCAATATAAGGAAACTCGGGTTATACTAAAACATTGCGATGCATGATGTCCTTGATCTTGCTTGTCTGTATAAGCTTGAAAGATTGAAGTGCTCCACGGATTGGTCTCTTGCGTCCAAGAACTTTTTGTCTTATATCAAGTTCCCGTCTATGATCACAAAATTAACCTTCACAAAGTGTAGAATCCCATCGGAATTCATGAAAGTTGTTGGTGCGTTATCTAGTTTGGAAGAACTCAAAGTGCAGAAAAGTGATTTCTTGGTCATGGAGTCGGGCCCAACTGAACCTGAATTGGAGTCAGGAGAAGGGGAGTTTCCTAGACTCATACCATTGGTGATGAAAAATTTGAATCTAGTTCACTGGAGAGCACACCCCAACCATTTCCAAGGCTACAACAGCTCATAATTCTCAATTGTTATGCAATGTTGGGATTATCTGAGGATATCGGAGACATACCGACTCTTGAACTACTCCATGTGAATAAACATAGCCCTTCAGTCCTGGCTTGAGCAATGAAAATTAAAGACGAGCATTGTGAAAATCCATTCCATCAAGTTCAGATAACTAAGACCTGAGGTGATTTACTTCTCTTTTGTTTGTTGTACTACATTGAACTACTTTTCTAATTTTGCTCTTTCTGCCTTTGGTACTAATCGATAGGACCTCATTACTAAGTGCCCCCAAACAAAAAGATCTACTCCGTACTCAAGTTCCCAGTGAAGACCAAGCAAGCTTTCATGGGAATTATTTTTCGGAAAAAGTCTTAGCATGACAGCAACTTTAACATACTCTAGTAGGAATATGTCAATAATCTACATATAGTGAGTGTGTGTGTGTTCAAATTTGCCAACTTATTCAAGAAAATAAACTACCGAGGTTGCCATTGTACTAGCTAGCTCATAAGTTACCACAACCATGCGTTTACATAACATACATATTTTGAAAATGAGAGCTTATAAGCTTTAACCTAGATGATAACCTAGTAGTCTAGTACGAGGGGTAGTATATATAGCTATGAACAAATTGAACCAACTTGCGTATTGTAAATATGTATGGAAAGGGTGAATTGCAAAATTGGTCCTTTAAGTGACCATCCTTTTGCAATTTTGGTCCTAAGTGTCTTCTGATTCCCGAGATTGGTCCTAAAAGACCATATACAATTCCGTATGCCACTGAAAATTTATACATAAACCCCAAAAGTTTCAACTCTTTATAAATAAACCCCAAAAGTTTTAAATCTTTATAAATAAAGCCCAAAAATTTCAACTCTTCATAAAAAAAAAAGAATATATTCTTATAGTAAAACTTAAACTTTTTTGATTTTTTAAAAATTATTATAAGTTTTTGATTTATTTTCTATATCCATATTATTATTTATAAATCTTTAATTAATTATTTTTTTTTAATAATCTTCCATGGAAGAGCTGCCGTGGAAGCCATGGCAGGAAGCTCAAGTTGAGATTCCTGCCATGCCGGAGCTTCCACCGGAAGAAGCTCCGGTGTGGAGCTTCTTCCGGTGGAAGCTCCAGATCGGAGCTTCCATGGAATTAAGAAAGAAGATTTGGAAAATAAGTAGAAAGATTTGAGTTGTTCAATTGATACTTTCATTGATGGTACATTGAGAATTAAATGAATTGGAAATAATGAAGAAGGAGGAAGTGAATTGGAGAAGAACGTGAATTGAGAAGAATGAAGTTAATTAGGGTTCTTATTAATTCATTTGGGGAAGAAGGAAGTACATTTTGTTTACTACTTTTTTTATTTTTTAAAAATTGAAAAATTAATTGTTATAATTTTATTTATTTTTTAGAAAAAATTATTGTATTTAAAAATTTGTTTTATATTTTTTGGGGATACTATTTATGGACAAATGTGTTGAAAAATGAAGAGGAGGACCAAAATCGCAACTCCAAAACCTTCTAGAACGTCCTATTTGGACGTATTTTGTTAGTATGGAAACTGTAGGGACCGTAATCGCAAATTAAAGGATGGTCACTTAGAGGACCAATTTTGCAATTGACCCTATATGGAAATGTCAAATATCTGCTGAGACGAGATTTTGTTTATAATCCTAGTAAGGTTTGTTGTATATCTCTCTCATACACATTAGTTTTGTAGTCCTTGATTTTCACAGTCTAATTTGAACTATAATGTTGCTCAATGTTGAATTAGATGTTTATGATATTGTTGGTAAGATAATCATGAATTGTTGGTCCAGATAATGGAAAAGTAAAAGACTAGGGGGGGGGGGGGGTGAATAGTCTTTTAAAACTTTTGTCGATAAACATAGTTTCTCAGATATCTGTGAAGATATCTGATACTTAATTACAGAGAGCGGAAGAATTTTCTGTGATAAGTGCACGTGCTCAGCAAGATAAGAGTAAATATTTTGCAAGATAAATAAAGCAAGTAATAAACTGCAGAAAGTAAATAACACAAGTCTTTTTATAGTGGTATCTAAAGGTGGCGTAATCCTTCAACTAATCCACTTCGGCCTTTCTCAGACCAAGAATCCACTAAGACAGATAATTGAGGTAACCTTACAAGTATCTTCTCTAGATTCCTAAATACACTAGGTTCCCTACCAAGTGTTCCCCCTGAGTTATTCCCCGGCTTTCACAGCCAAGTACTTCCTGTACTCAGAAACCTTTTGAGCTATTCCTTAGTTTCCCAAACTAAGTACTTCCTATGCTCAATAACCTTGGAGTTATTCCTTAGTTTCCCAAACTAAGTACTTCCTGTACTCCACGCTGATTAAGGTGTTGGTTAAGGTAGTTTGTCAGGTGTGCTTCTTTAATAACTTGTTCAGTTATTCAGATAGCTCTATGAATCAAGTATACTTAATACACTTTGCAATGTATGGTATCTTGTTCTTTACTGACCCAAGTCTATGATAAGTGTTCAAGAGAATGAATCTCAGATAGGAAATCTTAGTTCAACTCTTTCACAAATAACAATGCTTGTTAAGGATCAGGACACTTAGAACTTTTGTGCTACTTAGAATCAAGAGCTTTGGTCGCAACAGAAAGCTTGAAGGTAAGTAGTGTGCTTGAGAGAGCTTGTGAGAGTATTCAATATAAGTTCAGTGATCTAAGGTGTAAGTTCTGTGTGTGTTCTCAAGCAGTCTAAGTGTTGATATTTATAGATGAATTTGAGTGCCGTTTGAATAGTATCCGTTAGGCTTAACTCAATTTCAAACTATTGATATCTGAGTATATTACAGTAGTAGGTTTGTCTTCTTCTTCAGAAGCTACCGTTTTTGTTCAGACATTTCTGTCCGCGCATTTAATGCACTGTACTATACTTTGTCCTGTAGTGCCAACGGAACTATGCATGCTTTCTGAAGACTTGCACGTCCTTTTCCAGAGACTATCACAACTCCATATACCACTTGTTAAAAATATATTGTTTCCCTGAAACATAATCTTTATCCAAGGTATCTGAGTGTAGATATATGTGGGCACTTTTCCTCGTTTCAGAAACCTTTTATTTCTCAGATATATTTTGCAACACCGTTTATTTAAAAATGCTTGTGTCGTCAAGATATCTAATCATAGATATCTGAAAAACCTTTGTCTTCAGCAATCTTGTGCAGTCTTCAGATCTTCAAAACTTGTTGAACTTTTCCTGCTGGATGCCTTCTTCTTGGTCTTCTTCAGAGAATAAAAATTACATTCAGAGACCTAACATCCTATACAAGATTTGCTAGACTATCATACTTAGTGAGTTTCCTCTTTTACAGTGTTCAAGTGAACCAAGAGTACTAACCACCTTTCTGAGCTAAGATAAGTCATTAGGTTTCTGATCAAAATCTAAACAGATATTCCTAACATAAATATTCTCTGCAGCTTCTTGACGGAACTAATGTTATAAAAGAAATTGAAGCTAGACTGTGCTCAAGGATGTGTAATCATGGACAGAATGAAGGCTGGTCTCAAGAAAATATTATATGTTGTCAACTCAATTGTAACATGTTTTAATGTATTTGCTAGTGTATGTCACCAACATTAATTTGTTTTGTTTGTATCATCTTTGACATATTCCCTATTTATGGACAATGTAATGGTGTGATTGCGTGAAGCTTGAGTAATTCTGATGTTTGAAGTCATTGTCTCGTTGGTGCCGAAGGAGTGGCATTATTGCTTAAATAATTATACTAGAAATGAAACACCGTGCTAAGCGCGGTGCCCATATTTTTTACATAAGAATGTTCTTCCGCCTTGGAACTTTTACGTATGTCTTTAAACCCCAATCATTGGTGAAATTGCCAAACTCTTAACCTTTGATGAGGTGATTGTGAAAACGAAACTCCTAATACACAGTCTTGAGAATATTCATGGAATGGAAGAAAAATGTACATGGTTGTTTGTCAATTAACTTGCCTAAACTCAAGTTGATTTATTGTCAAAAATGTGTCTGTCTCGTCACTCTTCACTATGTTTCTCGAGTTAAGTTACTATTCATCAACTTCAATACTCTAACACCTTAAAACTCATATATCATACTAAACCCAATTCAAAATCACAATTCAATAACAAACACAAAACTTCAAAAATCAACTCAAGTTACTATTCATCAACTCCAAATTTCAACTAAAGTCGAATTCTGAATCGATTGCTAAACATTCAAGTAATTACCTTCAGTGTTTTGTTCAACATTACTTTTCCTGGCTATTTCTTGCTACGACCACTGATTGCAAATACGAAGAGAAGGAATCATCAACTCTAAGTTTAGTCTTTCTAATCCCAGGAGCCACCAAATTTGTTGTGCATTCCGGAGGCCGCGGGTTATCAAACTGATCTTTTGCCACAATGAATATTCTAATGTAGTCTTTTAGTCTCACTGTTTAGTTAGTGTCTGTTTTATCGAAAGTTCGCACTTTTGTGCGTGCTGGTTTGGTATACATGCCATCAACCCTCACGGACATATGACTTTTTAGGACCATGCCGGTATATAGGTAGTATTTGAAACGTGCCCAACACGACTAACGGTGGTCACGAGTACCACAGATCCACTCCGAGACATTAATCATACAATTACTTGAGAGAAAAATGCAAAAGCACAGGTTATTATAGATCAAAACAACGGAAGCCTCCTCCCCAAACCTGTTCTTTGTGACGGGTTTGGCTTGAGAAAATAAGAAATGTAAAACATGCGGTACGTCATACTTAACTTACAAAGAGTACACATGAGTATGATAAAGTGAAAACAAGAGAGTTTGCTCTTCCTGGAAAGTCACACAAGTACAAATTTTGCTGGTACAATATTTTTTCATCGGCTAAAGTTTGCTCACAGGTTTTTTGGACTACAGAATTAGAACAGACTTTCTATTTACAAACTAAACGAACTTAAAAGATTTATAACATGCCAACTGCTAATAATCAGAGATCAATCAAAACACAAGCATCAAACAGGTTTAACTCAAGCAATCAGGGCCGGATTAGGGCCTGTGCGAGGAGGCCCCTCGCATAGGGCCCCGTAAATCCGGGGGCCTCGAAAAAAATTATACTGTGTATTGGTTTATAGATTATAAGTGTACAAAGATAAACACAATAATGATTTGTCCCAGTGGAGTAAGTTGTTGCCCTAACATTTATTAAGTCTGGCTCACCTGTGATCGAACCTCTTTCATCTAAAAGTTTTGCTCTTTTTCATTAATCTAGTTTTCCCTTTTTCTCATTTCTCTGGTTCTTTTCCTCTTTCTCCTTTTAACTTGATCTCCATTTTCAATTTTCTTCATTAATGTATTTTCTCTTCTTTTTATATTTTTAAGTACTTCATTTATCCTAAATCAACTATTAGTTTTTTCTTTTCTTTTTGGGTAATAGTTACACTCATTTGCACTTATTTCCATTATTTTTTACACTCTCCCTTAATCTCAATGTCGAAAAGCACATGTAAATTTTTATTTGGAATAGATGTAGTAGTATCTATTATGTTAACTTTTTTTATTTTATTTTAAGTTCAATAGTAGTACATTACCATTGAGTTTAATTATTTTTTTTTAGTAATACTAACTAAGTATAAAGGTTTGAACAAATATATATTCTTGTTAATGATATTTTTGTACATATATGGCAAGACAAGTAATATAAAGATTTAAAGTGTAAAATTTAGAATTATGGAATTTCGCACAGGGCCTCGACAAAGTTGAGCCAGCCCTGCATGCAATAGACGCTCGACTTGGGAGTCAGACTTAGACACAAATCACACAAATGGGAAAAGGACGAGACACGACAGACACACGACATATATGGATAAGTACATGAAAGCTACCTCCCTCACCAAACCTAGACTAGAGCTGGTCCCCAGCGAATAGGCTAGAAAGAAAGAAAGTTGAAAATGTGCTTCCCTGAAATGCGTGGCTGCTGCTATCCATTATCGAATAGGAACGAGTCCCTTGCATCCTTCCCGCTATGCTCAGCAATTTGGGAGCCATCCTTAGCTCCTCTCCTCTTGTTCTCCATGATTCCCTGCAACTAAAGTTAGATAAATTAAAAACTAAAATAAAATTAAGGGAATCAGGAGGAAAGTAAAAAATAATAATGGGGGTCGAAACTCCCTGGCCAGTCTTGTGTGTGAGTTGGGGCTAGTATGTACAGATCACTAGAAAGTAGGGGAACGGGAGGTGAATTCGATGGTATCATCTGGGTGGTATTAGGTGTCTGCTCCATCTCCAAATAGTCAGAAACGGGTGGTTCAGTCTCTTCGTCGATCACATCGGTAGATGTCTCCTCCTCCATGACCAATTGATCGTCTAAACTCTCACAAACTCCTTCAATTGAAACGGGGGTTTCTTCTTCAGGTACGGTAGTATTGGTGGTAGTGGTATCTTCTTCAGCCAGCTCATCAACATTTTCTTGGTCATAAATAGCTAGCAATTGGGCTGCTAGTTGGCTGATTTCAGAATTTGACACTTGAGCAGCAAGAATGTTGATCGTCTCTTCTAGTTTCAAAGGAGTCAAACTCATAATCGTCCCTCATGCGGCTCTATCCACCATCTCCTGGCACTCACGTGTTATACCGTTGTAGAAACTCCACATGAGTTATCCCAATGTCAAACCATGGTTCCTATGCGTCAGCTGCAGCTCCTTAAATCAATACCATGCTCCACCAAGTTTCTCTACAGAAACATGTCGAAAATGACAGAGCTGGTCTCTATTTGCACAGTTTGCTGCAACATGACCATCCACTCCACACTTATAGCAAAACAAGTAATCCATACGCTCCTTCACAAACACATAAAAGAAACCAAAGTAGTTCCGCCTAAACTAACTAATATATACAGTCGAAAAATTAAATTCCGTAAATCAAACAGAGGAGTTAAGTCCCCGGCAGCGGCGCAAAAAACTTGATGTGTCAAATCAATATTTTAAATTTGTTTAAGCCAAGAGTTAATTCTCAACACTACGAAAACTTATAGTGCAGTGAAGTTAACCCCGAGTGTTGGTCTCTCAGGACATAACTAAGTTTAGTTCTTTTCACGAAATATAATTATCAATAGGAAAGCTGTAAAAGGTTGGTTTTCTTCGGCATCGAGTTCTAATTACCAGTCTAACTCTAACTCTCAACACAAAGAAATCAAACACATGAATATCGATCTTATCAAGGTAAGTTATCAAAATTACAGAGTGGTGATGAATAGACATTGCTAGCTAGCAGGAATAAATGCAATAATAACAATGGCGATTTACTCTTGTTAGCAATGGGACACGTCCAAACAATTATTACACTACTCTAGGCACTATAGGCAGACACATTATATCAGATAAGGTACGATGGCTCAATGCCAATGAGCTAACCGAGTTTGTTCTACAAAACATATAGCTATGGTGAAGTAGTCAATTCCACCAAGCTACAAATAATAAGCTAATGCAGTTTATGTGTTTGCTACGAACCTATGGATTTGCAATCTCTAGACGTTTTGGTGGTAAATCCTTTGCATAATCCTTTGATGATTTTGTGGGTAAAACACATAACACAACTACATACGCATATAATAAAAAAAGCATTTAGTAAATCCCATCTTACTGTTATTGAATTGCACAAACCCTAACTAGCATGCATTGAATTCATCACCACACCATAAAGGGGTGTCTAGCTACTCATGCTCATCACCAATAAGCAATAAATAATTAAATAATCCAACATAAATTATATTAAACGATGAAAAAGGAGAAATCGTTACCAAGAGGCTGTCACTACACTTGGAGGATGACGAAATCCCTAAATCAATCAGTAGAATAATAGCTAATGTATTGATAATTGATAATCACGAGCAATTACAATGTAAATCGGGTTCAATTCCTCAAAGATGGTGAAGAAATTGTCCAATAATGAAGTGTAGGGTTTTTAAGAAGAGAATAAAACAAAAGTAATTTTGTATCTGAGTCTATGCACCAGATTACGTCTGGCTACGCCAGTTACGCCTTGGCGTACGCCAAGGGACACCTAGCGCGCGCCAAGTCTTTCAAATTCGGGTTTTTGGCCTTTTTGAGTGTTTAAATGTCAGAATTTGGAAATGGTTCCTGCATGAAAGTTGTAGCTCTTCGTGTTATCTACGCGTGGAAAATAATATCAGGTCAATCGAAGTTCATATGAGAAAGTTATGGCCAAAATACTAGGACTGCTCCAAGTTTGCACTTTCTGAAATCTTCGCCCAAACATCTCTAGAATCTCCATCCGAACTCCGAATCCACTTCCGTTTCGACCGTTGGACTCCGTTTTCAACCTTCTTTAAGGCCTTGGAACTTCATTGCTTCCATTATTGCATTAATATGCATTATTTTAGCCTTGTTTCAATGCGGTTTCACCAAACACCTACAAAACACACAAAACACGAAAACGTAACAAAACTCTAATAAAATAAACTATAACTACACTTAAGAATGACAACAAGATGGTAAAGAAGACCAAATGAGATGATGTACAATCGATTCATCAGTTGTCCTATTATGCTTATTAGAACATTGACCAGTCTGTCGAGCTTTGTAATCGAACCAGGTTGATTGTTATCAATTGGAAAACGAGTGATTGATTGAAGACTATGCATGGAAAGAATGCTGGAGTTAAGGTCTCCATACATCAGATGGTACTCGAGCCTTCTGATCTTACGAAGTTTCCTATTAGATTTCATATTAGTTTGCAATGCGATGACTATCAACAAGAGTCAGGGACAATCACTATCTCATATTGGACCCTACCACCCAAAACCTGTTTGCACTCATGGTGAGCTTTATGTGGCATTTTTCAGAGTAACTGGTGATAAGCTCAAATTATACTCTAAATAACTTAAGAGAATAAGCTGTAGTTGTAGACTATGCTTAACTCGGTATCATTCTCTAGGGAATTAATCAGGCTACCACAACGAATGAGAGTAAATAGTTTGTTTGTAAGTAACAGATAGATTTGAGTGATTGTACTTCTAAAACACAGATTAAAATAGGAAACAGATAAACTGTTTTGATCAAAGAGAGAAGATGAATACATTAGTAATGATCAAGTAATGCTAATTTGTTCTAGGGCAATCATTCATATTTGTCACACGGTCGGCGTACAGAAATCAATCAATTCGATTCAACCAATTGTTCTTAGAATATATTATACTGGAGAAATCGTGAGTCGTCAATTCGCGATCCTTAAACATGAACAATTTAGAGAATTTAATACGGACATATCGAATTGAAGATTTTTACGAAGATTTTATACGAGACTAACCTATATGAGTGAATCCAAAACCGTAGAAACGAATAGGCAAGACTATCACATAACTACCGTGTTCGGAGTGATTTAACTACTCATGAGGGAAGCAAAGATAAAAGACGTCAAGGTATTGAATATGCCAAGCATAAACATGGTTATAATCGCATGCAAGTTCATACAATTCGATAAACAGAAGAAAACACGTATTGAAGATAAACAATAGAGAGTTATCAAAAGATTACCAGGAATTCGATATCAATGCTTCTTACAAGAGGTAAACCAAGCTCCAAAAATCAATCAATGTCAAAACCTAGTTCTTGAGCTTTTTCCTATGTAAATCTAGGGTAAAAGAAGTTATGTCCGAAGTTATGGTGAAAGAAATCTATTTAAAGGAGAAAAAACGATTAGAATCCTAGCAGAATTCGACTAGAAAATCGCCCAGCAAATAAGCTCTCGGGAACTCTCGCCGCGGCGCGCCTAAATGTCTCGCCCCGGCGAAGATGCTTTCTGACAGTCAACTTGCGATTTCTGTATCTTTTTCTTCAGGAAGAATTTGGATATGATTTTGGCACGAAAGTTGTAGACCTTTGAATTATATTTCCATGGACACCGAGATCAGGTAAATCGGACTTCATATGAGAGAGTTATATCCAAAATGGCTAGACTGCTCCGTAAATCATCACTTTTGCAAGTCACGCTAAAACGCCTCTCAATTCTTCGTCCGAATTCCGAATCCACTTCCGTCTTCGCCCAATTACTCTTCATTCAGAGATATATAACCAATGTCCTCACTCCGATTTTCACCTTCGGGACCAAATAACACAAAAAATCCTACAAAACACAAACAAAGTACCAAAGCATAAAAACGTACAAAAACACTATAAAACTAAGGTCAAAGACTAACAAAAGACCGCTAAAAAGGACCAAATGAGACGTTAGAATATTGTCTCATCAAAATCCCCAAACCGAACCTTTGCTCGTCCTCGAGCAAACACACAACCTAAATAAGAACTAGACTCGAAACAAAAACAAACAAGAAGCACATAAAAGAGTTGAACTCCCAAGTTACCGAATCTACCATTGTAAACATTAAATTCACAAGATGCAAAGGTTTTGCACTCAACTAACCTTGGCAGAATAGTGCACAGAAAATCAAACAAGAAAGTTTTTGAAACAAATAGCACTTAAGTCTAACTCGCTAATCCCTCACAACAGGATCCTATGCAACTCTCTCTCGCACTCTGGAAGTGTCCAGTGGGTTAATCACTCAAGAAATATCAAGAGAAAGGAAGGTGGCTTTCGTCACAAAAGTGCCTCAAATAACTCATGCAATGTACTCAATCAGTTAAGTCAGAAGGGACTTTTTCCTAGCACATAGCAGCTTGCCAGAACATACAAACCAACTTCCATATCACCACATTCTTGCATACTATGAATATTATGCTAATCAATTGGCCACAATGGACTCTTTTAGTCTCACTTTTTTGGTAGTGTCTGTTTTACCGAAGTCTGCACTTTTGTGTGTGTCAGTTTGGTATACGTGCCATCAACCCTCACAGTCATATGGCTTTTTAGGACCACGCCGGTATATAGGTAGTATTTGAAACACGCCCAACACGACTACGGTGATGACGAGCACCATAGATACACTCCGAGACATATTAAATAATCAGGGGAAGCAATACAGATTACAAGTATAAATTAAACATATCAGCATAGCAGAATTCTTCTCCCCAAAACGGTTCTTTGTAATGGATTGGCATCGATAAAATAGATCATGAAGAGCATGCCGTTCGTCATACGTAACTTACACAGAGTACACATGAGCATGATGAGGCGCAAACAAGGGAGTTTTCACTTCCCGAATAAATTACACAGGTGCCGGTACAATATTTTTTCATCGGCTAAAGTTTTCTCACCGGCTTTTTGGACCAAAGAGCTACACATACTTGCTATTTACAAGAAAAACAGACTTATAGGATTTTAAATCCACCACGCCACTTTCAGTCAAATATCATGCAAAACATAAGCAGCTATCAAATTTAACAATCACAATAGATGCTCGACTTGGGAGAACAACTCAGAC
Organism: Plantago major; assembly: GCA_026545765.1. Classification (NCBI taxonomy): domain Eukaryota; kingdom Viridiplantae; phylum Streptophyta; class Magnoliopsida; order Lamiales; family Plantaginaceae; genus Plantago; species Plantago major. Next base: position 36,701,191 of record CM048842.1, read on the forward strand.
TCACCACAAAAATCAGAAAGTAGGCAAAAAGACTCTATTTTAAAAACAATTATGGGGAAGGGTCTCGCCGTGGCGAAGCAAAAGGCTCGCCGCGTCGAGATTTTACGAAACTAAATCCCATCCTCTCGACTTATCTCGCTGCGGCGAGGGCGAAATTTCGAATTTTTTTCTCTTTGACTCTAATGTGATCTCACCTCGCGAGATCGAAATTCCATGCCTCGGCTAGAATTTCACGAGTTTCCTCGTGTGAGTGCAAAGGTTCCGCTCCCACAAACACGTGCAGACATAAACTGAAAACAAAATAAACACATAAAAGTGGCTAACATACCACCCCACGTAGACAAATAAGGCACACAGGCCGCAAAAAGATATGCAATCCTATGTGGCTCACCGACCACCACTATGAAAGCGATAAAAACGGACACAAAACACATGAAATCCCTCCCCAAACCTAAACTTTAGCTCGTCCTCAAGTTTCAAGTTTAAGCAAGCGAAGGAACAGAAAAGAAAAAACAAAAAACTGATAATAAAGAAAACTTACCCCCGGGAAGCGCCTTTTATTATAGTCGTTGGCTCGACTTTTTGGGAATGCTGCTATCCATTATCAATTGGGAACGAATCCCTTGCATCCTTTCCGGTATCCTCAGCATTTTGTGAGCCATCCTTAGCTCCTCTCGTCAAGTTCTCTAACAATTCCATGATTCCCTGCAAACTAAAATTAATCAAATTAGAAGATTTAGAAACTAAAAAATAACTATGGGAAACAGAGGGAAAATAAAAAGAAGAAATTGGGTCGAAACTCCCTAGGCAATCCAATGTATGTGATGGAACCAATACGTGCGAATCACAAACAGGTAATGGAGTAGAATGTATTTCATCTTGTTCTGTGGGGGCAGATTCGAAAGTTAGCTCAGCAAGGCGGTTTGTCTTCTCACGCTCGATGTTCTCATGCCACAACATCGTCTCTTTATAAATAGAAACCTGCGCATTGATAAACTCAAAGAATTGTCCAAGTTCAAACTCATCTATGGATTGTCTTGCAGCTTCATCTAACATCATTCTACTACTCTCGGTTAATCCCCAATAGAAACATCTTATCCATTCCTTATCCTCCAGTCCAGCATATATGCACTCTTCTTGCAGCTCTAGAAACCGAAACCATGCTTCGTCAAATCTTTCTCCACAAAATTGTAGAAAGCTGCGAAGCACTTCCCTCTCAATTTGGCGGAGCTGTGCTCGCTCGATAAGCCATTCTCCATAGGTTTTCGATTTTACGATTGAGAATTTGTATGGCTTCTTGGTTGCCATAAGTTCCTGCACATACAAAGACAGGAAACCACGAGTAGTTCCGACAAAAACAATCAAAAAACTAGCTAAACAAATAAAAACTATAAACAAACAAAAAATCACACTCAAAACGCTACAGTAGGAATTAACTCCCTGGCAGCGGCGCCAAATTTGATAAGCTCAAATTATACTCTAAATAACTTAAGAGAATAAGTTGTAGTTGTAGACTATACTTAACTCGGTATCGTTCTCTAGGGAATTAATCAGGCTACGACAACGAATGAGAGTAAACAGTTTGTTTGTAAGTAACAGATAGATTTGAGTGATTGTACTTCTAAAACACAGATTAAAACAGGAAACATATAAACTGGTTTTATCAAAGAGAGAAGATGAACACAGTAGTAATGATCAAGTAATGCTAATTCGTTCTAGGGCAATCATTCATATTTGTCACACGTTCGGCGTACAAAAATTAATCAATTTGATTCAACCAATTGTTCTTAGAATATATTATACTGGAGAAACCGTGAGTCGTCAATTCGCAATCCTTAAACATGAACAATTTAGAGAATTTAATACGGACTTATCGAATTGAAGGTTTTTACGAAGATTTTATACGAGACTAACCTATATGAGTGAATCCAAAACCTTAGAAACGAATATGCAAGACTACCACATAACTACCGTGTTCGGAGTGATTTAACTACTCATGAGGGAAGCAATGATAAAAGACGTCAAGGTATTGAATATGCCAAGCATAAACATGGTGATAATCGCATGCAAGATCATACAATTCGATAAACAGAAGAAAATACGAATTGAAGATAAACAATAGAGAGTTATCAAAAGATTACCAGGAATTCGATATCAATGCTTCTTACAAGAGGTAAACCAAGCTCCAAAAATCAATCAATGTCAAAACCTTGTTCTTGAGCTTTTTCCTATGTAAATCTAGTGTAAAAGAAGTTATTTCCGAAGTGATGGTGAAAGAAATCTATTTAAAGGAGAAAAAACGAGTAGAATCCTAGTAGAATTCGACCAGAAAATCGCCCAGCAAATAAGCTCTCGGGAACTCTCGCCGCGGCACGCCTAAATGTCTGCCGCGGCGAAGATGCTTTCTGATAGTCAACATGCGATGTCCGTATCTTTTTCTTCAGGAATAATTTGGCACGAAAGTTGTAGCCCTTTGAATTATCTTTCCATGGCCACCGAGATCAGGTAAATCGGACTTCATATAAGAGAGTTTCCAAAATGGCTAGACTGCTCCATAAATCATCACTTTTGCAAGTCATGCTAAGACGCCTCTCAATTCTTCGTCCGAACTCCGAATTCACTTTTGTCTTCACCCAATTATTCTTCATTCAGAGATCTATAACCAATATCTTCACTCCGATTTTCACCTTCGGGACCAAATAACACAAAAAATCCTATAAAACACAAAGAAAGTACCAAAGCATAAAAACGTACAAAAACACTATAAAACTAAGGTGAAAGACTAACAAAAGACCGCTAAAAAGGACCAAATGAGACGTTAGAATATTGTCTCATCAACTCGCAAGAAAGGGCTCAAGGTTTTAGCATTGGATGATGAAGACAGACCAATTAACACGACGACCTGTTGTTTACAAGGAAGTGCTTAAAAATCTATGAGGCATGCATTTTTATATTAATAAACTTTTTTATTTATATTACCAATATACATGTATTTGATTTCAAGTATTACTTACGTTTTAAATTTTAAAAATGTTGTTTTGCAGTTGATGACTATTCAAGTCACCACCGAAGTACTATGCATTTACTTTGCACTCTCTTTGCAATTGTTTGTTCTATTGAACATTTAATCATCTTTAATATTACTCATTGTCTGGATGCTATGTTATTTAACATATTAATTAGAAAAAGTAAAGCATATTGTGGCAACGCCACATGCTAGTACTAGTAGCTTTTGATAGGAGATGTACTGGATATTAATTTATTTAAAATTAGGAAAAGAATATTCAAAGGGGTTTAAACGTATAACTAAAATTTGGGGGACAATTTTGCACATGAAAATTTGAAGGCTTAAGTGAACAAAAAATTGGATTTTGGGTTCAGTGTAATTACTTTTATAAGTGAGGATTACATGTATATATTAAACTCAATAGGGGTGTCAAAGTAACTCAACATGAGTCTTTTTGCAATTTCAACATTATTCGGGGTATCCTTAAATAACCTTTATCTTGAGAGTAAGTCTGCACAGAAACGTTTTATCTAGGTAACTTATCTATAGACGGACCAAGTCGTCAATACTGGTGTTTTTCCATATATCCATGTTTAGCAAAAGTAGACGATTGTTTATTGGATATCTTATATACTGATTGATTTTTGTAAAAGTGCAAAACAAATCAATTAGCTGAATATAATATTGTAAAATAAATTATCTAGCTTATGTTTTATAAGCTCACTAGACAAACTTATCAAATTAACTAACGTATCAGTTATGCACACACGAAACACACTCATTTAAGAATAAACTTATTGAGTTGATATGGTAGGTGCTAAAGATAACATATCACCAACGGTATTATGTATAGGTATTTGAATACAGGAGAGTAATGTAATGTGAAGATGAGTATCATAATGGGAGCAATTAGGCAATAAAACGTGATGTTTGCAATTGGTAATGAATGAAATCAATCTTACAAAAAATTCAAATTGACACCACACCACACCATATATGTACGCTTGCCATCTCTTCAACTTCCCTGCAATTCCCCCCCCCCCCCAACACTCTCTCTCTCTCTCTCTCTCTCTCTCTCTCTCTCTCTCTACCAACACCATAATCAATCTTAATCAATCAAATTAAAAAAACCAAACAGCCTTCTTCTCAATTTGAATTCCATTTCTGGTCACTACTAAACCTTAATTCAACCTACCATGGCTGAGGAAACCACCCACAAACTTACGCCTGCGAAGCATGGTTGTTCCGGTCGAGGAAAGCGAGAGGCATCGTGGAGAAGGTAGCTGAATTGGCATCGTTTAAGGAGGAGAGTAAGAGTAACAAGGTTGATCATCTGATTGACCCACCTGAGAAGAAAGCTTTGGATGAGTTTAAGGCCTTGATTTAGGAAAGCCCAGTTTTTTTTTAAAGCCCAGATTTTATTACCTTATTTTATTTTATTTTTTTTTACATAATCCTTGGGCATGTAGGAAAGCACAGATTTTATTACCTTAAATAAACCGTCGTAATGTCACCTAATAGAAATAGGCCTGGAGAAAAGTTCTGCTTTGCAATTAAGCAATTTCCAGTTTGTATGTTCACGATCATGGCCGCGCCAACAATGCCAACCTTGAAGTTCAGAATATGCCTCAAGGGAGTAAGTCGAGTAGTCAACGACGATGAATGCAAGGAGTTCGCCGTTGCTGATGTAAAGAACACTGATTGGTCACATGAAAAGAAACCATGTTCTGATGTTAAGACGAAGCCCTGCAAACAGAACAGGTTCTTTTCTGATGTTAATAAAAATCACAACTTGTATGTCGTTCGTTTGCCTATTGCTAAGGATCAAAAGAGGGTTCTCACCAAAAATCGCAAATCGTATTCTGTTGCCAAGAAACCTTGTCCGCCAAAAAAACGTATGCCCCAAAAATCATTGATTAGTCCTAAAGGAGGAAGAGTACACAAGCAACAACAGCTAGTCGAACAAGTCCATTGCCGTGAAAAGAGTAATCATCCGGTGATATCCGATCCAGTGAAGGACGCACTCACCGCTGCGAATGTTTTCTTGCAAAGGACAGCACAACTCGAGTTGGAAGGGCAGAAACAAGAGTTGAAAAACCAGCGGGATAAAGAAAGAAACAAGGCAAGGATTGCTTTGGAAGAGGTGGGAAGATCGGCAGACCTTTGTGACAACATTACGATCTTGAAAGACTTGGAGTTGTTAGGTTGTTCGCACTATGGAGTGATGAGACCCCTCCAGCAATTTGGTTTGTACTTGAAAGGCGATGAGTATACCGAGGATGATCTACTTCTCGATATCGAGGAGGGAGAGATTGTTTCGTAGGAATTCAAAAGATTTGGACAATCTGAGATAATTTGTAATGTTAACTGTAGTAGGTGTTACTGATCCTCTGTCTTTCAGTGTTTGAATTTAGACCGAATTTAGCCAGAATGTTTGATGTATCTCCTGTCTTCTTGATTTGTGCTTCAAATTTCTGAACTTTGATGAATGAATATATGCCAGTAGAATTGTAACAATATTTGTACCAAACGTTTGATGTTTTCTCCTCTCTTCTTTTATGTATTAGGTGCGCAAGATTTAGCCAAGTTTTAAGTATGGAATCTGTGATTTTAGATAATCAGCACAATTAATGGTGTGTACTGTGTCTCTTGACCTTCTCCAATATAAATTAGGCTCTGTTCTCTTCAATTGCAATTTTCTGAACTGAACTGAATTGTAGTATAAAATATAACTAAGTAGAACTGAACTGAACTGAACTAAACTGAACTGAACTGAATGAGTTTTCAGTTGAAAAGAACAGAGCCTTACTCTTTTGTTTCTGTAGACATTAGACAACAACACACATTCTTAAATTAATTTCTTATGTGGCAGGCTGACAATGATGTGGAAAATATAAAAAATAATTTTTTTGTTTTAATATTCAGATCTTCAAAATTTAATTGCAATAAACCCCTCTTACTTATTTAATACCCAATTTATATCCCAAAAGTTTATAATAAATTCAAATCAACCCTTAGTACAACTTTTTTATTCAACTTCAATAAAAATAAATTGCAATTGAACCCTATTAATTTTTTAACTTCATATAAACTCATACAAAGTATTCAAAATTTTCTCATTCTTCCATTGATGAAGGTTGAAATAATGCTTAGAAGTTCCATTCATCAATCATTTCGCCATTTTCCATCAATCTTTCCCATTCTTAAATACTCTAAACAGTTTCGAATTCGGGCCCGATTGCAGACTCCATTGATGGAGCTTGAAGCTCCATTCATGGTGCTTCAACATCAACATCAATGGAGCTGGAGCTGCAGCTCAATCAATGAAGATGTTTGTGCTCCATCAAATGGAGCACAACAGCTCCTTTAATGAAGCTGTTTGTGCTCCATTTAATAGAGCACAACAGCTCTATTAACGGAGCTGTTGAAGCTACATCAATGGAGCTTAAACATCTCCATTAATGGAGCTGCGGATTCTCAGTAAATGGAGCTTCAAGCTCCATTAATGGAGTCCGAATTGGGCTCTAATTGAGTCCGATTCAGGCTCTATCGATGGATCTTAAAAGCTCCAAGCTCCTTTGATGGAGTTTTAACCTTGATTGGTGGAAGTTCAAAGCTCCATCAATGGTGAAATAATTTTGAAAACGAAAAAGGAGGAGAAAGATACTTGCTTCATGATGTAGACCATGGTTTGAAGAATAAAAAATGTTTGATGAAGATGAAGAATTGATAAAATTAAGGTTTGATGAAGATGAATAATTGGTAAAGTTAAGGTTTGATGAAGGAGAAGATGAAAATGAATAAAGTGAATTTTATTTGGGTAAATTGTGAAATTTGTGTAAACTTGAAAGGGTTGATTTGCAATTTGCTATTTTATTTTCGACATGTATATTCAATTTTTCAGCCGGTCAATGCGAAAATGATTTTTTGACCAATATGTTATTGTTGGTTTGTCAAGGACTACGATGTTATTAAGGAATTTATTAGGTGGTCCAAATGTAATTCACCCTATTTTTTATTATTTGCAACATTTAGAGGCTATAATAGTAAATTTGTTGAATATAAGGGTAACACGAGTATAATCACTTCGAACTGAGATGAAGGGTCGAGATTAATATTTTTCAAGATCTAAGGGTTTAGGTTAAAACCTGATGTATATGCAGTGTGTTAGGAATATCTGTTTAGATTTTGATAAACAACTTAATGACTTATCTTAGCTCAGAAAGGTGGTTAGTACTCTTGGTTCACTTGAACACTGTAAAAGAGGAAGATCACTAAGTATGTTAGTCTAGCAAATCTTGTATAGGATGTTAGGTCTCTGAATGTAATTTTTATATCTTTTAAGAAGACCAAGAAGAAGGCATCCGACAGAAGAGTTCAACAAATTTGAAGATTTGAAGACTGCACAAGATTGCTGAAGACGAAGGTCATTAGATACCTATGTCCAGATATCTTAAAGAAACAAGTGTTTTTGAATAAACAAATTTTGCAAAAGATATCTGAGAACACAAGGTTTCTGAACAAGGAAAAGTGCCCACAAAAACCCACACTCACCTTGGATTAAACTATGTTTTTGGGAAACAATGTTTCAACAGGTATCTGGAGATGTTATGGTCTCTGGAAAGGAACATGCAATGCTTCAGAAAGCGTGCATAGTTCCGTTGGCACTGCAGGACAAAAATAGTACAATGCAATAAATGTGCAGACAGAGACATCTGAACAAAAGAGGAAATCTCTGAAAAGAGACAAGGTCTTCTGCAGTACTATTTCAGATATCAATAGTTTGAATTTGAATTGAGCCTAACGGATACTATTCAAATGGCTTCAAATTCAACTATAAATATCACCACTTAGAATGCTTGAAAGACACACTACACCTTGAACTTACACTGAAAATACCAAGCTTCTCTGATAATACAACTAGTGGTATCTTTCTCTCAAGCATACAAACCTTCAGCCTACTTAATCTCTAGCTTACAGTTGCGACTAAGCTCTTGAATTCTAAGTAGCACGAAAGTTCTAAGTGTCCTGATCCTTAACAAGCATTGCTATCTATGAAGGAGTTGAATCAAAAGATCAAATATCTGAGTTTCATTCTCCAGAACATTTAACATAGACTTGGGTCAATAAAGAACATATCACCACACATTGTGAAATGTGTTAAGTGACTCTTGTTCAAAAAGGTAGTATTACATAACTGTAGAAGTTATTAATCTGCCAATCTGACAAACTCTCCTTAACCAACACATTAAATGGCGTGGAGCACAGGAAGTACTTAGTTTGGAAAATTAAGGAAGAGCTCAAAGGTTTCTAAGTATAGGAATTACTTGGCTGGGAGCCGGGGAATAACCCAGGGGGAACACTTGGTTGGGAACCTAGTGTATTTAGGAATCGAGAGAAGATATTTGTAAGGTGAACTCAATTATCTGTCTTAGTGGATTCTAGGTCTGAGAAAGGCCGAAGTGGATTAGTTGAAGGATTACGCCACCTTCAGATACCACTATAATTTGTTGTGTTATTTACTTACTGCATTTACCTTACTTTAGTCATCTTGTTAAGTACTTACACACTACTGAGGACGTGCACTTATCACAAAAAGTCTCCCGCTCTCTGAAATTAAGTGTCAAATATCTTCACAGATATCTGAGAAATTGTGTTTATCGACAAAAGTTGTAAAAGACTATTCATCCCCCAGTCTTTTCCTTTGCCGTTATCTGGACCAACAAGTGGTATCTGAGCAGGAGGTTCCCAAGCCTTCTGCACTGAACCTAGATCCCAGATAAGTGCCCACTAACTGCTTTTCACCTTCACTTGATTTGTTTGTAAGTGTGTTTGCCGCAGGATGTCTTTAAGTGACGCTCCAAGTATCAAGCCAGAGAACTATGAGAAATGGAAGAACAACATGATGCTCTACCTAGAAGCTATCAGTGACGAAATGATCGACGTGATAAAGAATGGCCCCATAGTCATTAAACAACTCAAGCAGGTCATAGAGGTTTCCAATGGTAGAGACAGAGAACCAAGTGGTGGTTCCTCAAAGACAGATGCGTCAACCAGTGGAAGACCTACTGCTCAAGTTGTTTATGAGCCAAAAAACCTAGAGAGCTCTGGACATCTTAAGATGCCAAGAGAAATAACAAGACGGTCAGGCTTGTAATATCATCATACGTTCCACTCCAGAGCACATACAGTGTAAACTGTGGGATGCAAAAATGGCGAAAGTGGCCTGGCAACTGATTGAAGAAATCTGTGCCGGCACTGAGAAAACAAAGGAAAATAAGTTCGAAGTTTTGAAGCTCAAATTCCAAAACTTTAAATAAGGTCCCACAGAGACTCTTGAAGAACTAGATTTCCGATTTACAACATTGATGAGTGAAATGGCTGCACTTGGTGAAAGTGAGAGATACTCTAACTCTGAAAAGGTTAAGACTATCGTGAGAAGCTTGAATCAAAACTGGGAACATACTCAGTACTTTTATTTCAACAAAGGAATGCCAAATATCACTCCAGTAGAACTCTTTTCTCACTTAGCTACTGTCAACTCTGAAACTACTCAGAGAGAACAAATGATTGCTGAGAAAGTTCAATGTTGCTTTACTAACACAAGGTACTTCTGAAAAGAAGGAAACCAAAGAAATGACTGAGGAAGATGCTCTTGTTGTGAAGCAAATGAGAAAATATGTCAATCGGGAGATTGAGAGAAGAAAAGCCAAAGAGAAGCTGAAAAAGCATCTAGGCTCGAACTATCACCAGTACAAAAATATGCAGCTGTCAAGCTCGCTGAACAAGCCGGCTCAGCAAGCATCTAGTACTGAGGAAGCACAAAATCGGAAACGATATATGTTTCCATTGTTAGAAACCTGGTCATTTTAAAAGAGACTGCCCTGTTTTCAATAAGCTAAAGACAGGTTACAAGAAAGATAGAAGAAACATCAAGAGAGGTCAGAGAGCTATGCTCACTGAAGAAAGGAAAATTATTCAAATCCAACTGGATGCTCTTGATATTGAGTCAGAATCTGAAGAAGAAGACTCAGATGACTCCAAACTACCTTCACCAGAATTATGTGGCATCACTCATGAATTGATTGACTTTGGCCAAAATAAAAGGGAATTATGTGGGGTTGCTGAAGAGATATCCAGATTGCTCCAACATAGAGCCTTGCCTAATGGCTGACAAGGTAACCAACATCTCTCAATACATAAACTATGAGAGTGATGAGGAAGGAATCAGAGATCTAGAACATCTCATAAGAGAACTTGATCTCTACAAAAGAGAATTTCATATGGTCCGAGCTAGAGCCGAAATTTTTGAAGAAGAAAAGAATTCTCTTAAAAAGGAAAATTCATGATTACTGAAGATATCTGAGAAAAAGGATGCCGAAAATGCATTTCTCAAAGCACAGATATCTGAGATGGAGAAGCCACACAGAAAGGCAATGGAAATACTCCAAGAGGAATATAAAGATCTTCTTTCTAAAAATGAGGAACTAAAAAAGAAAGAACTATCTTTTCTATCCTATGCCAAAGCTAGTGACACTCTTACTGAAGTACACTCTTATTTAAGAGATCCTTCAGAAAAGGGAGGACTTGGGCTGGACACACAAACAAATAATTCTACCACTCTGAATAAGAGTGATGAAAGAATAACATTTGTTAGTACTCAGCAAGATGGTTCCCAAACAACCTATAGCATTGATCAGAAACCTAAGGCTTTTGACAAAGGAAAGGCAGTTGCGACCAAACCTTTGTGGGGAAAACAAGTCCAAAAGAAAACTGTTGGGAACACTTCTGTAAAGAAACATAACACTGAAAAGTGTATTCACCGACAGTGCTATGTCTCTCAAAAAGTAAAAATTGCTAGAGCAGACAAATTTTCAAACATCACGTATTCTGGAAAGAAAGACGTTCCAGAGACTAGCAAAGCTGCTGAGAAGAGAACTCAAATAGCACCAGGTGCTCGAAATGGCATTGGCTATAAAGCCATCGGGAAACAACTTGCTCGTGAGTATAAACAAGAGCAAGAATGATGGATAAAAGCTAGGATTGCTCAAAGCAATCATCAGAAGTTGAAGAAAGAACAAGCCACAAGCAATCTGAATGCCAGGGCTAGAAGAAATCTGGCAAGAAAAGCTAAGTTCGCTGAAAAGCAGACTCAACAATCTGACAAGTATCTGAAAGCACCACGAGGAGCACCAAGGAACACACCGAGAAGGAAAATAGCTTTAAATGATAATGACACTAGTCATTTACCTAAAATTCCTCTTTATGTTCCAACAAGACAAAAGAATGCCCTAAGAAGTTCATTCAGAAATCGATTCCTACAGGGAGATTCTTTAGTCCAGAAGGTTCCATTGTTGGAATGAGATCCTAACTCCATGTTTCCTGTTTTGTGCAGAACACTCTGAGGAAGAACCCGAAGTGGCATTTTGATAGAGGATGTGGGAAGCACATGACAGGAGACAAAGCAAATCTGGTTAACTACAGAAAATGTGATAAAGGACCAATTATTAGATTCGTTGGAGGACATGAAAATCCAACCATAGGTTTTGGCAATCTGAAGTTTGGAGCTCTTACAATCTCTCAAGTACTACATGTAGAGGGATTGAAATATAATCTCCTAAGCATGAGTCAATTGGTAGACAAAAGGTAGTCAAAACTATGCAAATTAATTGACAATGAGTCAAAGCAGACAGTCTTGGTTAGTCTAGGTTGCTAGGCAGAAAGGAAATCTCTGTGTTGCTGACTGGGCATCTGCCACAACTGAAGAATGTCTCATGGTGAGTCAATCTGGCCACACAGAAGAAAATTGGTTATGGCATAAAAGAATGAGTCACTTGAACTTCAAAACTCTGAACAAGCTAGCCAAGAAAGAATTGGTGGTTGGTTTACCCAAAATGGCATATAGAAAAGATGGTATATGCTCAGCTTGCCAAATGGGAAAACAATCCAAAATCTCTTTCAAGTCTAAAACTAGACACTCCAGTGAAAGGTCACTGCAAATGTTACATATGGATCTTTTTAAATCCTCTGTAACTAGCTATGCAAGAAAGTAGTATGGCCTGGTTGTTGTTGATAATTACTCAAGATTCACTTGGGTTGTCTTTCTCAAACACAAATCTGATGCAAGGGTTGAGATACTCAACTTGCTGAATAAGCTCGAAGTCATGAAAAATGACAAGGTATCATGTCGTAGCAGACCATGGTATCGAAGTTTGTGAACTAGTACATAAAAGAGTTTTGTACCAGCAAAGGTATACAACATCAACTATCTTCTGTAAGGACACCACAACAAAATGGTGTTTCTGAAAGAAAGAATAAGACCCTGAAAGAAGCGGCAAGAACAATGCTTGCTCACACTGAAATAAGTGAAATCTATTGGGTTGAAGCTGTAAACACAATATGCTACATTCAAAATAGATGTTTGATTAACAAACACCATGACAAAACTCCTTATGAGCTTTTCATCGGTAAACCCCCTAGTATCAAACATCTAAGGGTGTTTGGTTCCAGATGTTTTGTTCTTAACAATGGAAAAGAATACTTGAGAACATTTCAACCAAAAGCAGATGAAGGAGTATTTCTTGGTTATTCTCTGAATAGCAAAGCCTACAGAATCTACAACAAAAGAACGCAAAAGATTGAAGAATCTGTTCATAAAGTTTTCTATGAAGGAAACAAGAAAGTACCCTTGAATGAAGAACTCTCAGATAGGTTCAAAGAACTAATGTTAAAAGATTCTGAAGAATAATCTTCAAAAGGAAACAATTTTGTCATTCACTTAGAGGATAACTCTGACGATGAAAAGCAACAATTGCTTAGTAACAACCAGATGACTCTAAGACATGATGAAGATTTCCTATAAGAATTCCAGAAATGGAACAGGTTACTGAGAATCTTCATCATGAAGAGGTTTCTGAGAATGAGATTGCTGAAAATCCAATCCCAGATATCTCTAACACTGAAAAAGTGTCAGATATCTATTGAATTTCCCGTATGCCAGATATTTGAGATACTACAAAAATATCATGACAAGATCATAATGATTCAATTCAGATCAAAATGATATTGATCCTACTAGTTCAAAATCCATTATGAAATGAATAAGAAATCATTCTGCCAAGGATGTGATTGGTCCTTTAGACCAAGGGGTTAGAACTAAGAGAGCAATTGCTGGAAATGCAGACTCTCTCTATGGATGTTTCATCTCAAACATTGAACCAAAAACTATAGAAGAAGCATTGAAAGATTAAGATTGGATCTCTGCAACACAAGAAGAGTTAGATCAATTTGAGAGAAACAAAGTCTGGAAACTGGTTCCATTTGTTGATGGAATATCTGTAATTGGAACCAAGTGGGTTTTCAGGAACAAAATGAATGAATCTGGTGAAATAACCAGAGACAAAGCAAGGTTGGTTGCCAAGGGATTCACCTAGACCGAAGGACTAGATTTTGATGAGTCATATGCTCCAGTTGCATGATTGGATGCAATTAGACTATTTCTAGCCTTTGCAGCTCATAATGACTTTAGTGTTTATCAAATGGATGTCAAAAGTGCATTTCTAAACGGTGAACTTGCTGAGGAAGTCTATGTTGAACAACCACTAGGCTTTGAAGTTTTCACAGAAAGTAGAATGGTTTATAAGCTTCAAAAAGCTCTGTATGGACTGAAACAGGCTCCAAGAGCATGGTATGATACTTTAGCCAAATACTTGCTGGAAAGTGGCTTCAAGAAAGGAGATATTGATAAAAAATTCTTTACTTTGAACCATGAAGGGAAACTACTTTTAGTTCAAGTATATGTTGATGACATTATATTTGGATCTAAAGACAAGCAACTTTGTGAAGACTTTGCTAAGCTCATGAAAAGTAAATTTGAGATGAGCATGATGGGAGAATTGAATTACTTCCTAGGGTTGCAAGTCAAGCAACTAAATGATGGAATATTCATCAGTCAAACAAAGTATGCAAAAGATTTGCTCAACAAGTTTAATCTAAAGCCGTCTGAAAAGAATGCTAAGATACCAATGTGCATTGGAACCAAAATGACCTATACTGAATCTGACAAGAGTGTTGAAGAACACAAGTATAGGAAATTGATTGGGTCTCTACTGTACCTCACTGCAAGTAGATCTGATATTCAATATGCAGTTGGGGTGTGTGCTAGATTTCAGACAAATCCAATGCAATCACACTACAACATTGCTATGAAAATATTAAGGTATGTAAAGGGTACTGTAGAAGTTGGATTGTGGTATCCAAAAGACAGTGGATTGAGTTTAGTTGGCTATTCTGATGCTGACTTTGCTGGATCATTGCTTGATAGAAAAAGAACCTCAGAAACAAAACTTCTTAGTGCCAGATTAATATCATGGTTCAACAAGAAACAAAACTCAATTGCCATATCTACCACAGAGGCTGAATATATTGCTGCTGGGTGTTGTGCTTCACGGATATTGTGGATACAACAACTCAGAGACTATGAGATCAATGAAGAGAAAACTCCTATTTTTTGTGACAACACAAGTGCTATTGCCATAACTCCGAATCCTAAGTTTCATGCAAGAACAAAGCACATTGATGTTAGACACCACTTCATTAGAGATCATGTTGAAAAAGGCAATATAGAAATACTAAAGATTGGTACTGAAGACCAACTTGCAGATATCTTTACAAAGCCTTTACAAGAAAGCAAGTTCTTAACCTTGAGACATAGTCTTGGGTTAATGGAGCTACCGAAGGAACTGAAAAGATATAATCTCTGAGACGGGAACTCAGAAGGGAGAAAGATATCTGGAACAGGTATCCAGATATCTAAGGCAAAAAGATATCTGAGACGGGAACTCATATACTAAAAAGGATGGGTAAAAGTGTCTTTCAAAGATTTCTGAGACGGGTACTCAGATATCTGTGAGATCACAAAGTGAGGGGGAACATAAAAGAGAAATGTGGGACAACTATATTCAGTGAACTACACCTCTGGTGTTTTGTATCTTTCCATTTATATGTTAAGTTACATACAGTATCTGAATTGAATAGATAAGTCCAAAGACTGTCCCCTAGTCACAGAAAAGAGATGTGATTCAGAAAGCTATTCTCCAAATTTCATTAATTGGGCACAATTACAATTACTGATTGTGATCATTGCTGAAGAAGCAATCGTGACCCTTGATGAAATGGGTGTTTGATCTTAACGGACGAGATCAATTCTCGGTAAAATAGTGGACTGTAAAAACATAGACGTGGCCCACTAAGCATTTAATACAAAACGAATTTTGCCCACGCCTATCTGCATTTGCACAGATATATATGTACAAAATTAATTTGTATGTATATGTCTATTGAGAGTAAAATGTTATATATATAGGATTTTGGCAAAAGAAATCACTTTCGCCTAATCCAACATTCATACTTACACAGATGATGAGTCGATTTTACATCGTCTCATTCGGTCTTTTTTACCGTCTTATTGCCGTTTGTTGAGGGTGTAACTCCCCAACTACTTAGATTTATTTCAACTCCACTAATGGGTGCCAAGGTAAGAAGCTCCTTGCTAGGTAAGGACCAATGCGTATGAACCAGCGACCAACTACTTGATGAGGACACACACTTGAGTGGGGGGGTTAGTGCCCGGTTTGCTAAGTGTCCACTACAAGAATTCATAGCAGGACGGAAAGGCGGATTTTATCCGTCGCCCACAGCGACGGATTCGCCAAGCAGGCGACGGATAAAACTTATCCGTCGCTCTGTAGCGACGGATAAGTTTTATCCGTCGCTACAGAGCGTTGACCAAGATTTAAAAAAAAAAAAAAAATTTAGCGACGGATAGATCTATCCGTCGCTAAAGATAGCGACGGATAGATCTATCCGTCGCTATAGCCGAGAAAAAAAAAAAAAAAGTTAGCGACGGATAGATCTAGATCTATCCGTCGCTAAAAGCCTAAAAAAGAAACCATATATCTCCTCCACCACCTCCTTTCCTCCACCACTTCTCCTCCATTTCTCCTCTCCTCCTCCTCCCACCACCACCTATCTCCTTCCACCACCTTTCTCCTCCACCACCACCATCCACCACCACCATCCTCCTCCACCACCATCTCCACCACCACCACCACCACCTCTCTCCTCCCACCACCATCTCCACCACCACCACCACCACCTCTCTCCCACCACCATCTCCACCACCACCACCACCACCACCACCACCACCTCTCTCCTCCCACCACCATCTCCACCACCACCACCACCACCACCTCTCTCCTCCCACCACCACCACCACCATCTCCACCACCACCTCTCCTCCCACCACCACCGCACCACCACCATCTCCACCACCACCACCACCAACTATCTCCACCCACCACCACCACCACCACACACCCCACCCCACCCCCCCCCCACCCCCAACACCACCACCACCACCAACACCACCACACACCACCCCACCACCCCACCACCACACCACCACCACCTTTCCTCCCACCACCACCACCGCACCAAATTGGATCTAATATAAATTGAATACAAATTAATCCATAAATCTGAATACAAATCAATATCTCGAATACAAATTAAAATTGATATACAAATTAATCCGAATATAAAATTGAATACGGATTTTTTTTTGAAAAATAGAAATGGGGCGACGGATAGATCTATCAAATTGCATGAAGCGACGGATAGAATCTATCCGTCGCCCCATTATCAATTAAAAAAATAAAATTGGTCAATCCGTCGTCGTCAACTATCATTGAATGGACGACGGATTGTTATCCGTCGCCACGACTCAGGGACGGATTTTCTATCCGTCGCCCGATCCGTCGCCAGAGAGGCGACGGATAGATAACTTTGACGGATCTATCCGTCGCTACAGGCCAGATTTTTTGTAGTGGTCAAACCGGGATGAGACTTTACTCGAGAGTGACTGAAGATCAACTCTGTATAATATTCGGGATTGAGGTCGTGAAGTGACTTGTCAAATGTAACTTACTTGTGGGGATGTGTGCCTTATTTATAGGCTATCATCAAAATGGAAGGCCTTGCTAGGATTGCGCCAAGTGTAAGGCTACGATTGAGCCACCAATGCAAATATGAGGCCCATAGCCCAATAATGAAGCTTTAGCCCATGCCATCTTGGGCTTTAGGGGTAGTTTGGTCATTATTGGGAGAGTTCTTGAGGATGTGACTAGTTACGCGAGATCCTGTGTTCGAGAGATGGGTCGGGATTGGTCCGGACCATATTTGGTTGTCAGCGAGGAAGTTCTCTGCATCCAACTCTTCCGATTCGGAACTCCTGGGTTCGGACATCTCACTCTTTGGTGCCCATTTGCTTGGTTGCTTTATGAGATGGTCATGCTGGATCCGAGTTGACATCCGGATCGGAGTCCTTGGGTCGGAGAGGGTACTGACTTAGCACTATGCTCCTTTCCCAGAGAGGCTCGGACCAAGGTGGGTCGGACCTATGGTTCCGGGTCGGGCCTTGTAGGTCCAAATCCTTCGTCCCTTTCTTTCAATGTGGGTCGGACCATGGTTGGTCTTCCCGGATCGGACCGTTGGCTCGGACCAAAGTGTCTCGGATCCATTGGATGACTTGGGATGCCTTAGGATTCGTTCATAGGTCCTTTATGACGGGTTGGACATATTTCCGTATCAACATATGTCCCCCTAGTTTCCAAGTATCTTAGTAGAAGATAGTTGTGGAACTATTGGCTTGGGAAGCTGTTGAAGAAGGTTCCGTTCTTCGGTCCAATCCACCTAAACGGGTTGAAAGAAGGTGTAAATCGTACTTCATGTGGCCACTGACTTAGTCTCTCTCTCCCCCCCCCCCCTTTTTTCTTTTTCTAAAACATCGTTGCCATCCGAAATTTGGGTCCGAAGAAACGAAGTGAAGAAAAAAGAAAAAAGGGTATTTGTAATCGAGACTAAGTTTAGGCTCCGAACATCGGTAGTGTACCTTTGATGAGCTACGGTGGCGGACCGTAGGTGCGTGTCCCGTCCGAACCAACCTCTGTGGTCAAGTGGAGGTCCGAAGTGTAATCGCTCGAGTAAACGAGGTTCCTTGTGTGGACAAGTTATGTTGGACTGATAAGCCGCTAGGCGTCCGAGAAGAGGATACTCCGGAACTCTCGTGTTGTCTGCCGCCCGAGAGAGGGAGAGTTGTTGTATTCATCTATCCAAGAGGTAAATTTGTTGTACCAATTCGTCATTTCACTTGGTATATTTGTACTATGCCGTTGGATGATTTTTTATCTACGATTGAGATTTAATCCCGAAAAATCGTGACGGTTGGAGTTCCCAATTTGGCCCTCTATAAATAGAGGGGTTGGCCGGTTCATTTGCTCACCGTTTAGAGAGAGAATTTTCGCATTCTGAGTATATCCGAAGCGACTACTGTCAATCCGAAGCGAGCGACGTGAGATCCGAAGCACGAGATCGCATACGAAGCCAAGGCATTTCCATCTAATCATCCGAGTCCAAGTAAGTTTACTTGTCTCGTCTTATCATTTGTTTGCATTGTCTTTCATCTTCTAGTTGCTCGGATGCATGCTTATGATGTGTATTATAGTTTTAATACTCCATACGTTCTCAATGTTGACTAACGCCGAATCAGCATCGTACTGACTCCGAACTAACTTCGCCTGGGAAAGGCCATTAGTGTTTGCTTATAAACTGACCACTTTAATATACATAAACGACCTCTCGGACTGCCATCTTAAAGCTTACGAAATTGCTTTCTCCTTTCCCTAGGATGTCCGAGAGTGATAGCCAAAATCGATCCGAGGCTGAGGGATACGACTCCGAAGCGATATCTTTAACCGATAGCTCCGAGGAGATCGAGATCGTAGATGACGACGAAGTACTGGAGGTGGAACAAGCGCCCCATCCGAGCCGGGAAGAGCCCGAGGTAAGTTCCTTACTTCGGTTAGTTGTTCCGGATCCAGGTCCTCCGAGGCGTCAGGATTACCTGCGAGTGTCCCATGTGCAGGTTATTGTAGCGGCTCAAGAGACAAGTTCGCGAGTTATAGGAACTCGTCGCCCGGGTCGGGCTGGCCAAGAATCTGAACTTCCGGTAGAGATCCGATCTTTAATTCGCAACCTTGGTTATAATTTTAGGAGTAATCCTAATCGAGTCCCGTTCGTTCCGGATCCGCAGGCGCCGATCATCGAGGAAGTTCATGATACCTCAGAAGCACCTCCCAATTTTGGTATCTTCGAAGAGGGTGAGGAGGATCGTGTGCAAGTCGCTGCGCCTCTTCGGACTGTTGTAGAGTTAGCGTCCTCATCCGAGGAAGATGAGGCAGAAGGAGGTGTGCGGGCCCAAGATTCTGGTTCCGAAGAGGAGGAAGGTGTAGAGCAATCCGCTCATATGCTCCGTGTGGAATCTGCTGGGCAAGCAGGGCTGAGTCGGCAGATGGTTGAGGAAGAGCGTCCGGAGAGGCTGAGGAAGGGTGAGGACGTATTCCAAGTAAAGTTCCCTCGGTCTAAAGATGAGGTCACACACCCCGATCCGGAGGGCGTGTTGAATGAAGACGGTACGTTGCCTACTTGTGCCTCAACCATCCGAGCCGATGAAGTGGATGAGCTCCGGAGGAGATATGAGATCCCAGAGTGTGTGGAGATTCTCATCCCAGACGAATCTCATGCGTTCTACAATCCGCCTCCGGGATACATGTGTGTCTATGAGATAAGTCTCCATTGCGGGTGGCGGCTACCCGTATCGTCCGAGTTTCTGGAGATTTTGAACAGTATGGGGTTGAGTCCGCACCAGATCATCCCCAACTCCCTCGGAAATCTGATGTGCTTCGGGGTCTTATGTAAATATAAAGTCATCCCGGTCACCTTCGATAATTTTCGTAAATTGTTCAACATAAGTGTAAGTAATAGGAACACATGGTTCTATACATTCGTATTCGCCAGGCGTACACGTTTTTTGTCGACCCCCTGTCTTCGTTGGGAATCCAATGGTTCAAGAGGTATATTTTCGTGCGGCCTGCATTGAAACCCGGCCAATCCGAAGAGGAGAGGCCCACGTGGCATTTTGAGAAAAAGTTCTTCCGGGGCAAGCTGCCAGATTGGAAGCCACCGGCACGGAACATCCCTTTGTGGATGCAAGCGCTCCATCGGAGTCAAGAGCCGGAAAAGTACTTCTTCCGAGGGCTTATATGTCAGCCTCTTCCTTACTTGGCCGGCTTGTCCGAGCCAAGTTTTTGTGACAATATGGAGGATTTGAGTAAGTGGTTTCTCTCTTCCTCTGGTTGGTTGTCCGATTCGGTTTGTCGACTATGTAGTTACCATTTGTAGATTTTTTTGTATTTTGCAACTCATTGTGATTCGGATGTGCAGCTTTTTGGTTCGAGTATACGATGTCGACCATGCGGGAGTTGAAGTTGCCAAAATCGTCAAAAGCTTGAAGGAGTTAGCGAGGGTTCCCGGACCCAAATTATCAAGACTTCCACCGTACTCCCGATGGACGAGCCAAGAAATGCTGCCGTGTTTCGAGTGGAGGAGTCTCGGAGAGCTGCTGCGGGCGAAGAGGCCCAAACTATCCCTACTCCGGACAAGGGTAAGGTGGCCGGTTCTAAGGGCTCGAAGAAGCCTCCAAGATCCGTGTCCCGAGATCCTCCCGCAAGCGGATCGAAGGCGCCTAAAAAGCGCCTCCAAGGTCCGAATCCTCCCGCCAAGAAAGGCAAGGGAAAGATGAGCGGGCGCCCGGATTCGGATGTCAAGTTGCTCGGTTGGTTCTTTGGAGCGGATTTCGGAGTTAACTGCCGCTCAGCGCAAAGTGAGTTTAAATTTTCCGTTGGTTTTACATCTTCTTGTGGTTCGGAGGTATCTAACACTTCCGATGTTTCGTTTTTGTTTTTAGCTTGCTGCTGCCGTGGAAGCATGCTCTTTGGTAGCTGCTCGGAGGGCTACCCTAGAAGAGGATTTGGCCAAGGCTGAGGCGATTGAAGCGCCCCGTTGAACAAAGACTTGAGCGCCTAAAGAAGGCCATAGCTGCTAAACAGGAGGCCGAGTCGGAGACTGCCAAGATGAAAAGTGCCATCCGATCTTTGGAGACTGACTTGAAAGTGCACCAAGATAGTTTGGACGAGTTCGTGGGTGTCTCTCGGACTCTCAAATATAAGATGCTGAAGGAGCTTTGGGGGGGTCCGGACAAGGGCTGTCCAAGATTTCCTTGATTCGGACTCCTGCAAGTTTTTGTTCGAGTCAAAGTATGACGAGGCCCGCCAAGATGGGTTTGATGCAGCTGTGGACCAGTGCCGGAGGAAGGATTGGATACCGGATGGCTGCGACTTGGACGCTGAGGGGGTGTCCGCCTTTAAGAATGGAGATGGCTCGGACTTTGCTCCGGAAAGTGTCTTGGACGAAGACCTGCTTAAGTGTGAATTTGTGGAGCTGGTCTGCGACGAGTCGGAGGGCAAGAAGTATAACCATGGCGGTCCGTATTTCCCATCCTTCGTCCCTCGGGTGCTTATGTCCAGTGTTTTCGTTCCTTTGGAGGATCACTTGGAACACAACCGAGACTGGCTGACTCTGCCTGGGCCTGTCCATGGCTTTGATCGCGACCTAGACTTGATGGAAGCAAAGATGTCCGCCTTCTGAAAAGAGGTTGAGGCTCGGAGAGAACGGAGGTTAGCCCAGGCAGCCCAACAGCAAGGACAAGCACCTCCGGAGAAGGATACTGGGGGCCCCTCTCGGTCTCAACCTAGTTCGTCCGAGCGGCGAAGGCAGTGAAGACGGGGTATGCCCCGGGTTTTTTGTAGTAGGGTGCCTCCGGGCCTAAAAACAATGTTGTCCTTTTTGCTCGTCATCTTTTGTTGGCTAAACATATACTTGTCTTGTTGAATGTTGTTGGTTCGGGCCCCTTGGTGCCTCGGAACTATTTTTGTCACCGGAATGCTAATGTTGCTGTTTTCATTCTTGCGCGTTTTAATTTTGTATTTGCGTAGCAACTCATCCACTCTCGTAAATTCGGATAATGGGTTTGGACCCTTGAGATTCAAACCGCTAGAACGTTAATTTGCCTGATGCAAATTCTCCTTTGCGGGACGATCAACCATTGTACCCATCCGAATCGGACTCTTTAATAGAAATAAGCCGGATCACGAACGGTTCGGAGCCACGTTTTAGAGTGGCCAGGCTTGCGACAAAGAGAATTTCCTTGTATCGTGACAAGTAGTGACGATTCGGTCGTTGACTTGGTGTGCTATCCCGAGTCATACAGACTTGTGAGATAGTGAAAAGATGATCAGTCATTAAGTATAGGGTGACTCTATATGAATCACAGTCGCTTCGGATGTTGTTATGTTAGCCCCCGAGCTTGACACGTCCGAGTGAGTAACTTTAGTCGATTTGCCCGACCTTATGGATGGATTATTGGGTTAGGCCAATGGAAGCCGAAGAGCCAGGCACATGTTCGGCCCAAGCCCATTTCCGGTGAATATGGGACATGTGTCCGCTTCTGATTGGTCCTCTCTTTCTATATATACCCCTGCTTTGTACGGCTTTTCATTAGGACATCTCTCCCTTTTATAGTAACCAATGGTCCGGAGCTCGAGTCCGAGCGGCTGGTGAGCATGTTTATACCATCACTCTTGCGCGTGATCTTGTCCCAAGGGTTTTTCCGATGCTTCGGATGTCTACCCGGGCTGGTTCACGGTGAGAATTTTGGAAATTAAATTGCTCGGAAAGCCAGCCTCGGATCTCCGAGGATACGGTCCGTGCCGCGTGAGGCCTGAAATCTTTGCCAATCAATTCCTCTGATCGTCAGGCTAATCTTCTTTCTCCGGGGCTGTGGTCTATATTCGTGACTTTTAGCCCCCGAGAGGTAGATTAGCTGGATGGTTCGGGGATCTTCAAATAGTTGTTTTTGAACCTCAATGCATCCGAGGCATTCCGCTCTGGGTATGCGCCCGGGGGACGACAAGTCGGCATAATTGGTTTGGTAGAATCCCTTCCAGTATTTCGTGGTTCGGTCGTAAAAAACCGCCCGAGATGTTGGAAGGCTTTCTACCAATCCTGTTGTGTCTAGTTGTTCGTCTCTCGGATTGAGGGAGATGTATCCCTTTTAGTAGGTCTTTTAGCTCGTCCTTGAAGATACGTATCCGAGTAGTTCGGTTCTGTTTGTTTGGAGTCGGATCGTTGGGGACTTCCGGAAGTAACCTTTCTGGTGACCTATGGTCTTTCGTCCGAGCAGCTCGGCCTTGTTGGTGGCTGTGTTCCAGAATTGGAGGCTCGAGGGAGCGACTTGCAATTCTGGGACGGAGTTCCTGACTATGCCGGTCTTGTTGGGACTCGGACCAACGGGAGCCTCCGGAGTACTTTAAATCTGGGATGTGTTTATAGTATTTGGTAAGAGGCGATCCGGATTATTATAGTGCTTCTTGCTTGCTTCGGAGCTCTCTTTCATTTAGAAGTGATGAAGTATCCTCTCCGGAAGCATTCAATGGCCTCAGTTGTCTCGTCCGGCTGCTGTTAGTCTTTAGATCGTCCGAAGGGGGTTCCGAAATCTTTGTCAGTAAGCAATCAAAGTTGGGATGGTGGAATTCCTTCTTCCTTCGGAGCACCCACAGATAAAGTTAATAGTGCTCGGAGGGGGCTTGGTTCGGTAGACCAGGGTTAATTAAGAAGCTTCACTGTAGAAGTAGAAAAGAGATAGAATAGGAGCTTGTTTTTGTAAGCTCGATTAGGGCTCTTCGGACCCTGACTTTGTAATTCTG
Source organism: Plantago major (assembly GCA_026545765.1). Classification (NCBI taxonomy): domain Eukaryota; kingdom Viridiplantae; phylum Streptophyta; class Magnoliopsida; order Lamiales; family Plantaginaceae; genus Plantago; species Plantago major. The sequence continues at coordinate 36,724,918 of CM048842.1, forward strand.
TACTCTTGTTTTAATAAAAGCGTATTTGCCTTTGTCAAGGTCGGACACTGTTTGATTGTGTTAATCCGATCCGGATCAGTGTATGATCTAGTTTCGGATCGAGTAGTTGAATATCTTCATGGCCTGTTCGAATCATGGGATTCGAAGGACATGATTATTAACAATGTTTATGAAATCACAGTTGTATTGATTTGACGGAAATCGAATTACAACTTGAGGGCTTCGAGGCCTTTTCAAAAAACAAACACAAAAAACAGATCGACAAGATAAAGGAAGGTGACAGTCGTTGCCACACTCCTCCTCTAAGTGTAAAACTTTTGGAGATTATTGGCATTCCAAGTTCTCTTCAAGGCCCGCCCTTGCTCATCTTCTAGTTCAAAGCTTCCATTAACTCTTGCCCCAGTGACTTTGTACGGTCCTTCCCACTTGGGCTTAAGTTTCCCCACATGACTTAGTATATCGGCTCTTCTGAGGACTAAGTCTCCAACTTGTATGTCCTTGGGAAAGACACGTTTATTGTAGGTTCGAGCGGTTATGGCTTGGTACCGAAGGATGTTGGCTAATGCCTTATCGCGCTTGTCTTCAAGGAGCTCAAGGTCATAGATCCTTGCTATCTCATTATCAACTGGGTTGTATTGCTGGATTCTCTGGGTTGCCACCACCGTCTCCGAAGGGATGACCGCCTTGGATCCGTAGACCAGGGAGAAAGGTGTTTCTTGTGTGGCAGTCCGGGCTGTCGTTCGATGCGCCCAAAGGACCGCGTCGAGATCATCCGCCCAACTGTCTTGGGAAGTTCTCAACCTTTTCTCCAAAATTTTGACTATGGTCTTGTTGGTGGCTTCCACCTAACCATTGGCTTGGGGGTGGCCGACGGAAGTAAAGCGTTGTTCTATTTTGAAGGACTGAAGCCACTCCTTCAGTCTTGACCCAGAAAATTGTGCTCCATTGTCCGAAACTAGCACTCGTGGGAGTCCAAACCGGCAGATGATGTTCTTCCAGATGAATGTCCGAACCCTGCTTTCCGTGATGGCTGACACTGCTTCAGCTTCGACCCACTTAGTGAAGTATTCCACTGCCACTATCAAGAACTTCTTTTGATGTGTTCCTCGCGGAAAGGGACCAACTATGTCTATGCCCCATTGATCAAATGGGCATGCTATGATTGACGGAATCATAGGGTTGGTCGGGCGGTGGTATGTTGGCATAGTATTGATCTTCACAGCGCGGCGATGTTGGCAAGATCAATGTCAATAGTCACAATAGTATCCTTGCCTTATGATCTTTTACCAAAGTTCTTCCTCGAATGACTTCCACAACTTCCGGCGGATTTCTTCCATCGCAGCTTTCGCCTCTTGAGGATCTAGGCACCTCGGTGAGTTCATTGTAGGATCTTTTGTAGAGATCTTCTTCTAGAATAAAGTATCTGTTAGCTCGACATTGAATCTTCCTGGCCTCTCTAGGATCCATAGGTAAAGTACCATCCTTGAGGTATCGGAATATATCAGTCATCCAGTTTCTTTCTGTGCTCAAGAGAAACATCTGTCCGTTGGGGTTTACCAGGGAGGATTCCGCGCGGGTCATTAGGATGACACTTCTTGTGTCCAAAGCTCCTAAGGCTGAGGCGTACTTGGAGAGGGCGTCGGCTTTTTCATTCCATTCTCTGTGAAATTGGTCAAGAGTGAATTCTTCAAAGTGCTCAACCTCTTTCTTGAGGAGCTCGAAGTAGTTGATCATGTTAGGTCCTTTGGTGGTAAAGGACCCGGAGAACTGGGATTGTACGAGCTGCGAGTCTGTGTAGGCTTTGATCCTTTTTACCTGAAGGGCTTTCGCCATTCTTAGGCCGGTGATAAGTGCTTCATATTCGGCTTCGTTGTTCGTCACCTTAAAATTGAGGGTGATGGCGTACTCTAGCTTGGCTCCTTCAGGACTTTCAAGGAAAATTACTATTCCTCCCAACCGTCCGGTTGATGATCCATCCACTTGTAATGTCCAACATTCTTTGTTTCTTTCCTTTCCTCCCGAAGTGGGAGTGAGTGCTTTCTCAACCTCTTGCTTCTTGTCGGAAGATGCAGTTGTCGAGGTATTGAGTTCTTCGTCCAAGAGAAACATGTGCCTTACTCTTAGTGAATCATCCATAGGTTGGTGATACTTAGTCACAAGCTGTATGCTGCCTCTTTGTGTCTCTTCTGCTTCTTTCTTTCCACTTGATTCCTTGATTTGGGCTATCACCACATGGCTAGCCTTTTCCTGGGAGTTTCCGTTCTCTTCTTCTCCTTTCTCTGGATAGTCTACCAGGAAGTCGGCCAGAACTTGTGCTTTCTTGGCAGATGGGGCTTGATACCCAATATCATATTCACTCAGCTTAATAGCCCATTTGGACAGGCGTCCTGACTGATCCGGTTTGTCCAAGACATGTTTGAGTGGCTCATTTGTAAGGACCGAAATCCGATGCGACTTGAAGTAAGGCTTCAGTCGCCGTGCAGTGTAAACCAGTGCAAAGGCGAGCTTCTCAACTTTGACATATCTGGTCTCAGAGCCTGCAAGGGCTTTGCTCAAATAGTAAATTGATAAATGCTCGTTGTCTTGTATCCGTACCAGTACAGAACTCATTGCTTCATCAGTGGTGGCCAAATAGAGGTAAAGAGTTTCAGCCTCCATGGGTTTAGACAAAAGGGGCGGCGAGAGGAGATAATTTTTCAAGTTTTCCAGGGCCTCTTCACACTCCTTTGTCCATTCGAACTTAGTTCCTTTTCGTAAGATCTTAAAGAAGGGAAGGTTCTTCTCGGCGGATCTTGAGATGAAACGGCTCAATGCCATCACCTTTCCTAGAAGCTTCTGAACTTCATTGACAGTCTTGGGCTGTGGTAGATCTATGATTGCCTTTATTTTCTCCGGGTTAGCACTGATGCCTCTTTCTGTAACCATGTAACCAAGGAATTTTCCTCCTTTCACCCCGAAAGTGCACTTTTCAAGGTTCAGCTTCATTCCGTATTTCCGGAGAATAGAAAAACAGTTGTTAAGGTGTTCGATGTGTTCCTCTTCAGTCTTGCTTTTCACAAGGATGTCATCCACATAGACTTCCATGGTTTTTCCCAATTCTTCCTTGAACATCTTATTTACCAGCCGTTGGTAAGTAGCTCCTGCATTCTTGAGGCCAAAGGGCATGACCTTGAAGCAATAGACTCCTCCGGCCGCAAAGAATGCCGTTTTCTTCATGTCTTCTTGAGCCATCCTAATTTGGTAGAAGCCTTGATATGCATCCATGAAGCTTAGAAGCGCACATCCTGCAGTGGAATCAACCAGCTGGTCTATGCGTGGCAATGGATAAGGATCCTTCGGACAAAATTTGTTGAGTCTAGTGAAGTCATTGCACATTCTCCACTTTCCTGGAGCTTTTTCGACGAGGACCACGTTGCAATCCAGATATCGACTTCTTCAATATGACTGCTTTCATCAACTTGTCAACCTCCCCGCTATGATAGCATCCTCAATGGTCCAAAGTCTTTCCTCTTTTGCGGATGTGCTTGACCGTCGGATCCATGTTCGATTTGGAATCGCGATCCTTGGGTCTATCCCCTTGAGATCATCTGTGCTCCAAGCAAAGATGTCACGACTGTCACGAAGGCAAGCGATGAGCTTCCGCTCTACTTCTGTACTCATCTCCATTCCAATCCGAGTTGTTTTTTCCGAATTTCCTTCGACCAGTTGGACCTCTTTCAAGGCTTCATGGGATTCTATTCTAGCTGTCTTGGGGAACTTTTCTCAGAGCGACCCAATACCGATTTCTTCCTTTGGTGGCGTTAGAGTAATGGAAGAATGTTCATGAGGGCCCTTAGTGACCGAAAGGACAGGTACTGTGGCTCCTCTGGTTGACATGATATAGCACTCCCATGCTTCTCTAACGTTGCCCATTTCTTCCCCCACGCCGTTCGGGGTTGGAAACTTTACCCTGTTGTGTAAGGGAGAAGCAATTGCTATCTACTACCACAAAGAGGATAGTCTTGGTCACCCTTGTCGGAAAGGTGCCCATAGAGACTTGTAGTGATATACTTCCAATGGGGCGTACTACAGACCCTCCAAAACCTACCAATCAAGTGTATACTCGTCCATATTGTATTTGCCCCAGGTGCATTTGCTCCACGGTCCTTTTGGATATGACGTTGGAGGAGCTTCCTGTGTCGATTAGTACCTTGTTGACCATGTAAGTGGCAATCACTAGAGAAACAACCAAAGGGACATCGGGGTCCTTGAGATCTCCTCCACCAGACGTTGGTGGGGGATCTCGCTATCGTCAAAGGTAATTGCATTTGTGCCTTTCAAGGCTGGTGGACCGTAAGCTCTGTCGTTGTTTCTCAAGTGTTGCGCGGTCCTTTCCCTTGCATTTCTGCTATCTCCCCCTGTTGGTCCTCCTGCAATGGCGTTGATAATTCCACTGTAAGGGAGGTTCTCCATTTCTGTATCCTCGCGGTACCCTTGGTATCTTTGGGCATGCCGAGGTGGGATTTTCGCTGGAGGTGGTGGTAAGGATCCTGTCGGAGGTTCAGAATCACGCTTCTCTCTTCTTTGCTCATTCTTTCTATGCCTGGAGGGTTCTTCTTCGCCTGTTGGTTCTTTCAACTTCCCACTTCTCACCAGTCTTTCGATTTCTGTCTTCAGCTGGATGCAATCCTCAGTCGGGTGACCTTTCTGCTTGTGGAACCTACAGTAGTCTTTAGAAAATTTACTCTTCTTGCTGCTCTTGACAGGTTTAGGCCATTGTATATCTAAGTCCTTTTCAACAATAGAAGCCAAGATGTCGGATCTTGGTCTGTTGACGCGAGTATACTCGGCGTATCTCCTAGATGGAGTTCTTTCTCTACGGAATTCTTTCCTGTCCCTGAGATCTATTTTTTGCTCGAACTTCCCTTGACGATGAGGGAGTTCCTGTCGTACTTGTTCTTTCCCCCTTCTTTATCCCTGCTCTTATCGGGACATTTCTTCGGTAATCTTCTCCATACAAGACTCCTTCGCAGATATCTTCCAGGTACTTTTCAGTGGTGATTTCTTCGTTGGAAAGCTTCCTTCTAAGCTCATCATTATAAGTATTAGCATATAGGTGTCGGACCCGCTCTTTGATGCTATGAGGCTCTACCTGTCATACTTCAGCGTTGAAGCGGTCAAGGAAGGTTCTAAGGTCCTCATGCTCTTTCTGGATTATGCCTGCCAGGTGCTCAACTGACCTCTTCCTTCTCTTTGCTTTCTCAAACCTTTTCAAGAAAAAGGAGGCGATGTCCGCATAAGATTTGATGGAACCATTTGGTAGTGAGGTCCACCAATCCATTGCTTCTCCAAAGAGTGTGGTGGAAAAGTTGAGAGCTTTCATGTTGTCGTTGAGTCCATTGCTTTCCATATTACTTTCGTATCTAGTAAGATGCCCTACAGGGCAAGTATCTCCGTAGTAATGCTCAAGGTTTGGGATAACACAGTCGGGGCGCTTCCTTTCTCTTCTGATCTCATCGCACAGAGGGTTGGGAGTTTTAACTACCACCTTCTCATGTGCTTTGACCATCTTGCTCAAGGTGGCAATTTGTGTTTCCAGGGCCTTCTGTTGGAGGTAGATCTCGCCACCGTCAATCTTTCACCGCCTTAAGGTTGATAGCTACATCTGGAGGAAGATCACCGATTGGAACTATCGGGATGCTTTCCACCATTTGATCTCTAGGCGCTTGTTGTTGAGCTCCTCGCCGACTGGTTCCCACTTCGTCTACTCGTGGCACTTCTGGACTTCTCTCTCGCTGTTCATGAGAAGCAGCGGCTCTTCTATTGAGAAGATGTCTCAGGTCTTCTGGTTGAGCTTGTTCCCCCAGCCTTTGATGGATAGGACGGTGCTCATTTCTTGATTGAGCGGGTTCAGCTTGCCTTGGGATCGGCGTAGGCGGGGTGGGCTGAGGAGGCTGGAGGTTGTTTGATCCAAAGCATCCTTGAATAGTGGTGAGTAAGAGGCCAAACTGATTCTCATTCATCCCGAACTCACTAGGACGAATGATCTGTCCATTCGGAAGGGTAAAGTTTCTTCCTGGAGGAGGACCATGTGTTCCTGACGGAGGAACCTGTCCTTCGTCCCCAAGTGTCTGGATCCTTACTGGTGGATTAATGGCTCTTTCCTCGCCAGAAGAAAGACTAGCGGTATGGCCATCACTTGGATCATCTATTACTTCTCTTGTTGAAACTCTTGCTACCCCACCTCTTCTAGTGAGAGGTCTTCCCCTTTGTCTTGGAGCAGGCGTACCAATGGCAGTGGCGTTGGTTCTTGTGGACCTTCTTGTTCTTGCCATTACTGAAGAGAACGGGACTTTTTGTAAAGATTCCCACAGACGGGGCCAAAATGCTGAGGGTGTAACTCCCCAACTCCACTAATGGGTGCCAAGGTAAGAAGCTCCTTGCTAGGTAAGGACCAATGCGTAAGAACCAGCGACCAACTACTTCGGTAAGGACCTGCACACTTGAGTGGGGGGGGGGGTTAGTGCCCGGTTTGCTAAGTGTCAAACCGGGATGAGACTTTACTCGAGAGTGACTGAAGATCAACTCTGTATAATATTCGGGATTGAGGTCGTGAAGTGACTTGTCAGATGTAACTTACTTGTGGGGATGTGTGCCTTATTTATAGGCTATCATCAAAATGGAAGGCCTTGCTAGGATTGCGCCAAGTGTAAGGCTACGATTGAGCCACCAATGCTAATATGAGGCCCATAGCCCAATAATGAAGCTTTAGCCCATGCCATCTTGGGCTTTAGGGGTAGTTTGGTCATTATTGGGAGAGTTCTTGAGGATGTGACTAGTTCTGCCGAGATCCCATGTTCGGAGAGATGGGTCCGGACGATTGGCCCGGACCATATTTGGTTGTCAGCTGAGGAAGTTCTCCTGCCTGTCCAACTCTTCCAATTCGGAACTCCTGGGTTCGGACATCTCACTCTTTGGTGCCCATTTGCTTGGTTGCTTTATGAGATGGTCATGCTGGATCCGAGTTGACATCTGGATCGGAGTCCTTGGGTCAGAGAGGGTACTGACTTAGCACTATGCTCCTTTCCCAGAGAGGCTCGGACCAAGGTGGGTCGGACCTATGGTTCCGGGTCGGGCCTTGTAGGTCCAAATCCTTCGTCCCTTTCTTTCAATGTGGGTCGGACCATGGTTGGTCTTCCCGGATCGGACCGTTGGCTCGGACCAAAGTGTCTCGGATCCATTGGATGACTTGGGATGCCTTAAGATTCATTCCTAGGTCCTTTATGACGGATTGGACATATTTCCGTATCAACACCGTTCTCAAGTATAGTTATTATGTGTTTTATTAGTGTTTTGTTACATTTTTGTGTTTTTTGTGTTTTGTAGGTGTTTGGTAAAAATTAATTAAAATAAGGGCTAAAGTAGTGCATTTAGTGCATTAATGGAATCACGTAAGTTTATGGACATGAAAGGTGGTTTAAAAAGGAGTTTATCGGTCGAAAGGGAAGTCAATTTGGAGTTCGGACGAAGATTTTAGAGCCGTTTAAGTGAAAGCGCGCGAAATTTAAACTACGATGGAGCAGGTTTGGCATTTTGGCCATAACTTTCTCATATGAAGTCCGATTGACATGATCTTGGTGTTCACGCGTAGATAAGGCCAAGTGATACAACTTTTAAGAATGAACTATTTCCAAATTCCGACGTTTAGATATTCAAAAAGGCAAAAAACTGGTGCAGGAGGAAACTGGCGTCCGCCAGTTAGACTCTATAAGTCGACTGGCGGCGCCAGGCGACTTTATGGCGACGCCAGATGCCTTTTTGGGCTGATTTTTGGCCCATTTTCGGCCCATAATGTTATTTTGAGCGTTTTTCACTATAAATAACCTATTTTCTTGATCTTTAGACACAACTTCATTATTATTCTTCTCTTCTTATTGCTTTACGACCTAGAACCTTTCCAAGGCAATTACCTACCTATTATTGGAGGTAATTGAACCGTTTATCTTGTAATCCGAGGATTGACATTGATTGCGAGATTATGTACATAGATTTTTCGCATCGATTCGTTTTTGTTCTACAATTTCTACATAGGGTTTGTGACAACGAAGGGCAAATTTGTATCAATCCATTCGAATCTTTGTTTCTTGCTTTAGATTATGTTTGGAGCATGTTTATATACAATATTGATTATGTCTTTGCATAATATGAGTAGCTAAACACCCCGATTATTGGGTCGCGACTGATTCAATGCATGCTAGCTAGGGTTCATGAGATTCGAAGTGCATCGGGTATAGATTACTTGTGCTTTTTAGATTAATCGCATATCTTGCTATTCTGTTTGTCAAGCATGCCAGCAAAATCACTGTTAGATTAAGCATTTAATCAATACACCAAAATTTCTTTCGTCTTGCTTGATCTAATAGTTTAGATTGCAAACGGTAATAGTAGGATTAGCTAGATTGATTGTAGCCTTGTGGAATTGACGCCTCCACTAGTGCTATTCATTTTTGAACTCAAGATTGTGACAACTTGAGTAATCTATCCTGTGAATCGTATGTATCTTGCTAGCTAGCTTGTTTCACGTTACCGCTCCATAATTCTCCTTATTCATATCATTGTCGTTTAGATTAATCTATTTTCTAGTTAGATTGCATAAGTAGATAGATAATATAGAATAAATTCGCTGCCGAAGCAAACAACCCTTTTACTGCTTTCTTTACTGTAATTACTATTCGTAAACAAGACTCGGCTTAGTTAAGTCCTTCGAGACCGACCTCGGGGTTAACTCCACTACACTACAAGTTTTCGTAGTGTTGAGGATTAACTCTTGGCTTAAAACAAATTTAGAACTTTGATTTGACACATCAACAGAAATATCAAAAACCTTTCAAAGATTTCTGCAAATCTCTGTTCTTCGCTTAGTTATTCTACAAAGAATCACTAAACTCACATTCTAATCTCTTCTCGACTTTCAAAAATTTCACTATTTAAAGAGATGGATCCAAAACGAACAATCGATTGATTGGAGAAATCCAAGGCTACTACCTCTGGTACTGCTGAAAAGCAAGCACCAGTGTTGGTTATCACGAACAATCGATTGATTGGAGACATCAATCCTGACCACTGGACTTCAAATCACAGGATAATTTGGGGAGGTGCCATGATTGAGGAATACCTTGTTGCTGCTATTGAAAACCAAGCTGATAGGAAGTTAATTCTTGGTATGCTTGAAAAGGCAAAAATCAAGGGTTTCCTATCTGCTATTCCCAGTGGAGTTTCTTCACTGGATGTGTTGGAATTTTACAACAATTCCCGGATTATTTCATGTGTTGCTGAAGGCACTGAAATAGTGTCTATAAAATCAAAAGTTCAAGGAAAGGACATGACCTTTTGAACTTAACAACTTTCTGTGAGTTGTTTGAACTTCAAAATCTTGGAAATGATTTTGAAATAAACACCAAGGATGATGATCTCCTTGAAGGTCTGAAGCAACTATACGGTGATTGTTAGGAATATATGTTTAGATTTTGATCAGCAACCTAATGGCTTATCTTAGCTCAGAAAGGTGGTTAGTACTCTTGGTTCACTTGAACACTTTAAAAGAGGAAACTCACTAAGTATGATAGTCTAGCAAATCTTGTATAGGATGTTAGGTCTCTGAATGTAATTTTTATTCCTCTAAAGAAGACCAAGAAGAAGGCATCCAGCAGGAAAAGTTCAACGGATTTGAAGATTTGAAGACTGCACAAGATTGCTGAAGACAAGGGTGGTTTTCAGATACCTTTGACCATATATCTTGAAGACACAAGCATTTTTAAATAAACAGTATTGCAAAAGATATCTGAGAAACAAAAGGTTTCTCAAACAAGGAAAGTGCCCACAAATATCTACACTCAGATACCTTGGACATAAACTATGTTTCTGAAAAGAAATATATTATAACAAGTTGTTTCAACAAGTGGTCTCTGGAGTTGTGATAATCTCTGGAAAAGAACGTGCAAAGCATCAGAGAACTCTGATAGTATAATATCTTTGATACAATGCATAGTTCCGTTGGCACTACAGGAGAAAGTATAGTACAATGCATTGAATGCACGGACAGAAATGTCTGAACAAAAACGGTAGCTTCTGAAGAAGAAGACAAACGTACTACAGTACTATACTCAGATATCAATAGTTTGAATTTGATTTAAGCCTAACGGATACTATTCAAACGGCACTCAAATTCATCTATAAATATCAACACTTAGACTGCTTGAGAACACACCTTAGAACACTGAACACACATTGAATACTCTCACACAAGCTCTCTCAAGCACACTACTTACCTTCAAGCTTTCTGTTGCGACCAAAGCTCTTGATTCTAAGTAGCACAAAAGTTCTAAGTGTCCTGATCCTTCACAAGCATTGCCATTTCTGAAAGAGTTGAATTAAGATTTGATATCTGAGATTCATTCTCTTGAACATTTATCATAGACTTGGGTCATTTAAGAACAAGATACCATACATTGCAAAGTGTATTAAGTATACTTGATTCTCAGAGTTATCTGCATAACTGAACAAGTTATTAAAGAAGCTCACCTGACAATCTACCTTAACCAACACCTTAATTGGCGTCGAGTACATGAAGTACTTAGTTTGAAAAACTAAGGAACAACTCCAGGAAAGAGGTTTCTGAGTATAGGAAGTACTTGGTTGTGAAAGCCGGGGAATAACTCAGGGGGAACACTTGGTTGGGAACCTAGTGTAATTAGGAATCGAGAAAAGATATTTGTAAGGTTACATCAATTATCTGTCTTAGTGGATTCTAGGTTTGAGAAAGGCTGAAGTGGATTAGTTGAAGGATTACGCCACGTTCAGATACCACTATAAAAAGACTTGTGTTATTTACTTTCTGTATTTTATTACTTGCTTTATTTACCTTGCAAAGTATTTACACCTATCTTCCTGAGCACGTGCACTTATCACAGAAAAGTCTTCCGCTCTTTGAAATTAAGTATCAGATATCTTCACATATCTGAGAAACCGTGTTTATCGACAAAAGTTTTAAAAGACTATTCACCCCCCCCCCCCCCCCAGTCTTTTACTTTGCCGTTATCTGGACCAACAAGTGGTATCAGAGCGGGAGGTTCCCAAGCCTTCTACACTGAACCTAGATCCCAGATAAGTGCCCACTAACTGCTTTTCACCTACACTTGATCTGTTTGTTTAGTGTGTTTGCTGCAGGATGTCTTTAAGTGACGCCCCAATTCTCAAGGCAAAAAATTATGAGAAATGGAAGAACAACATGATGCTCCACCTAGAAGCCATCAGTGACGAAATGATCGACGTAATAAAGAATGGCCCAATAGTCATTCAACAACTCAAGCAAGTCATGGAGGTTTCTAATGGTAGAGACAGAGAACAAAGCGATGGGTCTTCACAGACAGATACGTCAACCAGTGGGAGACCTGCCAGTCAAGTTATTTATGAACCCAAGCCCAGAGAGCTCTGGACATCGGAAGATGCTAAGAGAAATCGACTGGATGGTCAGGCTCGTAATATCATCATACGTTCTACTCCAAAGCACATACAGTGTAAACTGTGGGGTGTAAAAACGGCGAAAGTGGCCTGGCAACTTATTGAAGAAATCTGTGCCGGCACTGAGAAAATGAAGGAAAATAAGTTCGAAGTTTTGAAGCTCAAATTCCAAATCTTTAAACAAGGTCCCACAGAGACTCTTGAAGAACTAGATTTCTGGTTTACAACACTTATGAGTGACATGGCTGCACTTGGTGAAAGTAATAGATATACCCAGTCAGAAAAGATTAAGACTATTGTGAGAAGTCTAAATCATAACTGGGAGCACACAAAGTTTTTCTACTTTAACCAAGGAATGCCAGATATCACTCCAGTGGAACTTTTCTCTCACCTTGCCACTGTTGACTATGAGACAACTCAAAGAGAACAAACAACTGAAAAGTTGCAGAATGTTTCTCTAGTTGCTCAAGGAACTTCTGAAAAGAAGGAAGGCAAGGAGGTGACTGAGGATGCTCTTGCTGTCAAGCAAATGAGAAAATATGTCAGTCGGGAAATAGAGAGAAGAAAAGCCAAAGAGAAGCTGAAAAAGAATCTAAGCTCAAACTATCACCAGTACAAAAATATGCAAAGCTCGCTGAACAAGCCGGCTAAGAAAGCATCAAGTACTGAGGAAGCAGAAATCGGAAATGATATCTGTTTCTATTGTCAGAAACCTGGTCATTTCAAGAAGGATTGCCCTGCCTTCAACAAACTAAAGACAGGTGACAAGAAAGATAGAAGAAACTTCAAGAGAAGTCAGAGAGCTATGCTCACTGAAGAAAGGAAAAAGATTCAACTCCAACTGGATGCTCTAGACATTGAGTCTGATTCTGAGGATGAAGACTCAGATGATTCCACAGTGCCTTCTCCAGAAATGTGCAGTGTTTCTCATGAAGTGATTGACTTTGGTCAAAAGAAGAAAGAAGTGTGTGGAGTGGCTGAAGAAATCTTCCCCAGATATCTCCAACATTCAACCTTGTCTAATGGCTGATGAGGTAACACATACTTCTTGTTATACATATGAAAGTGATGAGGAAGGAATCAAAGATCTGGAACATTTTAGAAGAGAGCTTGATCTGTACGAAAGAGAGTTTCTAATGGTCCGAGTTGGAGCCGAAATTTTTGAAGAAGAAAAGAATTCTCTTGAAAAGGAAAATTCAAAATTACTCAAGATATCTGAGGAAAAGTATGCCGAAATTGCATCTCTCAAAGCTCAGATATCTGAGACTGAAAAGTCTCATGAAGAAGCATTGGCCAATCTTCAAAAGAAATGTGAAGATCTTCTTTCTGAAAATGAAGAACTCAAAAAGAAAGAACTATCTTTTCAATCTCATGCCAAAGCTAGTGACACTCTTACTGAAGTACAATCTTATTTAAGAGATTCTTCAGAAAAGAGAGGACTTACGCTGGACACACAAACATATAGTTCTACCACTCTGAATAAGAGTGATGAAAGAAGAGCATTTGTCAGTGCTCAGTAAGGTGGTTCCCAAACAACCTACAGTATCGGTCAGAAAGCTAAGGTTTTTGACAAAGGAAAGGCAGTTGCGACAAAATCTTTGTGGGAAAAACAAATCCAAAAGAAATCTGTTGGGAATGTTTCTGAAAAGAAACATAACACTGAAAAGTGTAATCACCCACAGTGCTATGTCTCTCAGAAAGGAAGAATTGCAGGAGCTGGCAAATTCTCCTATATCACGTTTTCTGGAAAGAAAATAGACTACCCAGAGACTAGCAAAGCTGCTGAGATGAGAACTCAGATAGCACCAGGTGAACGGAATGGTATTGGCTATAAATCCATCGGGAAACAACTTGCTCGTGAGTATAAACAAGAGCAAGAACGATGGTTAAAGGCTAGAATTGCTCACGGCAATTATCAGAAGTGGAAGATGAGTCAAGCCACTGAAAATCTGAATGCCAGGGCTAGAAGAAATCTGGCAAGGAAAGCTAAGTTTCCTTAGAAGCAGACTCAGAAACCTGACAGGTATCTGAAAGCACCAAATGGAGCACCTAGGAACACACCAAGGAAGAAAATAGTTGATAACAATGATACTAATCATTTAACTAGAATTCCTCCCTATGTTCCTGTTAGACAAAAGAATGTTCCTAAAAAATTCATTCAGAAATGGATTCCTACTGGAAGATTCTTTAGTCCAGATGGTTCCATTGTTGATATAAGAACCTAATCTCCTGTTTCCTGTTTTGTGCAGAACACTCTAAAGACTAATATCCAAAGTGGCATTTTGATAGTGGATATGGGAAGCACATGACAGGAGACAAAGTAAATCTGATTGACTACAGAAAGTGCAATGATGGACCAATTATCAGGTTTGCTGGAGGAGATGAAAATCCAACCATAGGATTTGGCAATCTGAAGTTTGGAGCCCTTACAATCTCTGAAGTACTACATGTAAAGGGATTGAAATATAATCTCCTAAGCATGAGTCAACTAGTAGACAAAGGGTACACTGTCAAGATCAACTCAAAACTATGTAAAGTGATTGACAATGAGTCAAAGCAGACAGTCTTGGTTGCAAGGCGTAAAGGAAATCTTTATGTTGCTGATTGGGCATCCGCCACAACTGAAGAATGTCTCATGGTGAGTCAATCATGCGACACTGAAGAAAATTGGCTATGGCATAAAAGAATGAGTCACTTGAATTTCAAAACTCTAAACAAGTTAGCCAAGAAAGAGTTGGTGGTTGGTTTACCCAAAATGGCATATAGAAAAGTAGGTGTATGCTCAGCTTGCCAAATGGGAAAACAATCCAAAACATCTTTCAAGTCTAAAACTAGACATTCCAGTGAAAGGCCACTGCAAATGTTACATATGAATCTTTTTGAATCCTCTATAACTAGTTATGCAGGAAAGAAGTATGGTCTGGTTGTTGTTGATAATTACTCAAGATTCACTTGGGTTGTCTTTCTCAATCACAAATCTAATGCAAGGGTTGAGATACTTAACTTGCTGAATAAGCTCGAAGTCATGAAAAATGACAAGGTATCTGTGATCAGAACAGACCATGCAACTGAGTTTGTGAACCAGTACATAAAAGAGTTTTGTACCTGCAAAGGTATACAACATCAACTATCTTCTGTAAGGACACCACAACAAAATGGTGTTTCTGAAAGAAAGAATAAGACCCTGAAAGAAGCGGCAAGAACAATGCTTGCTCACACTGAAATAAGTGAAATCTATTGGGTTGAAGCTGTAAACACAACATGCTACACACAAAATAGATGTTTGATTAACAAACACCATTGCAAAACACCTTATGAGCTTTTCATCGGTAGACCCCCTAGTATCAAACATCTAAGGGTGTTTGGTTGCAGATGTTTCGTTCTTAACAATGGAAAAGAATACTTGAGAACATTTCAACCAAAGGCAGATGAAGGAGTATTTCTTGGTTATTCTCTGAATAGCAAAGCCTATAGAATCTACAACAAAAGAACGCAAAAGATGGAGGAATCTGTTCATGTAGTAAACAAGAAAGTACTCTTGTATGATGATCTCTCAGATAGGTTCAAAGAACTGATGATTAAAAATTCTGAAAAAGGATCCTCAAAAGAAAATAATTCTATCATTCAATTAGAGGATCTGACGATGAAAAGCAACCTATGCTTAGTAATAACCAGATGACTCTAAGAATGATGAAGAATTTCCTATGAGAATTTCAGAAATGGAACAGGTTACTGAGAACCTTCATCATGAAGAGGTATCTAAAAATGAGATTGCTGAAATTCAAGTTCCAGATCTCTCTAACACTGAAAGAGTGTCAGATATCCATGGCATTTCCCATGTCGATATCTCGGAATCGCAAGTATCCCATCAAGATCATATTGATTCACATTCAAATCAAAATGATATTGATCCTACTAGTTCAAAACACATTATGAAATGGATAAGAAATCATCCTTCAAAGGATGTGATTGGTCCCATAGACCAAGGAGTTAGAACTAGAAGAGCAATCGCTGAAAATGCAAATTGTCTCTATGGATGTTTCATATCAAATATTGAACCTAAAACTATAGAACAAGTATTAAAGGATCAAGATTGGATCTCTGCAATGCAAGAAGAGTTGGATCAATTTGAGAGAAATAAAGTCTGGAAACTGGTTCCATTCGTTGACGGAATATCTGTAATCGGAACCAAGTGGGTTTTCAGAAACAAAATGAATGAGTCTGGTGAAATAACCAGAAACAAAGCTAGGTTGGTTGCCAAGGGATTCACCCAGACTGAAGGACTAGATTTTGATGAATCTTATGCACCAGTTGCAAGATTGGATGCAATAAGACTCTTTCTAGCCTTTGCAGCTCATAATGACTTTACAGTCTATCAAATGGATGTCAAGAGTGCATTCCTAAATGGTGAACTTGCTGAGGAAGTCTATGTTGAGCAACCACCAGGTTTTGAAGTTTCCTTAGAAAGTAGGATGGTCTATAAGCTTCAGAAAGCTCTGTACGGGCTGAAACAAGCTCCAAGAGCATGGTATGATACATTGGCCAGATACCTACTAGAAAGTGGTTTCAAGAAAGGAGATGTTGATAAAACACTCTTCACATTGAACCATGATGGGAAACAACTTTTAGTTCAAGTATATGTTGATGACATTATATTTGGATCTAAAGACAAGCAACTTTGTGAAGACTTTGTTGAACTCATGAAATATAAATTTGAGATGAGCATGATGGGAGAATTGAATTACTTCCTAGGGCTGCAAGTCAAGCAACTCAATGATGGAATATTCATTAGTCAAACAAAGTATGTAAAAGACATGCTCAACAAGTTCAATCTAAAGCTTTCTGAAAAGAATGCTAAGATACCCATGAGCATTGAAACCAAAATGACCTATACTGAATCTGACAAGAGTGTTGAAGAACACAAGTATAGGAAATTTATTGGGTCTCTACTGTACCTCACTGCAAGTAGACCTGATATTCAATATGCAGTTGGAGTGTGTGCTAGATTTCAGACAAATCCAATGCAATCACACTACAACTTTTCTATGAAAATATTGAGGTATGTAAAAGGTACTGTAGAAGTTGGATTATGGTATCCAAAAGATAGTGGATTGAGTTTGGTTGGCTATTCAGATGCCGACTATGCTGGATCATTGCTTGATAGAAAAAGCACCTCAGAAACTTGTCAATTTCTTGGTGCCAGATTGATATCTTGGTTCAGCAAGAAACAAAATTCAATTGCCACATCTACCACAGAGGCGGAATATATTGCTGCTGGGTGTTGTGCTTCACAGATATTGTGGATACAACAACAATCAAAGACTATGGACTCAATGAAGAGAAAACTCCCATTTTTTGTGACAACACAAGTGCTATTGCTATAACTCAGAATCCTAAGTTTCATGCAAGAACAAAGCACATTGATGTTAGACACCACTTCATTAGAGACCATGTTGAAAAAGGCAATATAGAGATACTCAAGATTGGCACTGAAGACCAACTTGCAGATATCTTCACTAAGCCACTACAAGAAAGTAGATTCTTAGCCTTAAGACATAGTCTTGGACTAATGGAGCTACCAAAGAACTAAAAAAGTTCAGATATCTGAAGAAGATATCAAAGGAGATAAAAGAGGAATCTGGAACGGGTATCCAGAGAAGAGAAATCTGGAACGAATATCTAGAAAAGAGGAATCTGGAACGGGTATCCAGAAACCAAAGGCTAAAGGGTAAAATGGCTATTTGAAGATTTCTGAGACGGGCACTCAGATATCTAGATCACTCAGAAAGGGGGAACACAAAAGAGAATAGTACAACTGTCTACAGTCAATTACTATCTTGAAATTTGTATTATTTCCATCTTTTTGTAAAACTGTGAAAAGACAACAAGTATAAGATAGACTCAGATACAAACAATGTTCTCATTCACACAAAAACGTGACTCAGATAGCTAATAGCCAAAATTCATTAAATGGGCACAATTACAATTGTTGATTGTGATCATTGGTGAAGAAGCAATGGTGACCCTTGTTGAAATGGGCGATTGATCTTAACGGCAGAGATTAATTCTCTGTAAATAGTGGACTGTAGAAATTCAGACGTGGCCCACTATGCATTTAATGCCGAACAAACTTTTACCCACGCCTTACTGCAATTCACAGATACGTACATACAAAACCAATTTGTATGTATATGTTTGTTAGAATTACGTTGCTATATATATAGGATTTTGGCAAAAGAAATCACTTTCGCCTAATCCGACATTTTGCCTTGCACAAGAATAGACAAAAAAAACCATTCTTCAACCTCTGCAAATCTCTGTTAGTTTTTCTGCAAAGAATCACTAATCTCTCACCCAAATCTCTTTCATACTTTCAAACACTTGCACTATATAAAGAGATGGCTCCTAAACGTTCGTCTATCCAGAAATCCCAATGTTCTACCACTGGTACTGCTGAAAAGCAAGCACCAGAGTTGGTTATAGTGAACAATCGATTGGTAGGAGACTTTAATCCCGATCATTGGACTTCAAATCACAGGATGATTTGGGGTGGTTCCATGATTGAGGAGTACCTCACGGCTCCTGTTGAAAACCAAGCTGATAGGAAACTGATTCTTGACATGCTTGAAAAGGCACAAATCAAGGGTTTTCTATCTGCTCTTCCCAGTGGAGTTTCTTCACTGGATGTGTTAGAATACTACAACAACTCCAGGATTATATCCTGTGTTTCTGAAGGCACTGCAATAGTGTCTATAAAAACTAAGGTCCAAGGAAAGGAAATCCTTTTGGACTTAACAACTTTCTGTAAGTTGTTTGTACAGTGGTGTGTGTGACACTGATACACAAGATACACCCACTGATTTCAAGTTTCCTGACATCAGAACCAGACATCTGTTAGTTCACTGGGATGTGTTGGCATGCATTCTTCACAGATGCTTTGATGGTCTACAAGGAGGTGCTGACCAGATAAGCCAAGAACGCTGGATAATGATGTTCTTATTGCAACAACAAGACAAAAGGCTGAAAAACCCTGTCAATTGGGGCAAGTACACCTTTATGAAGTTTGTAACGAAGATTCAAGGCTTTGAGCCTAAAATCGCTACGGGACTTGCTGAGCCAAAGGCCACAGTCAGCTATGGTCTAAAGATATGCTACTTGCTAGAGAAGCTTGGCATTGAACTCAGAGAGAAGACTGACATAGCCAACAGTAACCTACTCTACAAATATGAATATACGAACTTGATGAAAAAGGTTACTGGATCTCAGAAAGGTTCCAAAAAGCGAAAGACTAAAGAGGTATCTGAGGGAAAAGTTGCGACCAAAAAGCCCAGAACTTCACGAAAGAAGTCTGCTGGCAAATCAGAAGACACACCCATTGTGGTTGATAATTCCCAGATACCTGCCGCCACTGCTGATGAATTCATCAATGCAGATGAACTCATCAATGCTGCAAAAGAGGTATCGTCTACTGAACAAGTAGACTCAGCAAGAGAAAGTGCTTTCAGAAATGTCAAGACTACTGCCGAAAGCCTTGCTGATGAACTTATCAATGCTGCTAAAGAAAGTAGTGGTAGATACCAAGCCCTATCTGCAGAAACTGCAGGGATTATGGACCAATCAGTTCCTAATGCTGATGAGAGCTCTGACGATGAAGATGATGATTTAGTCATCTCTCAAGTCCTAGAGAAATTAAAAAGGGCTAAGGTTACTGAAAAAGTAACTAGTGTAGAGGTATCTGAAGAAGAACCTACACCACAGGTTGCTGAACAAGCACCTGTTTCAAAGGTTGCTGAAGAAGCAACTGTGTCCAAGGTCACTGGACAAATTACACCATCAGAGGAAGAAAGACTGAAGCATATTGAAGATGCTTTGATGAGCGATAATCTAGTGTTGGAGGATAGTGCCATTGACTCAACACTCAAAAGTCTATCTCAAGCACAACAACCACAACAACCATATGTGGATACTGCTGAAATGGTACTTGAGTTACAGATACCAGCATCTTTCTTTGCTGAAGAAAATCTTGCAAAAGAGCAGGTTCCCCAACTCAATGAGAGGGATCAAATTGAGACATCTACTCAGAATGATCAACCAGGGGAGGCAACTGAGTTGCATACTCAGGAAAGGTCTGAAGTACCTGAAACTTCAAACAAAGAAGCTGAAATGGAACAACAAGACCAACGCATGGAAGGGTCACAAGTTCCAGAGACCAATCAGCCTGACATTGCTCAGGTAGCTGAATGGTTTAACTCTTTACTTGTGATATTTTTGTGTCTGATAAATCTTGTTATTTAATGAAATTTCTTTGTTACAAGCTGATTTAGAAACACAACAACAAGAGGAAGCTGTAAAGCTTACCTCAGAATCTGAGAAGGAGGCTTCCATAGCCTCATCACTGAAGGAACAGGAGCCTGTCTCACAGGTAGAAAATAATTCCTTCAGATATAACTCAGATATGTGCTTTATACACTTGACTAATAAGTGATTGTTTCTAATAGGCTCCAACTGAGAAGAAAAATGAAGAGACAGAAAAGTCTATCTCTTCAGAGAGGAATCCAGAAACTTTCAAGGTCTCTGAAGAACGAGTATCTGAACCTTCTGTGGAGAAGGTATTTCATTCAGATATCTATATTCTTCAAAGAACAAATCTCTGATCATTTTTCTCAAACTAACACATTCTACTTAACAGGTTCAAAAAGAAGTAGAAATGGCTGAGGAGTTGCCCACTCAATCCTCACAACATATGTAAATTGATGAGGCATCAAGGCCTTCATCACAAGAAAATATTCCAGAGACTGCACAAGTCTCTGAGAGACAAGTATCTGAGCCTCCAGCGGAGGTAATTGACCTCTCAGATATCTGATTTGTCAATAAAATTTTTCTTGATAAAATTTCCTGAGTGTTAGGTTTCTAATCTCAGGTTCAAGCAGAAAGAAAGGTTGATGAGGACCAGACTCCCAAGTCCCCACCTCACAACAAGATATCTGAGGAACTCCCTACCGCAGTAGTACAAGTCTCTGAGCCTGATGCATTCATTCAGGTATCTCAGAAACCTAACTACACAAATACTTAGATATCTACACAAGTTTTGAATCTAACTCAAAACTCTTTCTTTCAGGCTCAAACAAGTGTGCCAAAGGTTTCTGCATTCTAAACAGAAGACCTGCTTACATTCTTCAAGAACCACACACTTAAGAAACATCTCAAGTGTTTCAGAAAGTGGCAAAAGCACAGAAGCTCAGATCTGACTGAATTAACAAAGGTGACTGGTCACCAATTGAGAAGAGTCAGAGCTTTTGACTTGGAGAATTATGTCCATGCTATGTTCCCAACAGAGCAGTACTCTTTTGCTACTCTGATGCATATGGACTTTATCGAAGAAGCTGCACACAAGCTCATAGAAGCTTTTGAGAAGGCAGATGGTCAGACCAGAATGCAGAGGGCATTCAAGCCTACTTTACCCCAGACTCTACAGTACATACCCTCTGAACAAGAGGAAGTTAATGGGCAAACGGTCACTATTCCAGAAGTGATCAACCTAGTCTCTGAAGATGAAGAAGAGAAGGAGACTGATGAGAATGACTATGAAGATTCTCCTTTTGACCATCACAAGGATGAGGATGATAAGAAGGATGATGATGATGCCCCTGCACCAGGGACATGAGGGATTACACAGAGGAAGAGTGCCTCAGCTGCTGGAAAGCACACTGAGAGGACATCACAACAATCCCCTCCATCTCCTCAGAAATCCACCCATCCATCTTCCCAACAACAAAAGGACACTACTGAACAAATAGTTGAGCAATCTGAGGAAACAACTCAGAAGATATTGAATACACAAACCAGAGCTGCTCAACTCAAACAACTGTTGGAAGAAGAACAACAGCTCCATCTTCAACTGGAAGAAGAGCTAGTTAAATCCAGAGATAAGCTTAATAAGCTTCAAGATCAATACATGAAAGAAATGGTAACTTACTCTGAGGTCAAAGAGCTCCAGGATGCTGTAAATGCCATTACTAAGGAGCTAGATATTGAAGAAGTATCTGAAGCAAAGCATGATGCTAAGGCTGCATCACCATCAAAAGATATACCATCCTCCTCACTGAAAGGGAAGAAGCCCATCTCTGAGATGGTTGCTGGACTAGAAAATCTTGAAAATGTCCAAGAGGATGAAGATCACTGGGCTGATGACTCAGATGATGAAGAAGAGAAGAAATTGGCAGAACACCGAAATGAGCATTTGGTGATATCTCACTTGAAAAGGAAGCAAATTGCTCCTGAAATCTTCAACCAACTGCCAAATATCCACGACTCCAGTGAATACTTGAACAGATTTCAAGTACTGTCTAAACTGCATAAGGAGTTATCTTCTCAAAATGAAGCCGCCATTACATCAGTCCCTCCAGAGATGAAGACCTTCACTGAGCTCATCACTAAGAGAACAACCAGTCTGGTCATTGCTCTGAGAGACCTAGGCGTGGTAAGGGATGATCATGTATCATTAGCTGAAAAAGCTTTTCATGTGGTAAGTTACACTGCTGGAAAAGCAGATGCCATACTAGGCCCATTGGCAGAGCTCACTGATAAGGAAAATGGACTTATCAAACAAAATCAGGAGCTCAAAGCTGAACTTCAGAAGTTGGTCACTGCCTATAACTACTTACAAGGACATTTTGAGTCTCTCTCAGAATCCTTTAGGAGACTTAGTCAGCCAACAATGACTAAGGGGGAAGGATTGTACAAATCTGGACCTCAAAGTCAGGGGGAATGGGAAGAAGGAGAAGGATATAAGAAGAAATCTGGAGCTGGTGCTGCTCAGAGAGGAAGAAGAAACAAGAAAACTTCCCAGCCACCACTCAAACTCAATGAGCCCTCCTCAAGTCAAGCTACTTCCCAGAAACCAACTAAAGGAACTTCAATGGTAATAAGGGCCATGGCACAAAAACCTCCAAGGTGTACCAAGGCTCCAAGGAGAAGACAAGTAAAAGGGATTGAAGAATCTTCTGAAGAAGAACAAGAAGAAGGCCAAATCAAATCCCTAGGCAATGAAGAAGGCTGCAAAACTTTCACAAGAATTAATCTTGATGATGATGATGAAGAGACTGATGAAGATGAAGCTCCTCTTTACAGAAAAAGAAAAATTGATAGCCTAACTGAGCCCATAGCTGCAAAGCCTTTGGCAGCTAAAACACCCTCTGGAAATACCAAGTCTATCCGGGGTGGTTCTTCAAGCAATCCCCCAAGGGAAAATTCAAGGCAAAGGAGGAATAGACTAAGAGCTGAAAAGAGAAAAAGTCAACTTCCACTCAGGCCAGAAGAAGCCAAAATTGAGTATGTGAAGACTGACAACAACATTTACTGCTAAATTCAAACAGGTGCATAAATCAGAAAAATGGCTACTGGATTCTGGAACTCAAACATTTACTGCTAAATTCAAGGTTTCCAGAACCAATCCATAAACAACTCTTGGCATGGAGAAAAGATAAACCATTCTTGATTAACACCAGCCACATCAAGAACTGGTTGGATTTTGAAGTTATCAACAGGATAAAAGCCATGAAGAAGGACCTCTCTGATGAATGTCCTTATGGAAAGCCATATGATGTGCACAAAATTCCCAATCTGATTGGAATAGGCACAAGGCCAAGACTTTTTGTGGAACCCTATGAGTCCTTCTACAAGGATGAAGAACAATACAAGGGTGACATCAAATATCTGAGGATCATATATGATTATTTCAGGCTATCAGATATCAAGATTGTGCATGCCTGGATATGGGGAAAGTATCTGTGGGTCAAGCATTTTGTCAAGAAAAATCCCACCAAAACCTACAAAGAAGTCTGTGGATATGCCAGAGACACATAGATGATTGTCAGAACTCTTCTCTATGACTACTATGATGATATAAGAAGGTTTGGTGATAGGAAATTTGCAGATTGATCCATGGAATTGTTTTGAAGACTTGAAGATTTTGAAGACTTAAAGACTAGTTTGTTAGGATGTTCACTTGGAGCTTGGTTACTCCTGTTGTCCTAATTTACTATGTAATCTTTTGTATCTTGCTGACTGTACCTTATTGTTGTTTCATCTTGTAAAAGTTATCTGAACTTTCTTTGTAACATATCTGATGAACCTACTCTCATATATCAATCTATAAAAGATAACTTGTCAACAAAGATCACACCTTGAAAGATCATAAGAAATGAGTAAGTGATGGATTGTTTCCTCATCCAGATTTGTAATAGGTCAGATAGTCATCGTTAACTGATCAAAATGGGGGAAATTTGTTAGGAATATTTGTTTAGATTTTGATCTGCAACCCAATGACTTGTCTTAGCTCAGAAAGGTGGTTAGTACTATTGGTTCACTTGAACACTGTAAAAGAGGAAACTCACTAAGTATGATAGTCTAGCAAATCTTGTATAGGATGTTAGGTCTCTGAATGTAATTTTTATTCCTCTAAAGAAGACCAAGAAGAAGGCATCTAGCAGGAAAAGTTCAACGGATTTGAAGATTTGAAGACTACAAAAGATTGCTGAAGACAAGGGTTTTCAGACACCTTTGACCAGATATCTTGAAGACACAAGCGTTTTTAAATAAACAATATTGCAAAATATATCTGAGAAATAAAAGGTTTCTGAAACAAGGAAAGTGCCCACAGATATCTACACTCAGATACGTTGGACATAAACTATGTTTCTGAAAAGAAATATATTATAACAAGTTGTTTCAACAAGTGGTATCTGGAGTTGTGATAATCTCTGGAAAAGGACGTGCAAAGCATCAGAGAACTCTGATAGTATAAGATCTCTGATACAATGCATTGTTCCGTTGGCACTACAGGACAAAGTATAGTACAATGCATTGAATGCGTGGACAGAAATGTCTGAACAAAAACGGTAGCATTTGAAGAAGAAGACAAACGTACTACAGTACTATACCCAGATATCAATAGTTTGAATTTGATTTAAGCCTAACGGATACTATTCAAACGGCACTCAAATTCATCTATAAATATCAACACTTAGACTGCTTGAGAACACACCTTAGAACACTGAACACACATTGAATACTCTCACACAAGCTCTCTCAAGCACACTACTTACCTTCAAGCTTTCTGTTGCGGCCAAAGCTCTTGATTCTAAGTAGCACAAAAGTTCTAAGTGTCCTGATCCTTAACAAACATTGCCATTTGTGAAAGAGTTGAATTAAGATTTGATATCTTAGATTCATTCTCTAGAACATTTATCATAGACTTGGGTCAGTTAAGAACAAGATACCATACATTGCAAAGTGTATTAAGTATACTTGATTCTCATAGCTACCTGCATAACTGAACAAGTTATTAAAGAAGCTCACCTGACAAACTACCTTAACCAACACCTTAATTGGCGTGGAGTACAGGAAGTACTTAGTTTGGGAATCTAAGGAACAACTCCAGGAAAGAGGTTTCTGAGTACAGGAAGTACTTGGCTGTGAAAGCCGGGGAATAACTCAGGGGGAACACTTGGTTGGGAACCTAGTGTAATTAGTAATCGAGAGAAGATATTTGTAAGGTTACATCAATTATCTGTCTTAGTGGATTCTAGGTCTGAGAAAGGCCGAAGTGGATTAGTTGAAGGATTACGCCACCTTCAGATACCCCTATAAAATGACTTGTGTTATTTACTTTCTGCATTTTATTACTTGCTTTATTTACCTTGCAAAGTATTTACACCTATCTTGCTGAGCACGTGCACTTATCACAGAAAAGTCTTCCGCTCTCTAAAATTAAGTATTATATATCTTCACAGATATCTGAGAAACCGTGTTAATCGACAAAAGTTTTAAAAGACTATTCACCCCCCCCCCCCCCTCTAGTCTTTTACTTTGCCGTTATCTGGACCAACAGTGATGTGTGTGATCTTGAAAAATCAGATACACCCATCGACTTCAAACTTGCTGACATCAGAACCAGACATCTGTTGGTTCACTGGGATGTGTTGGCTTGCATTCTTCACAGATGCTTTGATGGTCTACAAGGAGGTGCCGACCAGATAAGCCAAGAACGCTGGATGATGATGTTCGTGTTGTTTCAACAGAACAAAAGGCTGGAAAACCCTTTCAATTGGGGGAAGTACACCATTATGAAATTTGTGAAGAAGATTCAAGGCTTTGAGTCTAAAATCATTAAGGGCCTTGTTGAACCAAAAGACAAAGTAAGCTATGGACTAAAGATATGCTTCTTGCTGGAGAAGCTTGGCATTGAGCTTAGAGAGAAGGCTCACATAGCCAACAGTAACCTGCTCTACAAATATGAGTATACAAACATGATGAAAAAGGTTACTGCATCTCAGAAAGGTTCTAAGAAATGAAAGACTGATGAGGTATCTGAGGGTTCCATTGCGACCAAAAAACCCAGAACTTCACGAAAGAAGTCTGTTGGCAAATCAGAAGCATACCCATTGTGGATGTCGACTCTCAGATATCTGACCCCATTGCTGATGAACTCATCAATGCTACTGAGTGCCTTGCTGATGAACTTATCAATGCTGATAAAAGCAGTGAGAAACTTCAAACACTCTTTGCAGAAGCAGCAGGGATTGTTGATAATTCAGTCCTAGATTTCAATGAGGAATCTGAAGATGAGGGGGAAGCAATAATCCCCAAGGTTGCTGAAAAAGCAACTAGTTCAAAGGTTGCTGAAAGAGCAACAAGTGTAGAGGTTGCTGAAAAAGCACCCACACCAAAGGTTGCTAAAAAAGCAACTGTGTCCAAAGTCACTGGACAAAACACACCATCAGAGCAAGGAACACTTAAGCATATTGAAGATGCTCTGATGAGTGGAAACTTAGTGTTGGAGGATATTGCCATTGCCTCAACACTTTAAAGTCTGTCTCAAGCAGATCTGGATAGGCCTCATACAGCATCACCTTCTTCATCCAGATCAGAATCACCACACCAACCACAACAGCCAATAGTGGATGATGTTGAGATGATACTTGAGTTACAGCATGAGATAGCAGCATCTTTCCTTGCTGAAGAAAATCTTGTAAAAGAACAGGTTTCCCAACTCAATGAGAGGGATCAAACTGAGGCATCTGCTCAGAATGATCAACCAGGGGAGGCAACTGAGTTGCATACTCAGGATAGGTCTGACGTACCTCAAACTTCCAACAAAGAAGTGGTCCAAGAACAACAAGACCAATGCATGGAAACTTCACAAGTTCCAGAGACCAGTCAGCCTGACAAAGCTCAGGTAGCTGAATGGTTTAACTCGTTACTTGTGATAACTTATGCTTAAATCTTGATACTTATTAAAAAAAATTTGTTACAGGCTGAATTAGAAACACAAGAACAAGAGGAAGCCGGAAAGCTTGCCTCAGAGACTGAGAAGGAGGCTACCACAGCCTCACCTCTTAAGGAATCTGAGCCTGTGCTACAGGCTATAGAGAGTTCATTAAGA
The DNA here is from genome assembly GCA_026545765.1 of Plantago major. NCBI lineage: Eukaryota > Viridiplantae > Streptophyta > Magnoliopsida > Lamiales > Plantaginaceae > Plantago > Plantago major. The sequence continues at coordinate 36,751,862 of CM048842.1, forward strand.
TATTACTTTTCAGATATATGTTAATAAACTTAACTAATTAAGTGAATGTTTCTAATAGGCTTCAACTGAGAAAGAAGAAGATAGGGCAGAAATGCCAGAAAAGGACCCTGAAACCGTCAAGGTTTCTGAAGAAAATGTCATTGAGCCTTCTAGTGTGAAGGTATATAAAAGTCAGTGATAAACATTCTTCATTATGGGTTAATCTGAACTCTTCTCTAATTACTCAATACTTTCTACTTACATGCTCATTCAGAAGTAGAAGTGCAAGGGGAAAGAGTTGCGACATCCCATGCACCAATGGAAATTGATGAAGCCCCCAAGGCAACATCACCAGAAACTGAGAAAGTTTCTGAGAAAAATGATTCTGAGCCTCCTATTGAGGAAGTAAGTGAAAAACTCAGAGATCATTGAAGCTTAATTGCATAAATTCTTTCATGACAATTTCCTAAGTATTGTGATAATTTTAATTCTCAGGTTCAAGCAGAAAGAAAGGTTGATGACGACAAGACTCCCAAGTCTCCACCTCAAAACAAGATATCTGAGGCACCCCCTGCCTGAGTAGTACAAGTATCTGAGCCTGATGTACTCATTCAGGTAACTCAGAAACCGAACTACACTAGTAGCACTCAGATATCTACACAGGTTTTGAATCCAACTCAAAAATCTTTCTTTCAGGCTCAAACAATTGTGCCAAAGGTCTCTGCATTCTCAACAGAAGACCTGCTTCCATTCTTCAAAGACCAGACTCTCAAGAAACACCTCAAGTGTTTCAGAAAGTGGCAAAAGCTCAGAAGCTCATATCTGACTGAATTAACAAAGGTGACTAATCACCAATTGAGAAGAGTCAGAGCTTTTGACTTGGAGAATTATGTCCATGCTATGTTCCCAATAGAGCAGTACTCTTTTGCTACTCTGATGCATAAGGAATTTGTCAAAGAAGCTGCACACAAGCTCATGGAAGCTTTTAAGAAGGCTGATGATCAGACCAGAATGGAGATGGCTTCTTCTGATCATCACAAGGATGATGATGATGACAAAAAGGATGATGATGATGCCCCTGCACCAGGGACAGGAGGGATTGCACAAGGTAATAATACCTCAGTTGCTGAAAAGCACACTGAGAGGACTTCACAAAATTCCCCTCCTCCATCTCCTCAGAAGTCTACACATCCCTCTCCCCAACAAAAAGACACTTCTGAACAAGTAGTTGAGAACTCTGAGAACAACACTCAGAAGATATTGAATGCACAAGCCAGAGTTGCTCAACTCAAACAATTGTTGGAGGAAGAACAACAACTAAATCTTCAACTGGAAGAAAAGATAGCTAGATCCAAAGCAAAGCTCCAAAAGATTGAAGATCTTACCATCAAGGAAATGGAAACTTATGCTGAGATGAAAGAACTCCAGCTTGTTGTTCAGGTAATTGCTGAAGAATTAGATACTGAGCAAGTATCTGAAGCCAAGCATGATGCTAAAGCTGCATTACCAAAAGATGTACCATCCTCCTCACTGAAAGGAAAGAAGCCCATCTCTGAGATGGTTGCTGGACTAGAAAACATTGATGAAAATGTCAAAGAGGATGAACATCACTGGGCCGATGACTCAGATGATGAAGAATAGAAGAAATTGGCAGAACACTGAAATGAGCACTTGGTGGTGTCTCACTTAAAAAGGAAGTTGATTGCTCCTGAAATTTTCAACAAGCTGCCAAATGTCAACTCCAATGAATACTTGAACAGATACCATGTACTGGCTAAATTGAACAAGGAGTTATCTTCTTAGAATGAAGCCGCCATTGCATCAGTCCCTGCAGAGATGAAGAAATTCACTGAGCTCATCTCTCAGAGAACAACCAGCCTGGTCGTTGCTCAGAAAGACCTAGGCATGGTTAGGGATGATGACCAAAACTTGGCTGTAAAAGCTTTTGAAGAGGCAAGCTATGCTGCTGGAAAAGCATATGCTATTCAAGGTCCACTAGCAGAGCTCACTAATAAGGACAATGGACTTATCAAACAAAATCAGGAGCTCAAGGCTGATCTGGAAAAGTTGGTTGCTGCTTACAACTATCTGCAAGGCAACTTTGACTCCCTTTCGGAATCTTTTGTGATTCTTAGTCAGTCAACAATGACTAAGGGGGAAGGATCTCAAGGTGCTCAGAGAGGAACAGGAACAAGAAACAAAAGAAAATCTGAACAACCACCTCTCAGACTAATTAAGCCCTCCTTCAGTCAAGCTGCTACTCAGAAAGCAGCAACAACTCAGCAGATTCCTGAACAAGGAATGATAGCAAGAGCCAGATCACAGAGACCTCCAAAGGGAACTAAGTCCCCAAGGAGAAGACAGGTAAAAGGGATTGAAGAGTCTTCTGAAGAAGAAGAAGAAGGCCAAATCAAATCCCAGGGTAATGAGGAAGGCTGCAAATCACCTAACAAAAGAAATCTGGAAGATGATGATGAAGATGAGGATAAAGATGAAGCTCCTCTTCACAAAAAGAGAAGAAGGGTTGATAGCCTAACTGAGCCCTTAGCTGCAAAGCCAATAGCAGCTAAAACACCCTCTGGAAATACCAAGTCTATCCAGGGTGGTTCTTCAAGCAATCCCCCAAGGGAGAATTCAAGACAAAGGAGGAACAGGCTGAGAGCTGAACAAAGAAAACATTAACTTCCACTCAGGCTAGAGGATGCCAGAATTGAATATGTGAAGACTGATGAACATTCCTCCTACAGGTGCATTCAATAGGAAAATGGCTATTGGATACTGGGACTCAAGCACTTGCTTGTAAATCAGAAGGGATTTCCAGTACCCATCCATCAACAGCTCATAGCATGGAGAAAAGACAAGCCTACCTTGATCAACACCAATCATATCAAAAAATGGTTGGATTTTGAAGTGATCAAGAGAATAGAAGCCATGAAGAAGGACATCTCTAATGAATGTCCTTATGGAAAGCTAGATGATGTGCACATAATTCCCAACATCACTGGAACAGGCACAAGAGCAAGACTTCTTGTGGAACCCTGTGAGTCATTTTACATGACTCAAGAGCAATACAAGGGTGACATAAGATATTTGAGGATCATATATAATTACTTCAAGCTATCAGATATCAGAATTGAGCATGCCTGGAAATGGGGAAAGTATCTGTGGATCAAACACTTTGCCAAAAATAATCCCACCAAAACCTACAAGGAAGTCTGTGGATTTGCCAGAAACACTGAGATGATAGTCAGGACCTTGCTCTATGACTACTTAGATGATATCAAAAAGTTTGGGGATAGGGAATTTGCTAATTGATCCATAGATCTGTTGATTGAAGACTTGAAGATTTTGAAGACTTGAAGACCAGTTTATTAGGATGTCTACTTGGAGCTTGGTTACTCCTGTTGTCCTAGTTTACTATGTAATTTTGTATCTTGCTAATTGTTTTGTAACTTACTTTATCATTTGTAAAAGTTATCTGTGAACTCTCCTTGTAAACATATCTAATGAACCTACGCTCAGATATCAATCTATAAAAAGATAACTTGTCAGCAAAGATCACATCATGTGATTTAGTTGATGTTTACTTTCTGGACTTAATTAAATGAATTGAAAAGATCATAAGAAATGATTAAGTGTTGGATTGTTCCCTCTTCCAAGTTGTAATAGGTTTTAAAGATAGTCATCGTTGACTGATCAAAAAGGGGGAAATTTGTTAGGAATATCTGTTTATATTTTGATCAGCAACTTAATGACTTATCTTAGCTCAGAAAGGTGGTTAGTACTTTTGGTTCACTTGAACACTGTAAAAGAGGAAGATCACTAAGTATGTTAGTCTAGCAAATCTTGTATAGGATGTTAGGTCTCTGAATGTAATTTTTATATCTTTTAAGAAGACCAAGAAGAAGGCATCCGGCATAAGAGTTCAACAAATTTGAAGATTTGAAGACTGCACAAGATTGTTGAAGACGAAGGTCATTAGATACCTATGTCCAGATATCTTAAAGAAACAAGTGTTTTTCAATAAACAAGTTTTGCAAAAGATATCTGAGAACACAAGGTTTCTGAACAAGAAAAAGTGCCCACAAAAATCCACACTCAGATACCTTGGATAAAACTATATTTCTGGGAACCAATGTTTCAACAGGTATCTGGAGATGTGAAAGTCTCTGGAAAGGGACATGCAATGCTTCAGAAAGCGTGCATAGTTCCGTTGGCACTGCAGGACAAAAATAGTACAATGCAATAAACGCAGACAGAGACATCTGAACAAAAAAGGAAATCTCTGAAAAGAGACAAGGTCTTCCGCAGTAGTATTTTCAGATATCAATAGTTTGAACTTGAATTGAGCCTAACGGATACTATTTAATCGGCTTCAAATTCAACTATAAATATCACCAGTTAGAATGCTTGAAAGACACACTACACCTTGAACTTATACTGAAAATACCAAGCTTCTCTGATAATACAACTAGTGGTATCTTTCTCTCAAGCATACAAGCCTTCAGCCTACTTAATCTCTAGCTTACAGTTGCAACTAAGCTCTTGAATTAAAAGTAGCACGAAAGTTCTAAGTGTCCTGATCCTTAACAAGCATTGCTATCTGTGAAGGAATTGAATCAAAAGATCAAGTATGTGAGTTTCATTCCCCAGAACATTTAACATAAACTTGGGTCAGTAAAGAACATATCACCACACATTGTGAAATGTGTTAAGTGACTCTTGTTCAAAAAGGTAGTATTACATTAATCTACCAATCTGACAAACTCTCCTTAACCAACACCTTAAACGGCGTGGAGTACAGGAAGTACTTAGTTTGGGAAACTAAGGAATAACTCCAAGGTTACTGAGCAAAGGAAGTACTTAGTTTGGGAAACTAAGGAACAACTCAAAGGTTTCTGAGTATAGGAAGTACTTGGCTGGGAGCCGGGGAATAACTCAGGGGGAACACTTGGTTGGGAACCTAGTGTATTTAAGAATCGGGAGAAGATATTTGTAAGGTGAACTCAATTATCTGTCTTAGTGGATTCTAGGTCTGAGAAAGGCCGAAGTAGATTAGTTGAAGGATTACGCCACCTTCAGATACCACTATAATTTGATGTGTTATTTACTTACTTCATTTACCATACTTTAGCCATCTTGTTAAGTACTTACACATTACTGAGCACGTTCACTTATCACAAAAAGTCTTCTGCTCTCTGAAATTAAGTATCAGATATCTTCACAGATATCTGAGAAATTGTGCTTATCGACAAAAGTTGTAAAAGACTATTCACCCCCCCCCCCCCCAGTCTTTTCCTTTGCCGTTATCTGGACCAACACAGTGGAATTAATGCAGGGAGAAGATGTATCTAAACTCCAAGACTTCAAATACATAAACACATAATAAGAAAGTGGAGTCTAAGATCACTGTGGATGACAGCCCCATGTACTCAAAGCGATAGCGGTTATGCATTCGATGCGCAAGAACATGGTAGCGATGGCCCTCGTGAATCTCCTCCTTCGGACTCCTTAAGATCACGGAGGATGACATCCCGGCTTAGGGAGCCTGAATTACTTCCGGATATCTACGTACATATCGGCTTCCCCACCTCCCTTGCCCCTATAGAAAACAGACGAAGCACTAAGGTTGGAGAAATCGGTGATGGGCCATCCGCCCAATTAAGGCTGACTCGTGAGGATAAAGGGAAGGCATCGATCTTGCTCAAGTGATCATGGTGAAGGGACTCCCGACGAGGAAAACTTTCATGTGATTATTCCGTCGTTATTCAATCTGGTGGGGAAGCAGACATCAAGGACGAGGCTAAGGATGAGCCCTCGGATGAGAATGATGAAGAACCGGCTCAGAGGAGAAGAGGTGGTCGAGGTGGTTGCCATAAGAAGGCGGCTCGGAGGAGGCGCCGAGGGGAACCACATGTTCGCTCGGAAGATATCATAGCATATCTTTTCCCTCCTCCTGTTTTCGTCACCCAGAGAGAGCCTACGAGCCATCCGTCGGAAGATGGTAACGTGGTGATTCCGGCGAGGCATCTTAATCCAAGGTGTAAGATGGACCTACCTGGGGAGATACCTACAATTTCTTCGTCCGTGAAGAAGGAAGAAATACCATCCATGGGCATCATCTCGAGATTCCCTCAGACATCGAGATTATAATCCACGAACAGTGGCAAACTATGTACAACTGTCCAGAGGGTTGTATTTGTATTCACCTCGCGGCTTTCGAATGCGGCTTTAGGGTGCCTATTAGAGATGAAATCCGAGTGATCCCAGTTCATCTGGGGATGAGCCCAACGTAACTCCTGCCAAATACGCTCGGATTACTTTCAGTTTTTTATGTTATCATGAGGATGGAGGGAGAACCCTGTAGCCCTAAAAATTTCTTTCGGGCCTTCACTGTATCTTCAAGCCCTGCCAACAAGAATTTCTATCACTTCCAGCCGAGGAGAAATTACAGGATGTTGCACTCGTTCACATCCTCATATGGGCTGACTTGGTGGTCACTGTATGAATATGCATGAGTTCCTTCGTTTACTGTTTTGATGTGTCGCATGTGTATACTTGTTCAATCACTTGTTATTGTTATGCTAAAATAGTTTCCGACCTAAGACTTTAAGTTAGAGACTTTCGAAGTTTTTCGTTTCCGTTTTCTTTATTAACCGTTTCCCGACGTCCACATAGAATGGACAATGTTAACAGGAGAGGAAGACCCACTCGTCAAGCTCGCGGGAATCCCCAGGCTAACGTGGACCAGGTAACTGACATGATGGGACGTTTTACCGATGCATTGGAGGCTTCTGCTAATCGGGTTGCTCCACCACCGCCGGCACCAGGTCATGACCAGTCTGTGGAGCGTTTCCTTAAGTTTCATCCTCCGAATTTTGCTGGTGAACCAGGCTCGAGGAAAGTGAAGCTTTGGCTGGAAGGTCTAGAGAACATCTTTGCAGTGCTGAGGTATGGAGATGTGCAAAAGGTGGATCTGGCAGTGTTTTTGTTCGAGGGAGTAGCACGTCACTGGTGGAATTCGGTCGAGGCAAAGTGGAGAGACCAAGATACTCCCAGGACTTGGCAGAATTTTCAGGAGGAATTCAACGATAAGTATGTGCCGTTTTTGATCCAGGAGAGCCGAGAGGACGAATTTTACAAACTGGAGCAAGGATCGATGTCGGTGGCTAAATATGATGCTGAGTTTTAATGGTTGTTGAGGTATGTTCCTAACATGATGAATGATGAGAGGAAAAAGGTTCGCAAGTTCATCAGGGGCTTAGATCAGGAACTTCAGCGTGTTTTGTTGGGTGTGAGGATCCCAACCTACTCTTTGGCGGTTGAAAAGGCGTCGGAAATTGAAGCAGGGTTTCTAGAGCTTAGCCACAGTAGGAGGTCTGATAAGAGGTCTCATCCTCGCATTAGTTTTGGTCAAGGAAGTCGGAACCAAGCTCCTCCGGCTAAACAGATGCATTCTCAGTAGGATATACAGCCTCGTAACTCCAGGGGCCAAGGCGGCGGTCGTCGTGTATTTCCACCCTGTGGCTATTGTAAGGGAACTTCCCATATGGAGAGACACTATTGGAAGAAACAAGGACTCTGCATTACTTGTGGAAGCAACCAGCATCACATCCGGGATTGTCCAAAGAAGAGACCTTTGCCATCTGATTCAGTCCAGGTTACAAGAAACAGCGGTGCGGGCAACGGTGGATCAAGACCCCGTCCCAAGGTAGCTTTGGATGCTCAACATGTGGATGACTCGTTAGCTGTAGTAGAAGGTACAGTTATTATCGCTAATTTTTCCTGCAAAGCTTTATTTGATCCTGGTGCTACTCATTCTTTCATTGCTGCAACGCTTGCTGTTTCTCTTAACTTTCATTTGGATGATTTACCTAGTGTGATGGAAGTATGTACCCCTTTGAGTGCTAGTGTTTTGTCTAATAAGTTTGTTAAGGATTGTGGGATTTCAATCTTGGGTAAAACTTTTCCTGCCAATCTCATTTTGCTACCAATTTTCGGCTATGGAGTTATTTTGGGCATGGATTGGTTATGGGAACACCATGCTCGGGTAAATTGTCGTTCGAAAGCTATCACACTCGGTGAACCAGGTGCGTCTCAAGTTGTTTTGAAAAGTGATCGGAAGGTTGTGAAGAATACTTTAATGTCAGCTCAAAAAGCTAGGAAGCTGTGTTTGAAGGGGTGTGAGTGTATCTTGGCATACATTGTCAACAAACCATTGGATCATGTAAAGATCGAAGAGGTCAAGATAGTAAAAGAGTTTCGAGATGTCTTCCCAGAGGAGTTAAACACTCTACCGCCAGATCGTGAAGTCGAGTTCGCCATAGAAGTAACCCCGGGAACCGAGCCAATTTCTAGAGCACCTTACAGAATGGCGCCAATCGAACTTAATGAGTTGAAGACTCAGTTGCAAGAGTTGGTAGATCAAGGTTTCCTTAGACCAAGCACATCACCTTGGGGAGCACCAGTGTTGTTCGTGAAGAAGAAAGATGGATCTATGAGGATGTGCATCGATTATCGCGGATTGAATCAAGTTACTATCATGAACAAGTATCCTCTACCACGCATCGATGATAATTTCGACCAGTTGCAAGGTTCGGTGGTGTTTTCGAAGTTGGATCTTCGTCATGGATATTACCAGTTGAAGGTCAAGGAAGACGATGTACCGAAGACAGCCCTTAATTCTCGATATGGCCACTATGAGTTTGTGGTAATGTCATTTGGACTTACGAATGCCCCAGCTAGATTTATGGACCTTATGCACCGAGTTTTTCGTCCGTATTTGGATCAGTTCGTGGTTTTTTTTATAGATGATATCCTCATTTACTCGAAGTCGGAGAAGGATCATGAAGACCATCTTAGAATTGTCCTAGAGACCTTGCGTAAGCATACACTCTATGCGAAGTTTAACAAGTGTGAGATAAAACTCAGTGAGGTTCTGTGCTAAGTGAATAACGAATTAAGTAATACGAAGTAGGTTTTTGTCAAACAAATAAAGATATAAATAATATAATCAAGAAACCATATAACGAAGCGAAGAACTATCGTTGGTGCAGTCAATCTTATAACCCCAATCCGAGCCCTTATCACTCCAGACAGGGTATGACCACTGTCAAACGAAGACGGAGACCCTGCCATGGTACAGGGGTGAAACACTACTACTCCCAAGACCTCAACGACTTCTGCCTCGCGTCAAGGGATAGTAAGCAGAGGTACTTTATGAACAACTCGACAGACACAACTGCCCAAGAATGTCCACATAGAAACCTCCACCAATTGCGCATATATCGGTTGAAGCAAATCAATAAATCGAATCATAACTTATACATATATACATTTATTTTGAGCGGAAACATGAGAAAATAGTTTTAATGCAGTTTTCAAGATTTTGTTTTCATGAACTTTCACAATAATTGAGATACAATACTATATATATAATATTAAAATCGCTTCTTGTAGTTTTGCAAACTATGCATATACTTTTCGGTAGAACACTCACCTTAGATAATCTTGTCAGAATAGTAACCCGCAAATCCTGATAAAAGGTAATACTACTTAAAAATTTACGCAAAACATTTAACGATACCCTTAAACCCCCACAAACGAGCATAAGCGAGTAGAATCAACTAGGCATATAATTACATAGCAATTCATCAATTTGTTACTTAATAACTAAGAACACAACTTCGATTCACTGCCAATAAAAAGGACACAACCACATCCTAAAATCGGTAAATAACCACTGTAAACCCAAACCAAAGCAACAGCCAGTCCAAAATCCAACTATTGCAAGAAGGTCGGTAATAATTGCGAGAATCAAAGTTTGAGAGTGGTCATACCTTGTCTTGAGTGATAAGGGCTCAGATTGGGGTTATAAGGTTGACTGCACTAATGATAGTTCTTCGCTTCGTTATATGGTTTCTTGATTATATTATTTATATCTTGATTCGTTTGACAAAAACCTACTTCATATTACTTAATTCGTTGTTCACTTAGCACAGAACCTCACTGAGTTTTATCTCACACTTGTTTTATTACCTTCTTGTAGATTCTGCTACTCAGGATGCCTCGGAGACTTAGATGTTCAGCAGCAGAGAGTGGGGGGTGTTCTTTTAGTATTTTAGGATTTGTTCAAAACTTTTCACCACTTGAACTCTTAGTTACTTGTTGCAGTTGTCGTTTCCTTTGACTGTTTGACTTTTGTTAGGATTTGACTTCGTTTCTAGACTTTTCCAAATAAAGATGTTTATTTTATTACTTAGATTTTTGGGTCGTTACAGTTTGTGTATCTGAGGTTACGTCGGACAGCCGAGGGGCATATTCAGCATTGGGGAGTGCCCTTATTTAAAAAAAAAAAGGACACCTTTGCTAATGTTCGCTTGAGACAACCCATCCCCAATTTGATGGAAAAGTACTATAGACTTGACGAGGATCATTATTGGTTTCCTTATGGGTTCCTCGTACAACCCATAACTTGGCTCTTGGGCCTCTCCTCGAGGCATGTATATTGCACAGGGAATAATAGTATGGGTGTTATCATAAGTTTTTGCCTTCGAATATAGTAGTTGAGGATTTCCTTCGTATGATGATAAGTTATCTAGTCCAGAAACTAACATTTTCCCTTCCCTTCACAAAATATTAGATTGGGATAGCCATGCAGGAGTTGAAGAAACAACGACTGGCCAATATCAGCCGAGGGATAAAAAGTCGGGCCCCAGAGAAGTTCGAGGGCCAGAGCCTATTAACATCGCCACCCAAAAATTTCCTTCGGGGGATCCGACCCAAAGGGGTAACCGAGAGGCCAACCAGGCCGGGGGGGGGGGGGAACCGCCCCGGGTGCACTCGTCCACCGAGGGGTGGTGGTGGTTCGGGGGGCAATGTTAGAAAACATTAAGCTCAGTACATTTCAGTAAAATAGTAGTGAAGATATACCAGTGACATACCATACCCTATCTTTTTTTTTTACATCACATTAAAATAGAGAATAGACTAGTGTACCACAAGCAGTTCACCGTCAATATAATATATTTTGAAGAGAACTTACATTGCCCTCTAAACATTATTTTGTGGGACATCACCTAAATAGGATATCTAAAGTTTTAACATTTTAGCCCACAAATTATTATTTTAGCATTTGAAATCCAACCAGTGTTGAGGGCTTACTACTCGCTACTAGGGAAAAAGGAGAAGTTTTTCTGGTCTAAAGATATGTTATTGACTGATGTTGATGGTGATGATAAAAATATTAACAATATTCTCCGTGTTAGTGGCAGCCAACTATTGCAGCCTCATGATGAGTATGAGTTATCTCCACTTACAAGATCCTTTCTCTCCATAGGTCATGCATCACCGATGCTCGAACATGTGTTTGCGGGCTTGAGACTGCTCAGGGTGCTAGTTATATTTCAATTGGAACTCTACCAGTTCCCTGCGCAATTATGGCATATGTTCTTGCTAAGGTACCTTGCTTTCAGTTGTCATTCAAACACACCTACTTCAATCTCCAAACTTAGAAATTTGCAGACACTGATTATTCGGCAACTACCATGGTTTAGAGATTTTTTGTTGCCAATGGATTTGTTGGAGATGCCACAGCTTGAAACGCTATCAACTTTACAGTTTTTTGGACTCAATACCACATTCTTTGAACAAATTCCCAATATAAGGAAACTCGGGTTATACTAAAACATTGCGATGCATGATGTCCTTGATCTTGCTTGTCTGTATAAGCTTGAAAGATTGAAGTGCTCCACGGATTGGTCTCTTGCGTCCAAGAACTTTTTGTCTTATATCAAGTTCCCGTCTATGCTCACAAAATTAACCTTCACAAAGTGTAGAATCCCACCGGAATTCATGAAAGTTGTTGGTGCATTATCTAGTTTGGAAGAACTCAAAGTGCAAAAAAGTGATTTCTTGGTCATGGAGTCAGGCCCAACTGAACCTAAATGGGAGTCAGGAGAAGGGGAATTTCCTAGACTCATACCATTGGTGATGAAAGATTTCAATCTAGTTCACTGGAGAGCACACCCCAACCATTTTCCAAGGCTACAACAACTCATAATTCTCAATTGTTATGCAATGTTGGGATTACCTGAGGATATCGGAGACATACCGACTCTTGAACTACTCCATGTGAATAAACATAGCCCTTCAGTCCTGGCTTGAGCAATGAAAATTAAAGACGAGCATTGTGGAAATCCATTCCATCAAGTTAAGATAACTAAGACCTGAGGTGATTTACTTCTCTTTTGTTTGTTGTACTACATTGAAATACTTTTCTAATTTTGTTCTTTCTGCCTTTGGTACTAATCGATAGGACCTCATTACTAAGTGCCCCCAAACAAAAAGATCTACTCCGTACTCAAGTTCCCAGTGAAGACCAAGCAAGCTTTCATGGGAATTATTTTTCTGAAAAAGTCTTAGCATGACAGCAACTTTGACATACTCTAGTAGGAATATGTCAATAATCTACATACAGTGAGTGTGTGTGTGTTCAAATTTGCCAACTTATTCAAGAAAATAAACTACCGAGGTTGCCATTGTACTAGCTAGCTTATAAGTTACCACAACCATGCGTTCACATAACATACATATTTTGAAAATGAGAGCTTATAAGCTTTAACCTAGATGATAACCTAGTAGTCTAGTACGAGGGGTAGTATATATAGCTATGAACAAATTGAACCAACTTGCGTATTGTAAATATGTATGGAAAGGGTGAATTGCAAAATTGGTCCTTTAAGTGACCATCCTTTTGCAATTTTGGTCCTAAGTGTCTTCTGATTCCCGAGATTGGTCCTAAAAGACCGTATACAATTCCGTATGCCACTGAAAATTTATACATAAACCCCAAAAGTTTCAACTCTTTATAAATAAACCCCAAAAGTTTTAAATCTTTATAAATAAAGCCCAAAAACTTCAACTCTTTATAAAAAAAAAAGAATATATTCTTATAGTAAAACTTAAACTTTTTTGATTTTTTAAAACTTATTATAAGTTTTTGATTTATTTTCCATATCCATAATATTATTTATAAATCTTTAATTAATTTTTTTTTTAATAATCTTCCATGGAAGAGCTTCCGTGGAAGCCATGGCAGGAAGCTCAAGTTGAGATTTCTGCCATGCCGGAGCTTCCATGGAATTAAGAAAGAAGATTTGGAAAATAAGTAGAAAGATTTGAGTTGTTCAATTGATACTTTCATTGATGATACATTGAGAATTAAATGAATTGGAAATAATGAAGAAGGAGGAAGTGAATTGGAGAAGAAAGTGAATTGAGAAGAATGAAGTTAATTAGGGTTCTTATTAATTCATTTGGGGAAGAAAGAAGTACATTTTGTTTACTACTTGTTTTATTTTTTAAAAATTGAAAAATTAATTGTTATAATTTTATTTATTTTTTTAAACAAAATTATTGTATTTAAAATTTGTTTTATATTTTTTGGGGATACTATTTATGGACAAATGTGTTTAAAAATGAAGAGGAGGACCAAAATCGCAACTCCAAAACCTTCTAGAACGTCCTATTTGGACGTATTTTGTTAGTATGGAAACTGTAGGGACCGTAATCGCAAAGGATGGTCACTTAGAGGACCAATTTTGCAATTGACCCTGTATGGAAATGTCAAATATCTGCTGATATGAGATTTTGTTTATAATCCTAGTAAGGTTTGTTGTATATCTCTCTCATACAAATTGGTTTTGTAATCCTTGATTTTCACAGTCTAATTTGAACTATAATGTTGCTCAATGTTGAATTAGATGTTTATGATATTGTTGGTAAGATAAACAAGAATGTTCTCTGCAGCTTCTTGACGGAACTAATGCTATGAAAGAAATTGAAGCTAGACTGTGCTCAAGGATGTGTAATCATGGACATAATGAAGGCTGGTCTCAAGATAATATTATATGTTGTCAACTCAATTGTAACATGTTTTCATGTATTTGCTAGTGTATGTCACCAACATTAATTTGTTTTGTTTGTATCATCTTTGACATATTCCCTATTTATGGACAATGTAATGGTGTGATTGCGTGAAGCTTGAGTAATTCTGATGTTTGAAGTCATTGTCTCGTTGGTGCCGAAGGAGTGGCATTATTACTTACATAATTATACTAGAATGAAACACCGCGCTAAGCGCGGTGCCCATATTTTTTACACAAGAATGTTCTTCCGCCTTGGAACTTTTACGTATGTCTTTAAACCCCAATCATTGATGAAATTGCCAAACTCTTAACCTTTGATGAGGTGATTGTGAAAATGAAACTCCTAATACACAGTCTTGAGAATATTCATGGAATGGAAGAAAATGTACATGGGTGTTTGTCAATTAACTTGCCTAAACTCAAGTTGATTTATTGTCAAAAATGTGTCTGTCTCGTCACTCTTCATTATGTTTCTCGAGTTAAGTTACTATTGATCAACTTCAATACTCTAACACTTTAAAACTCATATATCATACTAAACCCAATTCAAAATCACAATCCAATAACAAACACAAAACTTCAAAAATCAACTCAAGTTACTATTCATCAACTCCAAATTTCAACTAAAGTCGAATTCTGAATTGATTGCTAAACACTCAAGTAATTACCTTCAATGTTTTGTTCAACATTACTTTTCCAGGCTATTTCTTGCTACGACCACTGATTTCAAATACGAAGAGAAGGAATCATCAACACTAAGTTTAGTCTTTCTAATCCCAGGAGCCACCAAATTTGTTGTGCATTTCGGAGGCCGCGGGTTATCAAACTGATCTTTTGCCACAATGAATATTCCAATGTAGTCTTTTAGTCTCAGTGTTTAGGTAGTGTCTGTTTTATCGAAAGTTCGCACTTTTGTGCGTGCTGATTTGGTATACATGCCATCAACCCTCACGGACATATGACTTTTTAGGACCACGCCGGTATGTAGGTAGTATTTGAAATGTTTCCAACACGACTAACGGTGGTCACGAGTACCACAGATCCACTCCGAGACATTAATCATACAATTACTTGAGAGAACAATGCACAAGCACAGGTTATTATAGATCAAAACAACGAAAGCCTCCTCCCCAAACCTGTTCTTTGTAACGGGTTTGGCTTGAGAAAATAAGAAATGTAAAACATGCGGTTCGTCATACTTAACTTACAAAGAGTACACATGAGTATGATAAGGTGCAAACAAGAGAGTTTGCTCTTCCTGGAAAGTCAAACAAGTACAAATTTTGCCGGTACAATATTTTTTCATCGGATAAAGTTTGCTCACAGGTTTTTTGGACTACAGAACTAGTGTTAGGAATATCTGTTAGTATTATGATCACTCATCACATGTTCTTATCTTAGCCAGAAAGGTGATTAAGTACTCTTGGTTCACTTGAACATTGTAAAAGAGGAAATCACCGAGTATGATTAGTCTAGTAAATCTTGTATTAGGATTATAGGTCTCTGAGTGTAATTTTTATTTCCAAAAGACCATCAAGATCAATCCTAGCAATGGAGCTTTTCTGAAGATTAGAAGACTGAAGATTGCACAAGATTTATAAAGATATCAAGGTTTAGTCTAACTCAAGAAAGACTATGTCCTTAATACTTTTCTTAAGTGTATTTACTTACTTTTGAAATATGACTCTGGACACATGACATCATGAGTATGGAGCATGCAAGCCATCAGAAAGGCTCATGTATCCATTGAAGACTACAGGACAAGAAATAGTACAAGTGCATTAATTGCATCGGCAGAAAAGCTGCTAAAGCACAGTCCTCTCTGAGACAAGAGACAAGGACTTCTGAGTACTCATTTAAAGATAAGTATGGACTGAATTTGAATTGTGTCTAACGGATATCATTCCAACAACTCTCAAATTCATCTATATATATCACACACTTAGATGCTGAGAAATACACACCTTAGAACGCTCTATCTTGCAAACTTACCATTAAGCAAAGTATTCTCTCAAGCACTCTACTACCCTTTCTGAAAGCTTTCTGTTGCTCGAAGAATCCCTAGTAGTTCTAAGTTGTCCTGAACCTTAACAAGAGATTGTTATTCGTAAAAGAGTTGAACTATCAGATACCCTTTCTGAAGCTCATTCTCCAGAACGGACATCAATTACTTGGGTCAGTAAAGAGCAGACTGCCATCCACTGAACAAGTGTATTAAGTAGTCTTATTCTATTAGGCTCTCTGAAAATATAACTGAAAAGTTATACGAGAAGCCTCTCTGACAAACCTTATAACCAACACCATCAAGGCGTGGAGTAGTGGAAGTACTTGATTTGGGAAATCAAGGAATAACTCCAAGGTTATCTGAGTAGAGGAAGTACTTAGCTCTAGGAGCTGGGGAATAACTCAGGGGGAACATTTGGTTGTGAACCATTTGTTTAGGAATCTTAGAATAGGATTATTGTAAGGTGAACTCAATTATCTGTTCTAGTGAATTCTAGGTCTCAGAAAAGACCGAAGTGGATTAGTTGGAGGATTACGCCACCTCCAGATACCACTATACTTGCTGTGTCATTTACCTTCAGATTTACATTTCAAAGAAAGCACACACATTCTTATTGTTTCTGCACTTACCTATATTAAAGTCTTCCGCGCTCTGAATTTAAGTATCAAAAACACCCAGATTTCTGAGAAACTGTGTTTATCGACAAAAGTTTTAAAAGACTATTCACCCCCCCCCCCCCTCTAGTCTTTTACTTCGCCGTTATATGGACCAACAAGTGGTATTAGAGCAGGAGGTTCACAAGCCTTCTGCACTGAACCTAGATCCCCAGATAGGTGAAGGAACTTTGTCCCTTTCTGAGGACTATATAATTTGTGTGTTAAGTGTGCAGGTATGTCTCTGAGTGATGCACCGCTCAAGCCAAAAACTACGAAATGGAAGAACAACATGATGCTCCATCCGAGGCCATTAGTGACGAGATGATCTATGTCATCAATAAAGGGCCTATCAAAATCGCACAACTCAAACAAGTTCTTGAGGTGTCGATGGAAGAAAAGCCTCGAACAAGGAAGATGGAAGCGAGGATGCCAAAGTGATAGTGGTCGTGTTGCTCGTGGAAGCATTATCTATGAAGACAAGCCAAGAGAGCTCGACATCCAAGATGCCAAGAGACACGATTGGATGGTCATGCTCGTAATATCATCATCGATCGACACTGAGCACATAAGGTAAACCGGGGTGCTAAAACGGTGAAAATTGCCTGGCAATTGATTGAAGAAATCTGTGCCGGAACTGAGAGAACCAAGGAAAACAAGTTCGAAGTTCTTAAATTGAAGTTCCAAAACTTCAAACAAGATCCCACTGAAACTCTGGAAGAACTTGATTTCAGGTTTACTACTCTTATGAGTGATATGGCTGCACTTGGTGAAAGCAACAGATACTCCACCGGAAAAGATTAAGACTATTGTCAGAAGTCTCAATCACAACTGGGAGCACACTAAGTTCTTTTATTTCAACCAAGGGATGCCAAATATCACTTCAGTAGAGCTCTTCTCTCATCTTGCTACTGTAGACTATGAGACAACTCAGAGAGAACAAACAGCTGAAAAGTTGCAAAGTGTTGCTCTAATCTCTCAAGGTACTTCTGAAAAGAAGGATACCGAAGATGCATCTGAAGAAAATGCTCTTGCAGTAAGACACATGAAGAAATTTGTGAGTCAAGAGATTGAGAGAAGAAAAGCTAAAGAAAAGTTGAAAAAGCATCTTGGCCCAAACTATCATCAGTACAAGAACATACAAATGAACAACTCTCTGAACACCCCATTCGTAAAGGTGTTAGTCTTGAAGTCGCAAAATAGGAAATGATATCTGCTTCTATTGTCAAAAGCCTGGTCACTTCAAGAGAGATTGTCCTGCTTTAAACAAGCTCAAGACAGGTGACAAGAAGGACAGAAGAAATTTGAAGAGAAATCAAAGGGCCTTACTGACAGAAGAAAGGAAGAAGATTCAAATTCAACTTGATGCTCTAGACATTGAAACAGATTCTGAAGATGGAGATTTAGATGACTCAAACCTACCATCACCAGAATTGTGTGGAATCACCCACGATGTAATCGACTTCGGCCTTAAGAAGAATTAAATGTGTGGAGTTGCTAAGATTGCTGGTCCAGACATCTCCAACATTGAAATATGTCTTATGGCTGATGAGGTAACTAACAATTCACAATTTCTGTACTATGAGAGTGATGATGGAATTGAGGATCTGGAGTTGGTCAAGAGTGAATTGGATCGTTATGAGAAAGAATTTCTGGAAGCACAATCCAAAACCAGAATTCTAGAGAAAAGCAAAGAAACTCTTGAAAAAGAGATTTCTGAGCTAACCAGAGTATCTGAGAACAAGAACGCTGAAATAGACTCTCTGAAAGCTCAGATATCTGAGAATGAAAATTCTCACAAACTAGCCTTGGATGAACTTAATAAGAAAATGATGAAGCTGCTTTCTGAGAATGAAGAACTCAGAAATAAAGAGCTATCCTTCCAATCTTATGCAAAGGCTAGTGACACTCTCACTGTGGTTCAATCCTATCTGAGAGATCCCTCTGAGAAAGGTGGACTTGGACTTGATGAACAATCAAGTAATTCATCTCCTCTGAAGAAGAGTGATGGAAGGTTGACCTTTGTAAAAAGTCAACAGAATGATTCTTCAACCACCTATAGCATTGGTCAGAAAGCTAGGGTAGTTGACAAAGGAAAAGGAGTTGCAACCCGGCCTTTGAAAGAACAACAAGTTCACAAGAAACATGTGGATAAGGTTTCTGAAAAGAAATACAACCCTCAGATATGCAACCATCCACATTGTTGCATTACTAGGAAGGGAAGAATTGCTGGAATAGGCAAATTCTCTACTAAACCATTTTATGAAAATAAAGATGGTACAGAAACTAGTAAGGCTTCTGAAAAGTGCATTCGGAAAGCCAAAGGTGTTCGAAATGGCATTGGCTATCGTGCTATTAGAAAGGTCCTTCTGCAACAATATAAGGAAGGACAAGAACAATAGCGCAAGGCTGATATTGCACGCAGCAATAGACAGAAGTGGAAGAAATCTCAAACCACTGAAAAACTAAATGCCAGAGCTAGAAGGAACCTGGCCAGAAAGGCTAAGTTTGCTGAAAAGCAACCCCAGAAACCCAGGGTCCAGAAAGCACCAAAGGGAACACCTAGAAACACCCCAAGAAGGAAGATCGAGATCAAAATTACTGATTTTATTGCATCTCCTTCTGATCAAGTTAGACAAAAACAAAATCCCAAGAAATTCACTAAAATGTGGATTCCTACTGGAAGAATGTTTAGTCTAAGTGGTTCTATCTCTGAGGCAAGAACCTAACTCCTGTTTCCTGTTTTATGCAGAACGCCTCATGGACTAAGGCTCAATGGCTATTTGATAGTGGATGCGGAAAGCACATGACAGGAGACAAAGCAAATCTGGTCAACTACAAAGCTTGCAACACTGGACCAGACATCAGATTTGCTGGAGGAGAATTAAATCCCTCTCTGGGATCTGGCAACGTCAAATTAGGATCATTAACAATCACTGACGTATTACATGTTAAAGGTTTGAAATACAATCTATTTAGCATGAGCCAGTTTGCATAAGGGATTCATGTGAAATTCAAAGCAAAGTATTGCAAACTTATGACAATGAGTCAAAGCATGTCTTGGTTGCCTGGCGAAAGGTAGTCTTTATGTTGCCGATTGGGCATCTGCCACAATCAAGAATGTCTCATGGTGAGTCAATCAGTCACAGTAAGAGCACTGGTTATGGCACAAAAGAATGAGTCACTGGAATTTCAAAACTCTGAACAAACTTGCCAATAAAGAGTTAGTGGTTGGTCTTCCCAAAACATCTTTCAGAAAGGATGGTATATGTTCTGCCTGTCAGATGGGGAAACAATCCAAGATCTCTTTCAAGACCAAAACCAGACACTCTAGTGTTAGACCACTGCAACTATTACACATGGATCTTTTTGAATCATCCGTAATTAGTTATGCAGGAAAGAAGTATGGTCTGGTTGTTGTAGATGACTTCTCAAGATTCACTTGGGTTGTCTTTCTGAAGCACAAATCTGATGCTATGGTGGAGATACCAAATTTGCTAAATAAGCTTGAAGTCATGAAAAATGACAAAGTATCTGCAATCGTAATGCACCATGGTATCGAAGTTTGTCAACCAAAGACATAAAGGAATTTTTGTACAAAGAAAGGTATACAACACCAACTTTCATCTATGAGAACACCACAACAAAATGGTGTTGCGTAAAGGAAAAATAGAACCTTAAAGAAGCAAAGAAGGACAATGCTAGGCGATAATCAAATAAGTGAAGTTTATTGGGTTGACGTAAACACAAAGATGCTACACTCGTAATGTATGTTTGATAAACAAACACCATGACAAGACCCCATATGAACTCTTGGTTGGTAGACCCCCTAATATCAAACATCTGAAAGTATTTGGTTGTAGATGTTTTGTTCTTAACAATGGAAAAGAGTATCTAAGAACATTTCAACCAAAGGCAGATGAAGGTGTGTTTCTTGGTTATTCTATGAATAGCAAGGCATACAGAGTTTACAACAAAAGAACAAAGAAGATTGAAGAATCAGTTCATGTTGTATTCTATGAAGGAATCAAGAAAACACCCCTTGCTGATGAACTCTCAGAAAGGTTCAAGGAACTAATGATAAAGGATTCTGAAGAAGAACCCTCAGAAAGGAAAATCATCATTGTGGAAAGGGAGGATGACTCTGACGAAGAAAAGCATGAAATGCCTAGTAACAACCAGATGATTCTCAGACATGATGAAGAATTTCGTATGAGGATTCCAGAAATGGAAACTGAAGATGTTCATCAGAGAGCTAACTCTGTAAATGACCTCTCTGACAGGCATGTCCCAGAAAGCTCTCACACTGAGCAAGTGTCAGACATTCACCGCCCCTCTGAGGTGCAAAATGTCACAGATACTGAAGAAGTATCAAGTCATAATCATAGTGATTCACATTCAGATCACATAGATGTTGACCCTACTAGCCCTAAACCCATGATGAGATGGATCAAGGATCATCCTGCAAAAGATGTGATTGGACCAATCAATCAAGGTGTTAGGACTAGGAGAGCAATAGCTGAAAATGCTAACTCTCTCTTTGGATGTTTCATCTCAAACATTGAACCTAAAACTGTAGAAGAAGCATTAAGAGACCAAGACTGGATCTCTGCAATGCAAGAAGAGTTGGATCAGTTTGAGAGAAACAAAGTCTGGAAACTAGTTCCATTTGTAGAAGGAATATCTGTGATTGGAACTAAGTGGGTTTTCATAAACAAGATGAATGAATCTTGTGAAATAACCAGAAACAAAGCAAGGTTGGTTGCCAAGGGATTTACCCAGACTGAAGGTTTAGATTTTGATGAGTCATATGCACCAGTTGCCAGATTGGATGCAATAAGACTCTTTCTGGCCTTTGCAGCTCATAAAGACTTTAAAGTTTATCAGATGGATGTCAAGAGTGTATTCTTGAATGGTGAACTTGCTGAGGAAGTCTATGTTGAACAACCACCTGGCTTTGAAGTTTCCTCAGAAAGTAGAATGGTCTATAAACTACAGAAAGCTCTATATGGACTGAAACAGGCTCCGAGAGCATGGTATGACACTTTGGCCAAACACCTTCTGGAAAGTGGTTTCAAGAAAGGTGAAGTTGATAAAACTTTATTTACTTTAAATCATGATGGGAAACTACTCTTAGTTCAAGTATATGTTGATGACATTATATTTAGATCTAAGGACAAGCAACTTTGTGATGACTTTGCAAATCTCATGAAAAGTAAGTTTGAGATGAGCATGATGGGAGAAATGAACTATTTCCTAGGATTGCAAGTCAAGCAACTCTATGATGGAATATTCATTAGTCAGACAAAGTATGCAACAGACATGCTCACAAAGTTCAATCTTAAGCCTTCGGAAAAGAATGCTAAGATTCCTATGAGCATAGGAACCAAGATGACCTATACTAAATCAGATAAGAGTGTTGATGAACACAAGTATAGGAAATTGATAGGTTCACTACTTTACCTTACTGCAAGCAGACATGATATTAAATATGCAGTTGGTGTGTGTGCTAGATTTCAAACAAATCCAATGCAATCACACTACAACATTGCTATGAAAATATTAAGGTATGTGAAAGGTACAGTAGATGTAGGTTTGTGGTATCCTAAAGAAAGTGCATAGAGTTTGGCTGGTTACTCAGATGCTGATTATGCTGGATCAATGCTTGATAGGAAAAGCACCTCAGGAACTTGTCAGTTTCTGGGAACTAGACTTATCTCATGGTTTAGCAACAAGCAAAACTCAATTGCAACTTCTACCACAGAGGCTGAATATATTGCTGTTGGTTGTTGTGCAACACAAATTCTGTGGATTCAACAACAACTCAGAGACTATGGACTCAATGAAGAGAAAACTCCCATTTTCTGTGATAACACAAGTGCTATTGCAATCACACTGAACCCCAAGTTCCATGCCAGAACAAAGCACATTGATGTTAGACACCACTTCATCAGAGACCATGTTGAGAAAGGCAATATAGAGATACTCAAGATTGGCACAGAAGTACAACTTGCAGATATCTTCACCAAGCCCCTACAAGAAAGCCGGTTCTTGACCTTAAGACATAATCTTGGATTAATGGAGATGCATAAGGACTGAAAAATGTCCTAAATCTCTAAAGTCTGAGTAAGTGAGGTAGAAAATAAGTAGGTCTCTGAGAACATGTTCTCAGAAAGCCAAGTTGATAAGAAGTGATGCAAAGATTTCTGAGTAGCAACACTGAGAAAGGCAAAACATTTCTGGAAAGGGTATCCAGAAAGGCAAAGGTTGGTACACACTCAATAAGTAAATAAGACTAGAACTTACTTACTGAGAGTGGGTCAAATACATTCAAACAACTGAAGCTTCTGACACTTGAATTCAGAAAGCTATTTAGTCATAAAGAGAAAAGACACACAAAGCCCGAAAAGTATAAGTTCTGAAAGTCAAACATGTCCAATGTCTCGTATTTTTGCCATTTTTATGATAAACAATATAAAGATAAGGACTTGACACTCAGAATGATAAGTTCAAACGATTGAGTGTTCTTACTCTTTACTAAGTGACATAATGGATATAACTTGTTAAAAATCCATCACGTCGGCACAATACCATTTGTTGATTGATATCATTACAAGATATTCAATATAAGCCCTTGATGAATAAACGTTTGATCTCAACGGTTGAGATTAAAACAAAGCAAGTAATGTCATTGAGAAATGCGTACATGGCCCACTACGCATTTAATGAAGTACAAAGGACGTACCACGCCTATGCAGATACAAAGACACGCATTCATATTCAGTTGTATTTATGTTGTATCTATGTACATTTTGTCTGCTATATATATAGGATTTGGGCAAAAGACAAACACTTTTACCAATTCCGAAATTTCAAACTTGCATCAAAACAGCAAAATCTCTCAAGATTTCTGCAAAACCCCCTCTCAAACTCAACTTCTTGTGCTTAGTCTTCGAAAGATAGACTAATCTCGATTAATTGTAAAATTCATCTGAAAACACTCACCAAAACTCTATATAAGAGATGGCACCCAAGAAGATGACCACCAAGAACCCTAAGGTCAAGATCATCTACTCCTCACGAAAAGCAAGGAGGAAAGGAACTTAAGGTGTTGAATAAACGCCTTCTGGGAAAGTTCACCCCATCGGACTGGAACCCTAACCACAAAATGAATTGGGGAGCTTTTCTGGTGAAGAGGTATGTACCAGCAGTTATACCTTCAAGACCAGAAAGGAAACTGATATTGGGGATGCTGAAGAATTCCCATATCTACAAGCTTCTATCTGCTGCACCCAGTGGACTATCCACACTGGATGTACTGGAGTTCTACAACAACTCCAAAATCTTCACAAAGGTTGTGAATGATGAAGAAGAGAAATACATGCAGACTGAAGTCCAAGGACAAGAAATTGTTCTAGACTGCAAGACTTTCTGCAAGATATTCCGATTGAAAAATCGAGGAACATTTGTAGACATCAACATCAAGGACGCTTCCATGATTCAAGGCGTCAAAGAGCTATTTGAAGCAATCCAGTTAGAAAATGCAAAGGGTTGCCCAGGAGACTTTGTTCTGAAAGCCATCAGAACTAGTCATCTCCAGAAACACTGGAGTACTTTAGCTCTTATTCTGGTCCGCTGCTTTGATGGCAACAAAGGTGGAGTAGACCAGATAAGCATGGAGAGATGGATGATGATGCATCTTCTGAACAAGAAGCATGAAGGGCAGGAAACCCATTTCAATTTGGGGAAGTATGCCTTCAACAAATTCCTTGGACATATTGAGGAATTTGAGCCCAAAATCATCAGTGGCCTTGCTGAGCCAAAGGCCAATATGCACTTTGGTCTCAGAATCGGTTACATTCTGGAAACAATGGGGATCACTCTCAGAGAGAAACAAGAAATCCCAGTCACCAACTCCCTTTTCAGACACGCCTTTGAAGAAAAGGAGAAACTTGCTGCTGAGAACGCACTCAGAAAGGCAGAAGAAGAAGAAACTGCACAGCAAGGTGAGGAGGTCTCTGAGCAAGCTCAAGCTAAACCTCCAGTTGCCAAGAGAAAGAGGACTCAAAGAAAAAGAGCCTCCAAGTCCCTAAGCATACAAGAGGCACAACCTTCTGGAGACAAGGTCTCAGAAGATGTTGGACGCCCAGAAAGGCAACTCCAGAATGCCCCAAGAATCCTGAACCAGACTGCTCCAGAACTCTCCAGAGATGATAGAAATATCATAGATGGGTCTGCACCAACACAGAATAGTGATTCTGAGGATGATGAAGTACTTGCAAAAGTACTCAAAAGATTCAAGTATGAGACCCATGGAGGAGCATCAAGCTCAGCTCTTCAGAGAGACAAGAGCCCCTCTGCCCAGCAGGAAGAAGAAGGCCTGGGTGAGGAAGATAGAATGCTGGAAGATCTTGACATTGCTTCCACATTCACAATGCCAGCACTTAATGTTGCTGAAGAAAATCCTGTTTTAACACAGGTTCCTCAACCTTCTGAGAAAGCTCAACTCTCAGAAAGGGATCAAACTGAGATGGAGACTCAGAATGATACTGCAGAGGAGAACAACAATGAGCACAGAGAGACTGTGGAATCACCACAAGTCCAAGAGATCAATGATCAGCCTGACTCTATTCAGGTAACAAAGATGGTTTGTATGTAACTTGTGAACATAGGTATATGTTAACCAGTTATTCATAAGCTTTGTTGTTAACAGGCCAATTTAGAGGCAATCTTTCAGGGGGAAGAAAACTTGTCCACTCCTTTGAATCAAGAAGAGGTTCCTCCAACCTCAGAACATCAAGAAGAGCCTGTCCTACAGGTAGTAAAGTTATCTCTGAACAAGAAATAACTAACTAAAAATGCTCTTATCTTATTTTCTAATATTCTTAATGTCTCTTCTTAGGCTCCAACTGAGGAAGTAGTGGTAGCGGAACTAACACCCCAAAACCAAGAGATTCTAGAGGCTGAAAAGCTCTCTGAGGAAGCATTTACTGAGCCTTCTGCTGAGAAGGTAAGTAATCAGTAATAGTCTCCTTCAAGAATGCTCGGGAAAACCCACTACTAAATCTTTTATGTTTGTTCTTACAGACTCAGTCAGAAGAACAATTGGATGGAGAAACAGTTGTGTTATCTCCTCCAAAGGAAACTAAAACTGCTGAACAAGCAGTATCTGCAGAAAAGGTGCCAGAAACCCCCAAGGTTTATGAGGAACATGCTACTAAGCTTCCTAACTTGGAAGTAAGTGAAGCCTCAAAAAGCATATTTCTATCTATCTTTCTCTGATAAGCAAGTTTCTGAAACCATAATTGATTTTAATTCTCAGGTTCAAGCAGAAAGAAAGGTTGATGAGGATCAGACTTCTCCTCACAACAAGGTATCTGTGTCTCTAAGACCAAGCAAGCAGAAGTACAGGATGATGAGCCTAGTGTTTCTACACAGGTATGCTCAGAAAGCTTACTTTTGCACACAGATACTAACTCAAGTGGTTTGAACAAAACTAACTTGATCCCTTCTTCCAGGATCAAAGTCTAGTGCCAGTTGATTTACTCAAGGCTTTCCAGAAGCACACTTTAAAGAAACATCTCAAGTGCTTCAGATAATGGCAGAAACTCAGAAAGGCTGACCTTCCTGAATTAGCCAGAGTAATCAACGTCCCAGAAAAGAGAGCAATCGCCTTCAATCTGGAAGATTATATCCATGCATTGTTCCCAACAGAGTCCTACTCATTTGCCACTCTGATGCATGAAGACTTCATTCATGAAGTAGCACAAAGACTTATAGCAGATTTCAAGTCTGCGGATGCTCAAACCCTAGATCAGATGGTTACCCATCCTGCCTTGCCCAGCAAGCTCACTACTTATCTTGCTGAACAAGAAGAAGTTAATGGGAGGATGATTACATTCCCAAATGTGATCAACCTGGTTTCAGAAGATGACGAGGAGATGGACGAAAATGATTATCAAGAACCTCCCTCTGAGCATCCAAACCAAGAAGAAAAGAACAAGAGTGATGATGATGATGATCAGAATGATGATCCCCAACCTGAACAAGGTGGGATTTAGAAAGCTAGCAAAGGAAGTGGAGGAAAGGCTACTCCTTCAAATGCTTAGAAATCCCCATCATCATCACCTCCCAAGTCTCATCAAGATATCCAACAGGCTGAGCACAATGATGCCATAGAAGAAATTTCAGCCGTTGAGTTCGGGATTGAACAACTCAGAAAGGTGTTGGGAGAAGAAAAGAGAATCAGCATTGAGTGTCAAGCTCTTGTTGATGAAAAGGAGGCCAAACTCAAAAAGCTCAAAGCAGCTAATGCCAAGGAATTGGCACTCCTAGATGAGCAAAGAAATCTGAAGAATGCCATTGTTGTCACAGCTGCTGAGATAGATGCCATAGATAACAATGATGATGAAGAGCATGATGCTGAGGCTGCATCAGAAAGACCTTCTACATTCTCTCAGAAGGCCAGCATACTCCAAGGCAAACAAAAGATGTTAGCCAGCTTGCAAACAATCCCAGAGAAGGATTATGAGAGTGATGCTGAAGAAGACCACAACTTGATTACTGCAGAAGAAGATGAGAGACTTATCACTCAGGAAAAGAGAGCCCTACTTACTCCTCATATCTTCTCTGCACCAGGTAGTTCAAGAAGTGAAGAGCACCGTGCAAGGAATAGTATCTTTTTGGAACTCAAAGAGACATTATTTTCCCAAGACACGGAAGTGCTAAAATCTGTCCCAGAAGAGATGAAGCCATTGGCTGCTGCTTTACTCAATAGAGAAACCAGCATAGCTCTCTCTCAGAAAGACCTAGGGTTGGTCAGGGATGAGGATTGTAACAATGCTAATGCAGCATTGAATGAAGCCAGCCATGCTGTCCTGCAAGCCAACGCCATCCTAAGGCCGCTTGAAGAGCTCAACAGAAAGGAGCAGGAACTGGTTAGGCAAAACAAAGAGCTGAAGAAGGAACTTCAAGAATTAGTCAGGGTGCACAACAATCTCCAGAAAAACTTTGAATCACTCTCTGAAGCTTATGCTGTCATGAGTCAGTCATTCATGACTAAGGGGGAAGAGATGCCTCAGAAAGGCAGAGGAAGAAAAAGAAAACAATCAAATCCTCCCTCCTCAAGTCAACTTGTCATTAAAGATACCACTGGAGACACCCTTGCTGAAGAAGTTGTTCCAAATCAACCAGCCAGAAGGCTGAGAAGTATGATAACTAGGGGAGCTAAGTCCCTTAGAATCTCAGAAGAGAAGAAGACTTCTGAAGAAGAAGAACAGGAAGAAGGAGAAGTAAGAGGTCAAGAAAGCTGCAAGTCTCCAACTTTGAACTTCAATGATGATGAGGATGAATCTGATACAGATGAGCATTCACTTCACAAGAAAAGGAGACAAGCAACTACTTCACAACCTCCTCTAGCAGCAAGGCCTTTGGCAGCCAGAACCCCTTCTAGAAATACCAAGTCATTACAAGGAACATTCACCAGCACAGCCCCAAGGCAGGAAGAAAGGGTTAGAGGATCTCCTGACAGAAGGCCACCTAACAGAAAAGCAAGAAGGGATTCCCAGTTTGGCAGAGTAAACAGAGAAACTCATCAAGAAAAGCCAACTGATGCCCATATTGAGTATGTGAAGACTAGTAATGAAGAGTCTTCATATAGGTGCATTCTGAATAAGAGAGGGTATTGGATTCTGGAACTACAACATCTACTTATCAATGATAAGTTTCCAACTCCCATCCTCAACCAGATCCTGAAATAGAGAGAAGGCAAGCCAGAATTGCTAAAACCTGAGCACCTTCATGCCTGGCTAAACTTTGAAGTGGAAAAGAGGAATGAAGCCAGAAAGATGGATCTTTCTTTTGCATGTCCTTACCCAAAGCCTGATGATGTACACAAGGTAAGAAAACTGGATGATAGCTACAGCAGGAAGAACAAACTAGGTGTTTCAACCTATGAGTCATTCTATATGACATTGGATGAATACCTAGATGATATACACTATCTGGAAGAAATATACAAGTATTTCAACCTATCTCAGCTGCAAGTAGACCATGCCTGGGTCTGGGGAAAGTACTTCTGGGTCAAACATTTTATGTGGAAGAATCACAAGCTTGGCAAGAGTTACCATGAAATATGTGACTTATCCAGAAAGACAGAGCTCTCTGTCAGAAGGATTCTTTATGACTATGTCCAAGAATGCAGAAAAGTGGATGATTATGTCAACTGATCCAGAAAGGATGCTGAAGAACTTGAGGTATCTGAACCCAAGTTGCATTTCTGAAGACTTGAAGACTAGTAACATTAGAATACTCTCTTGGAGCTTGGATTCTCCTTTGTCTAATTTACTTAGTATGTTTTGTTACTTTTTGTAATCTTGCTGATTGTTTCTGAATTTCTCTATCTGTAAGAGTTGCATCTTATTCTGTAAACTGTACCTATCTAAAGATCATATTCTCATATACATTCTAATAGATGACAACTTATCAGCAAAGATCACTTCTTGTGATTTGGTTGATGTTTACTTTCTGCACTTAATTCAACTAAAATTGAATATCATTTGAAATGACTAAGTGGTGGATTGTTTTCTCTTCCAGGATTACAAATTTGTAATAGGACTTAAAAGGTAGTCATGGATGACTGATCAAAAAGAGGGAACTTTGTTAGGAATATATGTTAGTATTTTGATCACTCATCACATGTTCTTATCTTAGCCAGAAAGGTGATTAAGTACTCTTGGTTCACTTGAACATTGTAAAAGAGGAAATCACCGAGTATGATTAGTCTAGTAAATCTTGTATTAGGATTATAGGTCTCTGAGTGTAATTTTTATTTCCAGAAGACCATGAAGATTAATCCTAGCAATGGAGCTTTTCTGAAGATTAATTAGAAGACTGAAGATTGCACAAGATTTATGAAGATATCAAGGTTTAGTCTAACTCAAGAAAGACTATGTACTTAATACTTTCTTAAGTGTATTTACTTACTTTTGAAATATGATTCTGGACACATGACATCATGAGTATGGAGCATGCAAGCCATCATAAAGGCTCATGTATCCGTTGAAGACTATAGGACAAGAAATAGTACAAGTGCATTAATTGCATCGGCAGAAAAGCTGCTGAAGCACAGTCCTCTCTGAGACATGAGACAAGGACTTCTGAGTACTCATTTCAAGATAAGTATGGACTGAATTTGAATTGTGTCTAACGGATATTATTCCAACAACTCTCAAATTCATCTATATATATCACACACTTAGATGCTGAGAAATACACACCTTAGAACGCTCTATCTTGCAAACTCACCATTAAGCAAAGTATTCTCTCAAGCACTCTACTACCCTTTCTGAAAGCTTTCTGTTGTTCGAAGAATCACTAGTAGTTCTAAGTTGTCCTGAACCTTAATAAGAGATTGTTATTCGTAAAAGAGTTGAACTATCAGATACCATTTCTGAAGCTCATTCTCCAGAACGGACATCAATTACTTGGGTCGAAGAAAGCGATCGCCATCCACTGAACAAGTGCATTAAGTAGTCTTGTTCTATTAGGCTCTCTGAAAACATAACTGAAAATTTATACGAGAAGCCTCTCTGACAAACCTTATAACCAACACCATCAAGGCGTGGAGTAGAGGAAGTACTTGATTTGGGAAATCAAGGAATAACTCCAAGGTTATCTGAGTAGAGGAAGTACTTAGCTCTAGGAGAGTGAGGAATAACTCAGGGGGAACATTTGGTTGGGAACCATTTGTTTAGGAATCTTAGAATAGGATTATTGTAAGGTGAACTCAATTATCTGTTCTAGTGAATTCTAGGTCTCAGAAAAGACCGAAGTGGATTAGTTGGAGGATTACGCCACCTCCAGATACCACTATACTTGTTGTGTCATTTACCTTTCTGTATTTACATTTCAGCAAAGCACACACACATACTTATTGTTTCTGCACTTACCTATCTTAAAGTCTTCCATTTCAATTTAAGTATCGAAACCCCTGTGTTTTGAGAACGTGTTTATCGACAAAAGTTTTAAAAGACTATTCACCCCCCATTTCGACTTTTCTTTCTTGTTATCTGGACCAACAACTAGAACAGACTTTCTATTTACAAACTAAACGAACATAAAAGATTTATAACATGCCAACTGCTAATCATCAGAGATCAATCAAAACACTAGCATCAAATAGGTTTAACTCATGCAATCAGGGCCGGATTAGGGCCTTTTAACTCATGCAATCAGGGCCGGATTAGGGCCTGTGCGAGGAGGCCCCTCGCATAGGGCCCCGTAAATCCGGGGGCCTCGAAAAAAATTATATTGTGTATTGGTTTATAGATTATAAGTGTACAAAGATAAACACAATAACGATTTGTCCCAGTGGAGTAAGTTGTTGCCCTAACATTTATTAAGTCTGGCTCACCTGTGATCGAACCTCTTTCATCTAAAAGTTTTGCTCTTTTTCATTAATCTAGTTTTCCCTTTTTCTCATTTCTCTAGTTCTTTTCCTCTTTCTCCTTTTAACTTGATTTCTTTCATAACTCTAGAGTCTAGACCTCTTAATCTCCATTTTCAATTTTCTTCATTAATGTATTTTCTCTTCTTTTTATATTTTTGCTTTTATATTAATTGTTTGAAATTTTTAAGTACTTCATTTATCCTAAATCAACTATTAGTTTTTTCTTTTCTTTTTGGGTAATAGTTACACTCATTTGCACTTATTTCCATTATTTTTTACACTCTCCCTTAATCTCAATGTCGAAAAGCACATGTAAATTTTTATTTGGAATAGATGTAGTAGTATCTATTATGTTAACTTTTTTTATTTTATTTTAAGTTCAATAGTAGTACATTACCATTGAGTTTAATTATTTTTTTTTTAGTAATACTAACTAAGTATAAAGGTTTGAACAAATTTAAATTCTTGTTAATGATATTTTTGTACATATATGGCAAGACAAGTAATATAAAGATTTAAAGGGCAAAATGGCATAAATAGTCCTAAAGTTTGGGGGTATGGCGTCTGCGATCTGATCTTCCTGTTAAATGACTTGATCTCTTATTTGATTTTAACGAGCGATCGTTTAATGAAAATTCAACGTTTATTGATTATTCTTTGAGATGTCGGCGTAGTCGGTAGTCAGCTAAATGTTGTTGCGTATCGGTGGCTAAATCCATGATTAAGAAAACTCAAAAACAAAAAAAAAAAAAAAAAAAAATTGACCATTTGGGCCAGATTGTAATTTCAAAATTAACAAATTACCCGCAAGTCCCCAAACCTCATCATCTTCTCAAAAGCAAGTCCTTGAAGTTTTCCAAAACTTTCAATTCGGTCCCTGTAAGTTGAAACAAAATTTCGAAATCTGTTTCTTTACTCCTTTGTCCAATCTGGGTTCTAAACCTTCGACTACAACATCATCCTGCCCTCTTTTATCCTCGAGGATGAACGAATTCAAGAACCTAATTCGTATTTTGCTCGCGAAGCTCACGGTTGCCATTAATGGCTGCCAGATCTTGCAAGCTCTCAACTACGAATCGATTACGGGAGGGGAGGACGACGAGTCGGTTGAGGTGTCAGAGATCCGGCCAAGCCGATCGACTTTTGGGGCGGATGGGGTTCGTGTTGGAACTTGGAAGGTCAGGAGACTAAAGTCTTTGTTCCTTCATTGAACAAACCTCCCACTTCAAGGCTATAGCTATAGTTTTTTGCATCATTACCGTCACCCATGAACCGCAAAAACGCTATGTAAACTGGTGCCATTCCAAGCTGAAACGCTTCGAAATGAAGGCAGAAATATTGCCCAAAGCAACTGAAAACCTGAAATAAAGAAAACAAGAGGAGTCACTCACCCGTGGAACCTAGAAGATTATGTCAAATTACTGATGAAGATAATAAATAATGCAAACAATTATTTCTTCCTTTTTCCGATCAAATTTTAATTAGGTTTTTTATTATATTTTTCCTTTTTTTTTTTTTTTGGTTTTGAATTTTGTTTTTGAGTTTTCTTAATTGTGGAGATGAGTAAATTTCGTATGTCAGTCAAGCATCGATTATCTGAAAGAATCAATCAACCAAAAAAAAAAATAAAAGACCGAACGTTCAATTTAAAAAAAAAAAAATACAAACTTTAGGATAATTTATGCCTTTTTGCCAGATTTAAAGTGTAAAATTTAGAATTATGGAATTTCGCACAGGGCCTCGAAAAAGTTAAGCCAGCCCTACATGCAATAGACGCTCGACTTAGGAGTCAGACTTAGACACAAATCACACAAACGGGAAAAGGACGAGACATGACAGACACAAGACATATATGGATAAGTACATGAAAGCTACCTCCCTCACCAAACCTAGACTAGAGCTGGTTCCCATCGAATAGGCTAGAAAGAAAGAAAGTTGAAAATGTACTTCCCTGAAATGCGTGGCTGCTACTATCCATTATCGAACAGGAACGAATCCCTTGCATCCTTCCCGCTATGCTCAGCAATTTGGGAGCCATCCTTAGCACCTCTCCTCTTGTTCTCCATGATTCCCTGCAAACTAAAGTTAGATAAATTAAAAACTAAAATAAAATTAAGGGAATCAGGAGGAAAGTAAAAACGATAATGGGGGTCGAAACTCCCTGGCCAGTCTTGTGTGTGAGTTGCGTCTAGTATGTACAGATCACTGGAAAGTAGGGGAACGGGAGGTGAATCCGATGGTATCATCTGGGTGGTATCAGGTGTCTGCTCCATCTCCAAATAGTCAGAAACGGGTGGTTCAGTCTCTTCGTCGATCACATCGGTAGATGTCTCCTCCTCCATGACCAATTGATCGTCTAAACTCTCACAAACTCCTTCAACTGAAACGGGGGTATCTTCTTCATGTACGGTGGTAGTTGTATCTTCTTCAGCCAGCTCATCAGCATTTTCTTGGTTATAAATAGCTAGCAACTGGGCTGCTAGTTGGCTGATTTCAGAATTTGACACTTGAGCAGCAAGAATGTTGATCGTCTCTTCTAGTTTCTAAGGAGTCAAACTCATAATCGTCCCTCCTGCGGCTCTATCCACCATCTCCTAGCACTCACCTGTTATACCGTTGTAAAAACTCCACATGAGTTATCCCAATGTCAAACCATGGTTCCTATGCGTCAGCTGCAGCCTTAAATCAATACCATGCTCCACCGAGTTTCTCTACAGAAACATGTTGAAAATGACAGAGCGGGTCTCTATCTGCAAAGTTTGCTGCAACATGACCATCCACTCCACACTTATAGCAACACAAGTAATCCATACGCTCCTTCACAAACACACAAAAGAAACCAAAGTAGTTCCGCCTAAACTAACTAATATATACAGTCGAAAAATTAAATTCCGTAAATCAAACAGAGGAGTTAAGTCCCCGGCAGCGGCACAAAAAACTTGATGTGTCAAATCAATGTTTTAAATTTGTTTAAGCCAAGAGTTAATTCTCAACACTACGAAAACTTATAGTGCAGTGAAGTTAACCCCGAGTGTCGGTCTTTCAGGACTTAACAAAGTTTAGTTCTTTTCACGAAATATAATTATCAATAGGAAAGTTGTAAAAGGTTGGTTTGCTTCGGCATCGAGTTCTAATTACCAGTCTAACTCTAACTCTCAACACAAAGAAATCAAACACATGTATATCGATCTTATCAAGGTAAGTTATCAAAATTACAGAATGGTGATGAATAGACATTGCTAGCTAGCAGGAATAAATGCAATAATAACAATGGCGATTTACTCTTGTTATCAATGGGACACGTCCAAACGATTATTACACTGCTCTAGGCACTATAGGCAGACACATTATATCAGATAAGGTATGATGGCTCTATGCCAATGAGCTAACCGAGTTTGTTCTACAAAACATATAGCTATGGTGAAGTAGTCAATTCCACCAAGCTACAAATAATAAGCTAATGCAGTTTATGTTTGCTACGAACCTATGGATTTGCAATGTCTAGACGTTTTGGTGGTAAATCGTTTGCATAATCCTTTGATTATTTTGTGGGTAAAACACATAACACAAAACTACATACGCATATAATAAAAAAAGCATTTAGTAAATCCCATCTTACTATTATTGAATTGCACAAACCCTAACTAGCATGCATTGAATTCATCACCACACCATAAAGGGGTGTCTAGCTACTCATGCTCATCACCAATAAGCAATAAATAATTAAATAATCCAACATAAATTATATTAAACGATGAAAAAGGAGAAATTGTTACCAAGAGGCTGTCACTACACTTGGAGGATGACGAAATCCCTAAATCAATCGGTAGAATAATAGCTAATGTATTGATAATTGATAATCACGAGCAATTACAATATAAATCGGGTTCAATTCCTCAAAGATGGTGAAGAAATTGTCCAATAATGAAGCGTAGGGTTTTTTAGAAGAGAATAAAACAAAAGTAATCGTGTATCTGAGTCTATATCGCCAGATACGTGCACACGCCAGAATCGCCTTAGTGTACTTGAGGACAACTAGCGCGCGCCAAGTCTTCCAAATTCGGGTTTTTGGCCTTTTTGAGTATTTAAACGTCAGAATTTGGAAATGGTTCCTGCATGAAAGTTGTAGCTCTTGGTGTTATATACGCGTGGACACTAATATCAGGTCAATAGAAGTTCATATGAGAAAGTTATGGCCAAAATACTAGGACTGCTCCAAGTTTGCACTTTTAGAAATCTTCGCCCAAACATCTCTAGAATCTCCATCCGAACTCCGAATCCACTTCCGTTTCAACCGTTGGACTCCGTTTTCAACCGTCTTTAAGGCCTTGGAACTTTATTGCTTCCATTATTGTATTAATATGCATTATTTTAGCCTTGTTTCAATGCGGTTTCACCAAACACCTACAAAACACACAAAACACGAAAACGTAACAAAACTCTACTAAAACTACACTTAAGAACGACAACAAGATGGTAAAGAAGACCAAATAAGACGATGTACAATCGATTCATCAGTTGTCCTATTATGCTTATCAGAACATTGACCAGTCTATCGAGCTTTGTAATCGAACCAGGTTGATTGTTACATCAATTGGCAAACGAGTGATTGATTGAAGACTATGCATGGAAAGAATGTTGGAGTTAAGGTCTTCATACTCAGATGGTACTCGAGCCTTCTGATCTTACGAAGTTTCCTATTAGATTTCATATTAGTTTGCTATGCGATGACTATCAACAAGAGTCAGGGACAATCACTATCTCATATTGGACCCTACCACCCAAAACCTGTTTCCAGTCATGGTGAGCTTTATGTGGCATTTTTCAGAGTAACTAGTGATAAGCTCAAATTATACTCTAAATAACTTAAGAGAATAAGCTGTAGTTGTAGACTATGCTTAACTCGGTATCGTTCTCTAGGGAATTAATCAGGCTACCACAACGAATGAGAGTAAACAGTTTGTTTGTAAGTAACAAATAGATTTGAGTGATTGTACTTCTAAAACACAGATTAAAACAGGAAACAGATAAACTGGTTTGATCAAAGAGAGAAGATTAACACAGTAGTAATGATCAAGTAATCATAATTCGTTCTAGGGCAATCATTCATATTTGCCACACGGTCGGCGTACAGAAATCAATCAATTCAATTCAACCAATTGTTCTTAGAATATATTATACTGGAGTAATCGTGATTCGTCAATTTACGATCCTTAAACATGAACAATTTAGAGAATTTAATACGGACTTATCGAATTGAAGGTTTTTACGAAGATTTTATACAAGACTAACCTATATGAGTGAATCCAAAACCCTAGAAACGAATATGCAAGACTATCACATAACTACCCTGTTCGGAGTGATTTAACTACTCATGAGGGAAGCAAAGATAAAAGACGTCAAAGTATTGAATATGCCAAGCATAAACATGGTGATAATCGCATGCAAGATCATACAATTCGATAAAGAGAAGAAAACACGAATTGAAGATAAACAATAGAGAGTTATCAAAAGATTACCAGGAATTCGATATCAATGCTTCTTACAAGAGGTAAACCAAGCTCCAAAAATCAATCAATGTCAAAACCTAGTTCTTGAGCTTTTTCCTATGTAAATCTAGGGTAAAAGAAGTTATGTCCGAAGTTATGGTGAAAGAAATCTATTTAAAGGGAGAAAAACGAGTAGAATCCTAGCAGAATTCGACCAGAAAATCGCCCAGCAAATAAGCACTCGGGAACTCTCGCCGCGGCGCGCCTAAATGTCTCGCCGCGGCGAAGATGCTTTCTGACAGTCAACTTGCGATGTCCGTATATTTTTCTTCAGGAATAATTTGGCTACGATTTTGGCACAAAAGTTGTATCCCTTTGAATTATCTTTCCATGACCACCGAGATCAGGTAAATCGGACTTCAGATGAGAGAGTTATGTCCAAAATGGCTAGACTGCTCCGTAAATCATCACTTTTGTAAGTCACGCTAAAACGCCTCTCAATTCTTCGTCCGAACTCCGAATCCACTTTCATCTTTGCCCAATTACTCTTCATTCAGAGATCTATAACCAATGTCTTCACTCTGATTTTCACCTTCGGGACCAAATAACACAAAAAATCCTACAAAACACAAAGTACCAAAGCATAAAAACGTACAAAAACACTATAAAACTAAGTTCAAAGACTAACAAAAGACCACTAAAAAGGACCCAAATGAGACGTTAGAATATTGTCTCATCATCTGGCAAGAAATGGCTCAAAGTTTTAGCATTGGATGATGAAGGCAGACCAATTAACACGACGACCTGTTGTTTACAAGGAAGTGCTTAAAAATCTATGAGGCATGCATTTTTATATTAATAAACTTTTTTATTTATATTACCAATATACATGTGTTTGATTTCAAGTATTACTTACTTTTTAATTTTTAAAAATGTTGTTTTGCAGTTGATGACTATTCATGTCACCACCGAAGTACTATGCATTTACTTTGCACTCTCTTTGCAATTGTTTGATCAATTGAACATTTAATCATCTTTAATATTACTCATTATTTGGATGCTATGTTATTTAACATATTAATTAGAAAAAGTAAAGCATATTGTGGCAACGCCACATGCTAGTACTAGTAGTTTTTGATAGGAGATGTACCGGATATTAATTTATTTAAAATTAGAAAAAGAATATTCAAAGGGGTTTAAACGTATAACTAAAATTTGGGGGACAATTTTGCACATGAAAATTTGAAGGCTTAAGTGAACAAAAAATTGGATTTTGGGGTTCAGTGTAATTACTTTTATAAGTGAGTATTACATGTTTTTATTAAACTCAATAGGGATGTCAAAGTAACTCAACATGAGTCTTTTTGCAATTTCAACATTATTCGGGGTATCCTTAAATAACCTTTATCTTGAGAGTAAGTCCACGCAGAAACGTTTTGTCTAGGTAACTTATCTATAGACGGACCAAGTCGTCAATACTGGTGTTTTTCCATATATCCATGTTTAGCAAAAGTAGACGATTGTTTATTGGATATCTTATATACTGATTGATTTTTGTAAAAGTGCAAACCAAATCAATTAGCTGAATATAATATTGTAAAATAAATTATCTAGCTTATTTTTTATAAGCTCACTAGACAAACTTATCAAATTAACTAACTTATCAGTTATGCACACACGAAACACACTCATTTAAGAATAAATTTATTGAGTTGATATGGTAGGTGATAAACAGAACATATCACAAACGGTATTATCTATAGGTATTTGAATACAGGAGAGTAATGTAATGTGAAGATGAGTATCATAATGGGAGCAATTAGGCAATAAAAGGTGATGTTTGCAATTGGTAATGAATGAAATCAATCTTCTAGGAAAATACTTTGGTTTAACATCATATTTAAAAGGAATAAGATAAATCGTAAGGAATAGACTAATCAAATTATCAAATTATATATGTTAGTAGCGATCGAAGTCTGTAATCCGTTTCTATACTACCCTCTATTGCCTAAGTGCCCATAAGTGTCAAAGTAGTTAAAGT
Organism: Plantago major; assembly: GCA_026545765.1. NCBI lineage: Eukaryota > Viridiplantae > Streptophyta > Magnoliopsida > Lamiales > Plantaginaceae > Plantago > Plantago major. Next base: position 36,790,406 of record CM048842.1, read on the forward strand.
TAAATGAGTGCTTAATTCTGTAAATGGTACTATTCTTTAAATATTCTATGCAAAATCTAAACATACTTTGGTGGCATTTCTACCTCCTCTCCTTCTTAAATTTTTTATTCTTTAAAATGATGAAACCTAATTATAAATGTCGGTGTTTGTTTTATTCCTGTCCCTTTCTATGCTGCTATGAGTGTATAGGTGGTGTAGTTGGACTTTAAGACCATAAATATCAATGAACTTGGTGGGGGTGGTGGCGTGGGCCCCACCAAGTTCATTGATTTTAAAAAAAAAAAGTAATGATGATGGGCGCCCATGATGGGCGCCCATATGCCAACCACCGAACGGTGGTTGGCATTCTTTCATCTCCTTTTTTTTTTTTACTATTAATAGGGAGGGGACAAGTGTCCCCTCCCTATTGGTTGTATTTTTTTTTTAGATTTTTTAGTTTTTTTAAAATAACTTCATATTATCCTTTTAAAAAAAATAAAAAAATATATCAAAATTCATAAAAAAAAATTCTCTATAAGTAGACACCCATATCAGTATAGTTTTTACACATCTGAAAATCCCTCTTCTACTACTTCATATCTCAAACACTTCCAGCCTCAAAACTCTCCTCTCCAATGGATCCTAATGATTCCTTCTATCCAAACTATTATTCTCCATATGGAAACTCCCAAAACTCTGAAGAATTTTCTGGTTACTCGCAAAATTTCAACTCTCAATTTCCTCCGAATCTTACTCAAAATAGCCCTCCTAATCTGACTCCAAATAACCCTCAGCCCGAAGTTGCAACGAACAAGGGCAATGAATCTGTTCAATGGGAGCCCCTTGAAGATGTGGCCCTAATGTGTCACTGGGTTCACGTCGGTGGAGATGCAATCACCAGCACTAATCAAACAGGTGATAGTCTGTGGGTCAAAGTTCTCAAATTGTATGAGCAATCCCGAGCAGAAAATCCCGGTACACTTTCAAAGCGAAGTAAGGAGTCGTTGAGAGGTCGTTGGTCGCGACTTAACAAAAATGTTTCGAAGTGGATAGGTTGCTACAGAGAAGCCTATAACCAGAAAACGAGCGGAATGAGCATGGCAGATGTTGAAAGTGCAGCTCAGCAGCTTTACAAGTTATGCGCCACGTACCCAAGTGGGAGCTGAATTTGGGCGGTGATCATAGGAGGCCTCGTCCAGTTGCACCGGATTCAGAGGACGAAGGTCATGGTAGTTCAAAAAGATCACGAACCGATGATGAAGACCCCGCCGAACCTACTCCAGAAACTCCGGTGAGTGATGCTTCAACAATAAGTCGTCCTACCGGTAGAGAGGCGGCCAAAGCTAAGCGAAAGGGAAAAGCGAAAGCATCATCATCATCAGTTCCTGCTACAATTCCAGAGGATTTTACTAGTGAACTTCGTGCGATGAGGATCACACGTGAAAAAGAACTTGAGCATATGAAAGAGACCAGGAATGAAAGGAAACAAATTGAGGAAAAAAGGCTTGAAATGGAGAATAGGAGGCTCAATGCAAACATGTTGAGTGCTTTGTTGGCAAAGCCAAACTTAACTCCACAAGAAGAAGAGCTTAAGAATCGCCTGTTGGGTTTGCACATGACCTATCTGTAATTCTAATTCCTTGTTTTCTGTTGTTGTTATGTAGTACTATGTTTTCGTGTTATTTTAGTTGTGTTTGATTATGTATTATTATGTAATTTTAATTTACGCTATGTAATATTAATTCCTAGTCTATTCTACTTTCGCTTTTTTCAAGATATCGACATGATATCCGACATGATTCTTCTACTTTTTATCTTTTGCCAATGCATTGTCCAAATCATCTGAAAAGTCTATAGTCTACTTTCATTTTTTTCAAGATATCTGACATGATTCTTCTACTTTTTTATCCTTTGCCAGTGCATTGTCCAAATCATCTGAAAAATCTATTGTCTACTTTCATTTTTTTAAGATATGATTGTTCAAGATATAGTCCAATCTACTTTCTGCAAGATATGATTCTTCAAGATATAGTCCAATCCACTAGAGTCCAACCTACTATAGTCCAATCTACTTTCTGCAAGATATGATTCTTGAAGATATGATTCTTCAAGAATGGCTCAGGTCCATCTCTTTATATGTGGCTGAGATCATTACCATACTCACACTCAAGTCTTCCTCATCCCTTCCATTTCTTCACCTAAAATAATGTCATCGAATGAGAACATATTCCATGGTTCTAATTCGGGTGATGATTCTCAAGAAGAGTGGGAAGAACGTGTTGTACAACAAAACCAAACACTTGACCGCATTGTCGAGGATGTGGTCTCCCAAATTCCTACTACTCTGTTGTTACAGCCTACAAACCACAATATTAGATCTAGGAGGCGGCATATTGAACGAATTCGTGAGGAAGGCCACCAAAACTTTTACAAAATGTATTTCTCAGTCTTCCCGGAACCAATCTACCCGGAAGACGCGTTTTCACGGAGGTTTCGAATGAGAAAGCATGTGTTGACGTATAATGGAAAAGCTCGATTCGGATGAATATTTTCAACAAAAGCGGGATGCCTTTGGTCGATTAGGTATGTCTTTGATTCAAAATGTACCTTGCTATAAGAGTTTTAGCCTATGGAACACCACCGACGTGCATGATGAATCCTCGCGAATGAGCGGTGTGATAAGAAAATCGATTATGAAGTTTGTAGAGGGCGTAATTGCCAACTTTGGGAATGAATACCTCAGGAGTCCAACCGAAGACGACATGGCGCGGCTTCTACATATTGGTGAACGCCGTGGATTTCCAGGAATGATGGGAAGTATTGATTGCATGCATTGGGAATGGAAGAATTGTCCTCTTGTGGCAAGATGTCAAGGAAGAAGTGGAAAGCCAACAATCATTTTGGAAGTCATTGCGTCGGAAGATTGTTGGATCCGCATGCATTTTTGGAACCCAGTCGAACAATGATATTAATGCTACACAAATCTCCTGTTTTCAATGATATTTTAGCAGGCCGTGCCCCGAAAATCAGTTACACTGTTAATGGTCGTGAAAGGAATATGGGATATTACCTCACTGATGGAATTTATCCTGAATGGGCTGCATTTGTGAAATCTATTAAGTCTCCAATTATTCGCAAGCACAAGTTATTTGCTAATCGTCAAGAGGCTGTTAGGAAAGATGTTGAGCGGGCTTTTGGTATTCTACAAGCTCGTTTCTCTTTTATTAAACATCCATGTCTTCTATGGGATCGACATGCCATTGGTCAAATTATGATTGCTTGCATCATCCTCCATAATATGATAGTTGAAGATGAAAGAGACACTTACCTAAACTATACTGATCCCGAATTCATGAAAGATCGTCCCGGACATGTGAATGCAGATGAGGGCGAAGAAGCCGTTGTTGATCCTATTTTCAACTACTCCACTGAACGTATTGCAAGTCTAGCCCGATATATGACTAACAGGGACCAACTTCGCAACAGAAATAGTCACAAGGAACTTATGGACGATTTAATTGAGCACATATGGGAGCATTTTAATGATGAGGAGGACTGAATATGTAATTTTTCAATTTTTTTATCTTTCAGCAGCGTTTTTATTTTGCATTTACATTTGAAGCGTTGTAATTTTTTTCCATGTAATTCTGTAATGTAGTTTTAAATTGCCACATCACCTTGTATTTTAATTTTTCAAACTAAATTAATATTTTTAATATTATATTATAATTATTATATATTATAATTATTTAATATTTCAATATTTTACTATTATATTTAATTATATATTAAAATTATTTTATGATAATAATGAAAAGAATAATAAAATTTATTGAATCGGTTGGGTTGGTGGTGGTCATGGATAAACTTGAATTTTATTGTTGTGGTTGGGTTGGTTGGAGGTTGGGTATGTGAAGGAGAGAGAAATTAATTATTTATTGAGAAGGTTGGGTGTTTGGGGTGTTTGGGTGGTTATGGATATTTATGGTCTAAGTAATGGATTCTTTTCCTAGTATAATTGAGCAAATATAAATGTCGGTAATGAATTTTATTTTGTTTGTACAAAGAAGCCCGAGATAAAACCCTTCTAAATAAATTAAATAAAATAAATAAAACCGTGAACTTTTAAACTTAAAGTCTCGACACGTATTAGGTGTAGCAAGTCGAAGCGGGAGAGAAAGATTAGGAATTAGGTTGGGATAGTAATATATTACAGAGTAGATGCCTTGGGCTCACGCATGATTCAGGTAATAGGTATCCAACATAATCTAGTAAACACATTCCAAGCGCAGTACAGAATATTATGGCAAAAAAGGACTAATTAACTATCGACTACAAACTGTATGAATGTAGTATATGTACGCTTGCCATCTCTTCAACTTCCCTGCAATTCCCCAAAAACTCTCTCTCTCTCTCTCTCTCTCTCTCTCTCTCTCTCTCTCTACCAACACCATAATCAATCTTAATCAATCAAATTAAAAAACCAAACAGCCTTCTTCTCAATTTGAATTCCATTTCTGGTCACTACTAAACCTTAATTGAACCTACCATGGCTGAAGAAACCACCCCTGAAACTTCCGCCGCCTGCGAAACGGTGGTTGTTCCGGTCGAGGAGAAGGCGGAGACAGTAACTGTGGAGAAGGTAGCTGAATTGGCGTCCTTTAAGGAGGAGAGTAAGAGTAACAAGGTTGATCATCTGATTGACCCACCTGAGAAGAAAGCTTTGGATGAGTTTAAGGCCTTGATTTAGGAAAGCCCAGATTTTTTTTTAAAGCCAAGATTTTATTACCTTAATTTTTTATTTTTTTTACAGAATCCTTGGGCATGTAGGAAAGCCCAGATTTTATTACCTTAAATAAACCGTCGTAATGTCACCTAATAGAAATAGGCCTGGAGAAAAGTTCTGCTTCGCAATTAAGCAATTTCCAGTTTGTTTGTTCACGATCATGGCCACGCCAACAATGCCAACCTTGAAGTTAAGAATAAGCCTCAAGGGAGTACATCGAGTAGTCAACGACGATGAATGCAAGGAGTTCACCGTTGCTGATGTAAAGAACACTGATTGGTCGCATGAAAAGAAACCATGTTCTGATGTTAAGACGAAGCCCTGAAAACAGAACAGGTTCTTTTCTGATGTTAATAAGAATCACAACTTGTCTGTCGTTCGTTTGCCTATTGCTAAGGATCAAAAGAGGGTTTGTTCTGTTCTCACCAAAAATCGCAAATCGTATTCTGTTGCCAAGAAACCTTGTCCGCCAAAAAAACGTATGCCCCAAAAATCATTAATTAGTCCTAAAGGAGGAAGAGTACACAAGCAACAACAGATAGTCGAACAAGTCCATTGCCGTCAAAAGAGTAATCATCCGGTGATATCCGATCCAGTGAAGGACGCACTCACCGCTGCGAAAGTTTTCTTGCAAAGGAGAGCACAACTCGAGTTGGAAGGGCAGAAACAAGAGTTGAAAAACCAGCGAGATAAAGAAAGAAACGAGGCAAGGATTGCTTTGGAAGAGGTGGGAAGATCGGCAGACCTTTGTGACAACATTACGATCTTGAAAGACTTGGAGTTGTTAGGTTGTTCGCACTATGGAGTGATGAGACCCCTCCAGCAATTTGGTTTGTACTTGAAAGGTGATGAGTATACCGAGGATGATCTACTTTTGGATATTGAGGAGGGAGAGATTGTTTCGTAGGAATTCGAAAGATTTGGACAATCTGAGATAATTTGTAATGTTAACTGTAGTAGGTGTTACTGATCCTCTGTTTCTCTGTTTTCAGTGTTTGAATTTAGACCGAATTTAGCCTGAATGTTTGATGTATCTTCTGTCTTCTTGATTTGTGCTTCTAATTTATGAACTTTGATGAATGAATATATGCCAGTAGAATTGTAACAATATTTCTACCAAACGTTTGATGTTTTCTCCTCTCTTCTTTTATGTATTAGGTGCGCGAGATTTAGCCAAGATTTGAGTATGGAATCTGTGATTTTAGATAATCACCAAAATTAATGGTGTGTACTGTGTCTCTTGACCATTCTCCAATATAAATTACTCTTTTTTTTTTTGGAACGATAGAACTTGTCTTATTACTCCAAAAACAGTGTTCGTACATTTAAGGGCTGATATACTCCAAGCCCAAAACTAGTGAATAACAAATAAACTCAGAAAAAAAATTAAACATCTACGAAAGTCGAAATTAAATCCCACGCCTTTCTGTTCCTGCAACGGAGTCGGACGGTCTGGATAATAGATCGGATTACTTCTTGTAGTACCCACGGCTTTTGTTGGAAGAGTAAATCATTCTGAGTCATCCATGTATGATAAATAGTCTCTGCCATCACTGCTCGGAAGACGTAGGCCGTGCTTCCCTTCCCTTTCGCGCGAGTTCGCCACCACCCCACGAGCTGTTGCCAGGTGTTGAGTCGGGGGTGATTAGCATGCATCCAAGTCAAAACTTCTCTCATGATCGCGTAAGTAACAGGGCATTGAAAGAACATAAATGCTCTATAGATTCATCCTGATTACAGAATGCACACTTTCCATCCGTCTCTACTCCAAAACATGCCAGTCGATCCTTTGTAGCCAGCCGTTTATGCAGTGCCATCCATAGAATAAATCTCGCCTTCGACCTAGCTGGGTTCCTAATGATCAGATCACACCATGCCACCTTTTCCTGTCGACCTTGGAACACGCCGTACAACACACACATTTGAAACTTCTACGGACAATAATTTTATTGCTAAAAATCAGGTCCAATTCGCTAATGCTATGTACTAGGGTTCTTCGTTTGAAATATTTGGGAATTAGGTATTTATGTTTTGACACTGATAAACCTGCTTATTCTTGATTTTGATTTTAATGGCTTAAATTCGTAGGTGGAATAAAAAATAATATTTTATTTTATTTTGAACTAGAATTAAGAAACTATATTTTGTTTTCATTTTTTATTATTTGCAACATTTAGAGGTTATAATAGTAAATTTGTTGAATATAAGGGTAATACAAGTATAATCACTTCGAACTGAGATGAAGAGTCGAGATTAATTTTTTTCAAGATCTAATGGTTTAGATTAAAACCTGATGTATATACAGTGGAATTAATCCTAGGGAGCAGATGTATATAAACTCCAAGACTTCATATACATAAACACATAGTAAGAAAGTGGAGTCTAAGATCACTGAGGATGACATCCCCATGTACTCAAAGCGATAGCGGTTATGCATCCGATGCGCAAGAACATGGCAGCGATGGCCCTCGTGAATCTCCTCCTTCGGACTCCTGAAGATCACTGAGGATGACATCCCGGCTTATGGAGCTTGAATTAGTTTCGGATCTCTACGTACATACCGGCTTCCCCACCTCCCTTGCCCCTATAGAAAACAGACGAAGCACTAAGGTTGGAGAAATCGGTAATGGGCCATCCGCCCAATTAAGGCTGACTCGTGAGGTGAAAGGGAAGGCACCGATCTTGCTTTCAAGTGATGAGGACGAAGGGACTCCCGATGAGGAAAACATTGATGAGGATATTCCCGCCCGGTATTCAATCTGGTGGGGAAGACATCAAGGACGAGGCTATGGATAAGCCCTCGGATGAGGATGATGAAGAAAGGAGAAGAAGAGGAGGTGAGGTGGTCGTGGTTGGTTGCGTAAGAAGGAGGAGGCACCGAGGGGAACCACATGTTCGCTCAGAAGATATCATAGCCTATATTTTCCCTCCATCTGTTTCTTCACCCATAGAGAGCCTACGAGCCATCCGTCGGAAGATGGTAACGTGGTGATTCCGGCGAGGCAGCTTAATCCCTCGGACATCGAGATTATAATCCCTAGGCATCGTTTCGAGATTCCCTCGGACATCGAGATTATAATCCCTGAACAGTGGCAAATTATGTACAACTGTCCAGAGGGTTGTATTTGTATTCACCTCGCGGCTTTTGAATGCGACTTTAGGGTGCCTATTAGAGATAAAATTCGAGTGATCCTAGTTCATTTGGGGATGAACCCGACGCAACTCCTGCCAAATGTGCTCAGATTAATTTCCGTTGTTTATGTGATCATGAGGATGGAGGGAGAACCCTATAGCCCAGAAAAATTCTTTCAGGCCTTCACTGTATCTTCGAGTCTTGCGAACAAGAATTTCTATCACTTCCAGCCGAGGAGAAATTACAGGATGTTGCACTCGTTCACATCCTCATATGGCCTGACTTGGTGGTCACTGTATGTGTATCTGAGGTTACCTCGGACAGCCGAGGGGCATATTCATCATTGGGGAGTGCCCTTATTTAAAAAAAAAAAAAAAAAGGACGCCTTTGCCAATGTTCACTTGAGACAACCTATCCCTAATTTGATGAAAAACTACTGTAGACTTGACGAGGATCAGTATTGGTTTCCTTATGGATTCCTCGTACAACCCATAACTTGTCTCTTGGGCCTCACCTCGAGGCATGTATATTGCACGGGGAGTAATAGTATGGGTGGTTATCATAAGTTTTTGCCTTCGGATATAGTAGTTTAGGATTTCCTTCGTATGATGATAAGTTAACTAGTCCAGAAACTAACATTTTCCCTTGCCTTCGCAGAATATTGGATTGGGATAGCCATGCAGGAGTTGAAGAAACAACGACTGGCCAATATCAGTCGAGGGATAAAGAGTCGGGCCCCGAAGAAGTTCGAGGGCCAGAGCCTATTAACATCGCCACCCAAAAATTTCCTTCGGGGGATCCGACCCAAAGGGGTAACCGAGAGGCCAACCGCACTGGGGACCGCCAGTGCGCTCTTCATGGGGGGGTGGTTCGGGGGGCAATGTTAGAAAACAATAAGCGCAGTACATTTCAGTAAAATACTAGTGAAGATATACCAGTGACATACCAGACCCTATCTTTTTTTACATAACTTTAAAATAGAGAATAGACTAGTGTACCACATGCAGTTCACCATCAATATAATATATTTTGAAGAGAACTTACATTGACCTCTAAATATTATTTTGTGGGCCATCACCTAAATTGGATATCTAAACTTTTAACATTTTAGCCCACAAATTATTATTTTATCCTAAATATATAAGAATAAGAGCCATTATGAGATACACTAGGGTTGACACGTAATTTACGTTAATAATTAAAAATAAATGATAAAGCATGAAAATGTGTACTTTTTGTGTAAAAGGTGTAATTTAAATGTAAAATTAACATTTGATTTGTTTGGTGTGAGATACCTCTTTTTTTTTTTTTTTTTTTTGAAGCAAAGTAAATTCATTGAAGCCCAAAAGATACGGGGAAAAACCCGACCAATATACAAACTCGCAAAAAGTCAAGTAGTTAAGCTACTACAAGCTATACTTACAAGTGAAAGGAAAAGACTCTAGTAAATACTATGATCCCTCCAAAGCACAGCAAGAGACTATATCTAATATTCAAGTGGACCGAACGAACATGCACCAGGCTCCAGCATATCTGTGACCAAATTGTCCTCTCATCCGTAAAACATGTGTCCAGAATATCATAGAGAAAAAATGGTTCGCGTCCTTCTGATCGACTATGGACTAGGTCCAAGATCGATAACCAGGCCCAAAACCACCTAGTTTCAATTGCTTCAGCATAGCGCGAGTTAGGGCAATCAATGTGTTCAACAAAGAACCTGCACAAATGAAACAAACATCAGCACAACTCCTTCAAAAAAAACAGGGGCAGCACCTTCTCGATCCTACACCTGTGCCACCAAAGACAACAACCACCCTGTGAAGCATCGATACCATATCATAAAGAAGATAACAAAATGATCAGCTGTCTATGTATACGATTCTTGGAACTCCCAGAATGTTGCAGACGATTAATAAGCGCAGAACTAATACGTTTACAAACCTGAGACACATTCACCTGAGCACCAGAAAAAACAAACTCATTGCGGGCTTTCCAAATACCTTGAACAACACCACAACAAACAACAGCTCGTACTTTTGGAAATTATGTGAGGGTGTTGGTTAGTTTTGGAAATTATGTGAGGGTGTTGGTTGAGGTTGATCTTTCACAACCTTTGGAGACTAAAGTGCAATTGAAACACCATCTGACAGCCTTTGGATTGAATCTTTCTTTGAGGATGTTTCACCTTTTTGCACGTCATGCCTTGCAATCGGGCATTTCACTGCTGATTGTGGTCGTACTAAAGCTGATGCACAGGTCACTACTCCTTCTAATGATCACCAAAATTCCAGAGCAAGATTGAATGGAAAGGATAAAGGAGTTGCGAATGTCTCTGTTCCTGGGCTCACAAGTCACAATGGGAAGAATACACAGGATGTGGATGGCTTTATTCCTGTGTTGCCAAGACGTAATGTACTACCCCGTCGTACAGGTTTTCTTCCTGTCTCTTCTGGTTTTTTTAGGGATCATGATGTTGTTAAGAATACTGAGGTTTCTGGCAATCGTTTTTCTATGTTATCTTCTGATGAGATTAATTTACCGGAGGAAAATGCTTCCCCTCCTGCTCAAGTTATTGCGCCGCAAATCACTATAGCTACTGGTTCCCCTTCCCATGCACGAGTCCCCCGCTCTTTGGCTCGCTCTTCTTGAGTGAACTCTTTGTCTTCTACTGAAGAGACGATTGTTGCGGATTCTTGTATTCAGGATTCTATGGAGATGACTCGTTGTCGTCTAAATAGGTTGGCTAGTTCTTCGGATCCTATTATGGAAACTGAGGCTTCCATAGATGCTCTTAAAGCTATGCAGGTTGTTGCTCGGAGTTCTTGGGTTGATTTGGCGGAGGATGATTCTATCCTTCCTGAGTCTGTACATCCATCCACTTTGATCAGTCATACATCTCAGTCGACCCGGTCTGCCATGGCCGTCCCTTCTCCTAATGTTTCCTCATGAATGTTCTTTTTTGGAACATTCGCAGAATAGGCAATGTGCCTTCGCAAACTATGCTTCGTCAGCATTGTGTTTCTACTCGACCTCATTGGCTTGCTATTGCGGAACCTAAAATGCATTCGAGTTCTATCTCAAATGCTTACTGGAACTCTTTCGGTTTGCGTTTTGTTGGGGAAAATTCTCGTGCTGGAAGTTTGCCTAATCTTTGGATTCTAGAGGACGCATCTTTGTCAGGTACCTCCATCTTTTTCAGTTCAAGTCAAGTTATTGTTCTACAAGTTTCTTTATTTCAGCAAAGTTTTTACTTGGCTTTTATTCATGCACATGCTGATTATCTTCGGCGACGGAACTTTGGCGTGATATTCTTAATATTCCTGTTGGTCCGTTGATTCTTGTTGGTGATTTTAATTCGGTCCTGGGGGGCTCATGAGAGATCGGATGGAAGGCCTCCGGCGCGGCATGAGGTTCTTTATTTCTCTTCATTCATTAACAATGGTAACTTTATTGAACCTCCTAGTACAGGGTGTCAGTTTACTTGGTCGAATAGAAGATTTGCCAGTGGTTATTTGGAGACTAGGATTGATAGGGTTCTCTTAACGGCTTCTTTTCTGGATTTGTGGGACACTGTTAGTGTTGATACGGAAATATGTCCAATCCGTCATAAAGGACCTAGGAACGAATCCTAAGGCGTCCTAAGTCATCCAAAAGGATCCGAGGCACTATAGTCCGAGCCAATGGTCCGATCCGGGCAGACCATCCATGGTCCGACCCACCCTAAAAGAAAGGGACAAAGGATTTGGACCTGCAAGGCCCGACTCGGAACCATAGGTCCGACCCACCTTGGTCCGGGCCTCCCTGGGAAAGGAGCATAGTGCTAAGTCAGTACCCTCTCCGACCCAAAGACTCCGATACGGGTGTCAACTCGGATTCAGCATGACCGTCTCATAAAGTTACCAAGCAAGTGGGCACCAAAGAGTGAGATGTCCGAACCTAGGAGCTCCGAATCGGAAGAGTTGGACAGGTAGGAGAACTTCCTCAGCTGACAACCAGGTACTGTCCGGATCAGGCATCCGGACCGACCTCTCCGAACCTGGGACCTCGGCAGACTCTGTCACATACTCAAGAACTCCCCCAATAATGACCAAACTACCCTAAAGCCCACGATGGCATGGGCTAAAGCTTCATTATTGGGCTACGGGCCTCATCTTAGCATTGGTGGCTCAATCCTAGCCGTACACATGGCGCAACCCTAGCAAGCCCTTCCATTTTGATGATAGCCTATAAATAAGGCACACATCCCAACAAGTAAGTCACTTCACTTAAAACAAGTCATCTCGCTAGTCACATCACGACCCTAATCCCAAGTATTGTACAGAGTTGATCCTCAGTCACTCTCGAGTAAAGTCTCATCCCGGTTTGACACTTAGCAAACCGGGCACTAACCCCCCCCCCCCCCCCCCGCACTCAAGTGTGCAGGTCCTTACCGGAGTAGTTGGTCGCTGGTTCTTACGCCTCGGTCCTCACCTAGCAAGGAGCCTCTTACCTTGGCACCCATTGGAAGAGTTAAATAAATCTAAGTAGTTGGGGAGTTAAACCCTCAACATTTTGGCGCCGTCTGTAGGAAGCTTTACAAAAAGTCCCGTTCTCTTCAGTAATGGCAAGAACAAGAAGGTCCGCAAGAACCAACGCCACTGCCATTGGTACGCCTGCTCCAAGACAAAGGGGGAGACCTCCCACTAAAAGAGGTGGAGTAACAAGAGTCTCAACAAGAGAAGTAGTAGATGATCCAAGTGATGGCCATACCGCTAGTCTTTCTTCTGGCGAGGAAAGAGCCACTAATCCACTAGTAAGGATCCAGACACTTGGGGATGAAGGACAGGTTCCTCCGTCAGGAACACATGGTCCTCCCTCAGGAAAAAACTTTACCCTCCCAAATGGACAGATCATCCGTCCTAGTGAGTTCGGGATGAATGAGAATCAGTTTGGCCTCTTACTCACCACTATTCAAGGGTGTTTTGGATCAAACAACCTCCAGCCTCCTCAGCCCACCCCGCCTACGCTGATCCCAAGGCAAGCTGAACCCACTCAATCAAGAAATGAGCACCGTCCGATCCAACAAAGGCTGGGGGAACAAGCCCAACCAGAAGATCTGAGACATCTTCTCAATAGAAGAGCCGCTGCTTCTCATGAACAACGAGGGAGAAGTCTAGAAGTGCCACGAGTAGACGAAGTGGGAACCAGTCGGCGAGAAGCTCAACAACAAGTGCCCAGAGATCAAATGGCGGAAAGCACTCCGATAGTTCCAATCGGTGGTCTCCCTCCAGATGTAGCTATCAACCCCAGAACTGGTGAAAGACTGACAGCCGAACAGATCTATCTCCACCAGAAGGCCTTGGAAACACAAATTGCCACCCTGAGTAGGATGGTCAAAGCACATGAGAAGGTGGTAGTTAAAACTCCCAACCCTCTGTTCGATGAGATCAGAAGAGAAAGAAAGCGCCCCGACTGTATTATCCCAAACCTTGAACATTACCATGGAGATACTTGCCCTGTAGGGCATCTTACTAGATACGAAAGTAAGATGGAAAGCAATGGACTCAACGATAACATGAAAGCTCTCAACTTTTCCACCACACTCTTTGGAGAAGCAATGGATTGGTGGACCTCACTACCTAATGGTTCCATCAAATCCTATGCGGACGTTGCCTCCCTTTTCTTGAAAAGGTTTGAGAAAGCAAAAAGAAGGAAGAGTTCAGTTGAGCACCTGGCAGGGATAATCCAGAAAGAGCATGAGGACCTCAGAACCTTCCTTGACCGCTTCAACGCTGGCACGATGTAGAGCCTCATAGCATCAAAGAGCGGGTCCGACACCTATATGCCAACACTTATAATGATGAGCTTAGAAGGAAGCTTTCCAACGAAGAAATCACCACTGAAAAGTACTTGGAAGAAATCTGCGAAGGAGTCTTGTATGGAGAAGATTACCGAAGGAATGTCCCGATAAGAGCAGGGATCAAGAAGGGAAAAGAACAAGTACGACAGGAACCCCCTCCTCGTCAAGGGAAGTTCGAGCAAAAAAGAGATCTCAGAGACAGAAAAGAATTCCACAGAGAAAGAACTCCACCCAGGAGATACGCCGAGTATACGCGCCTCAACAGACCAAGATCCGACATCTTGGCTTCTATTGTTGAGAAGGACTTAGATATACAATGGCCTAAACTCCAAGAGCAAAGAAGAAGAGTAAATTCTCTAAAGAGTACTGTAGGTTCCACAAGCAGAAAGGTCATCCGACTGAGGATTGCATCCAATTAAAGACAGAAATTGAAAGACTAGTGAGAAGTGGGAAGTTGAAAGAACCAACAGGCGAAGAAGAGCCCTCCAGGCATAGAAGGAATGAGCAAAGAAGAGAGGAGCGTGGTTCTGAACCTCCGACAGGATCTTTACCGCCACCTCCAGTGGAAATCCCACCTCGGCAGGCCCAAAGATATCAAGGGTACCACGAAGAGACAGAAATGGAGAACCTCCCTTACAGTGGAGTTATCAACGCCATTGCAGGAGGACCAACAGGGGGAGATAGCAGAAATGCAAGGGAAAGGACCGCGCAACACTTAAGAAACAACGACAAGGCTTACGGTCCACCAACCTTGAAAGTCACAAATGCAATTACCTTTGACGATAGCGAGATCCCCCCACCAACGTCTGGCGGAGGAGATCTCAAAGACCCCGACGTCCCTTTGGTCGTTTCTCTAGTGATTGCCACTTACAAGGTCAACAAGGTACCAATCGACACAGGAAGCTCCTCCAATGTCCTATCCAAAAGGACTGTTGAGCAAATGCATCTGGGGCAAATACAATATGGACGAGTATACACCTCATTAGTAGGTTTTGGAGGGTCTGTAGTACGCCCCATTGGATGTATACCACTGCAACTCTCCATGGGCACTTTTCCGACAAGAGTGACCCAGACTATCCTCTTTGTGGTAGTAGATAGCACCTTCGAATATAACGCGATCTTGGGCCACCCAGGACTTAACCAATTCAGAGCAATTGCCTCTCCCCTACACAACAGGGTGAAGTTTCCAACCCCGAACGGCGTAGGGGAAGAAATGGGCAACATTAGAGAAGCCTGGGAGTGCTACATCATATCAACCAGAGGGGCCACAGAACCTGTCCTTTCGGTCACTAAGGGCCCTCTTAGCAATTCTCCCATTACTCTAACGCCACCAAAGGAAGAGATTGGTATTGGATCGTTCAGAGAAAAGTTCCCCAAGACAGCTAGAATAGAATCCCATGAAGCCTTGAAAGAGGTCCAACTGGTCGAAGGAAATCCGGAAAGAACAACTCGGATTGGAACGGAGATGAGTACGGAAATAGAGCTGAAGCTCATCACTTGCCTTCGTGACAATCGCAACATCTTTGCTTGGAGCACAGATGATCTCAAGGGGATAGACCCAAGGATTGCGGTTCACCGTCTGAACATGGATCCTACGGTCAAGCACATCCGGCAAAAGAGGAAAGACTTCGGACCAGTTGAGGATGCTATCATAGCAGGGGAGGTTGACAAGTTGATGAAAGCAGGTCATATCGAAGAAGTTAGATACTCCGATTGGGTCTGCAACGTGGTCCTCGTCGAAAAAGCTCCAGGAAAGTGGAGAATGTGCAATGACTTCACTAGACTCAACAAGTTTTGTCCAAAGGATCCCTATCCATTGCCACGCATAGACCAGCTGGTTGATTCCACTGCAGGATGTGCACTTCTAAGCTTCATGGATGCATACCAAGGCTTCTACCAAATTAGGATGGCTCAAGAAGACATCAAGAAAATGGCATTCTTTGCGGCCGGAGGAGTCTATTGCTTCAAGGTCATGCCCTTTGGCCTCAAGAATGCAGGAGCTACTTACCAACGGCTGGTAAACAAGATGTTCAAGAAAGAAATGGGAAAAACCATGGAAGTCTATGTGGATGACATGCTTGTGAAAAGCAAGACTGAAGAGGAGCACATCGAACACCTCAACAATTGCTTTTCTATTCTCTGAAAATATGGAATGAAGCTGAACCCTGAAAAGTGCACTTTCGGGGTGAAAGGAGGAAAATTCCGCGGCTACATGGTCACAGAAAGAGGTATCAGTGCTAATCCAGAGAAAATAAAGGCAATCGTAGATCTGCCACAGCCCAAGACCGTTAATGAAGTTCAGAAGCTTCTAGGAAAGGTGATGGCGTTGAGCCGTTTTATCTCAAGGTCCGCCGAGAAGAACCTTCCCTTCTTTAAGATCTTACGAAAAGGAAATAAGTTCGAGTGGACAAAGGAGTGCGAAGAAGCCCTGGAAAACTTGAAAAAGTATCTCCTCTCGCCGCCCCTTCTGTCTAAACCCATGGAGGATTAAACTCTTTACCTCTATTTGCCACCACTGATGAAGCAATGAGTTCTGTACTGGTACGGCTACAAGACAACGAGCATTTACCAATCTACTACTTGAGCAAAGCTCTTGTAGACTCTGAGGCCAGATATTTCAGGGTTGAAAAGCTCGCCTTCGCACTGGTTTACACTGCACGACGACTAAAGCCTTACTTCAAGTCGCATTGGATTGTGGTCCTTACAAATGAGCCACTCAAACACGTCTTGGAAAAACCGGATCAGTCAGGACGCCTGTCCAAATGGGCTATTGAGCTAAGTGAATATGATATTGGGTATCAAGCCCCATTTGCCAAGAGAGCGCAAGTTCTGGCCGACTTCCTGGTAGACTATCCAGAGAAAGCAGAAGAAGCAGAAGAGACACAAAGAGGTAGTGTCCAGCCTATGACTGAATACTACCAACCTATGGATGATTCACTAAGAGTGAGGCACATGTTTCTCTTGGATGAAGAACTCGATACCTCGACAACTGCGTCTTCCGACAAGAAGCAGGAGGTTGAGAAAGCACTCACTCTCACTTCAGGAGGCAAGGAAAGAAACAAAGAATGTTGGACATTACAAGTGGACGGATCATCAACCGGACGGTTGGGAGGAATAGGAACTTTCCTTGAAAGTCCTGAAGGAGCCAAGCTAGAGTACGCCATCACTCTCAATTTCAAAGTGACAAACAACGAGGCCGAATATGAAGCACTTATCACCGGCCTAAGAATGGCGAAAGCCCTTCAAGTAAAAAGGATCAAAGCCTACACAGACTCCCAGCTCGTACAATCCCAGTTTTCCGGGTCTTTCACCACCAAAGGACCTAACATGATCAAATACTTGGAACTCCTCAAGAAAGAGGTTGAGCAATTTGAAGAATTTACTCTTGACCAATTTCACAGAGAATGGAATGAAAAGGCCGATGCCCTCTCCAAGTACGCCTCGGCCTTAGGAGCTTTGGACACAAGAAGTGTCATCCTAATGACCCGCGCGGAATCCTCCCCGCAAACCCCAATGAAAGATGTTCCTTTTGAGCACAGAAAGGAATTGGATGACTGATATATTCCGTTACCTCAAGGATGGCACTTTACCTATGGATCCTAGAGAGGCCAGGAAGATTCAATGTCGAGCTAACAGATACTTTATTCTGGGAGAAGATCTCTACAAGAGATCTTACAGCGGAACTCACTTGAGGTGCCTAGATCCTCAAGAGGCGAAGACTGCGATGGAAGAGATCCACGCCGGAAGCTGTGGAAGTCATTCTGGGGGAAGAACTTTGGCGCAAAAGATCATAAGGCAGGGATACTATTGGCCAACTATCGACATGGATGCTGCCAACATCGCCCGCTCCTGTGAAGACTGCCAATACTATGCCAACATACCACACCGCCCGACCAACCCTATGATTCCGTCAATCATAGCATGCCCATTTGATCGATGGGGCATAGACATAGTTGGTCCCTTTCCGCGAGGAACACATCAGAAGAAGTTCTTGATAGTGGCAGTAGAGTACTTCACTAAGTGGGTCGAAGCTGAAGCAGTGTCAACCATCACAGAAAGCAGGGTGAGGACATTCATCTGGAAAAACATCATCTGCCGGTTTGGACTCCCACGAGTGCTAGTTTCAGACAATGGAGCACAATTTTCTGGGTCAAGGCTGAAGGAGTGGCTTCAGTCCTTCAAAATAGAACAACGCTTTACTTCCGTTGGCCACCCCCAAGCCAATGGTCAGGTGGAAGCCACCAACAAGACCATAGTCAAAATTTTGGAGAAAAGGTTAAGAACTTCCCAAGACAGTTGGGCGGATGATCTCGACGCAGTCCTTTGGGCCCATCGAACGACAGCCCGAACCGCCACACAAGAAACACCTTTCTCCTTGGTCTATGGATCCGAGGCGGTCATCCCTTCGGAGACGGTGGTGGCAACCCAGAGAATCCAGCAATACAACCCAGTTGATAATGAGCTCGCAAGGATCTATGACCTTGAGCTCCTTGAAGACAAGCGCGATAAGGCACTGGCCAACATCCTTCGGTACCAAGCCATGACCGCTCGAGCCTACAATAAACGTGTCCTTCCCAAGGACATACAAGTTGGAGACTTAGTCCTCAGAAGAGCCGATATACTAAGTCATGTGGGTAAACTTAAGCCCAAGTGGGAAGGACCGTACAAGGTTACTGGGGCAAGAGTTAATGGAAGCTTTGAACTAGAAGATGAACAAGGGCGGGCCTTGAAGAGAACTTGGAATGCCAAGAATCTCCAAAAGTTTTACACTTAGAGAAGTATGGCAACGACTGTCACCTTCCTCTATCTCGTAGACCTGTTTTTTGTGTTTGTTTTTTTGAAAAAGGCCTCGAAGCCCTCAAGTTGTAATCCGATTTCCGTCAAATCAATACAACTGTGATTTCATAAACATTATGGATAATCATGTCCTCCGAATCTCATGATTCGAACGGGCCATGAAGATATCTAACTACTCGATCCGAACCTAGATCATACATTGATCCGGATCGGACCAACACTATCAAACAGTGTCCGACCTTCACAAAGGAAAATACGCTTTTATTAAAACAGGGGTATAGATTTACAAAGTTAGGGTCCGAAGAGCCCTAATCAGGCTTACAAAAACAAGCTCCTACTCTATCTATTTACTTCTACAGTGAAGCTTCCTAATTAACTCTGGTCTACCGAACCAAACCCCGTCCGAGCACTATTAGCTACATTTTTGGGCACTCCGAAGGAAGAAGGAATTCCACCATCCCAACCTTGATTGTTTACTGACAAAGGCTTCGAAGCCCCCTTCGGACGATCTAAAGACTAACAGCAGCCGGACGAGATAACCAAGACCATTCAATGCTTCCAGAAAGGATACTTCATCACTTCTGAATGAAAGAAAGCTCCGAAGCAAGCAAGAAGCACACTGACAATCCGGATCGCCTCATACCAAATACTATAAATACACCCCAGATTCAGAGTATTTGGAAAGCGACCAACCTGGATAGTCGGATCAACCAAGTCACTCCGGAGGCTCCCGTTGGTCCGAGTCCCAACAAGACCGGCATTGTCAGGGACTCCGTTCCAGAATTGTAAGTCGCTCCTTCGAGCCTTCAATTCTGGAACGTAGCCACAAACAAAACCGAGCTGCTCGGACGAAAGACCTTAGGTGCAAGACAAACGAGTCACCAGAAAGGTTACTTCCGGAAGTCCCCAATGATCCGACTCCAAACAAGCTCAGCACTGTTGGGGACTCCTTTCCAAAATTGCAAGTAGCTCCCTTGAGCTCTCAATCTTGGAGACAAAGTCACCAACAGAACCGAACTGCTCGGATACGTATCTTCAAGGACGGGTTGGAAGACCTACTAAAAGGGATACATCCGGAGCTCCCTCAATCCGAGAAACGAACAACTAGACACAACAGGATTGGTAGAAAGCCTTCCAACATCTCGGGCGGTTTTTTACGACCGAACCACGAAATACTGGAAGGGATTCTATCAAACCAATTCTGCCAACTTGTCGCCCCCCGGGCGCATACTCAGAAGCGGATTGCCTCGGATGCATGGAGGTTCACAAACAACTATTTGAAGATCCCCGAACCATCCAGCTAACCTACCTCTCCGGGGCTAAAAGTCACGAATATAGACCACAGCCCCGGAGAAAGAAGATTAGCCTGACGATCAGAGGAATCGATTGGCAAAAATTCCAGGCCTCACTCGGCACGGACCGTATCCTCGAAGATCCGAGGCTGGCTTTCCGAGCAATCTAATGCTCCCCAGCCGTTCGGACTCGAGCTCCGGACCTTTGATTACTATAAAAGGGCGAGATGTCCTAATGGAAAGCCGTACAAGGCAGGAGTATATATAGAAAGAGAAGACCAATTAGCAGCGGACACGTGTCCCATATTTACCGGAAATGGGCTTGGGCCGAACATGGGCCTGGCTCTTCGGCTTCCATTGGCCCAACCCAACAATCCATCCTTACGGTCGAGCATATCGACTAAGCTACTCATTCGGACGTGTCAAGCTCGGGGCTGACATAACAACATCCGAAGCAACGGTGATTCGTATAGAGTCACCCTGTACTTAATGTTGATCATCTTCTCATTATCTCACAAGTCTGCATGACTCGGGATAACACACCAAGTCAACGTCCGAATTGCCACTACTGATCACGATACAAGGAGATTCTCTTTCTCGCAAATCTGATCACTCTAAGACGTGGCTCCGAACCGTTCGTGATTCGGTTTATTTCTATTAAAGATTCCGATTCGGATGGGAACAAGGGTTGATCGCCCCCAAGACACGGAAAGGAAAATTTGCACCAGGCAAATTAATGTCCTGGCGGTATGAATCACAAGGGTCCGAACCCACTATCCGAGTCTGCGAGAGTTGATGAGTTACTACGCAAATACAAAATTAAAACGCGCAAGGATGAACACAGCAACATTAGCATTCTTGTGACAAAAATAGTTCCGAGCCACCAAGGGGCCCGAACCAACAAACGTTCATCAAAACCAAGTATATATTTATCCAACAAAAGATGATGAGCAAAAGAAAAAACAACATTGTTTTTAGGCCCGGAGGCACCCTACTACAAAAAACCCGGGGCATACCCCGTCTTCACTGCCTACGTCGCTCGGACGAACTAGGTTGAGACCGAGAGGGGCCCCCGTATCCTTCTCCGGAGGCGCTTGACCTTGCTGTTGGGTTGCTTGGGCTAACCTCCGTTCTCTCCGAGCCTCAACCTCTTTCAGGAAGGCCGGACACTCCTCCATCAAGTCAAGGTTGCGGTCAAAGCCTTGGACAGGCCCGGGTAGAGTCAGCCAGTCTCGGTTGTGCTCCAAGTGATCCTCCAAAGGAACGAAGACACTGGACATAAGCACCCGAGGGACGAAGGATGGGAGATACGGACCGCCATGGTTGTACTTCTTGCCCTCCGACTCGTCGCAGACCAGCTCCACAAATTCACATTTAAGCACGTCTTCGTCCAAGACACCCTCTGGAGCAAAGTCCGAGCCATCTCCATTTTTAAAGGCGGACACCCCCTCAGCCTCCAAGTCGCAGTCATTTGGAATCCAACCCTTCCTCCGGCACTGCTCCACAGCTGCATCAAACCCATCTTGACGGGCCTCATCATATTTCGACTCGAGCAAAAACTTGTAGGAGTCCAAATCAAGGAAATCTTGGACAGCCCTTGTCCGGACTCCCCGAAGCTCCTTCAGCATCTTATCCTTGAAAGTCCTAGAGACGGCCACGAAATCGTCCAAACTATCTTGGTGCACTTTCAAGTCAGCCTCCAAAGATCGAATGGCACTTTTCATCTTGGCCGTCTCCGACTCGGCCTCTTGTTTCGCAGCTATGGCCTTCTTCAGGCGCTCCGAAGTGTTGTTCAACCGGGACGCTTCAATCGCCCGGGCAGCCTCAGCCTTGGCTAAATCCTCTTCCAGGGTAGCCCTCCGAGCAGCTACCAAGGAGCATGCTTCAACAAGATGGCAAGCTAAAACAAAACAAAACATAAGTATTAGATACCTCCGAACCACAAGAAGATGTAAAACCAACGGAAAACTTAAACTCACTTTGCGCTGAGCGGCAGTTAACTCCGAAATCCGCTCCAACTCCGAAGCAGCAACCAACCGAGCAACTTCAGCATCCGAATCCAGCTCGGGCGCCTCGCTCACCTTTCCCTTGCCTTTCTTGGCGGGAGGATTCGGACCTTCGGAGGAGCTTTTAGCCAGGCCTTTCGACCCGCTTGCAGGAGTATCTCGGGACACGGATCTTGGAGGTTTTTTCGAGCCCTTAGAGCCGACCACCTTACCCTTGTCCGGAGTAGTGATAGTTTGGGCCTCTTCGCCTGCAGCAGCTCTCCGAGACTCCTCCACACGGAACACAGCAGCATTTCTTGGCTCCTTCATCGGAAGTACGGTGGAAGTCTTGATAATCTGGGTCCAAGAACCCTCTGCCAACTCCTTCCGCTGCGCAGCGTTTTGCTGACGCTTCAACTCCCGCATGGTCGACATCGTATACTCGAACCAGAAAGCTGCACATCCGAATCACAATAAGTTACAAGATACAAAAGAATCTACAAATAGTAATCATATAGTCGACAAACAGACAACCGACTCGGACAACCAACCAGAGGTAGAGAGAAACCACTTACTCAAATCCTCCATGTTGTCACAAAAACTTGGCTCGGACAAGCCGGCCAATAAAGGCAGAGGCTGACATATCAGACCTCGGAAGAAGTACTTCTCCGGCTCTTGACTCCGATGGAACGCTTGCATCCACAAGGGGATGTTCCGTGCCGGTGGCTTCCAATCTGGCAGTTTGCCTCGGAAGATCTTCTTCTCGAAATGCCACGTGGGCCTCTCCGCTTCGAATTGCCCGGGCTTCAGAGCCGGACGGAAAAAATGTACTTCTTGAACCATTGGATTCCCAACGAGGACAAGGGATCAACAAAAAATGTGTACGCCTGGCGACATACGAACGTATAGAACCATGTGTTCCTATTAATAACAGTAATGTTGAATAATTTACGGAAATTATCGAAGGTGAGCGGGATGCCTTTATATTTACATAGCACTCCGAAGCACATCAAATTTCCGAAGGAGTTGGCGATGATCTGGTGCGGACTCAAACCCATGCTGTTCAAAATCTCCAGAAACTCGGACGATACTGGTAGCCGCCACCCGCAATGGAGACTTATCTCATAGACCAACATGTAGCCCGGAGGCGGATTATAAAAAGCATGAGATTCGTCCGGGATGAGAATCTCCACACAATCTGGGATCTCATATCTTCTCCGGAGCTCATCCACTTCATCGGCTCGGATGGTTGAGGCACAAGTAGGCAGA
Source organism: Plantago major (assembly GCA_026545765.1). Classification (NCBI taxonomy): domain Eukaryota; kingdom Viridiplantae; phylum Streptophyta; class Magnoliopsida; order Lamiales; family Plantaginaceae; genus Plantago; species Plantago major. Next base: position 36,813,486 of record CM048842.1, read on the forward strand.
GTACCATCTTCATTCATCTCGCCCTCCGGATCGGGGTGAGTGACCTGGTCTCTAGACCGAGGGAACTTCACTTGGAAAACGTCCTCACCCTTCCTTAGCCTCTCCGGACGCTCTTCCTCAGCCACCTGCCGACTCGGCCCTGCTTGCCCAGAAGTTTCCACACGGAGCACATTAGCGGATGGCTCTCCACCTTCTTCCTCCTTGGAACCAGAATCTTCGCCCCACACACCTTCTTCTGCCTCATCTTCCTCGGATGAGGACGCTAACTCTACAACAGTCCGAAGAGGCGCAGCGACTTGCACACGGTCTTCTTCACCTTCTTCAAATGCACCTAAGCTAGGAAGTGCCTCCGAAGTATCATGCACTTCCTCGATAGTTGGTGCCTGCGGATCCGGAACGAACGGGACTCGATTAAGATTACTCCTAAAATTATAACCAAGGTTGCGAATTAAAGATCGGATCTCTACCGGAAGTTCGGATTCTTGGCCAGCCCGACCCGGGCGACGAGTTCCTACAACTCACGAACTTGTTTCTTGAGCCGCTACAATAACCTGCACATGGGACACTCGCAGGTAATCCTGACGCCTCGGAGGACCTGGATCCGGAACAACTAACCGAAGTAAGGAACTTACCTCGGGCTCTTCCAGGCTCGGATGGGACGCTTGTTCCACCTCCAGCACTTCGTCATCATCCACAATCTCAATCTCCTCGGAGCTATCGGTTAAGGATATCGCCTCGGAGTCATATCCCTCAGCCTCGGATCGATTTTGGCTATCACTCTCGGACATCCTAGGGAAAGGAGAAAGCAATATCGTAAGCTTTAAGATGGCAGTCCGAGAGGTCGTTTATGTATATTAAAGTGGCCAGTTCAAAGCCAAAACTAGCGGCTTTACTCGGCGCAGTTAGTTCGGAGTCAGTACTACGCTTATTCGGTGTTAGTCAACATCAAGTACGTATTGGTTATCAACTATACTACACATCATAAGCATACATCCGAGTAACTTGAAGATGAAAGACAACAGAGATAATTTAATCATAAGACGAGACAAGTAAACTTACTTGGACTCGGATGATTAGATAGAAGTGACTTGACTACAAGACAGATCACGCTGAACCACCCGTTGCTCGCTTCGGATTGCTGGTAGTTGCTTCGGATGTACTCGGAATGCAAAAATTATCTCTCTAAACGATGAGAAATGAACCGGCCAACCCCTCTATTTATAGAGGGCCATATTGGGAACTCCAACCGTCGCGATTTTTCGGATTTAATCTCCACCGTCGATCAAAAACCATCCAACGGTATAGTACAATTATACCAAGTGAAATGACGAATGGGTACAACAAATTTACCTCTTGGATAGATGAATACAACAACTCTCCCTCTCTCGGGCGACAGACAACACGAGAGCTCCGGAGTATCATCTTCTCGGACGCCTAGCGGCTTACCAGTCCAATATAACTTGTCCACACAAGGAACCTCGTATACTCGAGTGATTATCCTTTGGACCTTCCCACGACCACAGAGGTTGGTTCGGACAGAACACGCACCTATGGTCCGCCACCGTAGCTCATCAAAAGTACACTACCAATGTTCGGAGCCTAAGACTTAGTCTCCGTTACAAATACCCTTTTTTCTTTTTTCTTCACTTCGTTGCCCTTCGGACCTAGTCCCTCGGACGGCGACGATGTTTTAGAAAAAGAAAAGGGGGGGGGAGAGACTAAGTCAATGGCCACACGAAGTACGGAGTACACCTTTTTTCAACGAGATCGAAACGGATTGGACTGAAGAACGGATTCTCTCCCTCAAAACAGCTTCCCAAACCAATAGTTCCACAACTATCTTCTACTAAGATACTTGGAAACTAGGGGGACATATGTTGATACGGAAATATGTCCAATCCGTCATAAAGGACCTAGGAACGAATCCTAAGGCGTCCTAAGTCATCCAAAGGATCCGAGGCACTTTAGTCCGAGCCAATGGTCCGATCCGGGCAGACCATCCATGGTCTGACCCACCCTAAAAGAAAGGGACAAAGGATTTGGACCTGCAAGGCCCGACTCGGAACCATAGGTCCGACCCACCTTGGTCCGGACCTCCCTGGGAAAGGAGTATAGTGCTAAGTCAGTACCCTCTCCGACCCAAAGACTCCGATACAGATGTCAACTCGGATTCAGCATGACCGTCTCATAAAGCTACAAAGCAAGTGGGCACCAAAGAGTGAGATGTCCGAACCCAGGAGCTCCGAATCAGAAGAGTTGGACAGGTAGGAGAACTTCCTCAGCTGACAACCAGGTACTGTCCGGATCAGGCATCCGGACCGATCTCTCCGAACCTGGGACCTCGGCAGACTCTGTCACATACTCAAGAACTCCCCCAATAATGACCAAACTACCCCTAAAGCCCAAGATGGCATGGGCTAAAGCTTCATTATTGGGCTACGGGCCTCATCTTAGCATTGGTGGCTCAATCATAGGCGTACACATGGCGCAATCCTAGCAAGCCCTTCCATCTTGATGATAGCCTATAAATAAGGCACACATCCCAACAAGTAAGTCACTTCACTTAAAACAAGTCATCTCGCTAGTCACATCACGACCCTAATCCCAAGTATTGTACAGAGTTGATCCTCAGTCACTCTCGAGTAAAGTCTCATCCCGGTTTGACACTTAGCAAACCGGGCAATAAACCCCCCCCCCCCCCCCCCCCCGCTCAAGTGTGCAGGTCCTTAGGAGTAGTTGGTCGCTGGTTCTTACGCCTCGGTCCTCACCTAGCAAGGAGCCTCTTACCTTGGCACCCATTGGAAGAGTTAAATAAATCTAAGTAGTTGGGGAGTTAAACCCTCAACAGTTAGATTTCATATTGGGATTCGAATTGCTCTAATCATAGTCCTCTGTTTGTTCATTGTACACGGAAACAAGAGGTTGGCAGGCCTCGTCCTTTTCGTTTCCAGAGCATGTGGTTGAGTCATGATTCTTTCTCTGACGTTGTTAGTTCTTCGTGGAATTTTTCTATTTCAGCTACAAGTGCTTTCTCAGTGGTTATTGGTAAGTTGAAGCGTCTAAAGGGTGTACTTAAATAGTGGAATCTCACTATTTTGGGAACTCTGATTAAATCTTCAAGCGGCTCGAATCGCCTCCAAGAGGTGTGGATCGTCTCGATTCTTGGGACTCATCGATGACATTCCTCGTGAGGAATTAGCAGCCCTTTCTGAGTATAACAGTATTTTAGCTCAGCAAACGACTTTCTTGAGACAGAATAGCAGGGAACATTGGCTGCGGGATGGTGATAGGAATTCCGCTTTCTTTCATCGCAGCTTGCAGGTTATTAAAGGTCGGTTTGGTGTCTCCTCCCTTCTAATTGATGGTATTGTTACTCAGGATAGGATAGGCAGACTATACGTGATCATATGGTTGCTTACTATGAAGGACTTTTCGCACAATCACAACCGACCAAGACTATTTATGATGGACTTGCTGATCTTATTCCGTGTGCAGTAACCGTTGAGCAGAACGCGGACCTACTTTGCATCCCTACAGGCGATGAGATTCGTCATGTGGTTTTTGGGATGTGCCCAGATAGTGCTCCAGGTCCAGATGGGTTTGGAGGTCGTTTCTATCAGTCTATGCGGCATGTTATTGGGGCTGATGTGATAAGTGCAGTACGCACCTTTTTCATTCATGGCCAGTTTCCTTCAGGTATGAATGCCAGTTTTGTTACTCTAATTCCGAAGATTAGGGAAGCCTTGCATATTGAAGACTTTCGTCCCATTGTTCTAGGTAACTTTTTGTATAAGATTATTGCCAAAGTTCTGGCTGATCGTTTAGGGCGCATCCTTTCTGGGATAATCTCCTTTCACCAGTTTGGTTTCATTCCGGGTCGTCGTATACATGATTGCATCGCTTTAGCCTCTGAGGGTGTTAATAGCTTAGGGATTCATTCCCAAGAAGGTAATCTGGTACTTAAAGTGGATATTCGAAAAGCCTTTGACACACTAAACTGGAATTTTTTGTTGGTTGTCTTATCACAATGGGGTTTTTCGCACACTTTTGTGGGTTGGATCCATCATATTTTGCACTCTGCCAGGCTCTCTATTCTGATTATTGGTGCTCCGGAAGGCTATTTTGGTTGCTCTCAAGGAGTCAGACAAGGGGATCCACTTTCTCCTCTTCTATTCTGTGTGGAAGAAGAAGTTCTTAGTAGGCGTTTATCCCGGGCAGCTGAAACAAGGGAGATCTCGTCTTTGTTCATTGGCCGCAATATTGATTTTCCTTCTCATCTTCTTTATGCAGATGACATTATCATTTTTTGTAGGGCCTCCAATAATAATTGCAGGGAGATCCTTAAGATTCTAGAGCATTATGTTTCTTGGTCTGGCCAGCACTTTAATCCACAGAAGTCGCGGGTCTATTTTGGCTCCTTCATCTCGAATGCCAGGAAATACAGGATGCGGCGAACGCTGGGAATTACTGAAGGTACTCTTCCATTTAATTATCTTGGAGTACCGTTATTTCGTGGTGCACCACGGGCTATCCATTTGCAATCCATTGCCGACTCCATTATGGACAAATTTGCAAAATGGAAAGGTACTTCTCTATCTATGGCTGGACGCATTTGTCTATTCAATCAATTATACAGGGGTCCTTTGTTCATTCAATGATGGTTTACCGATGGCCGACCACCCTTCTTAAACGTTTGGATTTTCATATACGGAATTTTGTGTGGACTAGTGATATTCATAAGAAAGGAGCTATTTTTGTATCCTGGAAGAGGTGTTGTGTTCCAAAATCTGAGGGTGGCCTTGGCATTCGATCTCTTGTAGCATCTAATGAGGCTTATCTCTCTCGACTAAGTTGGGACATTTGGACTGCAAAAGAACATTATTTGGACATCTTTCGTCGTCGGTTTTTTCTTCATCAGAATTTGCGATCTCGGGTAGCCTCTTCGATCTGGTTTGGGTTTAAATTCTGTTATCCCACCCTGGATCTCAACTCCCGGTGGCTGGCAAGTCAAGGTTCAGGTATCGTTTTTGGTTGGATAATTGGCTTGGTTATTGTATTGCCGATAGAGTTCAGATTCCATCGCATCTTCGGCATCAGTTTGAACATCCGATATCAGACTATTGGATTCAAGGAAAATGGGTGCTTCTGGATGAATTTCGTTTAGCTTTTCCAGAGGTTTCTAGGGACATCATTTCTTATCATTTGGCTCCTGCAAATTCTGATGTCAGGGTTTGGACAAATTCCATTGATGGTTCAGTTACCTCCAAACAAATTATCATAAGGTTTGTACTTCTTATCTACATGTGAAATGGGGTGATTGGATTTGGGCACATCTCATTCCACCCCGTCGGTCTATAACGACTTGGAGGGCCATCCACGGTAAGCTCCCAGCCATGGATAGACTTCATCTTATTGGTTTTGTGGGTCCATCCTTTTGTGTTTTTTGCAGAGCTGCATATGAATGCATGGATCACCTCTTGGTTTCTTGCCCCTTTATTCAGACTATTTGGGCCCGCCTTTTTGGCACTTTCCAAGTCCCCTATCGGGATTTTGCAAGTATAAACGAGCTCCTTTTGTTTGCGATAGACAGAGTTTTAGTCCCCAGATCCTTTCCCTTTGGCGACTTACTATTATTACTGTTATTTGGGTGCTCTAGCATACCAGGAACAAGTGGATTTTTGATGGTGTTGATTTCTCCCGCCGTTCGATCTTGACTACTATTTAGGGTCTTGTTGAGGAGGCCAATTCACTTCCTCTAGGCACTATGTTTAATTCTCAGATAGATTTGCAGATTTTGCACTCTTTTAGAATCCGTGGTTGTCCTCGGAAGTCTCCGCAGATTATAGAGGTTCATTGGCAACCTCCCCTACCAGGTTGGACGAAATGCAACACGGATGGCAGTTCCAAAGGAGCTCCAGGTGATTCTCTGACGCACGGCATTTTTCAAGAATCCAGGGCTTTGTTCAAGGATGCTTTGTCTCTCAGCTAGGTTGCTTGTATGCCTTTGAAGCAGAATTGATTGCAGCTATGACTGGTATCGAAATTGCTCATGCTAAAGGTTGGAGGATGCTTTGGTTGGAAACGGATTCAACCTACGTGGCAGAACTTCTCCAATTCAGAGCGAGAACTGTCCCTTAGAGATATCGGAATCGCTGGTTGTTGGTTCTTTCTCTGTTGGAGGACATGGATTTTCGGGTCTCGCATATTTTTCGTGAGGGGAATGCTGTTGCAGATGCTCTATCTAATCAAAATATCGACGGGTTTTGGTCCTCATCACCGGATTGCATTCGTTCTCATATTTGTAGAGATACGTCTTGTCAGCCTTTTTACAGGTTTACGCAACATTAACGCTTGGGCACACTTTTTCCCTGCCATAGGTTTTTTCCCACTGGATTTTTCTATGGTAGGGTTTTAACGAGGCCTACGGTTGCAACCGTGGGCATTTCTCGCCAATGGGTTATTGTGAAGTTTTTGTTTACTTTGCTTTCACTTTGGTTTCTCTCTTGACTGCCTGCATGTGGGATCAGCTTGAGAGTCTACCTGACTTTTTTCGTTGTTCTTCTTTTCTTTTCTTTTTTAATACAAGCTCGATTCATTCAAAAAAAAAAAAAAAAAAGCTCGTACTTGATAAGGAATGCACTTAGTACCAGTTGTAGTCTGAAAAAGAGTCTTAATCGCAGCAAAGTTGTGAAACTGTAGAGGAATCTTGACAACACTTAATAAGGCATGAACAATAGGTTTAGTAACACAACAATCACCAATTACATGATCGATAGTCTCCTCAGCAACATTACACAAATTACACAAGTCATTAACAACCAACCTCCACTTGAAGAGCCTACCTTCTTTTTTTAATAATGCATAAAATTGTGGGATGACTAAAATAATTACATGAAGTTCTAAGGGAATTCAAAAACATATGTCCTATTGAACTTGTGTAGATGATAAGTTTAGCTAATAAACTCTCTAAATACAGTCTAATTGTGTGATGAAATGAACGGAAATTTCTTATTTGGAATAAGCTTTATCTAGTAAGCTCTATAAATTACACACATTTGAAAAGCATCAACATATCCTATCTTCCTAAGTACAGACAACAAATAGAATGATAGAAGACAGTGTAACTGTAATGTGGATGACAGAAGACACGAGTAAAGTTGTCAACCAACTAAACACTTCCATGACAAAGAAACACCGAGGACCGAAAATAGTAATTATAAAGCAGGATAACACTGCAGTGGAAAAATGTAGGGGGGGAAATTAAGATTTCAAAGAATTCCAGAAATATACAAAGTTACTAATCCATTCACTTTCAATAATCCATTTAAAGCGAGATTTTTGAAACTTGAACCCCACTATCCATGCTTCAAAACAAATTATACTCCATCCTTATCCAATTATCCCCAAATTCTGACATAAAAATAGCTGATCAATGCCGAAAAAGAAATCCAATTCCGACTTGAAGACATTAGCGAAGAGAAGCTGGAGAATACGCCCTCTCCTGGCTTAAAATCGAAGGCGAGACGGCTGAGGCCAGGGGTGATTAGGCGGATCAATACGCCATGTCTTGAGGCCCAACAGGTTTGGGGACCCATTTTTATATATACACAAATAATTTGTGGACTTCTAGAAATATTTATAGGTTTTGTTTAAATTTATTTGTTAGTTGTACTCGTTAAATATATGTATTCTTTAATAATTTATCTTTCATTATGTTTCTATAAAATTTAATTAGTTTCGACATGATGATATGTAAACGTTAAATAATGATCATTTTTTTTATTAATTGAAACAAATCATATGAAAACCTTTGTCAAACATTATAAAAACTCACTTAAATCGTTTATATTTTTTTTTTTTTGCATAAAGGTAAAAATATATTGAAGCCCATAAGAGTACAATCTAAGAGGGGCATACCCCAATAGAGAATACAACGAAATCAACACAGACAAGCAAATGAACTCAAAATTTTCCCCTGAGCTAACTCACTCAAAAAATTCTACTCCAACCATGCTAAACTATATAGTCCAATACAGGAGAACCAAAGCAAAAGCCAACTCCTAGACTATACAGGAACAGCCTCTGTTACTCAGAGAATAGCGCACAGCTAACCTTCCTATACTCCAGTTTAGAACTGTAATACAGGGACTCTAAGCTATCATTTCTTTCTTTTTGCGCAATAGTCAAAATAAATTCATTAATAAATTAAAGTATGCACGTAGTATAAGGAATGTTCGAACTTCAAGGTGTAGTAATTCAAAGGTTAACACGACATTACACACAATTCATATTAACTGCTCCCTACACCCTATGTTGGATTATGAATATAGTTTCTGAAAATGAGACACTCCAAAATCATTTTTATGTTTTATTTTTCACTTTATTTTTATATCTTAATTTCTTGTTTTAATGCGTAACTTTTTGCATTTGCAGTCTGAAATTTTATTTAATTATAGCTTAGAGTACGGAATTATGATATTAAAAAATTTGCACAACGCCCTTAAAAACTTTAGCCGGCCATGCCGATTGGAACTGGTTCAAAAAAATTTGCGAGAACGGCCGGTCACCAAATTAAACAAATTTCACTGAAATCTGGATGTGAGTCGTACGAATTTTTTAAGAAGGTTTGCCGAGAATCTGTCTGAAGCTTGTTTAAAGATGCTAATATGTTATCTTTCTTTTGGTGTTTTACGCATTTTTTCTATTGTTCTGCAATCTGTCTGGCATAGTTGATGGATCTTGATTCCTTTCATAGTCGACTTGTCAATCTACTGTTTCATTTGATTTTTTAAACCTGTCTGATGTTATTAGAGGAACTAAGTTCAGTGTTGTGGATCTATTTCTAACTTTGATTTGATGCGTTCATCCTCTTAAAATTTCATGACTTTCCGTTATTGGGTAAGTTCATCTTCTCGTTTACTTGTTAGAGCTTTGGAGGGGGGGGGGGGGGCGGGATTGAGTGTATTTGTTGTATGTTCTATACTTGTTGATTCTAATCTTCGATTTTCAGAATTGATCATGTGGCTGTGTTATTTTGTTCAGTAAGCATGCTCTATTTTTCTGATTGTTTCTGCTCTGTTTTCTGATTAAAGTTACAGCACGGTACGGAGTGTGTATTAAATTCGTTGATTTAGTTGAGAACAATTACTTGTTTCCGAGTGGTCTGTGTGTGGATGTTAGTGTTCACCAAAGGTCTCAGTTTCAAAACCTGGCACATATTTTTGTTTTGTTATTTTCTTATCTCTGTTCTGTTTTGCGCTATGTTGTTCTGCCTTACCTGTATTCGTATTTCATGTTATCAATATGTGATGTGGTTGAGTGGTTACTTAGGTTCTGTTCTCTTCAACTGCAATTTTCGAATCGAATCAATTGAACTAAATCGAATCGAATCAATTGTATAAAATATAACTATGAATCGAATCGAATCGAATCAACTAAATGAGTTTTCAGTTGAAGAGAACAGAGCCTTAGTAGAATTTATGATTTGTAGAGGTCTTGTGATCGATTCTAGCTTGCCTCATATTTTGATTGATTGAATGATTTTATTTTATGTTTGAGTGATTGAACCCATTCGAGATGTTTCACTGTATTATGTTATAGCTATCTACCTTGCATGTCTATTTGTGCTATTTTGTTTGTGACATTTTTGGTTTCGGTATTCTTGGGGTTTCTTAAGGGTAGTTTGAGTCTTAGATTGTTTTTTTTACTGGCCAGTACTCTTCTTACTCAGGAACTACTTATTTTGAGACTTGACGAGAAACTTTCGACGGTGAGTGTTCTTAAAACGCTTGCGAAAACCAAGGAAGTATTTGCTTGCATCAAAGTTCCGATTCATTCTTTTCAAACATTGCATCAAAATCGATTTGGCATCGCTTCCGCTCAAATAAAAATATGTATATATTGTATATAATATTGCTTCGATTGATTGATTGTTTTGGCCAAGCTTTCGGTTAGGGTATACTCATTGCATTTTCGGGCAGTGGTGACTGTCGATATGTTTGTGGGTTACTCTGGCTTACTTCTCTTTGACGCGAGGCAGGAGACGCTGAGGTCTTAGAGGTAGTAGTGTACCACCCCGTACCATGGCGGGTATTGATTGATTGAGTGGAGAGATAAGGGCTCGGATTGGGGTTATAAGGAGCGACACCAACTAACGATTGATTGCATTGTTATTGCTTCGTTATAGGATATGATTATTATTTTTGGAATCTGTTATGAATTTCCTATTGATATGTTAATTGTCACTGTCACACACGAACACCACTGAGATTTTTGTCTCACACTCTTTTGTTTTCCTTCCTTGTAGATTCCGGAGTTTAGTGGAGGACCGAGTCGGGTAGATGTTCAGCAACTAGAGTGAGAGTGGGTTTTAATTGGAATTTTATAAAGTTTTAACCGTTGCCTTTGAAAATAGTATTTTTCGCAAGATTTCTGTTATATTTTGAGCTCGTTTGAGTTTTTAGACTTCTCTTCGTCTTTGTTTAACGCCCTTGTTCTTTTAAAAAATATTGTATTTTTCGGGGCGTTACATCAGTTGAGCTTAGTTATTTTTTATACTACAAACAAATTTTCAGGCGAAGAGAACAAAGCCTTATGCATTTTTAATTCTCGAATCAAGTTTTCTAAGTTCATCGTCAAAGAGTTTTAGGAATAAAATGTCAATTTTAGGTGTCACATTTTTTATAAGGGATTGTTAATATGATTTGAACATAATAAACTTGAGACTTCTTTTTTTGGTGGTTGAAAACAATGAAAAAAATACGAAAAATCAAAGTAGAAATTTTAGCTATAAAAACTTACAATATAATTTGATGAGTAAATATCATATGATGTTTGAATATAGAACTAGAATATAAAAAAAATTAAGTTTTCTTTAAAACAATCCATCCATCCATACATATATTATGTAAAGCACAAAATTAATTCAGTCCTACGTGGAATTTCATGGAATAAGTTGTATTTACCCAATAATAAGTTGTATTTTAGCCAATATATATTTCATTGTTATTTTTGGTATGTTGACTACATATATAGTTTTTTATTCAATCTCATATAGCTTTATCTACAAAAATCCGAAAAATATTTTGAACATATATTTGAATTCGTCGTGACAAGACGAATCCATAGACACCAATCTTGAATAGTATTAATTAAATAAATTATTTAATGCATTAAAATTAAATATAAATTTATTAAATAAGATAAAACGAAATTATGAAAATTTAAAAATAGAGTATTTATTAAATTACACCAAGATCGTTATGTGTGGAGCACATACCACCCCAAGGGTTGCCTCGATTAATGTATTTTGTCCTCCCATTTCTATTTATTATTAATCGTAAACTATATCATGGCATCGCCATGGGAATTTTGTGGAGTTAGTTTTATTTTCACCCAATATATTTTTCACTGTTTATTTTTGGTATATTGGTTGCATATATATTTTTATTAAATCTCATATAAATTTATATACAAAAATCCAAAAAATATTTTAAACATATATTTAAATTCGTCGTGTCAAGACGAATTCATCTAAATCTTTTCGACTTTATCACTCGCATGTTTTTATAAAGTCGGCTAGCAACAATAATATCTACTATAATGGTGAACTTAAATACAACTCTACGCATATTCTTATCGAGTTGTTATTTTTTTATTTGATATGGATCAAGATAAATTTGATGCTTCTATTTTTGTCAATAGGCTCCATCAGATGAGGTTGAAGTGGTTGCACATATTATTCGGGACATATTTGACTGGAATACGGAAGGAATACCTTTTATTTGTGATTCTTAAATGGCAGAGGTTGATGCGGAAAAATGCGGAGTCAAAGTTTACACTGCACGAGTGGGATAAGTAAGAGTAACCTTGAGCACGTGTTCGTTCTTCACCATCACGTAGATTATCCAAGTAATTGTTATCATTGATGAAATCTGGCTAAAGTACCATGCGAATTAGTAGTAGTATAATAATATAGGTGAGTAAGTTGATGATATATATGAGCTTTAATTATAATTTAAATCTTTATATAGATCACTCACTATTAAAAATAAAATATGCAGCGCTATTAAAAAAATTAAAAAAAGAAGGATTTTTTTAAATATAATTTAAATATATACTACTACATTATTCCATAACGATTTTTTTATATATTAAAAAAGAAGGAAAATTAAAAATTCTTACTTGATTAATCAACCGTACAATTAGCTAGGAACTCCGATTCAACCACTGGCCAAATGAATTTATAAATTTTGATTGGCACAAGTCTACTAAAATATTTTTTACAATCAAATGTTTACGACCTATAAAATGTAAATTTTTAATACTAATAAATATAACAACAATTATCCATTTACAATATTAAACCTACCTATATATAAATCATTTACTCATTTTATCTCCATCTTCATGCCCGATATTGAGTATCTGACATTGATTATCTGTTTGTATTAATAAAGAAAATTGAGTTTGCCGTATTTTTTTTTGATTTATTTTTTTACGTTTCAATTGGTGTTTCTCAAATTGAGGAGGATGGCCCAAGAATAAAAGAAGTAGAAAAATACTATGTAATAATATGCTTATTCAAGTCATAGTGTTGAGGGTGAAGTCCCCCAAACACTTAATAAGTTCTTCCTAAATCGCTAAGTCCAAATCATTGTAGAGCGTCCAAAGCAAAGGTCCAAAGCTAGGGTCCAAAGCACTCCAAAGAACTAAAAGGTAAGAACCTGCACAAGTAACTTTGGAGGGGGGGGGGGGGGGGGTAGAATCGTAGACCCGGTTTGCTTAGTGTCAAACCGGGTAAAGACATTAATTGAGAGAGACTGAAGATCTGCTCCGTATGTTGATCGGGATTAATTCGTAATGGTGAATTACCGTTTACATGGGAATGTGTGCCATATTTATAGGCTTCCCCCAAAATGGGAGGGCTTCATTAGATCGTGCCAAGTGTAGGGCTTAGATCGTGCCAACATGGTTCTGTTAGGCCCATGGCCCATTAGAAAGACTTAACCCATTTCCCTTTTGGGCTTTTCGGGGTAGTTTAGTTTTCCTCGAGAGATTAGAGACTGTGATGTCCGTTTCGGACCTTCGTCCGAAGCAATGATCCGAGCGGTACTCACTTGACTGTAATGTTGAGGGGTTGAGCCTCAAACACTAACTAAACTACTACAAATCCCTAATCTAAGATCCGCCTCCAACTTGATGTCCGTCCTGAGAGTTTTGTCCGAGCCAGAGCACCTGAAAGGACTAAGTGGGGGGGGGGGGGGGGGTTAGAAGGGTAACCCGGTTTGCTAGTGTCAAACCGGGAAGAGACTTTACTCAAGAGAGAGAAGAAAGCTCTCAATGTAGTAGTTATGAGGGAAGTTATGATATGAGTTGACTTATCACTTTATGACTTATGACTTACCTTAATGTATGGGTCCTTGTGCTATATTTATAGTTATCATGTACTTATGAAGTGGTTCATAAGATGATGCCAAGTGTATGTTCAGGGTTTGGACAACAATGCTCCCTTAGCCCATGGCCCAATAGTATGTGGAAGTCCAACACCATTAGATGGGCCTTGGAGGGTAGATTGGTCCTTTTACCTCTCAGAGTACTATTCTCGCTGATGGGTCCGTGTGAGACCTTTAGAATGATCCGAGCTCTGTCGAGTTGGTCTGTTCCTAGGTAACTCAGTGACAGTCCGAGACACAAGCTGCTCGGAAGTATCTTGGAGGTTCCAATTTATACGTTTGGTCTTATTGTTAAAGTGGCCTCCGAGTTTATCTCGTTTGATCCGTTTGGCATCCTAGGACTGACAGTGTGTGGTACTTGGTGAGACCATGTGACTTCTTGTCAGGTTTAGAAGTTGTTCACCTAGCTAGGTCGGACCAGTTGAACAGGTGTATTGACCTGAGCGTACTTATTGACCCGGAAGGATTACCTTAAGGCGGACTAGCCAAGGTCGGATAAGTACTGAATTGGCTGCTTTGGCCTTGATGCGCTCTAGGACACACTCTATGGCGCCCTTAACGGATTGGACATATATCCGTATCAACATATGTCCCCCTAGTTTCCAAGTATCTTAGTAGAAGATAGTTGTGGAACTATGAGTAGAAGAACAAGTGTGTTTTAGGAGCGTGTCCGAATCGTTAAATGTGAAGGAAAAAAATTCCTTTTTTCCGTGCTAAAAAATCCGTATCCGTGTTTCAGGAACTCAATATATCTCTCCTTTTCATTCTACAGTCCGAGTTAGGAAATATCTAGGACTGTAGAAGGAAAAGGTATTTGTATCCGAGATGTATCGAAATCTGAGTACGGTATTAGGAGTAAAAGAAGTCTCTTGTGGAAGAGTGTGTAGGAAGCAATCTGTTGGGCTGGATATGTGAAATGGTTCACCTGGGTCGATGAATAGTGATCCAAGAGGCCCAATAAGTCGTCCATCCAGCCCAGAGTGAGGATCCTGAGGTAGTGGAGAATTTCCAAAATAAATTTAATGGGGCGTGATGTAATTTCGCCAAATGTGAACCGATGCAACTGTTGGATTGAAATGATCAACGGCTGGGCTTTAAATCCAAGTGATGCGATGCTTTGTCTTCCCCAACTATCCCTCTATAAATAGTTCACCAGATCTGTCATTTTCACACTTTAGCCAAATCGAACCCAGAGCAATTCTAAGCAATCCTAGCAAATAACAAACTTCCAAGCAATCTAATCTTCCGTGCAAGTCACTTTCTGAGAGCAAGCAAGGCTTTGTTGTCCATCCATCTTTCTCAAGTTACATTATCAAGTAAGTAAATATGGCTTTCTCTGAATTTTGAGTTATCGTTCTTCTTTCTCGTATGCATGTATAGATAGGATGTTTTTGGCCAAGTAATGTGTTGCATGTTGAATTTTGGTGACTCTAGTATTGCATGCTTTCCATAGTTGAACTTTGGTGCCAATTTGTAGACATGACTTGTAGATTGGCCCTGTGAATGTGCCATGTATGGTAGATAATAGCGCCAGTAGGCTTGTTGAGATTCATATTGCCTTGCCTCATGTAGTAGATAACAGTGCCAATTGGCACATAGAATTCGACAAGTTAGATGCCAGTAGGTAGGAAAAAATGACCCATAGGAACGCCTAATAAAGTAGGATGTCTTCGGACTATTGGACTTAATAAGATACATAAACGAACTCTCGGACAACCACAACATCATTTTCTGATCCGTTTCCTTGTGCCCTAGGATGTCCGGGAGCAATAGTCAGAACCAACACGAAGTTCAGGACTATAATGACGGGATAATCCAAGGGTCCGAGTCTGTTACGGTAACCTCGTCCGTGTCAGACCACCCGGAGTTGGAGATTCCGCAGAACAGACTTCCTGTGGAGGTACGCAACGCGGACGTTGTGGAGGTTGTTTCTTCTGAAGACTCAGATGTTGGGCATGGGGTCCGTGGCATTGCCGCTACTCGGAATGATGCTGTGAATAGCCAGACGAATGTTGCAAGAACAAGGGTACGGGTTCAATCCCGGACCATTGGCAGTGGTGGCATGCCAGCTGGGGGGAGTGTGCCTCGGATAGAACAGGAAGGCGACATTGGTCGTGAGGTGGATGATGTAGAAATGTTTGAGGCTGGGGAGGAGGACCGTGTTGTGATGGAAACAGGTCCGACCAATCCAAGTACATCCGGGAAACACAGAGTTGAAGAAGAAGAGGAGGAAGAAGGAGAAGAAGAGGAAGTGGACGAGGAAGAAGAAGAAGAAGAAGCTTCCCAAGCTGCTCGTCTGCAGGGTTGCTCTGGGCGGAACAATCACCGGATTATCTTGCACCCTAAAGTTCCCACATATTCTAATCCACCACTAGCTGCGGGTCGTGGAGCTCAGGCGGCGTTGACTAAATTCCCTCGTCCTGCGTCCGCCGTTTTAATAGCAGATCCGTACGGTGAGCTTAACGCGGATGTCTTGCTTCCCACCTGTCCGTCGAAGGTGAAGCCTGAAGATATTCCGGAGTGGAGGCGGAAGTCGGAAATTCCCGAGTCCATCGAAATTATGGTTCCAGAGCCAGGGCATGCCTTCTACAATCCGCCCGCTGGATATATGTGCGTGCATGAAGTGGCCTTCTCCTATGGATGGAAGGTTCCCATCGCGTCCGACTTTAAACATATCCTGAATCACATCGGGATTGGACCCAGCCAGGTTATCCCCAAATCTTTGGGAAACCTTATTTGTTTCGCGGTCTTCTGTGCGAAGAAGGTGCAACCTGTAAACTTTGAAAACTTTCGGCAGTTGTTCAATGTAACTTTTAGTCTGGGGAATCCCCTTTTCTATACGTTTGTAATAGGAAGACGTACAACTTCATTTTCGATCCCATTTCCTCGCTCTGATCGAAATGGTGGGAAAAATACGTCTTTGTGCAGATGGCTTTGAAGCCTGGAGAGTCCGCGAGAAGACGAGAGCAGTGAGGGTTGCCCACAAAGTTTTTAAGGGAGAGTATTCCGGACTGGCGCCCTCTTCCCAAAAATATGGCTCCGTAGGTGGCGGAAATCCACAAGAAAAACAATCCACCAACGTATCCGTTTCACGGATTGATCTGTCAGCCGTTGTCGTATTTGTGCGGACTGACTGACGTCGTTGAGGTCGGAGGGAAGACCGACTTCTGTAAGGATTCTTAAATTAGGACTCGTGTTTTCTCTTCGTTTTAGTGTCATACATGATTGTTTCACTGTTGTCCTCTATTCATAGTTTTATAAATCAGTATCTGACATCGTCGGTTTCTTCCGCATCTTACTGGTTTAAATACATTATGTCGACCCTCCGAGAGAAGAAGAAGCAGCAGAGGGAGCAACAAGCCCTTGAGCTTGCCACTGGCCAAAGGGCCAAAATTATAAACAATTCTGCGGGTGTGCCTATGGCGGATCCTAAAAATGCAGCCCTGTTTGCTGCAGAGGAGGAAAGGCGGAAGAAGGCGGGTGAGGATCCGCAAATCTTGGAGGTGCCTGACGAAGGCAAAGCTCCCTCTACCCGGAGTGATGCTGCTCCGAGGCTGCCAACTTCAGCTGCTCCGAGGCTGCCAACTTCAGCTGCTCCGAGGACCTCTGGGGGCGGTTCTGTTGCATCCGCACCTCCTCGGGACGTGCTAATGCGGGATGCCATCGTTTCTGGCTGGAAAAGGAATGCAACTTCGGATGCCTCTCCTGCGTCGAAGAGGCAGCTTTTCTTCGCCGTCCTACCGTTATCCAACCAAGCGGCCATTGATGCGGAGTATGAACGGAGTTGTGGGCTCCCCGAGGTTGAAAGGGTCGGAGAGATCCACGAGTTGCATCAAAGGGTAAGTGTTTTCCTTATGTCCGTAGTTTTTTAATGATGTTTGAGAATATAACTTCTAATTATTCGGATTTATTGTAGCTCGGATGCATGATCAGGGCTATGCAGTGGAAGGCCAGCGAACGGGCCACCATTGAAGAGGATCTGCACAAGGCGGTGGCTGCAGCGGCGGAAGAGGCGGACAAGGTCAAGTAGGTGGAGGCCAAATCGAAGAAGAAGGATACGGCCATCACCAAGTTGAAGGCCAACTAGGACCAGACAAAGGCGGACTTGGAGTGGTAGGAGCACTTCATTGATGGGGCAATGAAGTTGTTCCTGGAGTCTAAGGATGCTCTCCTCGAAGATCTCCAGTTCGCTCGACTACAAGCTGTGAAGGACTACATGAAGTCCGACTCGTTCAAGTTCTTCATGGCGGACAAAGCCGATGCTCTCCGCCTAGAAGGGTTCTCATCCGCCATCGGCCAATTGCAAGCGAAGGGGTTGGTGCCTCCGAACTTTGATTGAAAGAAGGAAGGATTAGATCCGTCCGCAGATGATAATGGAGTGGAGATTCCAGTGGAGGTCGTGCCGGATGAGCGGTTGGCAGCATGTGAGTTCGCGGACGTGGTCACCGATGAAGGTGACATTGAGATTAACAACGGCGGACCTTTTCTTCCTGAATGTGTTCCGAAGGCTCTGGAGAAGGTCTGCTTCATGCCTTTCAAGAAATACCTAGGCTTCTTGAAGAACTGGTATCATATGCCCTCCCGGATCGTTAGCAGTGATGCGGACTACAACCTGTTTGAGAGCATAAAGGCGTCCTTCGATGCCATTGACGAGTCCCGCGTGGAGGCCTCCACTGCCAATCCGTCTACCGCCAATCCGCCTGGAACCAATGAAGTCGGTCCAAGCCAGCCTCCTCCTTAATGAGAAGTTCGGGGTATGCCCCGTAAAAATTCTGTAACAATTGAATATTAATTTTTGATGGCACGGATGCCAAGTACATTGATCTTCCTTTCGGCCTGTAATATTTTTTTTTAAGCACAATATCAATCTTCCTGGTATGTCAATGTCTTATTTTCTATACTTCCTTGATCCGTCGCAATGTGCGTAGTTTTGGTAGATTGCATAAATATACAACTCTCGCAAACTCGGATTACTTTCTTCGACTTGCAAGGTAGGTAAAAAAGTATCAACTTACAATTTCTCGGACCACTTGGTAGATAGACTGTAACGCCCCGACTTTTGGGTTTTTAAAAGGAGTGAATTTCAGTCGGGACGTCGGGCGAAAGCAGAGCCGAAACATTTAGTGAAACATGGAAAGTTATAGACAACCTTTTGTTTGAAGTTGCTGAAGTAAAAATATATTTTATTCAGCAAATAAAACCACAAAATTTTCAACATTCTTATCTTTAAAAGATACACAATATAACTGGAAATGACATGAGTTTTTGAAAAAAGACAAAAAGACATTATTTTCATTGACAAAAATCCCAAATCCAACTACACATTTAGTTTGCTGAGTTTATCGGTCATTCATTCTTCGTCGCCATCTCACCTACAAGGAAGGGAATAAAAACAAGTGTGAGAAAAACCTCAATGAGTGTTCAAAGAATTTTTTTTTTTTTTTTTGTGAGAAGTTTTCATTAAAATCATAACAATAAAAAAAACAAGAACTTAAAATCCAATATACTTTCAATAATGTATACTTTTGAGAAAAACATTATTTCATGCCGCTCCTTATAACCCCACAGTAAAACAGGCCTTATGTCTCCCTGATAGTCGATCAAACTATCCAGTCAGGACCCTGCCATGGTATAGGGGTGGAATTCTACGACCCAACTAAATCAGTGAAGGCTTCTATCACTCGATTTAAAGGGAATGGGCAAAGGAAACCGACAAGTAGCTCGCCAGGCACAACTGACCAAACTACAAGACAATTAACTTGAACCAAACGTACGTATCTTTCTTGAACCATCAATCAAAACAAAATAACAATAATGTATATAAAAAATATATATATCTTTCAAAATCAGCGGAAGCATGCTAAAACTCTTTCGTGATTTGGTTTTTATGCAATAGAACATGCGTTTTGGAAACCATGCATTACTTATATATAAGTTGAAAAGATATTAAAATACCTTCCAGGATTTGAAAATAATACATATATATAGTTTTGTAGAACACTCACTTTTGAAGGTTAGGAAGAGCAAGAACCATGAAAGTACTTGCAAGAAGAACTTGCTACAAACTTGAAAATAGGAGACTAGTACTTGAGGATTTTTGGGAGAATATATTTAGAATTTTTGTGAGGAAAAGTGGCTGCAAGAAAGATGTATTTATAGGTCGGATTGAGTGAAGATGAAAGGGTTTAAGAGATAAAAATAAATGGCAATTTAAATGGCTTAAATTGCACTTAAAACTAATTTTAAAACAAATAATAATGGTACAAAATTAAGAGACCTTTCACATTTTTTCCAAACATTTAAACACAATAACTAATGATAAATGATCAGATTTTTACTTGGGAAAAAAATTCAAAATTTTTTTTTTGGTATCACATAGGGTCAATTGTACACAAAAAATGCAACACTTGGAACAATTAAATTGAACTCACAATTTTGCATGCATATGTAACAATTAAACTCAAAATATTGAACATGCATATGTAATATTTAACTTACAATTAGACAGGCATGCATTTGTAACATAAAGAGAAACGAAAAGAAAATCAGAATGTTGATCGAAACATAGCTGAAACATAGCATGTAGCATTCGACATTACAAGCGACCTTTCGTACCGTAACATGAAAAGAAATAAAAATATTTTATTCATTAAAGAAGCCTCAAGTTTCCAAACTCTTCTATTTTAAAATATATGAATATGAAATAACACTTTAATTTCTAAACATTAAGAGAGACACACACACACATAAAGACTTGCATGTAAATTACATAATTTAAAATTGACTCTTCACATTTTACATTAATCAAAGCACACAAGTAATTACAATTTATTGAATTAATTAATTAAAATAAAATCTCTTTATATAAATCATCAATCAAGACTCTTACATAAAGACTTCTATTAAGTTAGACACTTAAAAAGAAGTCTTGTCATATTAATCATTCATAATGATAAATATAAGAGAGGTCATTCCAATTATTTTAAAATAATTACACCAACAAATTAAAGGATAAAATAATCACATTTTTAAGTAGGAAAAATACACCAAAAATAATTTCTCTTCTTTAAAAAACAGTACAAAATAAATAACCACACATATTACAAATTGACAAGTTACATAGACTTTTAAAATAAATAATAAACTTTTAAAACAAACTTCACCAACATACTAAAATAATTCTAATATACTTCGAGACAAATAAAGTAACACTAATAAATCATTCAAGGACAAAAAGTACTAAGGTACGTTAAAATCTGGGGTGTCACACTCACCCCTCCTTAAAAGAATTTGGTCCCCAATTTCACACTTCAAAATTTTCTAAAACATTTTCTCACAAATAAACACACTTTTAATTAATCTTACAAGACCCAAAAAAATACCAAGTTAACTTAAAAACTGGGGTATCACACTCACCCCTCTTTAAAAGAATTTGGTCCCCAAATTCAAACCGTTAAATTAATTTTCGACATATGAAAAAGTTTTGAAAAAAAATGAAGTTTTTCATGCAAATATACATGGAACAGGAAACCATAAAATAAAGCCTTTCGACTTCTTTTTTTAAAGTGAAACGAAAAGTAGTCGTAACGTCAATAGAAACATGGAAAGACACGTGCAAAATTACAGTCTTCCTTTCATGCATCAATGAGGAAAAAAAATTGATACCAACTTAAGAGACCATGTTGGAAGTTCATGCACATGTGACCACAAAATAACAAGAATCTTAACTATTCAATTAACACAAGTTGAACACAAGTTGACGCATATGTAATCCAATAAAAGTCGGGGCGTTACAAATGGTATCAGAGCATGGAAATTAACTTAACTACTTTTCGTTTCACTTAAAAAAAGAAGTCGAAAAGGCTTTATTTTATAGTTTCCGGTTCAATGTGTTCTTTGCATGGAAAACTTCATTTTTTTCAAAACTTTTTCATATGTCAAAAATTGTTTTAACAGTTTGAATTTGGGGACCAAATTCTTTTAAGGAGGAGTGAGTGTAATACCCCAGGTTTTAAGTTAACTTGGTATTTTTGGGTCTTGTATGATTTATTAAATGTGTTTATTTGTGCGAAAATGTTTTAGAAAATTTTCAAGTGTGAATTTGGGGACCAAATTCTTTTAAGGAGGGGTGAGTGTGACACCCCAGATTTTAACGTACCTTAGTATTTTTACCCTTGCATGCTTTTACTTGTGTTAGTGTATTTGTATGAAAATATATTTGAATTATTTTAATTTGATTGTGTTATTGTTTTAGATGTTTATTATTTGTTTTAAAAGTCTATGTAACTTGTCAATTTGTAATATGTGTGGTTATTTATTTTTTTACTTTTTTAAAGAAGAGAAATTATTTTTAGTGTATTTTCCTACTTAAAAATGTGATTATTTTATCCTTTAATTTGTTGGTGTAATTATTTTAAAATAATTTGATAGTCATCTCTTAAATTTATCTTTAGGACTGATTAATGTGCCAAGACTTCTTTTTAATTGTCTAGCTTAATTCAGTACTTTATTTGTTTGCTTTGAATGATGTATAATGTGAAGAGTGCCATTTTAATTATGTATTTTAATGTATGTCATTATTTGTGTGGCTTGATTAGATTTAAAGATTAACTTCAATTGCCTTCATGTGAGTTCATTATATGTTATATTAATAGTAGTTAAGTTAGAAGAAGTCTAAGAGTCTTTTTAATTATCATATTTAAATGCAAGTCTTTACGTACGTGCTTTATTGATGATTTATGTGAAGAGTCTTCCTTTTAATTAACTAATTCAATACAAGCTAATTATATATGTTCTTTGACTGATTTATAATGTGAAGAGTCACTTTTGAATTATGTAATGTACATGCATGTCTTATGTGTGTGGGGCTCTCTTAATGTTTTGAAATTAAAGTGTTATTTTATATTCATATATTTCAAAATACAAGAGTTTGGTTAACTTGAGTTTCTTTAATGAATGAAATATTTTTCTTTCTTTTTCATGTTACGATACGAAAGGTCGCTTATAATGTCGAATGTCACATGCTATGTTTCAGCTATGTCTCGATCAACGTTTTGATTTTCTTTTCGTTTCTCTTTTATGTTACTTATGCATGTCTAAGTATAATATTGCCTATGCATGTTCAATATTTTAAGTTTAATTGTTGCATATGCATGTGTAATTGTGAGTTCAATTTAATTGCTCTAAGTGTTGCATTTTGGTCATTTTATTTTGTGTACAAATGACCTATGTGATACCAAAAACGTTTTGAACCTTTTTCCAACTAAAATATGATCATTTATCATTAGTTTGTGTTTAAATGTTTGGAAAGAAATTGATCGGCCTCTCTTATGTTGGCTTTTTTATTTGTTTTATCATGAGTTTTTTTTTTAATTATTTAATTTTTATTTTTAGTTTTTTTTTCCTTTCACTTTTTCACCCTATAAATATACCCTCTTTCCGCCCTCATTTGTCTAAAAATATTTTGGGCATTTTCTTCAAAGTCTTCAATACTATTGTCTTTTTCTTTCAAGTTTGTTGCTTGTTCTTCTTCAAGTACTAATTATTATTCTATTCTTGAAAGTACATGTTATTGAATATATATTTATGTTCTTCAATGTTTATTATTATGATTTTAATGAAAACTTCTCACGAAAATCTTGAACACTCATTGAGATTTTCTTTTACTTGTTTTATTCCTTCCTTAGATGGATCAATGACGCTCGATCAACTCCTTTAGAAACCTAAAAGTCGGGGTGTTACAAATGATTTGATACCATTTGTAACGCCCCGACTTTTAGGTTTTTAAAAGAAGTGAATTTCAGTCGGGACGTCGGGTGAAAGCAGAGCCGAAACGTTTAGTGAAACATGGGAAGTTACAGACAACCATTCGTTTGAAGTTGCTAGACTAAAAATATATTTTATTCAGCAAATAAAACCACAAGATTTTCAACATTCTTGTCTTTAAAAGATACACAATATAACAGAAAATGGCATGAGTTTTTGAAATACACAAAAGGACATTATTTTCATTGACAAAAATCCCAAATCCCAACTACACACTTAGTTTGCTGAATTTATCGGTCGTTCATTCTTCCCGCCATCTCACCTACAAGGAAGGGAATAAAAAAAAGTGTGAGAAAAACCTCAATGAGTGTTCAAAGATTTTCGTGTGAAGTTTTCATTAAAATCATAACAATAAACATTGAAGAACATAAAATAGAAAATACTTTCAATAACATGTACTTTTCGGAAAAACATTATTTCATGCCGCTACTTATAACCCCACAGTAAAACAGGCCTTATGTCTCCTTGATAGTCGATTAAACTATCTAGACAGGACCTGCCATGGTACAGGGGTGGAATTCTACGACCCAACTAAATCAGTGAAGGCTTCTATCACTCGATTTAAAGGGAATGAGCAAAGGAAACCGACAAGTAGCTCGCCAGACACAACTGACCAAACTACAAGCCAATTAACCTGAACCAAATGTACGTATGCTTTTTGAACCGTCAATCAAAACAAAATGATAATCATATATATAAAAAATTTATATATCTTTCAAAATCAGTGGAAACATGCTGAAACTCTTTCGTGATTTGGTTTTTATGCAATCGAACGTGCATTTTGGAAACCATGCATCACTTATATATAAGATGAAAACATATTAAAATACCTTCCAGGTTTTGAAAATAATACATATATATAGTTCTGTAGAACACTCACATTTGAAGGTTAGGAAGAGCAAGAATTATGAAAGTACTTGCAAGAGAAACTTGCTACAAACTTGAAAGAAAAAGACAATAGTACTTGAAGATTTTTGAAAGTAAAATATTCAGAATTTTTGTGAGTAAAAGTGGCTGCAAGAAGGGGGTATTTATAAGGTGGATTGAGTGAAGATGAAAGGGTTGAAGAGCTAAAAATAAATGGCAATTTAAATGGCTTAAATTGCACTTAAAACTCATTTTAAAATCAACAATAAAGGTGCAAAATTAAGAGCGACCTTTCACATTTTTTTTCAACATTTAAACACAATAACTAATGATAAATGATCAGATTTTTCTTGAGAAAAAGCTCAAAAACGTTTTTGGCATGACTTAGGGTCAATTGTACACAAAATTAAAATGTGACACATAAAAAATGCAACACTTAGAGCAATTAAATTGAATTCACAATTAGACATGCATATGTAACAATTAAACTCAAAATATTGGACATGCCTATGTAATATTTAATTTACAATTAGACTTGCATAAGTAACATAAAAGAGAAACGAAAAGAAAATCAGAACGTTGATCGAAACATAGCATGTAACATGATATCATCACATAAAGGATTTGGTGCACTAGTAGTTATCTGCTTATGATCTTTCACCAAGCTTCTGAGATTGAGAATCTGAGCTTCCAAGGCCCTTTGTTGAGCATAGATTTCTTCTGAATTCATCATCTCTCCAGTCCTTGGATGAACTGCTACATCCGCGGGGAGTTCCTCTAAGTGGACCACAAGAATGGTTTCTGCTACATGATCTTTAGCCCGCGGAGGTACCTGGTGCAGAGCTCTATGCTTCCTGTTTTCGTCTTCCTGATATGCTCTCTACCCATTCAGACTTCCTTCTCATCGAACCTGGGAAGCAGAGGCTCTCTTGTATAGGAGATTCAGTAAGTCCTCCTGTGGTAGCTTATTCCCTAACCTCTGCTGGATCAGAGGTTGTTCGTTCCTTGATAGAGCGGGCTCTGCTTGCCGCGGATTAGCCACTGGCGGAGTGACTTTTTGGGGTTGGACATTGTTAGACCCAAGACAACCTTGGATTATCATAAGCAGTCGACCAAATTGATTCTCACTTAATCCAAAATCACTAGTGCGGACTATACGACCATCAGGCATGGTAAAATGCTGACCTGGAGGAGGACCTTGTGTTCCTGCCGGAGGAACTTGCACGGCCTCCTCTCCGTGATTCTCTGGTGCAGCATTCTCAGTAACATCACGGACTCTTCTGGATGGAACATCTCTTCCTTCATCGGAGGATGGGCTTGCTGTGGGACCATCGCTCGGATATCTTCTTCCCTCAGTGTTCCTTCCCGCTGCAATGGCTATCCGTCCCCTGTTGGGTGGACGTCCGCGGGGACGGGGTGGTGGAGTTCCGACACCAGCAGTACTAGTCCGTGCTACCCACCTTGTTCTTGCCATCCGCTCGATTGAAACACGGAACCTTTTGTAAGGGTTCCCACAGACGGTGCCAAATGTTGAGGGGTTGAGCCTCAAACACTAACTAATCTACTACAAATCCCTAATCTAAGATCCGCCTCCAACTTAATGTCCGTCCTGAGAGATTTGTCTGAGCCAGAGCACCTGAAAGGACTAAGTGGGGGGGGGGGGGGTTAGAAGGGTAACCCGGTTTGCTAGTGTCAAACCGGAAAGAGACTTTACTCAAGAGAGAGAAGAAAGCTCTCAATGTAGTATTTATGAGGGAAGTTATGATATGAGTTGACTTATCACTTTATGACTTATGACTTACCTTAATGTATGGGACCTTGTGCTATATTTATAGTTATCATGTACTTATGAAGTGGTTCATAAGATGATACCAAGTGTATGTTCAAGATTTGGACAACAATGCTCCCTTAGCCCATGGCCCAATAGTATGTGAAAGTCCAACACCATTAGATGGGCCTGGGAGGGTAGATTGGTCCTTTTACCTCTCAGAGTACTATTCTCACTGATGGGTTCGTGTGAGACCTTTAGAATGATCCGAGCTCTGTCGAGTTGGTCTGTTCCTAGGTAACTTAGTGACGGTCCGAGACACAAGCTGCCGGAAGTATCTTGGAGGTTCCAATTTATACGTTTGGTCTTATTGTTAAAGTGGCATCCGAGTTTATCTCGTCTGGTCCATTTAGCATCCTAGGACTGACAGTGTGTGGTACTTGGTGAGACCATGTGACCTCTTGTCAGGTTCGGAAGTCGTTCACCTAGCTAGGTCAGACCAGCTGAACAGGTGTATGGACCTGAGCATACTTATTGACCCGGAAGGATTACCTTAAGGCGGACTAGCCAAGGTCGGATAACTACTGAATTGGCTGCTTTGGCCTTGATGCGCTCTAGGACATGCTCTATGGCGCCCTTGACGAATTGGACATATATCCGTATCAACATGTAAGATAAACAATCTTCTGAAGTACTGTGGTTCGGACCTCGCTAGCCTCGGACCATACATTCTCTCTTGGTGCTAGTTCACTTGGTTCCTTATGAGGTTAGGGTTGTATGTCCGAATCATTGTCTGGGTCGGACCTCCATGATCTTTGGACCATGGACCAGGTCGGACCGTTTGTCCTTAAGGTCAAGGTTCTCGGTACTTGTTATAGAGAGGATGGCTCCGGAGGGACCTTGGGTCGGACCTCTTGAAATTGACTTTGAGAGCTCAGTATGCCTTAGGATACGCCCCGAAGGCGTCTATTGACGGATTGGACATATTTCCATATCAACATATGTCCCCTTAGTTTCTAAGTATCTTAGTAGAAGATAGTTGTGGAACTATAGTTTAAAGTAGAGAAAACATTTTTGTTTTTCGTTCAATCCGTCCCTCATCAGAAGAAAAAAGGTGTTTAGTCCATGTCCTTTAACGCCCTTATCTTAATCTCTCTCTCCCCCCCCCCCCCTTCTTACAGTCCGAGGGATAGTCCGGGAGAGGACATCCGAATGAATGAGAGCCCGTGTGCTTAAGATAAATCATCCATCTATTAGGAAGATGGGGTTTTATCTTTTGATAATAATCGATTTTTCGGGATAGTCCGGGAGAGGACATCCGAACGGACAAGAGTCCGTGCGCTTAAGATAAATCATCCATCTGTTAGGAAGATTGGGTTTTATCTTTTGTTAATAATCGATTTTTCGGAATAGTCCGAGAGAGGACATCCAAACGGACGAGAGTCCATGTGCTTAAGATAAATCATCCATTTGTTAGGGAAGATGGGGTTAAATCTTTTGTTAATAATCGATTTTTCGGGATAGTTTGAGAGAGGAAATTCGAACGGACGAGAGTCCGTGTGCTTAAGATAAATCATCCATTTGTTAGGAAGATGGGGTTTTATCTTTTGTTAATAATCGAGCATCTAGAGCCTATGTTGTTTCCGGACAGTTATCATGTTTCACAAAAGATAAAAAAAAAAACGAGAAACGAAAGACAGTCAACTCAAGACCAGGGATTTTCCATGATACCAATTCGGCTTGAATTATCTCGAGCAATAACACCCAAATTGACTCCTATTGAACTTCGATGCAACGAAGCATCAAGATTAATTTTGAAAACACAATGAGATGGTGGACTCCAACAACAGGTGTGTTTCGGTGGTCTTGGCGTATCAAACTGTGAATGTGCAGCCTTGTAGCGACCAAGGTAGTGATGTACAAATAGAACAAACTGCATAAGACCAAATGAATCATCGCCATGTCTTATTTCTACCACTCCATAAATAAAAAAGAATTCATATCATATTCTCATGTTTATAAATAGAATCTACCTTTAGAGAAAGTATCATATCCCTTCCTGATGGATTGATCAGACCTCTTTCTTCAAGTACTCCAATGAAACCTCTTCTCCCTCTTTAAACCTTACTTCTACAATATCCTTTAAGTTTATGGGGACATATTTGGGTTGCCCATATCTCATGCCTTGATGTATTAAATAAAAACACATATCAACATAGTTATCAGTTCAATGCACCTCAACTTATCCATATACTCTCAACATTGAGATATGAAAGAAATATGATTGCTACCAACTGATAAACATAGGCTCAATGAATGTATAAGTACGGGATTTAGAAATACTGTGTGGGACCATTTGGTGGAACTCTTTCAGAATGCGGATAAGCGGAAGCAGCTTAAGATGATTCGTCATCCTATACTTCCACGTCACTTACGACAAGGAACTTCTTCTGCTAAGACTCCAACTTCTGATAACAAAGAGAAGTCGGATCGAAAGGAAAAATCTCAAACTTCTCTACCATCCTCCTATAAACATGATGCGCCTGAGGATAATTCTGATGGTCTCAGTTGTTTCAAAACAATCTGAGAAGAAACCAACCACTTCTGTCTCTCACCATCAAGATGATTCCTCCAGCAAGAAGCTACACAAGGACATCTTAGAACTCTCTGATGATAATCTGACTCTGCAGCAACTACCAGAATTAGAGTCCAAGATATCTCATCTCAGAGACTTGCTGACACAGGAAGCTACACTGCATCTTGAGGTACAAACCAAGATGACAGAAAAGGAAGCCGACCTCAAGAAAATTGAGGATCTCATTCTCAGAGAGGAAGCAGCTCTACAAGAATTACGAAATCTCCAGAGTGCTAAACAAGCAGCTATTGATAAGGAAAATCAAGACAGAGAGACTGCTATAGAAGAATTGAGAGCTTCCATTAAACAAGGTAAGCAGGTTGCTAACAACCGGAATTTTGAAGAAGAAGCAGAAGATAGGGATTTAACGCCTCTGAAGGATAAATACACTTCACAGGACTTTGCTCCACCAACGCTTGACCCCTTGATGATAATTCCGGTGCCAAAATCTGTTGGTGATGTATGAAGTGAGCAAGAACAGATCTTTGAGAATCTGTTTAAGGAATGCTCTGATCAAGATAAGGAGCTTATAGAGTCTTCACCTCCTGCCTTCCAGAAACTGCAGCACTACTTGCCAGAAGGATCATTGCTTTATCCTTCATTCAGAGAGAAGAGGCCATGTAAAGAACGGAAGATGAGGATTTGATACAGCTCGTCCACTACCTCTCGACTGTGGCTATTGAGAATATACCAAAAGTGGTCTCTGAGATAGCAAAGCTAAATGATGAAGAAACTGGTTTTGCTAACCAGAATATGCTTTTAAGAGCTGAACGACAAGAAATCACTCAAGCTTATAAAGGATTACAAGGAAGCTTTGCCTCCATCTCAGAATCCTTTGTGAAGCTGTCAGAACGTATTGATCAGCCTCCTATGACTAAGGGGGAAATGGAAAAACCAAGAGGAAAAGCAAACAACTGACTTTATCTGAAGCTTTGCCTCTACAAAGTACCTCCAGTCGAGTTCTCCTACCACCACCTCCACCTGTTACTAAAGAATCTCACGAAGTTCCTAAAGCTGCCAAGAGCTCAAGGAAAAGAAGAATCTTCAGAGACTATGCAGAAGATGTTGAAGAGCCTTCTGAAAAGAAGAATAAAGTTGGTCAAGATGGAAACAAGGCCTCAATGGCAACTCATCAGGAAGAAGATGATGAGGGAGAAGACCCTACACCTCTTATTCGAAAGAGAAGTGTGGGATTTCCAATTGGACCAGGAGTCACTTCTGCAGTACCCACTCAAGAAGGTACAAGTAACAGAGAGCTTTCCAAGAAAGAGCAAAGGGAAGCACTTAGACAGAGGAAGATCAAACAACGAATTGAAAAACTTCAAGGAGTTGATACCTTAAGTCCTGAAGAAGTACTAATAAAGTATGAACCAACTCCAAAAGATCTAAACTCAAATGTCTATAAATGCATCAATGGTTTCTGGGTAATGGGCATCAATAGTTTAATATTTGCCTTAAAATCTTTCCCAAAACCAGTCTTCCTTCAATCGATAGCCTGGAGAAAGAACAAAAGGAAATTGCTATCTGATGAAAGATTAAAAGATGCACTATCCTTCGAGATAACGGTCAGAAAACAAGCCATTGAAAAAGAGCTTACTGACGTTTGCCCCTACTACAGACCAAATGATGTTTATTTGAAACTCAATGTTCTTGGTAACAAGATGGTACCAAAAACTACAGTAATGGTCTATGAAAACTTCTACATGACAGAGGAAGAATACAAGCTAGATCTGAAATACTTGAGTAAAGTGTACCAAGAACTCAAGTTATCTTCCATACAGATTGAGCATGCCTAGCTCTGGGACAGATATCTCTGGGTCGAAAAGACTCGTACATCATGTAAGACAGAAAGATCATACAAGGAGTATGTTGCGACCTCCAGAAAGTTTGAACTTTTCATCAGAGAAGCTCTCACTGACTACTCAGACGATATCATCACATACTCTACTTACATTCGACCAGATGATGAAGAATGAATAAGGGCGAAGGCCAGCTAGTTAGGATGTTCACCTGGAACACAGAATTTCCTGTTGTCCTACTAAGCTGTGTAATTTTTTGATTTTTGCTGATTGTACTTACTGTTTAATTATCTTGTAAAAGTTGTCTGCACCTACTTTGTAATTGTTATATGATGAACCTACTCTCAGATACTCTCTAATGAAAAGATAACTTGTAACAACCCAAAAATTCGTAATTTGAGTTTAGATGTTTTAGAACGAATCGAGCGTTACAGCCCAAAAATTAGTAATTTGAGTTTAGATGTTTCAGAACGAATCGAGCGTTAGAGCGTAATTCGCTTAGCTTGGTTCTTAGCCCAATCTTTAATTC
This sequence comes from Plantago major, assembly GCA_026545765.1. Lineage (NCBI taxonomy): Eukaryota > Viridiplantae > Streptophyta > Magnoliopsida > Lamiales > Plantaginaceae > Plantago > Plantago major. The sequence continues at coordinate 36,844,363 of CM048842.1, forward strand.
CTTCAAGTCCAGCCCGTATTTTGTCACTAAACCAAGCCAAATTGCCCATCAATGCATTAAACTCAATTGTAAATGAATGCTTCAATTACATGAATCAAAGAGTTGCCTGATAAACTCAAGCCTTTTTCATAACCCACCCCATGGCCGACTCATTGTAATACATTCCTGTCACTTTAATCCTCTCAATCCTTATCCTTATACCACTGTCTGAAACTTCCTCTACCTTCATTTCAGATCTACCAATCTCTCACACACACACACACACACACACACATATATATATATATATATATTTATATATATTGTTGATCCATTCTATTTATCGACAAGTTCAAGCAGCAAAAGTCTCTAAAGTCGGGTTTCTCGGCAAGTCCAAGCACAAATTGTTGTTGTGATGGGTCGGTCATATTCGTTTTGGCTTGTTTGTTTTCAGGCAAGTTTCCCTAGGACTTGCATCACAAATGTTTATATGTATGATGTAAACCTTGCGTGTTTTAAGTTATTATCTATGCTACGATATGAAATTGATTGAAGTTTACCTAAGGTTTCATTCAAGATTATGTAATTTGTCATCTATGCTAAGATATGTAATCTTTGCAAGTTGCTGTGATTCATAGAGTTGTTGGTTGAATTATGTTTTACGGTGCAAAGAACTATATCTTGTTCTCTCTGTGATTATCATGTGCTGATGCTATTTCGAATCTGTTTCATGTTAATTATCGTTTATTTGATGACAAATACATACACATGTTCAGTTCTCCAGGATGTGAAGATGATTGTAATTAGGATGATGATTATGATTCGACAATTGTGTGATTAGTGGATTTGTACTATTACTTTAGTTTTGGTGCCGCCAGTAACATGGATAGTTGGAGAATAGTGCTTTACATGGTAAACTTGTTTATATTATTGGTTGCTATTAGTTAGTAGCAAATTATGCATAAGTTGGCAAAGCACCATAACTTTATGGCCAGTGAAGATATAAACCTCTTTATCTTTCAGTTCTTGCTGGAGTGCCTGGTATACTACTGAATATTTAGTATCATTTCAGTATATAATGTTCTTTTATTTATATATATATATATATATATATATATATATATATATATATATATATATAATCATGTACTGTGATTACTCTGATATAAGTTATATATATGTGATCCTACTGCACAGACTTAGAATCATACATGCATGAGTTAGAGTTTAGAATCATGCATTCACTTTAAGATGTATGTCATAAGATTCAAGTTAAAGATCATGTAGTAATTAACGGGCTCGTAGGGGAAACCTTAGCACCACGTGGCCCAAGTCAAGTATTCATGTTATTCACGGCTGGAAGGGGTACTAGTACTCCGACCGGTAATTCATGTCATGACATGTATGGCCACCATAGGCGACGGTAGAACCTATGATGCCAAGTGAGCTGGCGATTAAAAGACAAGAATCAAGTCAAGTTAACGCCAAGTCAAGTAATGTTTAAGAGGTTAAGCCAAGTCAAGTTATGTTAAGGGTCAAGTCATAGGTTATGTTGCATTGCATTAACTAAGACTAAAAGATTTAAAAGACATGAAGATAGAACTTTAGGTCATGGCACGTGCATGGAGCTTGTTCAGCCATTGGTCACGGCTGACCCCTTTCTAAATATCAATTTTAGGTATTTGCACCCCAGCTGATCGGAGTGGAGCGTTCCGGAGCAGTGATCTTTACCAGAAGCGTCTTTACCATTTTCTGTTTCATGTATTTAGAGTTTTGTATCAAAGCTTTTACGATTTAAAGTTCCGCTGCATTATTTTTCTAGTTCACGAATTATAATCAAGAATTTCCATGTCAAGTATAAGGACGCACAAGGCGTCGAACTACGTTTTTATATTTTTAAAAGTCAGTTTAGACTAATTTACAAGCTCACGAACTAGCGTGAGTCATATTTTCTTTAGTTCATATTTATAAAATTCGGGACACTTGGTATCAGAGCCGTGCCAACCCAAAATCCACAAGGATGGACGGTTGGCCGGACTGAGCATTTTCTAACTTCAAATTTTCAAAATTGCATATCATGCTAGCATTAAAGATTCATGTTGGGTATTGATCACTGGCCAAGCACCTCTCCACTTCGGTAACATTGTTGATGTTTATATTTGACATTATGATCTTGTTAGCAATGCATGTGATGAATTGTACTTATATGCCTTTGTGATCCGAGTTTTGCTTAGTGGGAAGCAAGATTCGAGGGCGAATCTTTTTAGAAGTTGGGTAGATTGTAACATCCCGAAAATTCGTAATTCGAGTTTAAACGTTTTAGAACGAATCGAGCGTTAGAGCGTAATTCGTTTAGCTTGGTTCTTAGCCCAATCTTTAATTCCTTCAAGTCCAACCCGTATTTTGTCACTAAACCAAGCCAAATTGCCCATCAATGCATTAAACTCAATTGTAAATGAATGCTTCAGTTACATGAATCAAAGAGTTGCCTGATAAACTCAAGCCTTTTTCATAACCCACCCCATGGCCCACTCATTGTAATACATTCTTGTCACTTTAATCCTCTCAATCCTTATACCACTGTCTGAAACTTCCTCTACCTTCATTTCAGATCTACCAATCCTATATATATATATATATATATATATATATATATATATATATATATATATATATATATATATATATATATATATATATATATATATATATATATATTATATTCTTGATCCATTCTATTTATCAACAAGTTCAAGCAGCAAAAGTCTCTAAAGTACGGTTTCTCGGCAAGTCCAAGCACAAATCGTTGTTGTGATGGGTCCGTCATGTTCGTTTTGGCTTGTTTGTTTTCAGACAAGTTCCCCTAGGACTTGCATCACAAATGTTTATATATATGATGTAAACCTCGCATGTTTAAGTTATTATCTATGCTACCATATGAAATTGATTGAAGTTTCCCTAAGGTTTCATTCAAGATTATGTAATTTATCATCTATGCTATGATATGTAATCTTTGCAAGTTCCCTGTGATTCATAGAATTGTTGGTTGAATTATGTTTTACGGTGCAAAGAACTATATCTTGTTCTCTGTGATTATCATGTGCTGAAGCTATTTTGAATCTGCTTCATGTTAATTATCGTTTATTTGATGACAAATACATACACATGTTCAGTTCTCCATGATGTGATGATGATTGTAATTAGGATGATGATTATGATTCGACAATTGTGTGATTAGTGGATTTGTACTATTACTTTAGTTTTGGTGCCGCCGGTAACCTGGATAGTTGGAGAATAGTGATTTACATGGTAAACTTGTTTATATTATTGGTTGCTATTAGTTAGTAGCAAATTATGCATAAGTTGGCAAAGCACCATAACTTTATGGCCAATGAAGATATAAACCTCTTTATCTTTCAGTTCTTGCTGGAGTGCCTGGTATACTACTGAATATTTAGTATCATTTCAGTATATGATGTTCTTATATATATATATGATCATGTACTGTGATTATTGTGGTATAAGTTATATATATGTGATCCTACTACACACACTTAGAATCATACATGCATGAGTTAGAGTTTAAAATCTTTGATTCACTTTAAGATGTATGTCATAAGATTCAAGTTAAAGATCATGTAATAATTAACGGGCTCGTAGGAGAAACCTTAGCACCACGTGGCCCAGGTTAAGTATTCAAGTTATTTATGTTATTCACGGCTGGAAGGGGTACTAGTACTCTGACCGGTAATTCATGTCATGCCATGTATGGCCACCATAGGCGACGGTAGAACCTACGATGCCAAGTGAACTCGCGATGAAAAGACAAGAATCAAGTCAAGTTAACGCCAAGTCAAGTAATGTTTAAGAGGTTAAGTCAAGTTAAGTTAAGTTATGTTAAGGGTCAAGTCATAGGTTATGTTGCATTGCATTAAGTAAGACTAAAAGATTTAAAAGACATGAAGATAGAACTTTAGGTCATGGCACATGCATGGAGCTTGTTCATCCAGTGGTCACGGCTGACCCCTTTCTAAATATCAATTTTAGGTATTTGAAGCCCAGCTGATCGGAGTGGAGCGTGCCGGAGCAGTGATCTTTACCAGAAACGTCTTTACCATTTTCAGTTTCATGTATTTAGAGTTTTGTATCAAAGCTTTTACGATTTAAAGTTCCACTGCATTATTTTTCTAGTTCACGAATTATAATCAAGAATTTCCATGTCAAGTATAAGGACGCACAAGACGTTGAACTACGTTTTTATATTTTTAAAAATCAGTTTAGACGAATTTACAAGCTCACGAACTAGCGCGAGTTATATTTTCCTTAGTTCGTATTTATAAAATTCGGGGCGCTACATAACTTGTCAGCAAATATCACACCTTGTGATTTGGTTGATGCTTACTTTCTGCACTTAAATAAAAGAATGGTAAATCATAAGAAATGTTTAAGTGGTGGATTGTTTCCTCATCCAAGTTGTAATAGGTTTTTAAAGGTAGTCATAGGTGACTGATCAAAAAGGGGGAAATTTGTTAGGAAATATCTGTTTAGTTTTGATCAGTACACCATAATGACTTACCTTAGTTCATAAAGGTATCTAGTACTCTTGGTTCACTTGAACATTGTAAAAGAGGAAGTATACTTAGTATGATTAGTCTAGTAAATCTTGTATAGGATGTTAAGTCTTTGAATTTAATTTTATATCTTTGAAGAAGACCAAGGAGAAGGCATCCAGCAGAAAGAGCTCAACTATCTGAAGATATGAAGACTGCACAAGATTACCGAAGACTAAGGAATTGTGCCTCAAAAACCTTATGCAAAAGATAACTTAGAGAAAACAATGTTTCTAGAAGAAACAATGTTTTTCTTAGTTTCTGAAAGGCTTGGAGTTTCTGATAGGGACGTGCACAGCCTCAAACAGCGTGCATAGTTTCGTTGGCACAACAGGACAAAAGATAGTACAGTGCATTTAATGCCATTGCAGAACTCGCTGACCAAAAGTTTCATCTCTGAACAAAGAGACAAAAGCTCTGTAGTACTATCAACAGATTGTTTGTAGTTTGAATCTCAATAGCCTAACGGATAGTAATTCAAACGGCTTGATTTTCACCTATAAATATCACCACTTAGAATGCTTGAAAAGATACTTGAGACACACTTGAACGACTGAATTCCATATCCTACACTCAAGCATACAAGCCTTCTCTAATTACTCAAGCTTACAGTTGGAACCAAGCTCTTGATTCTAAGTAGCACAAAAGTTCTAAGAGTCCTGATCCTTAACAAGCTATATCTGTTGTGAAGGAGTTGAATTGAAGCACTGTTGCGACTTGCTAAGACATTCATTCTCCTAAACGAAGAACATAGACTTGGGTCAGAAAAGAGCATATCACCACACACAGTCCAAGTGTGTTAAGTGACTCTTGTTCCAGAAGGTAGTATTACATAAATGTGGAAGTTATTAATCTACCAATCTGACAAACTCTTTTTAACCAACACCAGAAAAGGCGTGGAGTAGAGGAAGTACTTAGTTTGGGAAACTAAGGAATAACTCCAAGAAAGGTTTTGAGTAGAGGAAGTACTTGGCTAGGAAAGCCGGGGAATAATTAACTCAGGAAAATCTGAGTAGAGGAAGTACTTGGCTTGAAAAGTCGGAGAAGAACTCAGGGGGAACACTTGGTTGGGAATCTAGTGTATTTAGGAATCGAGTGAAGATACTTGTAAGGTGAACTCAATTATCTGTCTTAGTGGATTCTAGGTTTGAGAAAGGCTGAAGTGGATTAGTTAAAGGATTACGCCACCTTCAGATACCACTATAAAGCTACTGTGTTATTTACTTTCTGCACTTACTTTCTGCCTTTACTTACTTGCAAAGTAATTTACACACTTTACTAGCTTGCTGAACATGTGCACTTATAAGAAAGACTTCTGCTATTCTGATTATAAGTATCAGAAAGTTACCCAAGTTTCTGAGAAACTGTTTTATCGACAAAAGTTTGAAAAGACTATTCACCCCCCCCCCCCCCCTCCAGTCTTTTACTTTGCCGTTATCTGGACCAACAATGGTTGTAGTCAGTTGAGTGCTGGCGTGACAGAGAAAGTGGGTTGCAGAGAGTTGCAATTGCTGGAGATGGTCTAAGACTACGTCCATTGGGTTATCGCGACGACCGTGAATAGTGACGGTTACGACTGAATCTGGAAAAATCATGTCCAATGGGTAGTGGTCATGACCATGAATATTGTTTTTTAAAAACATATTTACCATATTATAAGAGTGTTTAGAAGTTGAAATTAATGAAATTTTATTATAAATATATTTTTTTAAATAAGAGTTTAAAAATCGTAAATTTTAGAATGATCGAAATATAGTCAAGAGTGGTCTCAATTTACAGCGAATGATAAAACATGAAAATCGGTATAATTTTTATATTTTATGTTTTATTACTTATAAATGAAATAAAATAAGAAACAATAAAAAATATGAAGAGGTGGTCCAAAGACATTTGTCCACCACTAAAAATCGCACAGCGGCGGATAGATCCGTCGCTACAAATCTATCATCCGTCGCCTCCGGCGACGGATAGAAAATCCGTCGCCCACAGAGCGTGGCGACGGATTACAATCCGTCGATTCGCGACGGACGATTGACCAATTTTTTTTTAAAATTGATAATGGGGCGACGGATAGATTCTATCCGTCCCCCATTTCTTTTTTAAAATTAAAATCGTATTCAATTTTATATTCAGATATCGGATTAATTCGTATCAATTTGTATTCAGATACGAGATATTGATTTGTATTAGATACGGATTAATTTGTATTCGAATTTTTATATTCGTATCCAATTTGTATTCGTACGGTGTGGTGGTGGTGGAAGGAGAAAGGTGGTGCGGTGGTGGCAGTGGTGGTGGCAGGGTGGTGGTGGTGCGGTGGTGGTGGGAGGAGAGAGGTGGTGGTGGTGGTGGTGGTGGAGATGGTGGTGGTGCGGTGGTGGTGGGAGGAGAGAGGTGGTGGTGGTGGTGGTGCGGTGGTGGTGGGAGGAGAGAGGTGGTGGTGGCGGTGGTGGTGGAGATGGTGGTGGTGGGAGGAGAGAGGTGGTGGTGGTGGTGGTGGTGGTGGAGATGGTGGTGGTGCGGTGGTGGTGGGAGGAGAGAGGTGGTGGTGGTGGTGGTGGGAGGAGAGAGGTGGTGGTGGTGGAGATGGTGGTGGATGGTGGTGGTGGAGGAGAAAGGTGGTGGATGGTGGGAGGAGAGAGGTGGTGGTGGTGGAGATGGTGGTGGAGGATGGTGGTGGAGGAGAAAGGTGGTGGAAGGAGAAAGGTGGTGGTGGGAGGAGGAGGAGAGGAGAAGTGGTGGAGGAAAGGAGGTGGTGGAGGAGATATATGGTTTTTTTTTTAGGCTTTTAGCGACGGATAGATCTAGATCTATCCGTCGCTAATTTTTTTTTTTTTTTATTTTCCGGCTATAGCGACGGATAGATCTATCCGTCGCTATTTTTAGCGACGGATAGATCTATCCGTCGCTAAATTTTTTTTTTTTTTTTTTATAGATCTGGGTCAACTCTCTGTAGCGACGGATAAGTTTTATCCGTCGCCAAACGGGGCGACGGATAAAATCCGTCGCTCCTTTCCGTCCCATTACAGCAGAATTCTTGTAGTGCACCAAAAAATAATAATAGCAGTGGACAGCTGGTGCAAGAATCCCAACATCCCACTGCGGGATTCTTGCTCAGGTTCCACCATTGCGTGCCATGGTGGTGCCTGGCCTCCATGACCACTCCCATTGAGAGTGGCCCAAGTACGAACCAAACATGCACTCCAGCACCACTATTGTTTTCCTTCTCCAATTCCTCGACATTGACACATTGGAGTCGAAAACCCATTCGTATCACCGAGCTCCCCTGACCCGTTACATGAAGCACCACATCATCTCCAATACCTCAGACTTTATTCCTTCCATTATAAGGTCGTTTCCATCTCGCCGGTTCACATCAAGACCAACGCCTTCTCCGCGAATACAAAACAAATTACATCTACATGAATCTCAAGCTAAGAAGAAAAAGTTGATTTAAATGGTTTCATCCATTGAATTTGTTCGAGATATGTTTAAATGGAAAATAGATTTGGGTGAAGAAGACGTAGAAGGGGAGAGAGAGAGAGTTGTGAAGAAAAGAAATCGTTTCGTATTAAAAAATGACATAAAATATAAGGGTTTGTACCATTCACGCGCTGGTGGGTTGAAACTGTGCAATCTTTTAGTTCAGCGAGATTTGTACTATGATGGGTGAAATTGAGTAAAAATCGAGGAATCCACACGTGAATTTTATTTGGTTATATTACTACTTTAAATTAACAATCTTTCATACTTTATTCACTCTCTTTTTTATTTTATTTACTATTTATTTTACTTTATTCACCATTTCTTTAAAACTTGTGTCCGAGCCCGAAAGAAGTTCTGGAGTATAAATTTGTCTCTAATTCGTGACTTGTATCGTTATTAGAAATGACAGTATACCTATAATCTATTTGCTCCAGTAAGTACACCACTAACATTTGTCACCTTCGGAACTATACATGATCGATCCTTGTTATCATTAAACAAGTTTCCACTATACTAATAGTGAGCCATTAACTTTATTTCGTTTATATATATTTCTTCAGTACTATCATTAGACCACACGTCAGAGCACCGTGGTGGCGGCCATCTGCAAATCTCGCCATGGGGCCATCCCCTTTCTTTATTTTATTTTTGGGCCAGCACAACTGGCCACATCTTTAGACCACTCCCAATGGGAGTGGTCATAACACCGGCCGTGCACCACCCGTGGCTGGAATCAGCCCTATGATCCAGCCCAACGGCTGGGAGGCCCGTACGGGCCCACCGACTTTTTTTTTTAATTTTTAAAAATTAATTTATAAAGTAATATTAAATAAAAAAATACTCCAACGGCTATATTTTTTCGAGATCTATAAATACAACCCATTCACAACTCATTTCACCACACCTCAATTTCCTCTCATCTTCCAATTCTTAAACTCAAAACGCACAAAACCCATTTGAGTTTTATGGTGTCACTCCCAACTCCCAAATCCCCGTCTCACCCAAAGGCCAACCGGAACCTTCATTCTACGATACGACCGGATGCTACAATCCATACAACCTGCATCGTTTCAACTTATGCAACCGGTTACTCACAATAATCCGAGTCCATTAGGAGACTCAACCGGAACCTACGACAAAAGGGAAAGGAAGGAAACCTCGCAAGCCTACTGGAAAAAAGGCAGCCTCAACCGCGGGGAAAGAGGAAGAAAAGGATGGGTCAAGAACTTCGTTCTCTGAAGAGGAGGATCGTGCTCTCATCCAGATTTTCATGTCGTTAAGTGAGGATCCGGTGAAAGCCACCAACCGCACGTATACTTCGATGTTTGTGGAAGTCCAGGAAATCTGGGAGCAAAACATTAGAGATGGCCATCCTCTTACCGGTCTCACACCTCGAACTGCAAATTCACTACGTGGTAGGTGGACTCGGATGAAAGAAGATGTAAACCACTTTGTCTCAGCTTATGATGATGCGGAAAGATGTGTTGGAGATAAAAGCGGTTACAATGACGATGATGTGATCAACATGGCGAAAAAGCTACACAAACAGAGGCAGGGCACTAAGTTTAATAACATGCATTGTTGGGAAGCAATGAGGCACTATCCGCAGTGGCAATCTCACATGAATTTCACCAGTGCACCCGGGGTGAAATCTGCCAGGGCACAACCTCGGGCATATGGTGGTGGATCAGTTGACGAGGCTATCGATGTTGAGGTTAGTGGTGGGAGCGGTACCAAAAGGGGTTTGGACTGCAATGATAATGTGAGCGAAGTTGCATCGAAGCGCCCTATGGGTCGTGATCAGGCAAAGGCCTTCCAAAGGCAGGGGGTTCGAGTGGAACCTCGGTGATGGACGGTTTGAATGAATCCTTCCAAGGCATGAATACAATTGAGGAGAAGAGGCTTGAGCTTAAAATGAGGAAGATTGAGGAAAGGAAGCAAGCTGAGGCACTGAGGCTTGAGTTTGAGGAGAGGAAGCTTGAAGTGATGCGAATGAAAGCGGAGCAGAAGTCTGCGGATACGAGAAGGCTTGCTGAGAGTCAACATGAAGCTGCTACGTTGGGGAAGTACCAAATGATGATCGAGCTCCAAAACAAGTACGACAACTTGACACCGATGGAGCATGCTATCCTGCAGAAGCTGAAGACCGAGTTCGGAATGTGATTCCTTATTTGTTTGTTGTTGTATGCTTTCCTTTCTAATGTTGTGTGCTTTCATTTCTATGTTTGTTGTTGTGTGTTTTCATTTCTATGTTTGTTGTTGTGTGCTTTCATTTCAATCGTGTATTTAGGATTGTAAAATGTTGTGATGTTGTATCCGTTTGATTTCAATAAACGAGTTTTCATTAAGAACGACTATATTTTTCAATCTCAATAAATTATAAAACGAGTTTTAAGAATCCAATTTGAGTAATTTCAACTTCTAAACACTCTTATAATATGTTAAGCAAGTTTTAAAAAAAAACGAAAAAATAATAAAAAAACACTATTCACGGTCGTCCGACGACCCATCGATGCTTTTTTTCGTTAATCGGTCGTTAAATCACGACCGCAACTATTCACGGTCGTCGCGACGACCCATTGGGAGTGGTCTTATCAGAGCCAGTTTACAGTAAGGGCATGATTTAAGATTGAGTCTTAACACGAACTATTTTATAATCATGATAAACATGATAAGAAGGAAAGATACTGTTAAAAACAGTAGAAGTGAGGAATTTGATATTCCCCAGAATTTAGATTTATTAAATAAATGGACGATTCCAAGAATCGAGCCTAAGGTTATTTACCAGTTAGGTACTTTTGAAAAATTGGGTTTAAAACAAGTAGTCAAAACTACTGAAGAATCTGTCTCATTTGATAATGATGAATTAGTAATTAAATTACTAAGTGAGAAAGATATTGCTGTTTATAAAAACCTTTACAAATTTTTACATATTGGTTTAGTGCAAATTGCTTTTAAACCTTTAACCTTAGAAGGACTACCTGAGAGCTTTATAGCTGCTCTTAGAGATGGCAGAAACTTAGACTGGAAAAAATCCTTAATCGGAATTGAGACTAATTTTAATTGAGACTAATTTTAGCAAATCTAAAATTACTACTCGTAGATCTATTAAATGGGAAGAAATAGATTTTCCTGAAAATTGGACAATTAAACAGGCTGTACCCTCACAACCTATTATTCAAAATAATTTAATAGATGTTATCCAAACTCCTGAAGGTTTGGTAAAAATGCAGTTTGAAACTAACAACGATTTTATAGGATCTTCTTCAAGACTTACTAAGTCTTCTTCTTTAAGATCTTTTATATCACCTATTGATTATGTAGTTGATACTCCATCAAGGATGTCGACATCTGCTAAAAGCAGAATACAAAAATCTTTTGAAACTATTCCAGAAGATCATATTGATGAACTTCGAATAAATAAAGATTTTGATAATATTGTCAAAGGAGTTAATTATAATAAAACTGAAGCAGATATAACTGCATCAGAAATGGAATTTCATTATTAATGAATTCAGATCCAATTGATTTTAGCCCTGGCTCTCCGGCTAGGCAAAAGATTAAAACTGAATTCAATTTACCCAGATGGGAACCTTTTAAAAATTGGTTTTTTACAAACTTCTCTTCAACAGAGAAAACTTCTATTCAAAATGAATTTTGTAAAGATTGTGAAAAACACAATACTCCAATTCCTTTTGTTCCATGGTTTGTTTCTAAATATGTGGAACAATATATTTCAGTATTAGAAAGGAATTATAAACTTTCGACAGGGAGGAATTTACAACAAGTCTATCCTCCGCAACAGTCTTTTCAAATTGAAAAAGGAAATCATAGTTTCCTAGCTTTTGCGAAACTACTGGAAGATGAAACTCTACCAGTAACCTGTAAACAAATTAACAGGATGATTGAACAACAGAATTATACTAATCTGTTTATAAATGTTCTCGGAGAACATTTAACTTCTTTAAGCGAAAGGGTGGATTTAGTTTTAAAAACTATTAACCCCGATTCCTCTTTAAATTCAAATGTTTCTTTAAAAGAAAAGGAGAAGGAACAGGATTCTGCCTGTCCTAATATTCAACCACCTCCTGAAATTTCAGATTTTAAATTAAAGTCTATGAAAGAACTTGAAAAGTTCTTAACTGAAAAATTTAAAGATATGAAACTTACAACTCTTCATGATGTTGTAAAAGAAAATCCTGATTACAAAGAAGTAATCAGTGATGAAATCAACAGGCTGGGTAAGTGGGCTGACAGACCTACCCAGAGAATGTACTATTATAGGAGACCTTCTCCTATAGATACCTTGCATGAAGAGCAAGAGTACATACTGAATAACAGTTATAATGGTAAAAACATTTATGAATGGAACCTAGATGCTTATGCTGATAGGAAGATTTATAATATGATTCATAGGATGCTTATGTATTCCACTATTTGTAAAACAAATGGCAACACTGATAAAAATGTTGCAAAAATGATTGTCGCTAGTTTTACAGGACAATTAAAAGGTTGGTGGGATAATTATCTTTCACCAGGGGGGAAAAAATCATATTTTTGATACTGTAAAACAAGAGGATGGTAGTACTATAGAAAATGCAGTCTATACTCTTGTTGTTACTATTATTGAACATTTCACCGGAAGATATTCCGATAACAGCGAAAATATTCGAACTGTTTTACAAAACTTAAGATGTAAAACTTTAACTGATTTTCGTTGGTATAAAGATACCTTTTTAAATAGGGTAATGGAATTACCTGAGTGTAATAGTTCTCATTGGAAATCAAAGTTCATTGATGGACTTCCTGCATTATGGCAGGTTAATTGGAATTAACTTACTTATGGCAAGTTAATTGGAACTTGTATTCAAGAAGGTTTAGCCTTATGTAATGAGATTAAATTAAATCAACAAATTAAAAGACAGAACTTGAAAGAAAAAGCCCAGTTGGGACAGTTCTGTGATCAATTTGGGATGGATGTTCCATCCACTTCTAAACCTCATAAGTCGGAAAAGAAGTCGACTTATAAACCAAAAAAGAAGAGACATTAGTCTCCTCGAAAATTAGAAATCCGTAAACAAAGAAGAGAAGATAGAGAAGAAAGAAAACGGATTCGAAAGAAACTAATAGTTTGCCGAGCTTGTGGAAAACTTGGTCATTTTGCAACACAATGTTGGACCAAGAGAAAATTAAACAGATTAAAAGCTGATAATGATTTGAAAGAATCTCTTTCAAAGATTCTTTTAAATTCTGATGAAGAAAAGAGTAATAACTCTTCTGATGATTCAGATACTTCTAATAGTACTGAAGAAGAGAACTTAAAAGTTCTTGATCAAGAATCGGTAATATCTGATTCAGAGTCAGAGTGTGAACCTTGTATTCTTGGACAGCCTTGTATCAAGAAACAAGAAAACACAGACGACAGTAAATTCTTTAATAAAGAATTTTATAATATTCTATCTCAGTTTCAAGGGACTGATTTAAATGTCTTAGACGGTAATAATATTATCGAGTTTCTAAAGACAATTAAAGATCATGAGTTACGATCTAAGATAATAGATCAGATGGATAATATTCCAAGTACTTCTTCAACTCTGCCAGAACCAATGGTTCCTCCAGAGGATTTTCGAAAAGATGAGCCTTACTCAATGTCAGAAGTTTATAAACTTCTAAAATAGAGAAGGACAGTTGAATCTCCAACTTCTACTCATGATTTAGAGATGGAAGTTGAAAATCTCAAAAAAGAGATTCAGTTTTTGAAAAAAGAAAATAAGTTAATAGACTATCGAGTTTCTAAACTTGAAAATTATAAAAAAGAGACTGATCAGTCTACCCAGTCTACTACTAGTGAATCGAGTCAAAGTAAAAAGGCTCAATGTTTTGATTCACAAGTAGATGATCATTTTTTATCAACGTTAGAGATGGTTATATCCCAGAAATGGTATGTTAAAATTACTTTGTTAATTGATAATTACTTTTCAAAAGATTTGACTGCTCTCATAGATAGTGGTGCAGATTTGAATGTTATACAGGAAGGATTAATTCCTACAAAGTATTTTTATAAAACTACTCATACTCTTTCTCATGCTGGAGGAGAAAAATTAAATATAAAGTATAAGCTTCCTAAAGCTTATATCTGCATAGATAAAAACTGTATTCAAACCAGTTTTTTACTAACAAAATATTTCCAACCAAGTAATACTTGGTACACCTTTTATTTCGAAAATTTATCCTTTTACCCATGTGGATAATTCTGGTATTACTGGAACTTTTCAAGGTGGGAAAATTCATATAGATTTTATTACAAAACCATTTCATAGAATGTTACATGAAATGTATGATCATCTGACTTTAAAGAAAAACTAGATGAATTTCTTAAACTAAGAAATAAACTCTTTGACTATTGAAGAAAAACTTCAAAATCCCAAATTACAAGGGAAGATTAGATTGATTGAAAATCAACTTTCTCTAGAAATCTGTAATGACCATCCTAATGCTTTCTGGAATAGAAAGAAGCATGTGGTCAGTCTTCCTTATGAGGAAGATTTTGATGAAAAAATAATTCCGACAAAGGCAAGACCTTGTCAAATGAATTCAGAGTATTTAGAACTCTGTAAAAAAGAAATTGATTCTTTATTACAAAAGGGTCTGATAAGCCCTTCTCAATCTCCTTGGTCTTGTACAGCCTTTTATGTTAATAAACATAGTGAGCAGGAAAGAGGAGTTCCTAGATTAGTTATAAATTATAAACCCCTTAATAAGGTTTTAAAATGGATTAGGCATCTTATTCCGAATAAAAAAGATCTTTTAGAAAGACTTTATGATTCAATATTGTTTTCAAAATTTGATTTAAAATCAGGTTATTGGCAAGTTCAAATTGAACAAAAGGATAGGTATAAGACAGCCTTTAATGTTCCAATAGGACATTACGAATGGAATGTAATGCCATTTGGTTTGAAAAATGCTCCTTCTGAATTTCAGAAAATTATGAATGATATTTTTACTCCTTATAGTGATTTTATATTAGTATATATTGATGATATCCTAGTTTTCTCAAAGGATATTGAATCCCATTTTAAACATTTGGATATCTTAAAGAAAATAGTCATACAGAGTGGTTTAGTTATATCAAAACCAAAGATGTTTTTGTTTCAGACAAAAATTAGATTTTTGGGTCATTATATTGAAAAAAGTAATATTATCCCAATAAATAGAAGCATTGATTTTGCTGACAAATTTCCTAATGAAATAACTAATAAAACCCAGTTACAGAGGTTTTTAGGAAGTTTGAATTATATCTCTTCCTATTATAAAGACATAGCTCAAGATACTGCTATCTTATATGATAGACTTAAAAAGGATCCAAAGCCTTGGTCTAATCATCATACTCAGGCTGTTAGAAAATTAAAAGAAAAGGTGAAAACTTTGCCTTGTCTTATGTTGAGTAATCCCTCATGGGATAAATCTGTTGAAACAGATGCTTCTGATATAGGTTATGGAGGAATTCTTAAACAAATTGATCCTCATAATAAACAAGAATATCTTGTTCGTTTCTATTCTGGCAAATGGAATAACAGTCAGAAAAATTATGCTACAATTGCTAAAGAGATACTTTCAATTGTCAAATGTGTCTTAAAATTTCAAGTTGATTTATATAATCAAAAATTTATTATAAAGACAGATTGTAATTCTGCAAAGTTCATGTTTAACAAAGATTTTAAACATGATGTTTCTAAGCAAATGTTTGCAAGATGGCAAACTCATTTAGCTCCTTTTGATTTTGAAATTGTCTATAAAAAAGGAGAAGACAATAGTCTTCCAGATTTTCTGACACGAGAATATATTTCATGATTGTTGCAGGAATGTACTTGCAAGGAAGAGGCTCTTCCTCTTATAGAGGTAGAGGAGGACGAGGAAGAGGATCTGAAAGAATCCTCTCTCAAACTGGCAGAGGAAAGCTTATAGCTATGAATTTGCCATCACAAAAACATGAAGCTGAAAGCTCAGAAGAGTACCAAGAATTTTTTGAGTACAAAAAGAATAAGGGAAAAATTCCCACTTTTGCTAAAATAATAGCAGAACAAGAGTCTGAAGAAAATAAAGCAGACTATTTGGAAAACAGAAATCAAGAAGTCATACTTCTGATTGAAACAAGAGATATGAGATGGGTAAATAACCCATGGACTTTAATGTCCAGATATCTTGACAAAGCATCATATGCTTTGGGGACTTATAAAACAAGATACTTTTATGAAAGTATTCTTTTAAACACAGGGTCATGTGAAATATCACATTTCTCAGGAGTTCAAAAAGAAGTTTATAACTTCAGTAAGATTTATATTAAGAAGATTATATCTTAGAAGAATGGGAATTGCTCCATTGCGAAAGGGAATTTTATTACCCATAATGTAAGTCCCATAAAATTTAATTATTGGGATTATGTTGAAGCATTTAATAAAGTGCTTTTATATGAAAATGATAAAAGAAACACTCTGGTTCATAAAATCAGAGTGAAGCTTATGAGCAAGAGATACCAAATTGGTTTCTTAATTGGTGGAAATATTTTGGAACCACCAGAGTAATACTCCCTCAGAATTTTACAGAATTATATTCTGTTTGGATAGATGTTAATCCAAAGAAGGATATTCCTTCAGATCGATATGATTTATATTTCTTTATGGAATTTTCCATACCATGGATTTGGAAATTGGTACCTATTATCGGTTATACCGAAAGTGAGATACCATCTATCAAAAGATCTTCTTATACGAAGTTCTGGGATAAAATGAATAAGAGTAACCCAGAAACTAGGCAATTATATTGCATTGATACTATTAATCTTATAGAAAAAAGAATAAAATTGTACCAAGAAAATAGAAGGCGGTGATGTAAAAGAAGAGTCGCCTCTTGATCAAATCAAAAAGAAGTTTAGCATGAAAGATAGCAGTAGAGAAATGTTCATAGAAGCATATATAGAAGAAATGAAGAAGGATCTTCTACAGGGTTTTGATGGAGAAACTCAATCTGTGAAATCAGACACATCAATGGTATCGGCTAGCCAGGAATATCAAGATGCTCAAGATCCGAATCAGGAAGAAGTCTCAATAGAAGACGTTTTTGAAATACTCAAAGGAACTCTTAAACAAAAGAGTAAAGATAAGGAAGAATCTTCTACAACAATAGTGGTAGCAGAAAAATCTACCCAATAATACTGATTAATGACAAGTGGGGCAAAAAGCATTCCAGGCAAAAGAGCTAATAGCCAAAAGGAAAAAGTAACGATGGAGAATTAAAGAGATCTGTGATGGTGACAGATATCACTCTAGAATCAAATTCCTCTATAAATAAGAAGGAAGAAGCGTAACACTGATACCCATCCATTGTATACACACCTAAGCCGAAACACTCTCCCTTCAGTTTTTAATTTTTAGTATTTGTAATTAAGTTTGAAGTTTGTACTGGTGCTTGCAGACATCAATTTGTAAGTACTCTTTTTATTTTTATTTTTGTATTGTAATATATTTTTATATTAATGAAAATTAGCCTCATGATAGGCTAAACGTTTGGTTTGTGTTAAGACAGGTCTAAATTATGTATTTACTATAACTCTGGCAAAAATGTTTTGCTGTTTATCCGGTCACTATTCATGGTTACTATTCACAGCGGAATTATGAATTAATCTAAGATTTTTATTACTTACTAAGAGTGAGACCAGAGAAGGTTTTGTATTGAAATCAGGCATGTTGATATATTTCGATAGACATATGACGGCAATGTTTGCCCCTCTAAAGCCGAAAGAAATGGCGTCTGCGAAATTTTTTTCGATAACTATGTCTTGAGAAATATCTTGATATTAATGATTTTATACAAGAATCGATCGATGTCGTCTCTATCTTAGTTGGTGTCGAGTCTGGATTAATGAAGTGATTAAAGTTTGAATATCAGAATATGAATAACTCGAAAAGGCTTTTCGTGACCGACCTCGCAGCCAGATATATATATATATATTAAAATTAATAATATAACCAAAAGAATGACGTGCGGAGAAAGGGCGATTTTTTCTCAATTGTAGATCTGACAGTACAAATTTCCCATTATTCATGAACAGGCCCACCTTCAAAGGATGGCGCGTGAAAGGTAGGAAGAAATCTGGACCGTCCAGATTATCTCAACAAAACTTCCTCTCTATATCAGAACTATTTCACAAAAATTGTTGTCGTCTTCTCTTTTCTTTTAGCTCTGTAAAACCTACCACTCCATCACCTCGGCTCCTCCTCGTAGCCATTGGAGAAGAAGTAATTCACCGGAAGAAGACGCGCTCAACGACCACGAAGATATGGCCGCTGATTTTCATAGTTCCGGTCAGCCATGGATGACTACTGACTGTATTATTCTCTTCGATTGAGCAACATGTTCAGAGTTTCGATTTCCTCCTCTTTCGAATTATCAATGAATTTTAAAGCCTGGAAGAGATAGATCTGGGCTGAAGAAACTTGATGCTATCTTCTTGAATTACCGGATCTGCGATAGCCTTCTTTGTACGATGCCCAGAGGTTAGTTTCCCCTTATAATTTTTGGCTTGGTTTAAATTTTTAGTGGATTTTGTAGAGTTTCTTTTCATGTTGCTATGGTTTTCTTCTATGCACTCTAGATTCTAGATTGTTTGTTGAATTAGGATATGGGGTCCTCTCCGTAAAGTTTTTCTTCATGTGGTTCTAAGATGAAATAATTAGTTTTATTTCTATGACAAAGTCAAAGTGATTATCAATTTGCAAAATGTACTTTTTTTAGAAGTATTATGACACGGATAAGAACTTTGAAATTTCTGGCTTCAGATTATCCATAGCATGTTTTCAATCCAAGCATGCCTTGAAAGATAGAGTCGAGCTTTTTGATTCAAGGATGCATATCCAACAGTCATGGAAGATTTGCAGGTAATACAGTTTCAGATCCATATACTTTTAAGTTGTGTTTACCATAAGTCCTTAGAAAATGTTGGACTCCTCACTTACTTGAATCTGAGTGATGCGACTGATAAGCTAGGCTAAACTTCATGATAGACCAAATTGATAATAAAAAATTGTTAAGAAGGGTGGGAAAGCCTAGGTTTCTGATATTTCATTTTGAATCTATGAGGATCTGTCTTCTTACTAAAAAAAATTCTTCACAGCTGCGGTGAGCTCGGCATTCCTTCGATTCAAACGGGAAGGGCGATTCTGATTTGGCACTGCTGCGCAGTGGAAGGTGACGATGCCGCACGAGAGCCAACTCCAGAAAATTTAGTTCTCAAATATCGAATAAGAGAAAGAGCAGATATGAGTTTAGTTGATAAACAAAAAATGAGAAGGGGTAGATTTTGATAGCTTTCCTCTTTGTAGATTATTTGCACTTGACTAAAGAATTGCAGGGAATTAAACTCACGTTTTAGTTTGCTCTCTGTATTTGGGCCGATCTGTTGAAGAAGATGTATCGATGGAGAAGCTCATGTGTATTATTTCGTTGATGGAAAAGGAACATTATGAGAGGAGGAGGGATTACAATCTCCGGGGAGGACTCCGAGTAGGGAGAGGGACCAGCGTTCGGGTAGTCGAGAACGAGGTGGTGGCAGTGGTGGGAAGAGGGTGAGTAGATTTCCTATAAGAAGATCTGAGTCACCTGGGCCTAATGGGGCTAATTCGAATTCAAACCCTAACTCGAATGCTGGTTCCAAGCCCGGGAAGATGGTTTCTGTGCGTGCGATAGTTTCGTCGTTGGCTATGGATAAGAGTACTAATGGTGAGGGTGTGAAAAGGATCCAAGTGAAGAGGAATGTGGGTGGGGGTGATGGTGGAGCTAGAACTGGTGTTTCACCTCGGGCTAGGTCGCCTGCACGGACGAGGGAGATTGAGGCTCAGAACCCGGTGTCTCTTAGTCGAAGCAATTCAAGGAAGGCGGAGCATTCGCCATATAGGAGAAACCCTTTGAGTGTGATTGACACTAATGTTATCTCACAAGTGAGTCTTTAGTTCTTATAGCTTCTTGGTTTAGTATAGTCTTTTGCGAATTTGTGATGATTCCTTTCTCATAAACCTGAAAACAGTCTGAACTGAACTATTATTTGCTGATAAAAATGGCCTAAAGTTGCTCATGTTGCTTGCTCGATTATAACATTTTCATTTCCACTGAGATGAACAACTTATGAATGTAGTTTCATGTCATTTATGCTCTCATCTCAGGTCATTTCTGTTGATATGCTTGATTATAATTTATAAATGTTTAGCTTCTATGCGATTAGTTACTCATGTTATACTTGGAAACATTTGCTAGAAAGACTTATGGTATGGTTTAATTAGTACTCATAGCATGGAGTTCAAGAGTTTGTCATCGATCTTTTGTTTCAGATTCAAATGCCTGGTGTTGCCTATAAAATGGTCCTTAAAGATTATAAGTGTCCTATTTGAACACCATACAGCATTCTACTTTCAGCCTTCTCATTGTTTGTTGTATCTGAGCCTTGAGGTACATCAACAATGACATTTAACTACTACTATATCAAATGATGTTTGTGCATTTTGTACTTTAAGGACTGGGTACAACATGTGCATTTATATGTATCTGGCTTCTTCAGCATTTATAGTTTCCGATTTGTGATGAGCCCGTATTTTAGGCTCTCATTTCGTTCCTTTTATCATCTTTCGTTCGTCCTTATTTGTTTGTTTTAGCGTATCTTGTGCGTTTTTATGTGTTTTGTGTTTTAATTGTGTTCCACAGGTTTTCGTGCATTTAGAGTTGTTTTGGAGGAAGAAACGACGCTTTTTGAAGGTCGTGTCCGAGAAGAAGCTCAAAAACCCCACTTGAAATTCCGTTCTGCTCGGAATGTGAAGAAATGCATGAAGAGGCCGCTGGTCGCGACCCCACGTGAATCCAAGCTGAGGAAGCCGCAGGTCGCGACCAACGGTGAACTCTTTCAAATTTTGCTTTGGGTCGCAACCTTGGTCGCGGTCGCGACCAGGAAGCCGCTGGTCGCAACCGGCATTACTTGGTCGCGACCAGCGCCGTAGAATCAATTTCTGCGTGTATATTACCTAATTTTTAATGCAGATTTAGACACTACTTTTTCTGCATTTTTTTCTTTTTTTTTTTTTTCGCAAGAAGTTAAAATATATTGAAGCCCAATAAGAGTACACAACTAAGAGGGGCATATCCCAATAGAAAGTACACAAATCATCAAAAAAAAACTCAAATCCAAAACTAACTCAAATAATAGAGCTAGTAAACAGCAAGGGACTCCAAATGTAGTCTCCTAGGTACACCCTACTCAACTTACATAGTCCCACCCATACAAACTACACATACTCATAAAGGAGAAACAAAAAGCATCCTGCATAATGTAACTCCTAGCCTGTTCAGGAATTAAGCTTCTGATACAAGTGGGTAAATTGCGCACAGTTTAAATCTTGACTCCAGAAACCAGGTCTGTGATCAAGTTCCAAATCTTCAGCGTGAAGAAAAGGCTCCCACTATAGTAGTCTGCATGTGCTCAATGCTCCCTGGGTTCCAAACCCAACCAACCATGCAACGTCAACCAAACACAAACCAAAGATCTTCATTATCATCCACTCAGAATGGCTAAATCCTGGCAAATTCAACTTGCATAGCATACACTTGAACAACAAACAAGTAAACCATATCCCAGTTTAAAATCACTACAAATTACAGCGGAGCAAGAAAATGATACTAGTCACCAAATCCATACTCCACTTAAACCACAACAACCACCATCTAGGTCAAGAAACCTCCCAAGGAGAACAGACCAGCACAAACATTAAAACACACATCCACCACTACCTCAAAGTAACAGAGCATTCAGTTTAGCAAAAATACTTATAAGAAGTCTATTAGGCTTTTTCGTACAAGCAATAGTCACCAAATTTACCAAAAGCTGCACTACCTGCTTGCATAAAACACTAGGTACAGTCACCACTTCCCTGAAATAATTCTGATTCCTAGCAGTCCAAATAGCATCTAAAATACAACCAAAAGCAGTAGATCTAATCTTGTACAGACAAGAAGACTCACAAGAGCTATTGGCAAAGTAATCAATCCAACTATTAATTGTAGAACCCCTGAACTTAACACCTAGAGCACCCATAACTTTGTCAATTAAACCACTAGCCACAGAACACTGGCAAAAAATATGATCATGAGACTCAACCAACACAGTACAAAAACTACAAGTAGAATCAGAGATCAGACCAAACTTTACTAATCTGTCCTTAGTGGGAAGCCTCTTCAACATCACTAACCAATGTAAGAAAGCAATTCTAGGAGTAGAATAAGATTTCCAAACCTGATGATACCAAGAAACCATAGGCCCAGGAGTGACAAACCAGTCATACAACACATGAGCCCATTTCTGTTTAGGTAACCCTTCAAAAACCTGCACAAAATCAGAATTAATAGTAACCAGAAAATCCCTTACTCTCAAAATAGCATTCCACCACACAGAATCTGAGTTTTTACACTCAACAGACAAGATACTAGCATCTTTTAACTTATAAGCTCTGACCCAAGCAGTCCACACAGTATCTTTGCCCCTGCATAAAGCCAAATTAATCACTTGCACCCCCATTAAACACTTATTCCAACCTAGAACCTCCTTTAATTGTAACCCACCATTCATGAGAGGCTGACAAACCATCCTCCAAGCTACCAGAGCCTTTCCACTTCCTACAGTCCCAGACCAAAGATAACTCCTACAAATGCTTTCTATCCTCTTAGCAACACTAACAAGGAAAGGAAACACATAGAGCTCCAAAACCTCTGAATACTAAGTAACACTGATTTAACCAACTGCATCCTCCTTGCATAGCTCCTCAACCTTGCACTCCAACTTTGTACCTTGCTAGTCAACTTGAGGACCAAACCTTCATAATCACTGATAAGTAATCTTCTAGGACTGAGAGGAACCCCCAAATATCTCACAGGAAAAGTTCCTTCCTGAAATCCAAGAACCTGCAATAACTGATCCTTAACCCCAGTAGACACCCCTACCACAAACAATGAACTCTTGACCTGATTAACCTCCAAACCTGACATTGCTGAAAAGCTTTGCATTACCTTCTTAACTACAGTTAAAGAAGCAACATCTCCCCTGCAGAAAATAAGTAAGTCATCTGCAAACAACATGTGAGTAAGACCAATTCTACAACATTTTGGATGAAAACGAGACCCATTCATGCCATTAATCAGCTTTTGCTTAAACAGTCTAGCAAGATACTCCATGCAAAACACAAACAAATAGGGGGATAAAGGATCCCCTTGCTTACCCATCATATTTCCCATTAATACTAAAGGAAAATCTAGCAGTCTGAACACAAGTCATAATAAGCTGGACAAACATAGCATCAAACCCCTAAACCTAGCAAAACATGAGAAAGAAAAGACCAATTTATAGAGTCATAAGCTTTCTTTAAATAAATATTAAGGAAACATCGAGGAGACACATTTAATCTACCATACATTCTAACTAACTCCTGAGCCACAAAAAATTTTTGAAAAATATCTCTACCACTAACAAAAGCATTCTAACAAGGATCAACCAAATGAGGCATGAGATTCTTAAGCTTATTAGCTAACACCTTAGTTTTAATCTTGTAAATCACATTACAACAAGAGATTGGTCTAAAATCACAGATAGAAGAAGCATTTATTTTTTAGGTAAAAGGCACACAGAAGTAGAATTTATTTGGGTTAGAATCTTCCCTGAGGACTGATACTCCTTCATAGCTGCACACACTAAGGAACCAGTTATAGACCAACTTTTTTTGAAGAAGTAAGCATTCATACCATTTGGCCCTGGGCTCTTATAATCAGACATAGAAAATACAGCCTTTCTTACTTCATCATCAGTAATCTGAGCCCTTAAACCAACATTCATAGCCTCAGTAACAAGAGGACCACAACAAAAAACAGTGTAATCCACCTCTTCAACCACTTTCTCAGTACCAAAAAGCTCCTTGTAAAAACCTAGAACATGAGAAACAATACTATCTCTATCATTTAAAACTGTCCCATCAGGAGTTGTCAAAAGTAGCATTTGGTTCCTTTTCAACCTAACTTTCATACTGTTGAAAAATAACATGCTGCAAGCATCCCCATCCTCCAACCAATCTACCTTTGCTTGTTGTTGCAGTTGACTAGCCCACAGCCCCTGCAGAGTAATATACTCATCCTGAGCATTAGTAATCTCAGCATTCAAACCTCTGTCACTAGGATTATTCAACATTTTCTCTTGTAAATCAGTCAGCACCTTAAGCTTCTCAGCAACTCTATTCTCCAAATTCTGATACTTCCTAACATTCAACTTCTTGAACTCCACTTTCAAAATCTTAAGTTTACTGACTAGTTGATACATGAAACAACCATGAACCTGAATCCTCCAAACCCTAGCTACAATGCTCAGAAAATCTTTATCATCAGCCCATATGTTCTTAAATCTTAAAGGAGCTCCCCTTTGCTTGATCCCAGGAAAACTTTAATTATACTATAAGAATGATCAGAAATCTCAGGAGAAAAAAACTGAACTGTAGATTCTTGAAACATATTAAGCCACCCCTGATTCACCAGCACCCTATCCAATTTACAGTAAACATGTGAGTTAGACCAAGTAAACACAAGTCCAATATACCTATGATCCAAAATCTCACATCTATCTAAAGCAACCTGAAGTTTAGAGCCAACAGTCCCCACACCAGTGACCTCACTCCACTTCTCAGATACATCCCTAACCACATTCATATCTCCTGCCACCATCCAAGGTAAAGAAATTTGAGCACAAAAATTAGCCAACTCATTCCATAACACCACCCTCTGCTCAGGCAAATTCATAGCATAAACAATTGTAACATAACAAGACCACTTCATATCCTTAGAAGTCACCAAGCAATGAATAAATTGCTCATGTTTGCACTGAATACTAACCTCTACTCTACTCTGATCCCAAACCAATAAAATCCTGCAATTCTTACTAAAATCCACATTACTCTCCACAGTCCACCAATGTTCTAGCTTAGTCCTAACCAAGTCAAACTTTCCAGCCTTTAATCTAGTCTCAAGAAAGCCTCCAAAAGCACAAGAATTCTTAAACATGACCCTTTTCAAAGCCTCCTGCTTAAGGGGATGATTCAATCCCCTTAAGTTCCAAACACAGATATTAAGACCACTATCCATGAGGCCCAGGGCCTTTCCTTACATTAGATCTTAAACTTCTTTGCCCCACCCCCTCAGGCACTCTTCCATCATTCTTCTTAGCATTCTGAGTTCTCTTAACTCCCTTACCCTTATGCTTACTCATATTACCAACAGTTTCCCAAGCATCACCATTCATCAGATCATCTTCATGCACTTCATCATCCAACACATCATTACTTATACCCTCATTTACCATAATATCTTCTATATCATGGTCCAAAGCCCCAAATCTATTTACCTGATCCACACCTTGACTATTATTATGAATAGCACCAGTGTTATTCACATTCACCCTATGCTGATCAATGTTGACATGAGAACCTCTCTCTCCCCCTGACCTATCCATCCTCAGATTAGAATTTTGATTTACTCCAGTAACATCCACAGGATCCTTATCATGTATCAGATCAGTACTATGATTTGCCCCATTAACAACATCAAACACCCTATCCCTCTGCATAGAACCACCTCTGTCAGACACTTGAAAAGCCAATCCTTCTACTCTTGTATGTGGCAAAACAACACCAGTAGCAACCTAAGCAGTCTGAGGAACATAACTGCAATGCCTCACACTATGTCCAAACCTCATACACTTATAACATTGCAAAGGCCTAGTTTCATATACCACTTTTTGCACAAACTCCACTCCTTTAGGTCCTTTTAAAACCACCTAATCTGATAACTTCTCTCCAGATTTCAACTCAACCAATACCCTAGCATAAACTAACCTTTCCTTATTAGCAGTTAATTTGTCAATATAGCAAGGCTTGCCTACATGACTGGCAATTTTCCCTAACATACTAGGAGACCAAAACTGTAAATCTAAATTAGGCAGTTTGATCCACACAGAATAGTCCACTAATGTACTAGGATCAAGAGCAGTACCAGGTCGCCACTGTTTCAACAGTAAATGATACATACCTTTGATCATCCAAGGGCCACCTCCAAACACTCCTAGCATCTCCTCGCCAGACTCAAACCGGAATACAAACACTCCACTATCCGCAATATGAATATGAGGAGATAAATTCCATCTGCTAGCCACAAACCTCTTCATCGCATCAATCAGAATTTTCGCATTAACAACCGTACCGATCAGAGCAAATTTCCAGAAGTCAATTGAATCACGTACATCTTCCTCAGTAAAGTCCACTACCGATCTAGTCACCGGAGCCGAGTAATCAACCGCCACACCATTTTCGGCCTCCTATTTCCAAAGAATAGATCATTCCAACGCCTAGTCTCCTTCTGTACCATACGAGCAGGATCCTCACCAAATCGATTCATATTCCGCCCATCCTGCCCCTGATTACGCCTTTCACCATCCATCGGATGAAAATCCCCTACAAAATCTTCAGCCGCAACAACAAACTCATCCTCCTCTCCAAAATTGGGATCTCGAACATCATCTAGCTCATCAAACGATTCAGTAGCCTCGCGCAAATCCTCAGACGATCGCCTATTCGCCATTGTTGACGACAAAGGAAAGAGAAATTTAGTAGAGAGCGTTTTTTTCCTAGAGAGAGAAAAAACTAATTTCCTTTTTCTGACGTTTTGTTCTAACTCTCAAGCAAGAAACCCTAGTTTGGTTCTCTTGCCTTAGTTTATCATCGATTTGCCCTTGTATCACTTATTGAAATTGAATTTTGATCCTCGAGGTTAGATTATCAATCGATTCATTCTTTCTCTTGCAATTACTTCTCTTTTGTGATTGATTAATTGATTTATGCTTGTAATCTCCACTATGATGCTTAATTCGATTATGACTGTCTTTGTGTATGTATTTCTTACGATATGAGTAGCTAATCTCTTCGATAGTTGCGGTAGCAATGTAGGATTAATCGAATTAGGATCTTGACCTAAGGTTTGTTCATGTGTTAAGCTCATTATCAAACTTCGTAAAAACTCCGATTTCAGTACTCTACTCTTGTTTTTTCAAACCATTCAGGTTAACAATCAATCATCTAACAATCGTTTGATTAACTACTTTACATTTTCAAAGAATGTCTTGGTTAAAACTGAAATCGAAAATTTATCTGGACAAATAACTGTGACAGCATATGAACACGTGATCTGATTCTTATTCGATTTATCCGAATGCTACCGTATCTATTTTCCCTCTCTGGATTCAAATTCGCTCTCGTTTACGTAGTTTAATTTACAAAAACAACTCAATCATACAAACTGCTACTTGCAAACTCTTGCGTTTGATACTTGAAAACGTCATAGTTGCCTAGTTAGCTCCTTGAGAACGATCTCGTTGTTAAGGCTTGTTTACTCAACACTGCTTTAGTTACTTTGAATTTTATCAAGTACTAATTTGAGCATATCAAATTTGGCGCCGCTGCCGAGGAGTTAACTCCTACTGTGGTGTTTTTGAGTAGATAATTGTATTAGTTTTCTAGAACCACCTGTGTTTTGCATTTCAGTTGAGATTTTCTGCTTGTAGAGTTTCAGGAATGGTAAAACACAAAGATTACTATTAACCAAGAGAAGTTAAAGTTGGTGGACCCGCGATAGTTCTGTCCAATGATGCCAGGAACATGGAAATCAAGGCTTAACACTTCCATGAAATGCCAAGGTACCACGGGATGCAAAATGAGGATGTGATCAAGTTCCTGAAGGAGTTTGAAGGTCTGGTTGAGCAGATACCGACCACTAACAAGGTTTCGGATGATGACATTAGGAAGAAGGTCTTCCCAATCTGCATGCAGGACCGCGCTAAAACTTGGCTTCTTAATCTGCCTGAGGGGTCACTGAACTCATGGGATGACATATACAGAGCTTTCATGGGCAGATATTTCCCCCATGCCAAGACCACAGATATCCGTAACAAAATCCGCCAGTTTAAGCAGAGGTACGATGAATCCTTCTATGAGTGCAGAGAACGGTTTAAGCAGCTTCTGGGGCAATGCCCACATCACAAGTTTGACAACGTCTTCGTGTGTCACATTTTCTACGATGGGCTCACTAGGGAGGATCAACAATTGGTGGATGTAAGCGCAGGGGGGTCAATTGTTGGTCCAGATAACGACAAAGTAAAAGACTAGGGGGGGGGGGGGGGTTGAATAGTATTTTCAAACTTTTGTCGATAAAACAATTTCTCAAAAAGTTGGGTAACTTTCTAATACTTATAATCAGAATAGCGGAAGTCTTTCTGATAAGTGCAGGTGCTCAACAAGCTAGTAAAGTGTGTAAATTACTTTAAGTAAGTAAAGGCAGAAAGTAAGTGCAGAAAGTAAATAACACAGTAGCTTTATAGTGGTATCTGAAGGTGGCGTAATCCTTTAACTAATCCACTTCGGCCTTTCTCAGACCTAGAATCCACTAAGACAGATAATTGATTTCACTTTACAATAATCTTCTCTCGATTCCTAAATACACTAGGTTCCCAACCAAGTGTTCCCCCTGAGTTCTTCCTCGGCTTTCCTAGCCAAGTACTTCCTCTACTTAGAATTCCCTAAGTTATTCCTGGACTTTCCCAGCCAAGTACTTCCTCTACTCAGAACCATTCTTGGAGTTATTCCTTAGTTTTCCAAACTAAGTACTTCCTCTACTCCACGCCTTTTCTGGTGTTGGTTAAGAATAGTTTGTCAGATTGGTAGATTAATAACTTCCACAGTTATGTAATACTACCTTTTAGAACAAGAGTCACTTAACACACTTGGATAGTGTTTGGTGATATGTTCTTTTGTGACCCAAGTCTATGTTCTTCGTTCAGGAGAATGAATGTCTTAGCAAGTCGCAACAGTGCTTCAATTCAACTCTTTCACAACATATATAGCTTGTTTAAGAATCAGGACACTTAGAACTTTCGCGCTACTTAGAATCAAGAGCTTTGGTGGCAACTGTAAGCTAGAGATTAAGTAGGCAGAAGGTTTGTATGCTTGAATAACGGATGTATCTAAGGTGTTCTCAACCAGTGTCTAGTGTAGTTTAAAGCATTCTAAGTGGTGATATTTATAGGTGAAATTCAAGACGTTTGAATTACTATCCGTTAGGCTATTGAAATTCAAACTACAAATAATCCGTTGATAGTACTATAGAGCTTTTGTCTGTTTGTTCAGAGATAACGCTTTTGGTCAGCGAGTTCTACAATGGCATTAAATGCACTGTACTATCTTTTGTCCTGTTGTGTTAACGAAACTATGCACGCTGTCTGAGGCTGTGCACAATGCTATCAGAAACTCCAAGCCTTTCAGAAACTAAGGAAAACATCGTTTCTTCCAGAAATATTATTTTCACTAAGTTATCTTTTGCATATGGTTTCTGAGGCATAATTCCTTAGTCTTCGATAATCTTGTGCAGTCTTCATATCTTCAGATAGTTGAGATCTTTCTGCTGGATGGTTTCTTCTTGGTCTTCTTCAAAGAATATAAAATTACATTCAGATACCTAACATCCTATACAAGATTTACTAGACTAATCATACTAAGTATACTTCCTCTTTTACAATGTTCAAGTGAACCAAGAGTACTAGATATCTTTCTGAACTTAAGGTAAGTTATTATGGTGTACTGATCAAAACTAAACAAATATTTCCTATCAAATTTTCCCCGTTATGATCAGTCACCTATGACTACCTTTAAAAACCTATTACAACTTGGATGAGGAAACAATCCACCACTTAAACATTTCTTAAGATTTATCATTCTTTTTATTTAAGTGCAGAAAGTAAGACATCAACCAAATCACAAGGTGTGATCTTTGCTGACAAGTTATCTTTTCATTAAAAAGGGTATCTGAGAGTAGGTTCATCAGATAACAGAATTACAAGGTAAGCACAGATAACTTTTACGAGATAATTAAGTAGTAAGTACAATCAGCAAAAATAAAAAAAATACACAACTAGTAGGACAACAGGAAAGTCCAAGTTCCAAGAGAACGTCCTAACTAGCTGGTCTTCATCCTTCTTCATTCCTTTAGAAACTCCAAATTACCATATTTCAGGCAATCTTCAATGTATTCCTTCAGAATGGTCCTCACCCTCATTTCACAATCTCTGGAGGCAGCACATCTTTCTTTATAGGGTTTGTCAATAAGTCCTGTGGTTATTCCTTTTATCCACAGAAACTTCCCCCATTTCCAGTAGTGAAACAACTGTTCTTCAGTGGGCTTGTAATAATCACTCTGAGATATTCCATGTCACCTAAAAATTCCTCTTTGGTCATGTGATGTGTCAAATCAAAGTTCTAAATTTGTTTTAAGCCAAGAGTTAATCCTCAACACTACGAAAACCTGTAGTGTAGTGGAGTTAACCCCGAGTTCGGTCTCGAAGGACTTAACTAAGCCGAGTCTTGTTTAGGAATAGTAAATACAGTAAAGAAAGCAGTAAAAGGGTTGTTTGCTTCGGCAGCGAATTTGTTCTATATTATCTATCTACATATGCAATCTAACTAGAAAACAAATTAATCTAAACGACAATGATATGAATCAGGAGAATTATATAGCGGTAATGTGAAACAAGCTAGCTACCAGGATACATACGATTCACAGGACAGATTACGCAAGTTGTCACAATCTTGAGTTCAAAAACGAATAGCACTAGTGGAGGCGTCAATTCCACTAGGCTACAATCAATCTAGGTAATCCTACTATTACTATTTGCAATCTAAAACGAACAGTGATTTTGCTGGCATGCTCAACAAACAGAATAGCAAGATATACGATTAATCTAAAAAGTACAAGTAATCTAAACCCGATACACTTCGAATCTCATGAACCCTAGCTAGCATGCATTGAATCATTCACCACACCATAATCGGGGTGTTTAGCTACTCATATTATGCGAAGACATAATCAATATTGTAAATAAACAGGCTCCAAACATAATCTAAAGCAAGAAACAAAGATTCGAATGGATTGATACAAATTTACCCTTCGTTGTCACAAACCCTAGGCAGAATTCAAGAACTGAAACGAATCGATGCGAAAAGCTATGTAGATAATCTCCCAATAATTGTCAATCTTCGGATTACAAGATAAACTGTTCAATTACCTCCAATAATAGATAGGTAATTGCCTTGGAGAGGTTCTAGGTCGAAAAGCAATAAGAAGAGAAGAATAATAATGAAGTTGTGTCTAAAAGATGAAGAAAATAGGTTATATATAGTGAAAAACGCTCAAAATTACGTTTTGGGCCGTTTTGGGAGTTGGCGCCCGCCAAAATGGAGCTGGCGTCCGCCAGGCCCTTGTTGGTCCTCTAAACGTCGGAATCTGGAGATGATTCCTTCTTCAAAGTTGTAGCTCTTGGTCTTTTCTGCGCGTGGACACCAAGATCAGGTCAATCGGAGTTCATATGCAAAAGTTATGGCCAAAATGTCAAAGCTGCTCCATCATAGTTCGAATTTCGCGCACTTTCACTTAAACGGCTCTAAAATCTTCGTCCGAATTCCGAATCCAATTCCGTTTCGACCGATCAACTCCTTTTTCAATCACCTTTCAGGTCCATAAACTTTCATGCTTCCATTAATGCATTAAATGCACTGGTTTAGCCCTTTGTTTAATGCGTTTTCACCAAACACCTACAAAACACAAAAAAATACAAAAACGTTATCAAACACTAATAAAACACATAAGAACTATACTTGAGAATGGCAATAAGACGGTAAAAAATACCGAATGAGACGATGTAAAATCAACTCATCAAACTCCCCAAACCGAACCCTTGCTTGTCTTCAAGCATTAGACTCTCTAAAAATCCTAGAAAAATAAAAAACACAAAGACATACAGACAAAGTCTAGCTCCCAAGCTACCGAATCACTATTGAAAGTAATAAGCCTAAAGAATGCAAGAGGTTTAAAATCAAACTGACATTCACAGAATCACATGCATAAGCCCAAAAAGTTAGTTTACAAAGTAAATAGAACTTAAGTCTAAAACGGTAGTTCCTCACAAGTGGATCCTATGCAATTAATCTCTAACACTCCTGGAAGTGTCCAGTACGGGTAATCACTCAAGAATATAAGGAGAAAAGGAAGGTGACTTGCGTCACAAAATGCCTCAAATACCTCATGCAATGTACTCAATCAGTTAAGTCGGAAGGGACTTTTTCATAGCTATGTAACAATTAGCAGTAGACTCATAAAAAGGCAGTCGTTCTCTCTTTTTTCAATATTTTTTTTTCATTTTTTGCATACTCTTTTTTGCAGTCTTATATATGACCCATATGCTTATATATTTCTTTTTGTCTCAATTTTTTGGTAGTGTCTGTTTTACCGAAAGTCCGCACTTTTGTGTGTGCTGGTTTGGTGTACACGCCATCAACCCTCACGGACATATAGCTTTTAAGGGCCACGCCAGTATATAGGTAGTATCTGAAACTTGTCCGACACGACTAACGGTGGCAACTAGTATCATAGATCCACTCCGAGACTTATTTTATTATTTTTTTTGAGAGAACGAAAAATCTAAACACAGTCTTTATCAATACAAGTAGGGCACATAAACCTCCTCCCCAAACCTGTTCTTGGAACGGGTTTGGCATAAGCAAATAAGAATGTAAAACATGTCGTTCGTCATACTTAACTTACATAGAGTACACATGAGAATGATGAGGCGCAAACAAGGGAGTTTGCACTTCCCGAATTAAATCACACAGGCGCCTGTACAATATTTTTTCATCGGCTATGGTTTACTCACAGGCTTTTTGGACTACAGAATTAGAACAGACTTTCTATTTACAGTAGAAACGAACTTAGCAAACTTAAACATGCAAACTGCTAATGGTCAAGGATCAATCAAAGCAAAAGCATTAAACAGTTTTAGTACATGCAATAGACGCTCGACTTGGGCATCAGGCTTAGACTCAGCAGACTGACAGACTGACATACTCGAATAAGAAATATATGAATCATAAACAGAGTATGAAATACAAAAAGAAACAAATCCGAAAACATGCAAGTAAGAAGCCTAAAGCAGACCAAAACTCGAAACACCCCTCCCCAAACCGGAACTCGTGCTTGCCCTCGAGCAAACGAGTGAAAAGAGAAAAAGTAGAGAGTTGATAAGACAGAGGCTTCCCTGATTGAAGGTTTCCAAGATGCGTAGAAGACTGGTGGTGTTTATTTGCGATGGTGGGTACTAGACTTCTCCATGCTCGAGTTCCTCTGCCCTTGCACCTGCAAATAGATATAAAGGGGTCCAACATACCCCACAGAATAATCCTTGCAGATAAAATCCTTAGGCCAATAATCCAATGCCTTCACCATGCCGACCTTACCATTTAC
The DNA here is from genome assembly GCA_026545765.1 of Plantago major. Classification (NCBI taxonomy): domain Eukaryota; kingdom Viridiplantae; phylum Streptophyta; class Magnoliopsida; order Lamiales; family Plantaginaceae; genus Plantago; species Plantago major. Next base: position 36,877,899 of record CM048842.1, read on the forward strand.
CTCGTATGTTGCTGTGCGTCTAAATACGCTAATATCCATTCTAGAGGCGAATAAAAATGGCCAGCCAAGGAGGATTATATTGGGTCCTGTCTTCTGATCTTCCTGGACATCCTTCAGAACAACAAAATTGGTGACAACAGTTTCACCATTCAGTTCAACCGCGACACCCTTTGCCAATCCAACTGGTCTTCTATGTGACCCATCCGCCATTAGGAGTCGAGCTTTCATCTCTTCTAAGCATGTAAAGCCACATCCCTTAAACAGACTGTATGGGATTGTATTACATGTAGCTCCTGTATCTAAAGTCGCAATGAATTTTGAATTTTCCATCCCAACAACAATGTTAAAGCTCCTCTTACTGAGAGGATGCTCCTTCACATTTTCTGCTAACTCTTCTTCCTTGCAGGAACTTCAACTGCTCCAATTTCCGGAATGCTCACTATAGCTGCAGAATCTTCCTCTTTTTCAGAACCCAATTCTTCTACGGAAACGGCTGGATCTTCCTCTTGTTCCGGGATCAACTCCTCAACAGAATTACCGGGAGTTATCACCTCTTCTACTGCTGCTTCACTAGCAATCGGAATCAACGATGCACACCCACAAGCTATGCAAATCTATTTTGAAACCTCAACATGGGTCTCATTTTCCGAAACAGTCACCTCAACCGGTGTTTCTGTGATCACCTTAATAGACATTGCCCTCTCGGGAGTACCAGGGATTTTTTCCTTTTCTCTCTCTTGGTTCTTCTCTAGTAGCTGCTGGAGAACTCTTTGGATCTTTTCACTATCCTTTTCCAGTTTCCCAATACGGGCATCGGTAGACTGATGATGCGCCTTAGTTTCGCGCATAAACTCCCTTGACTCATTCATGAAGCTCCGGAATTCGTCTGCCCATCCTGATCCACCTGCTGGTTGCACCAAACCTGCACCGGGTCTCTGCTCTTCATCAAAAGCAGCGTTTGCTTCTCCCCTTTGACCCCTGACATTTCTCCTGGGGTTACGATGTTGGTTGTTTTGTGCCAACTTAGCAAACTTATCCTTGAGAGCAGCAGCAGTTAATTTCATCATTTTACCCCCGCATGACGCATCTATCATATACTGCTGGTTCTCATTCAACCCATCATAGAAATACTGATTCAGATCAGCCTGGGGGTAGCTGTGGTGAGGACATTGAGCTAGCAGGCTCTTGAACCTGTCCCATGCTTTATACAGAGACTCATCATACAGCTGGCTAAAGGTACTGATTTGCTGCCTGATAGAAGAAGTCTTAGACAGAGGGTAGTACTTCTGCATGAATGCATTGTAGACTTCAGCCCAGGTGGTTAAGCTTCCTTCATCCAAGCCACTCATCCACTGTCGTGCCTTGTCAACTAAACATATAGGAAAAACCCTCATCTTCAGATCATTGTCGGTGACATTCTCACCTTTAGGCAGCCACCCAATAAAGTGCTCCAGCTCCATAAGAAATCCCATCACTTCCTCATTCTTCTGCCCATAGAATTTCGGAAGTAGGGCCATAAGATGCCCCTTAATCTCCAAGTTACGCATATTGGCAGGAGTGACAATACTAGGACGGTAAACTTTTACGGTCGGTGCGAAGAGTGCAGCCATAGAAGGCTGCTCCAACTCGGTCATCTCTTCGAACATGTGCTGCAAGACAGACACAACACCAGAACTATGCAAACGTAAGTACCCGTTAGTTAAAACAAGCACTCAAGACGAGAAACACAGAGGTAACAAGGGGAAAAAAACTAACGAAAGCAAAAACAAAATCTAGAAAAAACAAAAAACAAAAATACTGTAACTAAAATTCGTAAACTTAACAAATGAGTTAAGTCCCTGGCAGCGGCGCCAAAAACTTGATGTGTCAAATCAAAGTTCTAAATTTGTTTTAAGCCAAGAGTTAATCCTCAACACTACGAAAACCTGTAGTGTAGTGGAGTTAACCCCGATGTCGGTCTCGAAGGACTTAACTAAGCTAAGTCTTGTTTACGAATAGTAATTACAGTAAAGAAAGCAGTAAAAGGGTTGTTTGCTTCGGCAACAAATTTGTTCTATATTATCTATCTACTTATGCAATCTAACTAGAAAACAGATTAATCGAAACGACAATGATATGAATATGGAGAATTATGGAGCGGTAACGTGAAACAAGCTAGCTAGCAGGATACATACGATTCACAAGATAGATTACGCAAGTTGTCACAATCTTGAGTTCAAAAACGAATAGCACTAGTGGAGGCGTCAATTCCACTAGGCTACAATCAATCTAGCTAATCCGACTATTACTGTTTGCAATCTAAACTGTTAGATCAAGCAAGACGAAAGACATTTTGGTGTATTGATTAAATTCTTAATCTAACAGTGATTTTGCTGGCATGCTCGACAAACAGAATAGCAATATATGCGATTAATCTAAAAAGCACAAGTAATCTAAACCCGATGCACTTCGAATCTCATGAACCCTAGTTACCATGCATTGAATCAGTCACCACCCCATAATCGGGGTGTTTAGCTACTCATATTATGCGAAGACATAATCAATATTGTATATAAACAGGCTCCAAACATAAGCTAAAGCAATAAACAAAGATTCGTATGGCTTGAGTCGTTCGTTGTCACAAACCCTAGGTAGAATTGAAGAACTGAAATGAATTGATGCGAAAAGCTATGTAGATAATCTCCCAATCAATGTCAATCTTCGGATTACAAGATAAACGGTTCAATTACCTCCAATAATAGGTAGGTAATTGCCTGGAAAAGGTTCTAGGTCGAAAAGCAATAAGAAGAGAAGAATAATAATGAAGTTGTATCTAAAAGATCAAGAAAATAGGTTATATATAGTGAAAAACGTTGAAAATCATGTTCTGGGCAGAAAAAGACCCAAAAAGGGAGTTGGCGCCCGCCAAAATGGAGCTGGTGCCCGCCAACTCGTTCTGGACGAATTTGGTGTCCGCAGGCCATTTTTGGTCCTCTAAACGTCGGAATCTGGAGATGGTTCCTTTTTCATTTTGTAGCTCTTGGTCTTATCTACGCGTGGATATGAAGATCAGGTCAATTGGAGTTTAATTGCAAAAGTTATGGCCAAAATGCCAAAGCTGCTCCATCATAGTTCGAATTTCGCGCGCTTTCACTGAAACGGCTCTAAAATCTTCGTCCGAACTCCGAATCCACTTCCGTTTCGACCGATCAACTCCTTTTTCAACCACCTTTCAGGTACATAAACTTCCATGCTTCCATTAGAGCATTAAATGCACTTGTTTAACCCTTGTTTTAATGCATTTTCACCAAACACCTACAAAACACAAAAAACACAAAAACGTAACAAAACACTAATAAAACACATAAGAACTATACTTGAGAATGACAATAAGACGGTAAAAAAGATCGAATGAGACGATGTAAAATCGACTCATCATCATGTAGAATGACTCAAAGGGCTCCACTTGCAGTTTGTTCATTTTTCCAGATTCATCTTCAAATGTGTGCACATCCTCTGGCCTGATGTAAGGGCATTCTTTGGAGAGATCCTGTCGGGCATTCTGTCTGACTTCAATATGAAAGTCAAGCCAGGTCTTGATTATCTCAGAAGGCATCACTTTTGATCTTTTGCCTTTCTTTCTCCATGTCATCAGTTGTTGGTAAACTGGATCTGGAATCCCATTTCCATTGGCAAGCAAGTACTTGAGTTCCATTATCCAGTAGCCATTCATGTAAACTTTGATGCAGTTCCAGACAGAGGGTTGATCATTGTTAGTCTTCACATATTCTATTCTAGCATCCTCAGGCCTTGGAAGAAGGGTTCTTCCAAACTTGATGTCTTTGTCCCTCTTCCTTCTCTGTTTGGAATTCAGGCCCTTTTCTAAGGGGTCATTGGAGGATCCACCTTTCTGGATGTACTTGGTTTCTCCAGAAGGTTTTCTAGCCTTAAGAGGCTTAGCAGCTATAGGAGCAGAAGAGCTGATTCTCTTGTGATGAGTTTCCATGTGCTCACCATCATCATCATTGACTTTCTCAAAGGTTTCAGTACCTTTGCAGCTTTCTGGAGAAAATTTTCTTCTCTTTTCAGAGATTTCTCCTCCTCCTCCTCCTCCTCCTCCTCCTCCTCCTCCTCCTTCTTCTTCTTCTTCTTCTTCAGAAACTCCCTTTCTTTTGTCACTCAAGCTCTTGGAAGCTGGAGGTGGCAAGGCAGTTGTTTGAGAGGTCTTTGCCTGGGACCTTGTTGTTCCTCTTTCCAGAGTAAGGCGTTGTTCCTGGTACATCTTTTCCTTACCCTTTCCTTTGGACTTAGCTTGTTTCTGTACCTTATGGAATACCTTCTCTTCCCCCTTAGTTATAGAGGACTGATCAAAACGAGCCAAGAGATTAACATAAGAGTCAGAGAGTGACTCAAAGTTCTTTTGCATTAGAGAGTAGTTGCTTTGAGTCTTCCTAGCTCACTTTTGAGGTTTTCATTCTGCTGATATAGTCCATGCTCTCTATCTGTAAGAGTAGAAACCTCAGCAACCACATTCTGGATCTTGGTGGAGGTAGTATCAGCAAGATTATAGGCCTTCTGAGCAATCCTGCTGTCTGAGTCTTGGACTAATACCAGATCTTTCTGAGAAAGTACTAAGTTGCTGGTTCTCTGAGCAATCACTTCAGCAAACTTAGTGAATTTATGTGGCACAGACTCAGTTACTTCCTTGTTTTGAGCCTCTAGTTCCTTTCTTATTCTAAGCAGTTCTTTGAACCTATTCTCTGTGTCAACAGTAGGAGTACAAACTTCTGGAAAGTTTGTGGAGCCAGAATGTGTTTCTTCAGATAGGGAATATATGCGAAATTAACTTTCGAGGGGGTATTTCCTTCTGGCTCACTCAGGAAATCATCATCTTCATCTTCTTCATCCCCGAATCCAGCGACCATTTCTTGCTTGGATTTCTTTTGCTTTCCAGAAGACGATTGAATTTCCTTTCGCTGCTTGAGTGCCTCAGTGTCCTCAGCTTCTATTTCCTCAGCAAATAGCTGGGCATCAAGTCCTATGCGCTTTTGTTCAGCAAGGGCTTCTGCCTCCTTGCGATTCAGGTTATCAATCTTATGCAGATTGGCCTATATGTTAGCAATCTAGTTTTCCAGTGTCAGATGCAACGAATTTGCCTCTTCCACCAGCTCTTGTAGATTTACAAGAGTTTGTGAAGTTTCTAGGACTTTCTGTTCCACGAAATCATCTTTTCTGGAGTCAGAATACTTTTTCTGGGATCGTGAGGGCTTGGATGATCTATGAGGAGATGGGGAGGGTGAGTTTTTCCTTTTTGAAGGCTTTTCAGCGACAGAATTTTTCTTTGATCCAGTGATCCCTCCAGCACTAGATGGTGCATCATCATCATCATCTTTCTTGGGATCATCTTTCTTTTCAGAAGACTTAGGAGACATGGGCATCTTTATGTCGTTTTCATCCGTCTCCTCATCAGAGTCTAAATTGATGATATCATCAATTTTTATTGTCTTGCTGTCCACCGCCTCTTGCTCAGTAGGAGCAGATGCAAACGTTGGTGGGAGGTTGGGATCAGTGGCAATCTTGAACCTTGTAGCTCGACTCTGTGACTTAAAGTTTCTGATCAACTTGCGTTCAACATGTTCAACAAATCTTTTATTCACTAAGGTAGTGAATTCTTCAATTTCCGTGGGAGAAAGATTGTTGACATATTCTTCGATCTGTTCAGCCCATACCCTCTTGATTGGATCACTCAGAAATTTAATGAGGGACATAATATTTGTCCTTCTGAGTCTTTACCATCTTCTGTATCCAAGGATCATCTGAGGGAGGGCTTTTTCAGGAACAAATCCAAGAGACCCTCATCAGAAAGAGTTGCCAACTGAAGGCTTTCGGCAGTGGTCTCTTGTTGATCCTGGAAGACAAAGAGGTGTTGATTAAGAATCGAAATCCTTAAAAATTCTGAGTTAAATGGATTCAGAAATTTTGAGTTACATACAGGCTCGTTTTTCTGAATCTTCGAGGCATTAGCATCCTTAGATTCTTTAACTTCAGAAGGAGTCGTGGTGGCCTGCTTTTCTTCTTTGTCTTTCTGAGCCTGAGAATTAGAAAAGATATTTAACTTAGAAAGTTTTTAAAGAAAGATGCTTCTTATGGTACTGAGAATGAGTGTTAAGTACCTATGCAGAAAGAGGCTCAGACACTTGCTTCTCAGAGACTTTGGGACTCTCTGAAATCTTTTCTGATGATGGCTTTGAAGCCTCATCAACTTTCTCTGCTTGAGGGGACTTTGATGTCTCAGCCTCAGTAACTTCTACTTCTTCATGAGCCTGAAAGTAGAGTTTGTTAAATACTTTTGAAGAGTTGTTTTTCAGAGAATTTGAAAATGTTATAGATCTTTCTGATGACTACCTTCTCAGCAGAAGGCTCATGTTCAAGTTTGTCAGAGTCTTGAATAGACTCTTCCTTCTCCTTTGGTGAATTTGGCTTTTCACCATCTCTATTCTTAGTTTGAGCCTATAAGAAACAAGCATAGATACTGAGTGCTATGTTAAGAATCATAATTTGAAAAGTTAGCTTCAGAAAACTATTTCACGTGTGAGACAGGTTCGGTTTCCATTGGCTTAGAGGTTGAAGCAACCTCCTTCTCAGTTTCTGAGGTAAGCTTTTCAGCTACCTCTGAGATTCTTGTTTCTTGAATGGCATGAGCAATGTCAGATTGAGTGGTTTCTGGAACATGTTGTTCATTTGTGAGTTGGTCGAGTTGTTCCATGAATATATCTTCAAAGGAAGTTTCAGGAACTTCGAGCCTTTCCACTGAGTGAACTATCCCTTGATGTTCTTGGAATACTTCTTCCACTACAGTGTTGAGTTCCGCAACGTCATTTTTCTGACACATCTCTACAGCTCTTACTACAGTTTCTTCTTCCAGAAATGTAGAGCTTTGTGGTCGTTGTGGTTGTTGTTCATGTGGAGATCTGGATTTTGATGGGGACGCATCATCAGGGTTATTAAGTTGTATATCCCCAACAACCTTTGCTATAGTAGCATCAACATCCAATAAAGGACCTTCATAAATGTTTTTCAGAGTGATTAGTCCTTGTATAGTATTTTCTCCGCATCTGGTTGCTATTTCATCAACCATTGATGCAGAAGTATCTCCAGCAATCACATCCTCTTCCGAGGAGGAGCCCATGTGTAGGTCTGCTAGTTCCGTAGTTGGGGCCTCCTTAGTTTCATCTACCCTCTTGTCAGCAAGAGTGGTATCTCCATCAGCAGGAGATGTGGTCTGTGTAGGGACTGAGGTTTCTTCAGCAACATGTGCAGCAACATGTTCAGAGAGAACTGTTTGTTCTCTGCTCTCTGAGGCGTTAGTCTTCTTTCTGCCTCCAGTTCTACGTCTCTTCGAGGGAACTAATGGTGCTTCAGAGACTCCTTCTGATGCCCTTTTCTTTTATTTGTTATAGAAATTAAGTCTACACACGAAATCACCGTATGCAACTTGCACTTCTTCTCTGAGCACTACACCAAAGTGCTCCAGAATGTAACAGATCTTCAGACCAAAAAAAATGGTCATCAGAGGTTCAACATGACCACGGATGATTGTGGCTTGAAAGGACTTGATGTTCTCAGCGAACTTCTTCCAGATATACCTCCCCAAGTTGAAGGGAGTTGTCCTTTCGCTCAAGGTGTACATATGGGCAAGAGTACCCCATATCTCCAGAGACACCTTGTCAGCCCCTCCTTTGCTGCACTCAAAACATCTGTGCAAGATCAGGGCAAGCCAATTCTAGGGTTCAGTGACATGCTGTCTGCGCATGTTCACAATGTCGAATGTTTCAGGAACATCCACGTTGTCCTCATTTTCTGGAGCCATGTTATTCAAATAGAAGTCATCAATGGCCTCCTTGGACACATCTATCTGATGTTCACCACCAGAGTTTGGAAGTCCAAACAATTGACAGAAGGTTTCTTCGTCAAGACATATCTCTATGTCTTGAACCTTCGAAGTAATTGACATCCTTTCGGAGCCAATCTCGGTTTTCACCGCAGAATTATTGCAGAATTCCAAAACATCCATATAGGATGTGAAAGAGGGTTTTACAGAACATAACTGCTTGATTCCTACTTTTTTTCAAGTAGTTTAAGCCCTCTTCTCGCTTCTGCCTGGTTGAGCGAAGGTCCAAGCAGGTATTCATCAACTAGTACTCCTCCCTAGAGTACCTTGGATCTGGTATTCCACATACTTGGGTTGAAAATTCCAGTTACCTTCTTTTCCTTGATGGTAAAGGTTTGCTTTGCAGCAGTACCAGAAGATGAGACTTGGGATTTTGGTGCTGCTCTTTTGAGTGCCATCTCTTTAGTATTTATATAGAAATAGGGAATAGAGAGATGAGAATCGTAGTCGGAATCGACAAGGATTTCTTTGTAGAAATTCTTAGCAGAGATTCAGACGGATTAAAGAGTTTTTGAAGAGAAGATTAGGAATGTTTTTGCTATTTTCGTGCAAGTGATTTGTGGGACTAGGCAAAAGTGTTTTTCTTTGCCAAATCCGCCTTTATATAGCAATGCAAGTACATGCGATACAGATGAATTCTGTATGTATATTACTCGCAGTTCTGCACAGGCGTGGTGAAAAGGCGTTATTGCATTTAATGTAAGTGGGGTCAGTTACTTGGTTACTACGCGTGTGGGCTATTGTGGACGCATCTCGGTCGTTGAATTACAAGCGTTTCTACTGAAGAGTTGAGATTGAGTCTCAGATCAATGATATCAATCAACACATGTAATTGTGCCCATTAATGTAATTTGTCACAACTCGCCTAAGTGTCTTTCAAATTCTCAGAAACCTGTAACTAGTGGACAAGACTGGATTCAGAGTTCAATAATTGATCGTCCAGTACTTGTTTGAAATATTTCACAAGAAAGAAAATTTTCAACACAAAAGAGATATTTGATTTCTGATAGGAATTGTCTTTTTGGTCAAACTATTCTTTTTGTGTCCCCCCTGACTTAGATGTCTCATAGTTTCTGAATACCCGTTTCAGAGACCTTTTCTAAGTGCCTTTTTCTACAATGCCTTAGATATTTGAATACCCATTTCAAGTATCTTTCTGAAATAGCAAATTGTCAAAGTTTCTGATAACTGAGTTCTTGTCTCAGTAGTTTCTTCCTTTTCTTATGTATCTCTCAGAAACCTGTAGACTCTTTTAATGGTTACATGAGTTCCCATCTTAGAAACCAATAATCACCCTTGGAGCCTTTGTTTGACTTATCAATAGAAAGTCTAATGGTGAGGCAGGTTCTTCGTCAATTACATAGTGATTTCCTTCCTGTTTTGCAATCAAGACTACTTTCCTTGAATCATTGTCAACCAATTTGCATAGGTTTGACTTGATCTTTACTGAATACCCTTGGTCTACCAATTGACTCATTCTTAAAAGATTATATTTCAATCCCTCTACATGTAGTACTTCAGTGATTGTAAGAGCTCCAAGCTTCAGATCGCAAAATCCTATGGTTGGATTTTCATCTCCTCTTCCAAATCTAATAATTGGTCCTTTATCACATTCTCTGTAGTTAACTAGATTTGTTTTGTCTCCTGTCATGTGCTTGCCACATCCACTATCAAAATGCCACTTCGGGTTCTTCCTCAGAGTGTTTTACACAAAACAGGAAACATGGAGTTAGGCTCTCATTCCAACAATGGAGGAACCTTCTGTACTAATGAATCTCCCTGTAGGAATCCATTTCTGAATGAACTTCCTTGGTGCATTCATTTGTCTTACTGGAACATAAGGAGGAATTTTAGGTAAATGACTAGTGTGACTATCATTTAAAACTATTTTCCTTCTTGGAGTGTTCCTTGGTGCTCCTTTTGGTGCTTTCAGATACCTGTCAGGTTGCTGAGTCGACTTTTCAACGAACTCGGCTTACCTTCTCAGATTCCTTCTAGCCAGGCATTTAGAGTGGTAGCAGCCTGTTCTTTCTTCCACTTTTGACGATTGTTATGCGTAATCCTGGCATTCATCCATCGTTCTTGCTCTTGTTTATATTGTTGAGCAAGTATCTTTCCGATGGCTTTATAGCCAATGGCATTTCGAGCACCTTTTGCTTGCTAAGATCTTCTCTCAGCAGCATCACTAGTCTCTGGATCATTATTTCTTCTGAAAAATGGTACATTGGGAAAATTTCCAGCTCCTGCAATTTTTCCTTTCCTAGAGACATAGCACTGTGGATGATTGCAATTTTTAGTGCATGGTTTCTGTGGATACGAAAATATGTCCAATCCGTCATAAAGGACCTAGGAACGAATCCTAAGGCGCCCTAAGTGATCCAATGGATCCGAGACACTTTAGTCTGAGCCAATGGTCCGATCCGGGCAGACCATCCATGGTCCGACCCACCCTAAAAGAAAGGAACAAAGGATTTGGACCTACAAGGCCCGACCCGGAACCGTAGGTCGGACCCACCTTGGCCCGAGCCTCTCTGGGAAAGGAGCATAGTGCTAAGTCAGTACCCTCTCCGACCCAAGGACTCCGATACGGATGTCAACTCGGATCCAGCATGACCATCTCATAAAGCAACCAAGCAAATGGGCACCAAAGAGTGAGATGTCCGAACCCAGGAGCTCCGAATCGGAAGAGTTGGACAGGCAGGAGAACTTCCTCAGCTGACAACCAAATGTGGTCCGAACCAATCGTCCGGACCCATCTCTCCGAACCTGGGAACTCGGCAGAACTAGTCACATCCCCAAGAACTCTCCCAATAATGACCAAACTACCCCTAAAGCCCAAGATGGCATGGGCTAAAACTTCATTATTGGGCTATGGGCCTCATACTAGCATTGGTGGCTCAATCCTGGCCGTATACATGGCGCAATCCTAGCAAGGCCTTCCATTTTGATGATAGCCTATAAATAAGGCACACATCCCAACAAGTAAGTCACCTTTGAACAAGTCATCTGACAGGTCACATCACGACCTCAATCCCGAGCATTATACAGAGTTGATCTTCAGTCACTCTGGAGTAAAGTCTCATCCCGGTTTGACACTTAGCAAACCGGGCACTAACCCCCCCCCCACTCAAGTGTGCAGGTCCTTACCGAAGTAGTTGGTCGCTGGTTCTTACGCCTCAGTCCTTACCTAGCAAGGAGCTTCTTACCTTGGCGCCCATTAGTGGAGTTGAAATAAAATCTAAGTAGTTGGGGAGTTACACCCTCAACATTTTGGCGCCGTCTGTGGGAATCTTTACCAAAAGTCCCGTTCTCTTCAGTAATGGCAAGAACAAGAAGGTCCGCAAGAACCAACACCACTGCCATTGGTACGCCTGCTCCAAGACAAAGGGGAAGACCTCTCACTAGAAGAGGTGGGGTAGCAAGAATTTCAACAAGAGAAGTAATAGATGATCCAAGTGATGGCCATACCGCTAGCCTTTCTTCTGGCGAGGAAAGAGCCGCTAATCCACCAAGATGAGATCCGGACACTTGGGGGAAAGGATGATTCCTCCGTCAGGAACACATGGTCCTCCTCCAGGAAGAAACTTTACCCTCCCGAATGGTCAGATCATTAGTCCTAGTGAGTTCGGGATGAATGAGAATCAGTTTGGCCTCTTACTCACCACTATTCAAGGATGCTTTGGATCAAACAACCTCCAGCCTCCTCAGCCCACCCCGCCTACACCGATCCCGAGGCAAGCTAAACCCGCTCAATCAAGAAATGAGCACCGTCCTATCCAACAAAGGCTGGGGGAACAAGCTCAACCAGAAGACCTGAGACATCTTCTCAATAGAAGAGCCGCTGCTTCTCATGAACAACGAGGGAGAAGTCCAGAAGTGCCACGAGTAGACAAAGTGGGAACCAGTCGGCGAGGAGCTCAACAACAAGCACCTAGAGATCAAATGGCGGAAAGCACCCCGATAGTTCTAATCGCTGATCTTCCTCCAGATGTAGCTATCAACCCCGTAATCGGTGAAAGAGGCGGCAATGAGCAGATCTACCTCCAATGAAGGCCACAGAAACAAAATTGCCACCACAGCAAGATGGTCAAAGCACATGAGAAGGTGGTAGTTAAAACTCCCAACCCTACGTGACGAGATCGAAGAGAAAGAAAAGCGCCCGGTGTTATCCCAAACCTTGAGCATTACTATGGAGATACTTGCCCTGTAGGGCATCTTACTAGATACGAAAGTAAGATGGAAAGCAATGGACTCAACGACAACATGAAAGCTCTCAACTTTTCCACCACACTCTTTGGAGAAGCAATGGATTGGTGGACCTCACTACCTAATGGTTCCATCAAATCTTATGCGGACGTCGCCTCCCTTTTCTTGAAAAGGTTTGAGAAAGCAAAGAGAAGGAAGAGGTCAGTTGAGCACCTGGCAGGCATAATCCAGAAAGAGCATGAGGACCTTAGAACCTTCCTTGACCGCTTCAACGCTGAAGTACGACAGGTAGAGCCTCATAGCATCAAAGAGCGGGTCCGACACCTATATGCTAACACTTATAATGATGAGCTTAGAAGGAAGCTTTCCAACGAAGAAATCACCACTGAAAAGTACCTGGAAGATATCTGCGAAGGAGTCTTGTATGGAGAAGATTACCGAAGAAATGTCCCGATAAGGGCAGGGATAAAGAAGGGGAAAGAACAAGTACGACAGGAACTTCCTCCTCGTCAGGGGAAGTTCGAGCAAAAAAGAGATCTCAGGGACAGAAAAGAATTCCATAGAGAAAGAACTCCACCTAGGAGATACGCCGAGTATACTCGCCTCAACAGACCAAGATCCGACATCTTGGCTTCTATTGTTGAGAAGGACTTAGATATACAATGGCCTAAACCTGTCAAGAGCAGCAAGAAGAGTAAATTTTCTAAAGACTCAGAGGTTCCACAAGCGTAAAGGTAACCGAGGATTGCATCCGATTGAAGATGCAATCGAAAGACTAGTGAGAAGTGGGAAGTTGAAAGAACCAACAGGTGAAGAAGAACCCTCCAGGCATAGAAAGAATGAGCAGAGAAGAGAGGAGCATGATTCTGAACCTCCGACAGGATCTTTACCACCACCTCCAGCGGAAATCCCACCTCGGCATGCCCAAAGATATCAAGGGTACCGCGAAGATACAGAAATGGAGAACCTCCCCTACAGTGGAATTATCAACGCCATTGCAGGAGGACCAACAGGGGGAGATAGCAGAAATGCAAGGGAAAGGACCGCGCAACACTTGAGAAACAACGACAGAGCTTACGGTCCACCAGCCCTGAAAGGCACAAATGCAATTACCTTTGATGATAGCGAGATCCCCCCACCAACGTCTGGCGGAGGAGATCTCAAGGACCCCGATGTCCCTTTGGTTGTTTCTCTAGTGATTGCCACTTACAGGGTCAACAAAGTACTAATCGACACAGGAAGCTCCTCCAATGTCATATCCAAAAGGACCGTGGAGCAAATGCACCTGGGGCAAATACAATATGGACGAGTATACACTTCGTTGGTAGGTTTTGGAGGGTCTATAGTACGCCCCATTGGAAGTATACCACTACAAGTCTCCATGGGCACTTTTCTGACAAGAGTGACCAAGACTATCCTCTTTGTGGTAGTAGATAGCACCTTTGACTATAACGTGATCTTGGGCCACCCGGGACTTAACCAATTCAGAGCAATTGCTTCTCCCCTACACAACAGGGTGAAGTTTTCAACCCCGAATGGCGTGGGGGAAGAAATGGGCAACGTTAGAGAAGCCTGGGAGTGCTATATCATGTCAACCAGGGGGGCCACAGTACCTGTCCTTTCGGTCACTAAGGGCTCTCATGACCATTCTTCCATTACTCTAACGCCACCAAAGGAAGAAATCGGTATTGGGTCGCTCAGAGAAAAGTTCCCCAAGACAGCTAGAATAGAATCCCTTGAAGCCTTGAAAGAGGTCCAACTGGTCGAACGAAATTCGGAAAGAACAACTCGGATTGGAACGGAGATGAGTACGGAAGTAGAGCTGAAGCTCATCGCTTGCCTTCGTGACAATTGCGACATCTTTGCTTGGAGCACAGATGATCTCAAGGGGATAGACCCAAGGATCGCAGTTCACCGTCTGAACATGGATCCTACGGTCAAGCACATCCGGCAAAAGAGGAAAGACTTTGGACCAGTTGAGGATGCTATCATAGCAGGGGAGGTTGACAAGTTGATGAAAGCAGGTCATATCGAAGAAGTTAGATACTCCGATTGGGTCTGCAACGTGGTCCTCGTCGAAAAAGCTCCCGGAAAGTGGAGAATGTGCAATGACTTCACTAGGCTCAACAAATTTTGTCCAAAGGATCCCTATCCATTGCCACGCATAGACCAGCTGGTTGATTCCACTGCAGGATGTGCGCTTCTAAGCTTCATGGATGCATATCAAGGCTTCTACCAAATTAGGATGGCTCAAGAAGACATCAAGAAAACGGCATTCTTTGCGGCCGGAGGAGTCTATTGCTTCAAGGTCATGCCCTTTGGCCTCAAGAATGCAGGAGCTACTTACCAACGGCTGGTAAATAAGATGTTCAAGGAAGAATTGGGAAAAACCATGGAAGTCTATGTGGATGACATGCTGGTGAAAAGCAAGACTGAAGAGGAACACATCGAACACCTCAACAATTGTTTTTCTATTCTCCGGAAATACGGAATGAAGCTGAACCCTGAAAAGTGCACTTTCGGGGTGAAAGGAGGAAAATTCCTTGGCTACATGGTCACAGAAAGAGGCATCAGTGCTAACCCAGAGAAAATAAAGGCAATCATGGACCTACCACAGCCCAAGACTGTCAATGAAGTTCAGAAGCTTCTAGGAAAGGTGATGGCATTGAGCCGTTTTATCTCAAAATCCGCTGAGAAGAACCTTCCCTTCTTTAAGATCTTACGAAAAGGAAATAAGTTCGAGTGGAAAAAGGAGTGTGAAGAGGCCCTGGAAAACTTGAAAAAGTATCTCCTCTCACCGCCCCTTTTGTCTAAACCCATGGAGGCTAAAACTCTTTACCTCTATTTGGCCACCACTGATGAAGCAATGAGTTCTGTACTGGTACGGATACAAGACAACGAGCATTTACCAATTCACTATTTGAGCAAAGCTCTTATAGGCTCTGAGGCCAGATATGTCAAGGTTAAGAAGCTTGCCTTCGCACTGGTTTACACTGCACGGCGACTGAAGCCTTACTTCAAGTCGCATCGGATTGTGGTCCTTACAAATGAGCCACTCAAGCATGTCTTGGACAAACCGGATCAGTCAGGACGCCTGTCCAAATGGGCTATTGAGCTAAGTGAATATGATATTGGGTATCAAGCCCCATCTGCCAAGAAAGCGCAAGTTTTGGCCGACTTCCTGGTAGACTATCCAGAGAAAGCAGAAGAAGGGAACGAAAACTCCCAGGAAAAGGCTAGTCATGTGGCGATAGCCCAAATCAAGGAATCAAGGGAAGAGAAAGAAGCAGAAGAGACACAAAGAGGTAGCATCCAGCTTATGACTAAGTATCACCAACCTATGGATGATTCACTGAGAGTAAGGCACATGTTTCTCTTGGACGAAGAACTCAATACCTCGACAACTGCATCTTCCGACAAGAAGCAGGAGGTTGAGAAAGCACTCACTCCCACTTCGGGAGGTAAGGAAAGAAACACAGAATGTTGGACATTACAAGTGGACGGATCATCAACCGGACGGTTGGGAGGAATAGGAATTTTCCTTGAAAGTCCTGAAGGAGCCAAGCTAGAGTACGCCATCACCCTCAATTTTAAGGTGACAAACAACGAGGCCGAATATGAAGCACTTATCACCGGCCTAAGAATGGCGAAGGCCCTTCAGGTAAAAAGGATCAAAGCCTACACAGACTCACAGCTCGTACAATCCCAGTTCTCCGGGTCCTTTACCACCAAAGGACCTAACATGATCAAATACTTGGAGCTCCTCAAGAAAGAGGTTGAGCACTTTGAAGAATTTACTCTTGACCAATTTCACAGAGAATGGAATGAAAAAGCCGACGCCCTCTCCAAGTACGCCTCAACCTTAGGAGCTTTGGACACAAGAAGTGTCATCCTAATGACCCACGTGGAATCCTCCCTGGCAAACCCCAACGGACAGGTGCTTCTTTTGAGCACAGAAAGAAACTGGATGACTGATATATTCCGTTACCTCAAGGATGGCACTCTACCTATGGATCCTAGAGAGGCCAGGAAGATTCAATGTCGAGCTAACAGATACTTTATTCTGGAAGAAGATCTCTACAAAAGATCCTATAGCGGAACTCACCTGAGGTGCCTAGATCCTCAGGACGCGAAAACTGTGATGAAAGAAATCCACGCCGGAAGTTGTGGAAGTCATTCTGGAGGAAGAACTTTGGCGCAAAAGATCATAAGGCAAGGATACTATTGGCCAACTATTGACATGGATGCTGCCAACATCGCCCGCGCCTGTGAAGACTGCCAATACTATGCCAACATACCACACCGCCCGACCAACCCTATGATTCCGTCAATCATAGCATGCCCATTTGATCAATGGGGCATAGACATAGTTGGTCCCTTTCCGCGAGGAACACATCAAAAGAAGTTCTTGATAGTGGCAGTGGAGTACTTCACTAAGTGGGTCGAAGCTGAAGCAGTGTCAACCATCACAGAAAGCAGGGTTCGGACATTCATCTGGAAGAACATCATCTGCAGGTTTGGACTCCCACGAGTGCTAGTTTCGGACAATGGAGCACAATTTTCTGGGTCAATACTGAAGGAGTGGCTTCAGTCCTTCAAAATAGAACAACGCGTTACTTCCGTTGGCCACCCCCAAGCCAATGGTCAGGTGGAAGCCACCAACAAGACCATAGTCAAAATTTTGGAAAAAAGGTTGAGAACCTCCCAAGACAGTTGGGCGGATGATCTCGACGCGGTCCTTTGGGCGCATCGAACGACAGCCCGGACTGCCACACAAGAAACACCTTTCTCCTTGGTCTATGGATCCGAGGCGGTCATCCCTTCGGAGACGGTGGTGGCAACCCAGAGAATCCAGCAATACAACCCAGTTGATAATGAGCTCGCAAGGTCTATGACCTTGAGCTCCTTGAAGACAAGCGCGATAAGGCATTGGCCAACATCCTTCGGTACCAAGCCATGACCACTCGAGCCTACAATAAACGTGTCTTTCCCAAGGACATACAAGTTGGAGACTTAGTCCTCAGAAGAGCCGATATACTAAGTCATGTGGGGAAACTTAAGCCCAAGTGGGAAGGACCGTACAAAGTTACTGGGGCAAGAGTTAATGGAAGCTTTAAACTAGAAGATGAACAAGGACAGGCCTTGAAGAGAACTTGGAATGCCAAGAATCTCCAAAAGTTTTACACTTAGAGAAGCATGGCAACGACTGTCACCTTCTTCTATCTTGTCGAACTGTTTTTTGTGTTTGTTTTTTGAAAAAGGCCTCGAAGCCCTCAAGTTGTAATCCGATTTCCGTCAAATCAATACAACTGTGATTTCATAAACATTGTTGAAAATCATGTCCTCCGAATTTCATGATTCGAATGGGCCATGAAGACATTTAACTACTCGATCCAAACCTAGATCATACACTCATCCGGAGCGGATTAACACAATCAAACAGTGTCCGACCTTCACAAAGGCAAATACGCTTTTATTAAAACAGGAGTACAGATTTACAAAGACAGGGTCCGAAGAACCCTAATCGAGCTTACAAAAACAAGTTCCTACTCTATCTCTTTTCTACTCTACAGCGAAGCTTCTTAATTAACCCTGGTCTACCGAACCAAACCCCGTCCGAGCACTATTCACTGTATCTGTGGGCGCTCCGAAGGAAGAGGGAATTCCACCATCCCAACCTTGATTGCTTACTGACAGATCTCGAAGCCCCCTTCGGACGATCTAAAAACTAACAGCAGTCGGACGAGATAACTGAGGCCATTCGATGCTTCCAAAAAGGATACTTCATCACTTCTGAACGACAGAGAGCTCCGAAGCAAGCAAGAAGCACCATAACAATCCGGATCGCCTCTTACCAAATACTATAAATACATCCCAGATTCAGAGTATTTGGAAGGCGGCCAACCCGGATAGTCAGATTAACCCAAGTCACTCCGGAGGCTCCCGTTGATCCGAGTCTCGACAAGACCGGCATTGTCAGGAACTCCGTCCCAGAATTGTAAGTCGCTCCCTCGAGCCTTCAATTCTGGAACTCAGCCACCAACAAAACCGAGCTGCTCGGACGAAAGACCATAGGTGTAAGACAAACGAGTTACCAAAAAGGATACATCCGGAGCTCCCTCGATCTAAGAAACGGACAACTAGACACAACAGGATTGGTAGAAAGCCTTCCAACATCTCGGGCAGTTTTTTACGACCGAACCACGAAATACTGGAAGGGATTCTACCAAACCAATTATGCCAACTTGTCGCCTCCCGGGCACATACCCAGAGCAGCATGCCTCGGATACATTAAGGTTCAAAAACAACTATTTGAAGATCCCCGAACCATCCAGCTAATCTACCTCCCCGGGGCTAAAAGTCGTGGATATAGACCACAGCCCCGGAGAAAGAAGATTAGCCTGACGATCAGAGGAATTGACTGGCAAAGATTTCAAGTCTCACTCGGCACGGACCGTATCCTCGAAGATCCGAGGCTGGCTTTCCGAGCAATTTAATTTCCAAAACTCTCACCGTGAACCAGCCCGGGTAGACATCCGAAGCATCGGAGAAACCCTTGGGTCAAGATCACGCGCAAGAGTGAAGGTATAAACATGCTCACCAGCCGCTCGGACTCGAGCTCCGGACCTTTGGTTACTATAAAAGGGAGAAATGTCCTAATGAAAAGCCGTACAAAGCAGGGGTATATATAGAAAGAGAGGACCAATCAGAAGCGGACACGTGTCCCATATTCGCCGGAAATGGGCTTGGGCCGAACATGGGCCTGGCTCTTCGGCTTCCATTGGCCCAACCCAATAATCCATCCATAAGGTCGGGCAAATCGACTAAGTTACTCACTCGGATGTATCAAGCTCGGGGCTGACATCACAACACCCGAAGCAACTGTGATTCGTATAGAGTCACCCTATACTTAATGCTGATCATCTTCTCACTCTTTCACAAGTTTGCATGACTCGGGAAGACACACCAAGTCAACATCCGAATCGCCACAACTTATCACGATACAAGGAAATTCTCTTTGTCGCAAGCCGTGCCACTCTAAAATGTGGCTCCGAACTGTTCGTGATCCGGCTTATTTCTATCAAAGAGTCCGATTCGGATGGGTACAATGGTTGATTGTTCTACTAAAGGGTCCGGACCCACTATCCGAGTTTACGAGAGTTGATGAGTTGCTACACAAATACGAAATTAAAACGTGCAAGAATGTAAACAGCAACATTAGTGTTTCCATGGCAAAAATAGTTCCGAGCCACCAAGGGACCCGAACCAACAACATTCATCAAGACAAATATATGTTTAGCCAACAAAAAACGAGCAAAAAAGACAACATTGTTTTCAGGCCCGGAGGCACCCTACTACAAAAAACCCGGGGCATACCCCGTCTTCACTGCCTTCGCCGCTCGGACGAACTAGGTTGAGACCGAGAGGGACCCCCCGTATCCTTCTCCGGAGGCGCTTGACCTTGCTGTTGGGCTGCTTGGGCTAACCTCCGTTCTCTCCGAGCCTCAACTTCTTTCAGGAAGGCCGAACACTCCTCCATCAAGTCTAGGTCGCGAGCAAAACTATGGACAGTCCCAGGCAGAGTCAGCCAGTCTCGGTTGTGTTCCAAGTGATCCTACAAAGGAACGAAAACACTGGACATAAGCACCCAAGGGACGAAGGATGGGAGATACGGACCGCCATGGTTGTACTTCTTGCCCTCCGAATCGTCGCAGACCAACTCCACAAATTCACACTTAAGCAAGTCTTCGTCCAAGACACCCTCCGGAGCAAAGTCCGAGCCATCTCCATTCTTAAAGGCGGACACTCCCTCAGCCTCCAAGTCGCAGTCAGCCGGTATCCAACCCTTCCTCCGGCACTGGTCCACAGCTGCATCAAACCCATCTTGACGGGCCTCGTCATACTTCGACTCGAACAAAAACTTGCAGGAGTCCGAATCAAGGAAATCTTGGGCAGCCCTTGTCCGGACCCCCTTAAGCTCCTTCAGCATTTTATCTTTGAAAGTCCGAGAGACACCCACGAACTCGTCCAAACTATCTTGGTGCACCTTCAAGTCGGTCTCCAAAGATCGAATGGCACTTTTCATCTTGGCCGTCTCCGACTCGGCCTCCTGTTTAGCAGCTATGGCCTTCTTTAGGCGCTCCGAAGTGCTGTTCAACCGAGACGCTTCAATCGCCCGGGCAGCCTCAGCCTTGGCCAAATCCTCCTCTAGGGTAGCCCTCCGAGCAGCTACCAAGGAGCATGCCTCCACGGCAGCAGCAAGCTAAAAATTTCAGATATCACAAACGTTTAGATATCTCCGAATCACAGGAAGATGACAAAATAACTAAAACACTTACTAACCTTGCGTTGAGCGGCAACTAACTCTGAAATCCGCTCCACCTCCGGGGCAGCAACCAGCCGAGCAACTTCAGCATCCGAATCCGGCTCGGGCGCCTCGCCCATCTTCCCCTTGCCTTTTTGGAGCTGCACCAAAAAAAAAATCACCTTTTGATTTCTCCTAGAAGTTGATGTGATACACCTAAGGCATGAAACTTCTTTTCCAACTTGTCACCTTTTCCCTTCTAGAACTCTTGATCACAGATCATGCCATACAATGCATAAGGGTAGATAAGCTTGCCTTGATCTCATCTAAACCTGAAAGTAACCAAATGGTTGACATTCCTTTTGCCCATATTGAAATTCAAACCAGTCACCATTTGAGACAGAAGTTCAGCAGCTCTAGAGCTAATGACATTTGCATTTGTGGTGGGAAGACAGTTATGGATGCAAATCCTCAACAACACAGAGAAAAGGGATGTTGCATCCTTGGCTTTAAGTTCTGTATCCACACAGTCACATAGCCACCATTCAAGACATTAGCAACCTCATTCCAGTTAACACGAAGCTCATCTTCATCCACGTCTGGGGGTACCAAGATAATGATTAAACCTAGAAGGAGTAACACCATACACCTTCCCTCTTACATAAGACTTGGCATATTTCAGAGCATCTTCATCAAAAGAGTTTTCGGAGAAATTCTCATGAATTTTCTTCAAAACATCAAGACCATAACCACCCTGATTAACAACTATGTAGAGAACTCACTGCTCTCCAAAAAGGCATAAATAAAGAACTTTTTAAACATAGGCTCAAGAATGGTGTTCTCATGCCACATCTTCTTATCCTTAAAGTTCTTCCATTTTTCACTACAGGCCTTAGTGTGAAGCTTCACAGAAAATGCATCATCATCACTGAGCCTGGAGATAGAACATAAGAATTTACCTCATCAATGGATGCTATCTCAACAGTTGGCCCAAAAGGTTGCTCAGCAGTTACAGCAACATCTTCTTCTTCCCCCATAGATTCATCACTGGATTTCAGGCCCAATTTTTCTTCATTGATGTTCAAAATAGAGCTCATGAATAATCATACCCAGAGTTTGCATCCTCATACAAAGAGGGTTCAATGTCCGAATTTTCGGGCTTCATGTTCCAAAATGGTAAAGCCTACTTCTTCCTTTGACTAGGAACTTTCTATGACTTCATTCATGGGAATGGATCCCTCAGTGTCAGCATTAAAGGGAGGGATAACCAAATTATCAAAATTTAGGTTTCTTTGGAGAAGAGCGCATTCCAGTGACCTTGTTGTGATAGACGGGAGGAGTGAAGGTTTCTGGAGTAGCAGGGATGGGAGGAGTGGTGATGTTTGTGGGTGAAACGGGGGGTGTTACAACATTCCCCAGTGCAGCATTTATCGGAGTATTAGCAGTTAGGCTGTTGGCAGAAGAGGAAAGGAGCAAACAAGAGTAAGGGAGGAGAAAGGGTGTAATGTTCTCAAAAGACGCACCGGTTTGTGTGAAACAAGGCAAGTGTTTTGGTATGATGAGTTGGATAATAACTACCTGTTTAAGAAAGAAAATTGCACAAGATATCTTTCCATAATAATGTATGTAAAAAATGTTAGACAAGGATTATAGGGATCTTCGAAGAACAAGTAACCAAAAGAGACTAAAGAAGATTTTGACAATTTAAGGTACACAATACTAGACGAATTTATCAAGAGAAACTCAAGGTATCATAATTTAGAAAATTCATTACTAGTCAAACATCCACTGTTGTCTCAACATTGGTTTACTGTTCTCTTAACAGGGTCTACCCGGAAAACTAAAACAACACATCAGACACAACACAAACAACTCTCCCCCTATAGCCATTATAACCAAGGCTCCCTGACAGAAGGACAAGAGAAGAGAAAGAATACTTAGGAATCAAACTTCACATTGCCGTACCACACTTGAAACTTCATACTCTAATTAGACTCATTTCTATTTTGAGAGAAGGGCTTAAGATAAAAAACCGTCACCTTTTTATGCACTTTAGAAAAGTAAATTAAAACATAAGCAAATAGTTGAGTGCTAACTTCAGAGATGATTCAATGTAGTCTTAGAGAATCTTGGACATAGATAAGTCAGGAAATAGCATACATCAACAAACGTTTGGTCCCCGTTGGACTCTTTTTGGTTTGGCCCCCTTTGGGCTCTTTTTGGTGGCCTTCATTGGGCTCTTTTATTTTGCTTCCAACAAATAAGACCATAGTGCAATTTTTAGTAAACAAGAGATGACAATTGTACCCTCAAACTTTAATTCAAAAGAGCTTTTCACGTACTTGGTTCAAGTGCAATGCAAGATCAGTCCAAAACTTCAGCAAAAGAGAGAGAAGAGATAGAGAAAAATAAAAACAAAAAAGAACAAGAAAAACCACAAACTTTGCACAATATTGTTGGCTGTGGTTTAAGACAACATATGTGCTTTTCACAGAATCATATAGTGGGGGCCTTCCATAGATCTGGTCTTGGAGTGTATCTTCCGCATGACACGTAGTTCTTTAAGGGCCTCCAAAGTGTGATCAAAAGGAACTGCCTCACTTGCTATTACATGCCAATAGCTAAGGAGGTCAGCAAAATGTACACGGTACAATACAACTAAGACATAAACAAGCCAGTTGCTTTCTATTGTACCAAATACATAACCCATAATGTGCTTTGTACAAGTTACAAAAGTTAGCAAGTTAGTGGAAGGAGTTAGCAAGTTAGAGGCACCATACTTGCAATCCAAGCCAAAGATCAGAACCTGCAAAAACAGATAAGCAGCAAAAGGAGACATACAATAGCCAAAACAAATACAATTTATCCTCCAAGGAAGAAATGCAACATATAAACTAAGACATTTATATGTCCAACTTTTCCTGTAGAAGGATCTATCATATGTATCAACTATCAGCTCTACACACCAAGGATAGAAAGGAGGGATGTTCAGAACTGTTTCCAGTACAAGTACAACCAAATCTTTTCTATACAGGTTCAAAACAGCAATAGACCAAGGGGGAACAAAGAAACTATTAATCCATGGCATAAACAAGCTAGGGTGAAGCAAAGATAAAAGCTTGTATCCAACAACAGGTGGCTCATGACCTAAAAGCCACATACTAGAGGGGAGCATGAAGATGCTACCAATTCTACTATGACAGGGGAGCATCACTTCTCCTAGATGTAAATAATATGGATTAATAAACCTATGACTCCTCAAACCTATCAGCAGGGGGTGGGGGGGGGGGGAGGGAGGAAGGATCAGAACAGCTTCATCATATCCAGGACCATAACAGATACAGTACAAATACACGAAGAAAGAAGAATGAAATTTAAGAGATGGAAGAAGGAGGTTAGGGGACACTGAGATATAGCAAGAAGAGGAGTGAGAGGAAAGAAAGAAAGAAACTGTATATGTATGTTTAGTTTAAGAGCAAACCTTATAGGTGTTCCTGCCAAAACATAAAAGCAACTGCCTTCTCTATCCAAGGAGAGTAGCAACCTTTTACTATCCAGGATCCATGAAAAAACCTTCATTTGGAAATTCTGAGGTAGGGGATGCCAGATTTGTCTGAAAAAACCAATCTTTTAATTTCTGCATTGCATTCTGCTATGGAAAAGATTCTACTGCATTTCTTTTGTAGTGCCTCTTTAGCCAAAGCATTTGCAACCGCATTACCTTCTCTATGGATGTGACTAAAGGAAATAGTCAATCCATTCCCAACTACCTGCACCAACTCAAAGAGATGCAGCAATTTCCAATTCAGAGGGTTAGAGTTTTTTTCAGGGCATCTACAATGTAAGCAGCATCTGATTCAATCTGAATCTTAGTCATCCATCTTTGTTTACACATTTTTATGCCAACATAAATAGCATACAATTCTGCAAATTGAATTGATCTTTTCCCAAGATAGTTCTGATAACAACTCAGAACTCGACCATTTGAGCATCTAATAATTCCTGCAGAAGCTGCTAAATTATTACTAGAACAAAAAGTACCATCAATGTTAACTTTCACCCAATCAGTGGGAGGCCACTTCCAATAAACAAGGATCAAAGGCATCACATGTTTAGCTCTAGTAGCTAAGCCCAAGTGCATAGAGATGCTGAGATCACACAGAGTCAGACACAAGAGAAGCAATATGCATCAGATGCAAATGTTTCAAAACAAGAGTAATGATATTATGAGCAAGAATCTTCTTGTTAAGATACTTAGATGCATTCATAGCTTTCCAAGAATACCAAGCAATGAGTAATGGTATGATGACTCTTATGTGACCTTTCCTAACCAAATCAGATGAATTCCACCAAGCTTTAAATATAGTAAAAGGTTATGATGTGCAAGACAAGGAACCCTAAACAGATTTGAAAACCAATGCCAAAATTTAGACACTTGATCATTAAAAAGTAGCACATGTTCAACAGATTCTAGATTTTCACAACACTGGCACTTGGATGCCATGCTTATTCCTAAAGTTTGCATTTTGAGTTCCACAGGTAACCACCCTTGAATAGACTTCCACCAAAAGAGAGATATGGTAGGAGACACATGTGGAGTTCAGAATCTTTCAAACCAAATGGTTTTAGGCTTAGGACTTCTTACCATACATCTGGCAGATTTGGTGCTAAACAACCCATCCATAGAAGGTTTTCAGACAGGGGTATCATTCTTACTAGTATCCACCGGACAGCTCTCAATAATCTTGTTACAGATATTCAGAGAGAAGTACTCTCTCAATTTATCAATCTTCCATCTATCAGCTTCAAGCCAAGCATTTGCCTCTGAATGATCTGGGTCACTACCTGTAGAGGCACTTTGCAAATCTTTAGGAGAAGAAAATTCACTGCACCAATGATCAAACCAAAAATGCATATTTCCTTTTCCTACTTGCCAAAACAGATTATCTTGTGTAAGAGCACTCACAGCAAACATTCTTTTCCAGACTGGGGAATCAATGTTTTTAGGAACACATGAACCAGGAAACTTGTTTCTCACATATTTATGATGCATGAAATTTGACCAAAGAGAGTTGTTTTCCTTGAATTTGAACCACAGTTTCATAGCAAATGCAATAGACATATCATGCAAATTAATGACATTCAAACCCTTCTCATCTAAAGGAAAACATAAGTTAGTCCAATGCATACCCCTCTTTTCTATGTTTGCACCCCAAAAAAACCTTGCAAAAATTCTGCAAATTTCAATCAACACAGATTTGGGGGGGGGGGGGGGTGCAAAGCTTGCAACAAATACACAGGCAAGGCAGACAAGACTAATAAGAGTAAGTCTACTTCCTTGAGACATAAGTTTTAGGTTCAAACCATTAAATCTTGCTCTTATCTTCTGAATCAGAGGTAGAAACAACACTTTCTTATTCCAACCATTAGCTGTAGGAGCACCCAGATAAGAGAAAGGAAAAGACATCTCAGGCATATCTAGCACACAGTTCAGCATATTCACATTAGCCCTCTTCCCAGCTATGAATCCACTTTTCTGTAGCTCGATCTTTTGACCAGTTTGGTTTTCATATTTTTTGAAAAAAGCAACCAACTTTTGCACATTTTCTTTGCTACCATTACAGAACAAAACACAATCATCAGCATAGGATAAATGGGTCACAGGCATGCCTTTGGGAACTTTATAAGAAAACTGGGAATTTTCAGCATACAAATCATTCAAGGATTTAGAAAGATAGTCACTCATGAGTACAAACAAAGCAGGGGAGAGTGGATCCCCCTATCTGAGACCTTTGTTTGCTTTTTATAAAACCACAAGAATTCCCATTAATCAGCAAACTATAATGACAGCTAGTAACAATTTTCATCACAAGATTAATCCACAGCATAGAGAAGCCAAGAGAAACAAGTATACCTTCCAAAAAGGACCAATTAACCCTATCATATGCTTTCATCATATCTAGCTTGATAATCACATTAGACCCTCTCACTTTATTATCTACAGCAAAGGCAAGTTCTTGAGCTAAAAGAATATTGTCTATAATAGCTCTTCCTTTCACAAAACCACTCTGGTTTTTGGTAATTAAATCAGGTAAATACATGGAGAGTCTATCATTCAGCAATTTAGATATAATCTTCTGCACATTGGAACAAAGACTGATAGGTCTGTAATCACCTCATGAAGTAGGAGACTGCACCTTAGGAATCAAAGCAAGATGGGTATGAGAGAAGCTTACAGGGATTGTGTTACCTTCAAAGAAGTCATGTATGGCTTCTAAGAGATCCAGCTTGATGATTTGCCAGTAGCTTTGGAAGAATTTTCCAGTGAACCCATCAGGACCTGGTGCAGAGTTTGGTTTTAGTCCAAGGACCACCTTTTCCAAATCTTCCAGGTCAGGTAAGTGAGTCAAATTCTCATTTTGTTGCTCAGTAACAGAGGGAACTGGCATGGTCAGAGTGGGTTCCTCCAACGGATCAGTAGCACCTGCAAAATGTTCAGAGAAGAAGGAAGATGCAGAATTTTCTATATCACTAGCATTAGAGTAATAATTGCCTAGATGAGTAATATGATTAATGTCCATCCTAGCATTTTTCCTCTTAACCATGATATGAAATAGAGATGTGTTCCTTTCTCCCTCAGTGTACCAAGTAGCTGAAGCCTTTTGCTTCCAAAATTCTTCCTCTTAATCAAGCACAGATTTAAAAAGAAGAAATTTATCTTTAAAAAATTGACAGTTAGCAGGGGAAGGGGAGCTTGCAACTTGCACTTCAGCCAGGGCAACTTCCTTTTCTAAAAGTTTAACTTTAAGAAAAATGTTTCCAAAAAACTGTTTATTCCAAAAGATGAGGAATTGTTTCAATCTGTAAAGTTTTTCTTTTAGTTTTAATAAACCTTGATTCCTAGCAGGAAGATTCCAATTAGCCTCAACTTCAGAAAGAAAAGAAGGATGAAGAGTCCACATATTTTGAAATCTAAAAGTTCCCATTTTAGAAGTGACAGGGTTACAAGCCTGTAAGAGTAAAGGCCTATGATCAGATTCTTTCAAAATCCCATGAGAGATAACATTTTTAGTGAAAGCACCAACCCAAGAGTTATTCACTAAAATTCTGTCAAATCTTTGCTTAAGACTATCAGGCCTTTCCCAAGTAAAAGACAACCTGTAAAACCTAGATCCATCAAACCTCTGTCAATAATGAAATTCCCAAAGTTTGCCATAGCACTAATGTCTGGCAAAGCTCCTCCTATCCTCTCACTAGGTGTAGTGATGATATTAAAATCACCCCCCAACACACCATGAAAGATTACTAGAGGGAGCATTGTTTGAAATCTCATCCCACAAAATCCTTCTTTCTCTCCTGGTACATTTTGCACATACAAAAGTAGCAACACACAAGGTATTATCAGCAATGTTCTTCACTTCACACATGAAGAATTGTTCATGGTCCATCAAAACAGTCACAAGGTAATGCACAGAAGAACACACCCAAATTTTATTATTTACATTTTTTTGTATTTTTTCAAAACCTAGAATTCTACAAAATTTAGGTTATTCAAATCAACCAAAGGTTCTAACAGCACCAATATATCCAATTTTTCAGAGTTTTTGTAAAAAGAAGCCAACTGTTGGGACTGTGGGTTCCCAATACCCCTTATATTACATATTTTTAAAATCATTGAAAAACAGAGGGAATATTGGAACTAGGAGTATTTTTATTGGAATTCCTTGTTTTCCTAGCAACAGGAGTAATACCTGATTTATAGGGAGGGACATGAGCCTTACCCTTTTTCTTTTTACCTGCCTTTGTGTAGTAAGAATCCTTAATTAAGGAACCAGTTGATCTAGGACTTATGTTAGTCACTTCTTCTTCTACAATTGCAGGAATGAGAGAAGAGAGTTCCTTTCCACCCTCATGGATACTCCTTATTGAGTCAGACTCTAAAGGAGTGAAAGAAAGACCATCTACAGACTTTCTCCTTCTTTCCTGCAAGACAATTGGTTCAAACATCAGATTACAGTTATCAGAAGGAGGTGTAATTAAAGGCAGAATAATAGGAACTTGTACTCCCCTATTCTCCACTTCTCCTTCTTCTGTATCAGTTCCATCTTCAGTTGAAGAAGCAGTTTTTCCTTCAGATGCAAAGGCTTCTCCTTCAGACAGTTGCCCATTTTCTCCATCTTTTCCTTGTTCCTCACCTGCAATATTATTTCTTTCATGCACAAAGTTGTTAGCTGTATCCATTCGGTGTTCATTTTGCAGTTGCAACAATCTCTCTTTCCCTGCAAAAGTAGAGCTGTTAATAGCTTCAATGGGGGATTCAAAGCACTCAGCAATACGACTGAACCTATTATCTTGCTCAACATTGTTATCTTCTTCACTTTCATCAAAGTTAGTATCATCTTCTTTATCATGTGGATCCACTGCAGCAGTATGATTCACAGAAACAGGCACAAAGGTAGTCCTCTTCATGTTAGGTTTAGCAAACTTTCCTCTATTGATTAATCTTTCAAAAACATTGTAAGAAGCTTTCTTCCAAGTTTTTTTCTTTATAATAGTTTGAAAACCTTCCTTATCTACCTCAACAGCAGGAGTAGATTTATACGTTCGTTGTTGTTCATCCCTCTCCTTTAGTATATTGTTTTTATCTCTCAAGTAGAGTTTTTTGTTTGTTGTCTATCCCACTCCTTTAGTGTTTTTTTTTTATAAAGCTACTAGTATTATATCATCTCAAAGGAAAAAAATAGTACACTCATGGGGGTTTATAAGAACCCATGAACATCAAAAGTAGTCAAACTCTGAAGGTGCTAGAGTGACTTAGCCTAACACTACCAAAGCTGATGACCATAAGTTCAAGTTTTATACAAAAAATGGCATACATTTCTGCAAAAGTAAAAGCAAAGCAAGGCTCTTCTTTAACTCTGATTCTGCAGTTGATCTTGAACTTGAAGAATTGCTCTTTGAGGGCCTCCAAAGTGATAAGAAAGAGGGCAAACTCACTTGCTATTACATGCCAATAGCTAAGGAGGTCAGAAATAGATACAAGATTCAAAGCCACTATTACAAAATATTTTCAAAAGTCACATATACTACCAGAAGTATAACACAAAAGGAGACTTGTACATATTCCACCAGTTAGTAAGTTAGCAGCAGCACCTTTCTTGCATTCCAAACCAAGATTTACAACCTACCAGAGAAGGTTAGCAGCAGAAAGAGACATACAATAGACATAACACATATAATTTATCCTCCAAGGAAAATTCCTATGAGAGGATCTATTATATGTATAAGCTACCAGCTCAAGACAGCATAGATAGAAAGGAGGGATGTTCAGGACTATTTCCAGTTCAAGTATAGCCAAATCATTTATATCTATGTTCAAAACAATACAATACCAACTGGACCAAGGGGGGACTAAGAGACTATTAATCCATAATAAAAGTGCACAAGGGTGAAGCAAAGCTAATAGCTTGTATCCAACGACAGGTGGCTCATGACATAGAAGCCAGATACTAGAGGGGAGCAATAAATTGCTACCAATTCTACTATGACAGAGGAGCATCACTTCTCCTTGATGCAGATACCATGGATTAACAAAACTAGCAATCCTATCTTCTAACAGAAGGGGATAGCAATGGGGGGGGGGGGGGAGAAGGAATGCGGATCAGATCAAACTCATCATTTCCAAGGACTACTCTAAATCCAAAGGTCTCAGAATAGTCAAGGGAAGAGAAAGTATACATGCCAGTCTCTGAAGATTGTACTTCATGAAGGATGCCTTCTCTATCCAAGGAGAGTTGCAAACCTTTCCTTTCATAGTAAGACTGCTTGCACAACAACTTACTAATTCTCCATAAATAGCATCTGTAATCTGCACAAATGATATAGCATAAGAGCATCAACACAGTCATTTCCTACCTTTTATGGATTTTTCCTGCAGCAAGAGTGATGCAATATCAGTTGATGCGACTGGAAGTACTGTAAGATAAGGCATGCCAGTATTATCAGAGAACACCATTCTCTTTATTGCAGGGCTGCAGTCCCCAATGAGTGATTCTCTGTTCAATTTGTGGGAGAGAGCCTGTTTGGCCAGTAAGTCTGCAACTGCATTACCTTCTCTATGTATATGACAGATTTTCACCTCTATGTCAGCACTACAAGAATTGATCTTCAAATAAGTAATCAGGGTTTTCCAGTGAGTATTGTCTTGAGAGTGATTAAGTGTTTGCACTACACCTAGTGCATCTGATTCAACAATGATTTGCTTGTACCCCATTGTCTTGCAGACCTGTAGGCCAAGCAGAACTGCTTCCATTTCTGCCTCATAAGAAGTTCTTATTCCAATGATTTGTTGGAATACTTTCAGAACTCTTCCAAAGGAACACCTTACTATACATGCAGCAGCAGCTTGGTGGGTGATGGAGTTGACAGACCCATCTGTATTAACCTTGACCCAATTGACAGGTGGTCTGGTCCAGTAGACAAGTATCAAGGGTTTGGGAGGAGATCTATGGGCCTGAAAAACCCAGAGCATTGCCAGGGATAAGTCTCTTTTCCATAATGAGGAAGGAATCTTGAAGGCTTAGTGAATGAGTTGGAGGTGCCTCATTGTCATAGAGATGATACCAAAAGATGTAATATTTTTTCCTCTATGCTTAGCATCATTTCTCATCTTCCATGCATACCAAGCAATGAGCATTGGGATAATGAGTCTTATGTGCCCTTTCTTTGCATAATCAGAGGAGTTGCTCCATGCACGAAATCTGGCAAGAATGGAGTGGGTGCTAAGACAGGGCACAAGGAGGAGTTTTGAGAACCAGAGCCATGCCTTAAAGGTTTCAGTATTGTGCAGAATTACATGCTCTATAGTTTCCATGTACTGGCAGCATTGGCATTTGGATGCCAACACCACCCCTTTTTTCTGAATTCTGCAGTTATCCTTGAAGCAATTTCCACCAGAAGATGGAGATAGTGGGGGATAAGTATGGTGACCAGATTTGAGAGTAGACAGGATTCTCTTGTTTGCTAGGCCTGACCAAGTTCCTAGTTGTGGCAGTGCGAAACAAACCATCTTGATTAAGTTTCCATATTGGCATGGACTGAGCACCTCTATGACAGAATGTATGGAGTACAATGGGAGTCCTGATGTGCAGTGGAATTGCTTCTAGTTTTTCCATGTTCCAAGTGTGTCCTTGAGACCAAGATTGCACCAGAGAGTGATCTATGGTACCTGAGATAATGGAGTTTCGAAATTCCTCCACAGACAAATGTTGATTCCAATGATCATACCACAGAAAAAGGTTGCCTTCCTCTAACTTCCAAAAAATGTTTTCCTGAGCCAACTTACTTACCCTGTAAAGACATCTCCACATGGGAGAATATGAAGGCTTGGGCTCTCTGGCTCCAGGGAAAATGTTCTTACCATACTTACCATTCATGAATTGAGCCCACAAGGATAAGTTCTCTCTAAACCTGAACCACAACTTATACACAAAAGCTTGTGACATATCAGTTAGGCTGCATACATTTAAGCCAGTTTCCTTAAAAGGGAAACATAAATTTCTCCATTTGGTCCATGTATCTTATTAGGCCCAGAAATAGCACCCCAGAAGAACTTAGAAAAGATTTGCTCAATTTCATAGATAACAGACTTCGGGGGCTGTAAAACTTGAAGAAGGTAGACAGGCAAAGAATTCAACACACTCTTTATCAAGGTTAACCTACTTCCTTGAGACATTAAATCCAAATTCCAACCCATGAACTTAGCCCTAATCTTATCAATCAAAGGTAAAAACAGGTTCCTTTTCTTTTGCCCTCTAGCAATAGGTGCTCCAAGATAATAGAAAGGGAAAGAGAGGGGAGACATGCTAAGAGTGTTCAGAATCCAAGAGTTATCAACTCTTTTACCAGTTAAACAACCACTTTTTTGAAGATTTATCTTTTGACCAGATTGGGACTCATACTTACAAAGGAAGTCTTTCAAAAGATTGATGTTAGCACAAGAACCATTACAAAATATGACACAGTCATCAGCATAAGTAAGGTGAGAAATGGGGATACCTTTTGGCACTTTGAAGTATAGAGAAGGATTTTGCTCAAACAACTTATTTAAAGATCTAGACAGATACTCATTCATAAGTATAAAGAGGGCAGGAGCAATGGGATCTCCTTGCCTCAAACCCTGTTTAGCATGAATAAAACCACTAGATTCCCCATTAACCAACACATTGTAATGACAGTTAGAGACTATCTTCATGATCATACCAATCCAATTATCACATAAGCCAAAGGCATGCAACATGTAATCCAAGAAGTTCCAATTAACTCTATCATAAGCCTTAACCATATCAAGTTTCACAATCACATTGGAACATTTCACAATATTATCTATAGCATGAGCAATTTCTTGAACCAACAGAATGTTATCTACAATTGCTCTACCTTTTACAAAACCACTTTCATTCAAAGATATTAATTGAGGAAGGAATACAACAAGTCTATCATTCAGCAATTTGGAGATAATTTTTTGCACAACTGAACATAAGCTTATGGGCCTATAGTCACTCCATTCAATGGGATTTTCCTTTTTGGGAATTAAGGCAAGCAAAGTATGAGAGAAACCTAAGGGGATCATGCTACCAGCAAACTAAATCAAGCACACCATCAAGTAGATGCTTAACTCTCAAGTAGATTTATACGTTTGTTGTTCATCCCTATCCTTTAGTGTGTTGTTTTTATCTCTCAAGTAGTGTTGTTCGATTGTTGTCTATCCCACTCCTTTAGTGTGTAGCTTAACACTCAAGTAGATTCATACGTTTGTTGTTCATCGCTCTCCTTTAGTGTGTTATTTTTTATCTCTCAAGTAGAGTTGTTCGTTTGTTGTCAATCCCACTACTTTTGTGTGTTGTTTCACTCTCAAGTAGATTTATACGTTTGTTGTTCATCCCTGTCCTTTAGTGCGTTGTTTTTATCTCTCAAGTAGTGTTGTTCGATTGTTGTCTATCCCACTACTTTTGTGTGTTGTTTCACTCTCAAGTAGATTTATACGTTTGTTGTTCATCCCTCTCCTTTAGTGTGTTGTTTTTATCTCTCAAGTAGAGTTGTTCTTTTGTTGTCTATCCCACTCCTTCTGTGTGTGTGTTTTTTTTTATTAATTAATATATATTATTCATCCATAAGGGAAAGGGAAGGATACATTCTTGGGGGTTTATAAGAACCCATGATCAAGATAAACTTAAACAAGTGCTTACTAATGTGCAAAGAGTATCCTAAGGCATAATAGTAAGAGAATACAAAATACTTGCAAAAAATGCTAAGTCTTCTCTTTTCTTCCCATTGACAATTCTGGTTTCTTGGCCTTCTTCCCTCCATATATCTGCCTCCATCCCAATAGCATAAGGTACAAGTGACAAACTCCAAGAGTTCAACAGTACAATGCTTGACAAAACGAAAATAAAACTTATACATCCAATTGCTGTTCCATAATTTACAAGGATGCCTAACTTTGTCAAAAGCCCCAAAATCCAAAAGATCAAAGTTAGTAATTAGTTGGTCAAAAGTTAGTGAGCACTCCAAATATGAACTGTCTGCCAGTATTTGCACAAAAACCACAGCCATAGAGAATGGAATCACAACATTTATACTTCAAGGAAGGAATGCAACATAAAAGATTTCACAAGGAGGAATGTTGAGATCTAAGCATAGAGCAACTACAGTCAAAACCTTACTAATCTGCTTGTATGCCCAACTTTTCCTATAAGAGAATAGAATACTGATTCTACTCCTAGGTTTGAAAAGAAGATAGTAGCAAGGAGGGATGTTGAGGTCTATTTCTAGAGCAACTACTGCCAACTCTTCACTACTACTCCAAAGTGAGCAAAAAGACCAACTCTGACTATTAATTGGAAACAAGCAAGTTATTCTAATTGGCAGGAACATGGGGTGAAGCAAAGCATAATGCTTGTGGCTCAGCACAGGTCTTTCATGAAGCAATACGTTCCTAAAAAATAGGATGCCATATCCTACTTCTCCCCTACTGCAGCAGTGGAAAATCACTTCTCCCGCCTTCTTACCTTTCAAAATATCTAACCAGTCCTCTAAGTGGCTAAGCCAAAACAAAACAGGGAGAGAATTTTTGAGGGAATGAATCAGTTGGGTTTTAAAATTTACAAATTCCCATTCATCATGTCCAATGCTTGTGAAGTACAAGTTGGGGGGGGGGGGGGGAGTAGGGGAAGGAAGCAACATGTACTCCATAAGGGATTTGGGGAAAGTGGATCAGATATACACTATCTTCATTTCCAGAAACTATGCAAGGACAGAGAGTGCAAATCACAATAATTAGGGGGGGGGGGGGGATCAGGGGCTCTGTCTATTACACACTAAGGGTAGTAAAACAACCTGCTCCTCAGTCTACCTTCTCCATCATATGAGAGTTGCAGACTGTGTAGAATGAGGAGATCCTTCATTTTGGGATTTTGAGGTAAGGAATTCCAGTATTGTCTGAGTATACTTGATTCTTGACAGCTCTAGTGCAATCTGCAATGTTAAATTTCCTAGTCCTTCTTCCCAACAATGCTTCTTTTGCAAGAAAATCTCCAACTGTGTTTCCTTCTCTATGGATGTGACAGAATTTCACTTCCATGTCTTTGATACAGTCCTGCAAAAGGTTATATAAATGCAGAAACTTCCAATGTTTCAAAACAGACACACATTTGATAGAATCAAGCACACTTGCAGCATCTGCTTCTACCACTACTTGACTATAATTTAGCTGTTTGTACAATTGAAGAGCATGCACAATAGCATAAAGTTCAGCATAGAAAATAGAAGTAGTTCCCATGAATTTCTGAAAGCATTTTAAGACTCTACCATTGGAGCATCTAATTACCCGTGCAACTGCAGAAAAGTTGGTTGCAGTGTTGTGTGTGCCATCTGTATTGGCTTTTACCCAGTTAACAGGAGGTCTCAACCAATAGACCAAAATCAGGGGTTTCACCTTCCTGGGGGACAACTGAAAGTCCATCATTTCTGCCACACTAAGATCACCTTTCCAAGTAGTCTCTGGGACTTTGCAGGATCTGTGCATCAAGTGTAAGTGTTTCATAACAAGAGTAATAATACCAAAGGCTTTAATACTCTTGTTATTGTACTTAGCATCATTTCTAGATTTCTAGGAATACCAAGCAATCAACATAGGCACAATGGTTCTGATGTGTCCTTTCTTGACATAGTCTGAAGAATTCAACGAAGCTTTGTACCTGGTAAAAGCTGTATGATTTCCCAAACAGGGTACTGCAAAAAGATTAGAGAACCAGACCCATACTTTGTTTCCTTCCTTGTTTAAAAGAATAACATGCTCAATGGTTTCCAAACTGTTACAGCATTGACATTTTGAGGCCAAAGAAATGCCAAACCATTGCATTTTGGTTTCAACAGGGATCCAATTATGCACATGTTTCCACCAAAAAAATTGAAATAGTAGGTGAAATGTAAGTTCCCCAGAAAGTTTTAAAACAAGCAACTGATTCTCTAGAAGCCCTTACTAGAAGTCTAGTAGTTTAGGTTGAAAAATTGCCATGAAAAGATGGTTTCCAAACATGAATGGCTTTTTCAGACATGTTAAAAACTTGCTCAAGAAAGATTTTGTTGCACAGATAAACAGGGAGGTTGTCTCTTAACTTGCCCCAGTCCCAGGTACCATCTACCATCCATGAATGAATGGTGGATATATCTACAACATTACCCAGAGCTTGAGCTTTCAGCTCTGGAGGAGACTCCACATCAGGCAACCAATGATCATGCCAAAAGAATACCTTGCCACTCCCAAGTTTCCAAAACATATGTTCCTGAGTCAATTTACTCACACTAAGTAATCTTTTCCACACAAGTGAGTCTGCATGTTTGGGCATACAGTCTCCTGGATAAAGGTCCCTGCAATACTTATGCAACATGAAAGCAATCCAAATAGAATTATTCATTCTCAATTTATACCACATTTTCATAGCAAAAGCTTTGGACATATTAGCAAGATTTATCACATCCAGACCTTTTTCATCTAATGGAAAGCAAAGTTTATCCCAAGCAGCCCAATGCATCTTAGTTTTTTCAGCAGTACCTCCCCAAAAGAAGTTGGCAAACATTCTTTTTAAATCACAAATCACAGATTTGGGAGGGTTTAACACTTGAAGCAGGAAGACAGGCAATGCATTAAGAAGACTTTTGATCAATATGAGTCTACTGCCTTGAGAAAGCAAAGATAAATTCCACCCGCTAAACTTAGCTCTAACTTTGTCAAGTAAAGGTAAGAATAGGAGTTTTCTGTGTCTTTCCTTTGCAATGGGGGCACCAAGATAATTGAAAGGGAAGCTCATGGTTTGCATATCAAGTGCAGATGCTAAAGAGTCAACATTGGCTCTTTTCCCAGGAAGGAAGCCACTTTTGTTCAAGCTAATCCTTTGACCAGATTGTTTTTCATAATCAGATAGAAAACACTTAAGTTTGAGCAAATTCTCACTACTGCCACTACAAAAAATAATGCAATCATCAGCATAAGCAAGGTGTGAGACATTCAGGCCTTTAGGAACTTTGTAATACATTTGAGGATTCCTAGCAAACAAGTCATTCAGAGATCTAGACAAATATTCATTCATCAAAATGAAAAGGGCAGGTGACAGAGGGTCACCTTGCCTCAGCCCTTGAGTAGCATGTATGAAACCACAAACTTCACCATTTATCAAAACACTATAATGTCAAACAGTCACAGTCCTCATAATGAAATGAATGAACTCATTACTAAAGCCAAAAGACCTAAGCATATAATCCAGAAAAGTCCAGTTCACTCTATCATATGCTTTCATCATGTCATGTTTAATGATCACATTGGAACCTTTCACCTTATTATCTACAGCAAAGACAAACTCTTGAG
Source organism: Plantago major (assembly GCA_026545765.1). Lineage (NCBI taxonomy): Eukaryota > Viridiplantae > Streptophyta > Magnoliopsida > Lamiales > Plantaginaceae > Plantago > Plantago major. The sequence goes on from CM048842.1 coordinate 36,915,264, forward strand.
CAAGGAGGATGTTATCAGAAATTGCCCTATCTTTTACAACACCACTTTGATTAGAAGTTATAAGAGCAGACAAAAGAGCAGACGATCTATCATTCATCAGCTTGGAGATTATTTTGAGCATATTAGTACACATACTGATGGGCCTATAATCTCCCCACATAGTAGGGGACTGTGTTTTAGGAATCAAGGCAAGCAAAGTATTAGAAAACCCTAAAGGCAAATCACTGCCAGAAAAGAAATCCAAAACCCCTTCTAACAGATCTTCTTTTATGAAATCCCAACACACTTGAAAAAATTTACCAGTAAAACCATCAGGGCCAGGGGCAGAGTTAGGCTTTAAATCAAAAACCACTTTTTTTAACTCTTCAAGAGTAGGTACAGAGCAGAGCAAAGTGCTTTGAGCCTCTGAAACCAAACAGAGAGGGGACCATAGAGTAGGGGGGTCCAACACAGAGGGGGAGGGAGCAAAATGAGAAGTGTAATAACTAATGGCAGATTCAATGATATCAGAAGATCTTGTTATCAAATTATCTTGTGAAGTAATAGCATTGATCCTCATTCTTGCAGATTTCCTCTTTACCATGTTATGGAAAAGGGCAGTGTTCCTTTCCCCTTCCACAAGCCAAGTTGTAGAAGCCATTTGCTTCCAGAATGCTTCCTCTTGATCTAGGGTTAGTTCAAAAAGAGAATGTGTCTCCTGTAACAACTTACAGTTCAAATCAGAGGGGTCTGCAGAGGCAACTTCCTCAGCTTTAGCACTCTCTGTTTCCAACTGTTTCAAGTTTTGAAAAAGATTTCCAAAAGTATTTTTATTCCAACATGTTAAGAACTGCTTGAGTCTAAACAATTTTTCTTTAATCTTTTTAAAACCAGATAACCTTGCAGGCAAAGTCCAATTTTTTTCAACTTCTTTATAAAAAAAGAGGGTGCAGAGTCCACATATTTTGAAATTTAAAAGAACACTTTTTAGAACCATTAAACTTGAAAGTTTCTACCAAAATAGGTCTATGATCAGATTCTTTGTTCAAACCATGAACAATTGTAGTTCTAGAAAATGTGGACTCCCAAGCATTATTGAACAAAACCCTATCTAACCTCTGTTGCATGCCATCTTTTCTTTCCCAAGTAAAAGGGCAATGAGTGAAACCAAGATCATTTAAACCATTTTGCATGATAGAGTTATTGAATTCAGCCATTGCATTTAAGTCAGGTAAGGAGCCTCCTGATCTTTCAGAAACAACAGAGATAATGTTAAAATCTCTACCTACACACCAGGGAATAGAAATAGGCACAGCACAAGAAGAAATACCAGACCAAAGATCCCTTCTTTCTCTCATAGTACACTTAGCATATACAAAGGTGGCATAGAAAGAGGTGTTGGTGCCCAAATCTTTCAAAACTTTTACTTCAAACTGTACAGAAGAACAAACCCATATTTTATTATTGCAGTTGGCTAGGATATTTTGAACACCTAGAAGTCTACAATATTTAGGAGCATTCAGCTCCACCAAAGATTCTAGTATAATTAAGAAATCCATTTTTTTTGATTTTGTGTAAAATGCAGCAAGTTGTTGAGATTTTTGGTTCCCAACACCCCTTATATTCCATATTTGTATAATCATTGACAGTTAGAGGAATTTGAAGTTCCAGTACCATTCTTTTTCTGTCTCACTTTTGTTGTAACGCCCCAAATTTTGAGTTTGTAAAAGGAGTGAATTTCATTCGAGACTTTGGGCGAAAACAGAGCCGAAATGTTTGTTGAAACAAAATATTTTATTGAGCTAATAAAACTTCATGATTTTAAACATTCTTGTCTTTTAAAGATACACAATATAACATGAAATGACTTGAGTGTTTGAAATAAACAATAAGACATCAATTTCAGTTTACAAAAATCCCAAATCCGAAACACTGTCTTTGTTCGCTGAGTTTATCGGTCGTTCATTCTTCGTGCCATCTCACCTACAAGGAAGGGAATAGAAACAAGTGTGAGAAAAACCTCAATGAGTGTTCGAAGATTTTCGTGTGAAACTTTCATTAAAATCATAACAATAAACATTGAAGAACATAAAATAGAAAATACTTTCAATAACATGTACTTTTCGGAAAAACATTATTTCATGCCGCTCCTTATAATCCCACAGTAAAACAGGCCTTATATCTCCCTGATAGTCGATCAAACTATCGATCAACAGACCTCGTACATGGGTGGAATTTACGACCCAACTAAATCAAGAAGGCTTCTATCACTCGATTTAAAGGAATGGGCAAAGGAAATCGACAAGTAGCTCGCTGCATAATACAACCAAACTACAAGCCAATTAAACTGAACCAAACGTACGTATCTTTCTTGAACCGTCAATCAAAACAAAATAACAATCATGTATAAAAAAATATATATATATATATCTTTCAAAATCAGCGGAAGCATGCTAAAACTCTTTCGTGATTTGCTTTTTATGCAATAGAACGTGCGTTTTGAAAACCATGCATTACTTATATATAAGTTGAAAACATATTAAAATACCTTCCAGGTTTTGAAAATAATACATATATAGTTTTGTAGAACACTCACCTTTTTGAAGGTTGTGAAGAGCAAAACTTTGAAAATACTTGCAAAAAGAATTTGCTACTAAATTGACAATAATATGTCACTAGGAACTTGTAGAATTTTTAAGGCAAACACCTAGAATGTTTTTGGATGAATGAGGGCTGCAAAAGAAGGGTATTTATAGGGTGAATTATGGGAAGGTGAAGGGTTGAACAACTAAGATTAAATGACAATTTGAAAGGCTTAAAAGCACTTTAAAACTCATAATAAAATCAAAAATAAAGGTGCCAAATTAAGAGAGGCAATTGAATTCTTTCACAAACATTTAAAACCACTAACTAATGACAAATGGATCAATTTTAACAAAGAAAGAGATGCAAAAAACGTTTAGTACACTTTAGGGTCATTTGTACATAAAAATAAGATGTGACACATAAAAAAAACAACATTTAGAGCAAGTAAATTGAATACGCAATTAGACATGCACATGTAAAAAATAAACTTAAAATATTGGACATTCATATAAATATATAACTTACAAGTAGACATGCATAAGTTACTCAAAAGAATAATGTAAAAGATAAACGAAAAGAAAATCAGAACATAGATCGAAACATAGCCGAAACATAGCATGAAACATTTGACATAATAAGCGATCCTTTCGTACTGCACCTTGAAATAGAAAGGAAAATATTTTATTTATTAAAGAAACTGCACTTTCCATACTCTTCCATTTTAATATATAAATAATACTTTAAATTTCTAAACATTAAGAGGGCACACACACATAAAGACGTGCATGTACATTACATAATTCAAAAGTGGCTCTTCACATTTTACATTAATCAAAGTACACAAATAATTACAATTCATTGAATAATGAAATAAAAGAAAAGCTCTTTACATAAATCATCAATAAAGAACACATATAAAGGCATACATTTAAATAACAAATATAACTAAAAAGACTCTTACACTTCCTCTAGCTTAACTACTATTAATGTATCATATAATGAGCTCATATAAACACAATTCAAGTTTCTCTTTAAAACCTCAAATAAAGCCACACAAATAATGACATGCATTCAATAAAAAGACTCTTCACATTTTTATCAATAAAGACACTCACATAAAAACTTGTATTATGACAAACAGTTAAGAATAAATTATTCACAATTTTCAGTAATAAAGATAACTTTAAGAGAGATCTTCCAATTACTTTTCAATAATTATACCATCAAAAAAAAAAAAAGAATAAGAAATTAAATTTTTAAGTAGAAAAACATATCAAAAATATTTTCTCTTCTAATAGAGTCAATTGAACAAAAATAATTAACTACACATGTAACACATTAACAAGTTGCATAGACTTTTAAAACAAATAATATATTTTTAAAACCAACTTCACTATCAAACAAAAATAATATTAATATACTTCGATATAAATAAAGTAATAATGTTAAATCATGCAAGAACAAAACGTACTAAGGTACGTCAAAATCTGGGGTGTCACATTTGTCTTGTTGCCTTTACCAGTTAGTGATGAAGGCTCTGCTTCAATCTCCTCTTCTTGATTGCTCTCAGTGCCATCTGTTTCCAATGGAGTATAGGATAATCCTTCAAAGGATTTTCTTCTCCTTTCCTGCACAACATTAGGTTCAGGAATCAGTTGGTGAACTTTTGTATTTTTTAAACCAAGTTTTTTGTGTAAGACTAATTCTTCCCTAGTCCAGCTTCCATCTGATTCATATTGAGAAGCTAACTCTTCTCCATACTCTTGTGTTGAGTTTGCTTCCTCCTCCCAGAACAAGAGGTTTCCAAGCCCTCTTGGTCTTCTTCATTTGCTTTCTCCTTCTCATGTTGTTGCTCCTACAGACATGTGGGATTGAAGTTACCTTCACTCTTGTCTGCTTCTTGCACATCTTGTTCTACAGAGTCTTCTTGTTGCCTGATGTGTTTCTCCAAGGGTGATCTAGCTCTCCCATTAGAATGAGAGCTGTTGAAAGCAGCAATAGGGGATTCCACCTGGTCATGCTTCAAAGAATCTTCCCTACATAGACCCTCCCTGTTAACATTTCTCAACATATCAAATCTGTTCTCAGTTTCCAAATGTGCATCATTGTCAGTAGCTATGACCTCCTCTTCCTCTTCATTGTCTTGCTCATGCTCAGTTCCACAGTTAGCAGTAGCTGGTGGTTGTCTACCAGGGTGAGGGGGCAATCTAACATTCCTATTTTTGTTAACCAAAGGGCCAAACACATTATAGGAGGCTTTTGCTCTTTTAGTTTTCTTCCGTAAAGTTTGAAAACCATCTTTATCAATATTAGCAGCATTTGATGTACTAGTACCTGCATTAGTAGCTACATTATTCACTTTTTCTTTTTGCTTAACAGAAGCACTCGGTACCCAGGATTTTAAATGAGTGTATTTAACATAGCAACAATCAATTTCATGCCCAAGTTTAGAACAATGTGTGCAATATTTTGGATACTGATCATACACAACTTCCACACCTCCAGCCTCTACAACAATAGACAAAGGTGGTGCAGTAGTAGCATTTACTTCAATACAAACTTTATCTTTGGTGAGCACAGATCTGTGAGCTGTGGCTTGGTCCATTCTGAGAGGGTTTCCAATAAGTTTAGAGATTTCAAATAAAGCTTCTACATGAAACAACATAACAGGAAGTTTTTTGAAAGTAACCCAACAGGGAACCAAAGGTGAGTCTACCTCAGGGGAATAGGAATGAGTCCATTTTGTCAAAGTTAAAGTTGCTCCCGCTATGAACAATGAACCTTTTAACCATATACGAGTAAAATCTTCTTCCAGATTCAAAGAAATGAGCAAATGATGATTATCAAGCAAACTTAGGGAAAAACCCTTTTTCAGATTCAATTTCTTGAATTCAGGCGCAATTTCATTGATTCTAGGAGTAGTCTTACCCATGAACTTACCAACCAGTGTAAGCGAGAATGGAGCAGCGAGGGTTTTGACTTCATCCTTCGAGAACTTGATTGCCGGCTTGCCTCCAGCCAAATAAGGCCTTTTGGCCTGAACCACTCTTCTATCGAAGGAGATAGCTTCCATAAATGACAAAGGGGGAGAACCCGGCCTCTGTCCAGTACTTCCAGATGGTTTGTTTGCCATATCCACAAACGAAGGTCTTGTGTTAGTTTCACCGTTTTGCTTAAGAGGATTGGGAGTCGGAATTGAAACAAGATGCTGTCGATTGCAGATGCGAAGGGATTGGGGGAGTAAACGACCAAGGTAAAGATATATTAGCACTGGGAAAATTCGGATCTGGGGGAAGAGGAGTAGGGCGAGGAGGAAGGGAGGAAGACGAAGACATGGCTGTGCTCATGCAGCAAGTTGCTACCAGAGACGAAGGACTCAGCCTACCGGATCTGGGAAACCCTAAAAGGAAACGAATTAGTAGAGATGAAATTCTAGAGAGAAGAATTTTTTACTCCTTATGTGTGTTACACTCCTTCTGTGTGATGATTAACTTTCATGTAGATTTATACGTTTGTTGTTCATCCCTCTCCTTTAGTGTCTTGTTTTTATCTCTCAAGTATAGCTGTTCATTTGTCGTCTATCCCACTCCTTTAGTGTATTGCTTAACTCTCAAGAAGATTTATAAGTTTGTGTTCCATCCCTCTCCTTTAGTGTGTTATTTTTATCTCGCAAGTAGTGTTGTTCGATTATTGTCTATCCCACTCCTTAAGTGTGTAGCTTAACAATCAAGTAGATTCATATGTTTGTTGTTCATCCCTGTCCTTTAATGTGTTGTTTTTATCTCTCAACTAGAGTTGTTCGTTTGTTGTCAATCCCACTACTTTTGTGTGTTGTTTCACTCTCTTGTAGATTTATACGTTCGTTGTTCATCCCTCTCCTTTAGTGTGTTGTTTTTATCTCTCAGGTAGAGTTGTTCTTTTGTTGTCTAGCCCACTCCTTCGGTGTGTTGTTTAACTCTCAAGTAGATTTATACGTTTGTTGTTCATCCCTCTCCTTTAGTGTGCTACTTTTATCTCTCAAGTAGAGTTGTTCGTTTGTTGTATATCCCACTCCTTTAGTGTGTAGATTAACTCTCAACTAGAGTTATTCGTTTGTTGTTCATCCCTCACCTTTAGTGTGTTGTTTTTATCTCTCCAGTAGAAATGTTCATTTGTTGTTTATCCCACTCCTTCTATGTGTTGTTTAACTCTCAAGCAGGTTTATACGTTTGTTGTTCATCTCTCTCCTTTAGTGTGTTGTTTTTATCTCTCAAGTAGAGTTGTTCGTTTGTTGTGTATCCCACTCCATCAGTGTGTTGGTTAACTCTCAAGTAGATTTATACGTTTGTTGTTCATCCCTCTCATTTAGTGTGTTATTTTTATCTCTCAAGAAGTGTTGTTCGATTGTTGTCTATCCCACTCCTTTAGTGTGTTGCTTAACTCTAAAGTAGATTTATACGTTTGTTGTGCATCCCTCTCCTTGAATGTGTTGTTTTTATATCTCAAGTAGAGTTGTTCGTTTGTTGTCAATCCCACTCCTTTTTTGTGTTGTTTAACTCTCAACTAGATTTATGCATTTGTTGTTCATCCCTCTCCTTTAGTGTGTTGTTTATATCACTCAAGTAGAGTTGTTCGTTTGTTGTCAGTCCCACTCCTTTGGTGTGTTGTTTAACTCTCAAATAGATTTATAGGTTTGTTGTTCGTCCCTCTCCTTTAGTGTGTTATTTTTAACTCACAACTAGAGTTGTTCGTTTGTTGTCTATCCTACTCCTTTAGTGTGTTGTTTAACTCTCAAGTAGATTTATACGTTTGTTGTTCATCCCTCTCCTTTAGTGTGCTACTTTTATCTCTCAAGTAGAGTTGTTCGTTTGTTGTATATCCCACTCCTTTAGTGTGTGGATTAACTCTCAACTAGAGTTATTCGTTTGTTGTTCATCCCTCACCTTTAGTGTGTTGTTTTTATCTCTCCAGTAGAAATGTTCATTTGTTGTTTATCCCACTCCTTCTATGTGTTGTTTAACTCTCAAGCAGATTTATACGTTTGTTGTTCATCCCTCTCCTTTAGTGTTTTTTTTATCTCTCAAGTAGAGTTGTTCGTTTGTTGTGTATCCCACTCCATCAGTGTGTTGGTTAACTCTCAAGTAGATTTATACGTTTGTTGTTCATCCCTCTCATTTAGAGTGTTATTTTTATCTCTCAAGTAGTGTTGTTCGATTGTTGTCTATCCCACTCCTTTAGTGTGTTGCTTAACTCTCAAGTAGATTTATACGTTTGTTGTTCATCCCTCTCCTATAATGTGTTGTTTTTATCTCTCAAGTAGAGTTGTTCGTTTGTTGTCAATCCCACTCCTTTATTGTGTTGTTTAACTCTCAACTAGATTTATACATTTGTTGTTCATCCCTCTCCTTTAGTGTGTTGTTTATATCACTCAAGTAGAGTTGTTCGTTTGTTGTCAATCCCACTACTTTTGTGTGTTGTTTCACTCTCTTGTAGATTTATACGTTCATTGTTCATCCCTCTCCTTTAGTGTGTTGTTTTTATTTCTCAAGTAGAGTTGTTCTTTTGTTGTCTATCCCACTCCTTCTGTGTGTTGTTTAACTCTCAAGTAGATTTATACGTTTGTTGTTTATCCCTCTCCTTTAGTGTGTTACTTTTATCTCTCAACTAGAGTTGTTCGTTTGTTGTCTATCCTACTCCTTTAGTATGTTGTTTAACTCTAAAGTAGATTTATACGTTTGTTGTTCATTCCTCTCCTTTAGGGTGTCCTTTTTTATCTCTCGTAGAGTTGTTCTTTTTTTTGTCTATCCCACTCCTTCTGTGTGTTGTTTAACTCTCAAATAGATTTTTAGGTTTGTTGTTCGTCCTTCTCCTTTAGTGTGTTGTTTTTATCTCACAACTAGAGTTGTTCATTTGTTGTCTATTCCACTCCTTACGTGTGTTGTTTAACTCTCAACTAGATTTATGCATTTGTTGTTCATCCCTCTCCTTTAGTGTGTTGTTTATATAACTCAAGTAGAGTTGTTCGTTTGTTGTCAGTCCCACTCCTTTGGTGTGTTGTTTAACTCTCAAATAGATTTATAGGTTTGTTGTTCGTCCCTCTCCTTTAGTGTGTTGTTTTTAACTCACAACTAGAGTTGGTCGTTTGTTGTCTATCCTACTCCTTTAGTGTGTTGTTTAACTCTCAAGCAGATTTATACGTTTGTTGTTCATTCCTCTCCTTTAGGGTGTCCTTTATTATCTCTCGTAGAGTTGTTCTTTTTTTTGTCTATCCCACTCCTTCTGGGTGTTGTTTAACTCTCAAATAGATTTTTAGGTTTGTTGTTCATCCTTCTCCTTTAGTGTGTTGTTTTTATCTCACAACTAGAGTTGTTCATTTGTTGTCTATTCCACTCCTTACGTGTGTTGCTTAACTCTCAAGTAGATTTATACGTTTGTTGTTCATCCCTCTCCTTTAGTGTGTTGTTTTTATCTCTCAAGTAGAGTTGTTAGTTTGTTGTCTATCCCACTCCTTTAGTTTGTTGCTTAACTCTCAAGTAGTTTTATACGTTTGTTGTTCATCCCTCTCCTTTAGTGTTTTGTTTTTATCTCTCAAGTAGTGTTGTTCGATTGTTGTCTATCCCACTCCTTTAGTGTGTTGCTTAACTCTCAAGTAGATTTATACGTTTGTTGTTCATCCCTCTCCTTTAACGTGTTATTTTTATCTCTCAAGTAGAGTTGTTCGTTTGTTGTCAATCCCACTCCTTTATTGTGTTGTTTAACTCTGAAGTAGATTTATACGTTTGTTGTTCATCCCTCTCCTTTAGTGTGTTGTTTTTATCTCTCAAGTAGAGTTGTTCGTTTGTTGTCTATCCCACTCCTTTAGTGTGTTGCTTAACTCTCAAGTAGATTTATACGTTTGTTGTTCAACCCTCTCCTTTAGTGTGTTGTTTTTATCTCTCAAGTAGTGTTGTTCGATTGTTGTCTATCCCACTCCTTTAGTGTGTTGCTTAACTCTCAAGTAGATTTATACGTTTGTTGTTCAACCCTCTCCTTTAGTGTGTTGTTTTTATCTCTCAAGTAGTGTTGTTCGATTGATGTCTATCCCACTCCTTCGGTGTGTTGCTTAACTCTCATGTAGATTTATATGTTTGTTGTTCATCCCTCTCCTTTAGTGTGTTGTTTTTATCTCTCAAGTAGAGTTGTTCATTTGTTGTCAATCCCACTTCTTTTTTGTGTTGTTTAACTCTCAACAAGATTTTTAGGTTTCTTGTTCGTCCCTCTCATTTAGTGTGTTGTTTTTATCTCACAACTAGAGTTGTTCGTTTGTTGTTTATCCTACTCCTTTAGTATGTTGTTTAACTCTAAAGTAGATTTATACGTTTGTTGTTCATTCCTCTCCTTTAGGGTGTTCTTTTTATCTCTCACGTAGAGTTGTTCTTTCTTTGACTATCCCACTCCTTCTGTGTGTTGTTTAACTCTCAAATAGATTTTTAGGTTTGTTGTTCGTCCATCTCCTTTAGTGTGTTGTTTTTATCTCACAACTAGAGTTGCTCGTATGTTGTCTATCCCACTCCTTTAGTGTGTTGCTTAACTCTCAAGTAGATTTATACGTTTGTTGTTCATCCCTCTCCTTTAGTGTGTTGTTTTTATCTCTCAAGTAGAGTTGTTCGTTTGTTGTCTATCCCACTACTTTAGTGTGTTGCTTAACTATCAAGTAGATTTATATGTTTGTTGTTCATCCCTCTCCTTTAGTGTGTTGTTTTTATCTCTCAAGTAGTGTTGTTCGATTGTTGTCTATCCCACTCCTTTAGTGTGTTGCTTAACTATCAAGTAGATTTATACGTTTGTTGTTCATCCCTCTCCTTTAGTGTGTTGTTTTTATCTCTCAAGTAGTGTTGTTCGATTGTTGTCTATCCCACTCCTTTAGTGTGTTGCTTAACTCCCAAGTAGATTTATACGTTTGTTGTTCATTCCTCTCCTTTTGTGTGTTGTTTTTATCTCTCAAGTAGAGTTGTTCTTTTGTTGTCAATCCCACTTCTTTTTTGTGTTGTTTAACTCTCAACAAGATTTTTAGGTTTCTTGTTCGTCCCTCTCATTTAGTGTGTTGTTTTTATCTCACAACTAGAGTTGTTCGTTTGTTGTTTATCCTACTCCTTTAGTATGTTGTTTAACTCTAAAGTAGATTTATACGTTTGTTGTTCATTCCTCTCCTTTAGGGTGTTCTTTTTATCTCTCACGTAGAGTTGTTCTTTCTTTGACTATCCCACTCCTTCTGTGTGTTGTTTAACTCTCAAATAGATTTTTAGGTTTGTTGTTCGTCCATCTCCTTTAGTGTGTTGTTTTTATCTCACAACTAGAGTTGTTCGTTTGTTGTCTATCCCACTCCTTTAGTGTGTTGCTTAACTCTCAAGTAGATTTATACGTTTGTTGTTCATCCCTCTCCTTTAGTGTGTTGTTTTTATCTCTCAAGTAGAGTTGTTCGTTTGTTGTCTATCCCACTACTTTAGTGTGTTGCTTAACTATCAAGTAGATTTATACGTTTGTTGTTCATCCCTCTCCTTTAGTGTGTTGTTTTTATCTCTCAAGTAGTGTTGTTCGATTGTTGTCTATCCCACTCCTTTAGTGTGTTGCTTAACTCTCAAGTAGATTTATACGTTTGTTGTTCATTCCTCTCCTTTAGTGTGTTGTTTTTATCTCTCAAGTAGAGTTGTTCTTTTGTTGTCTATCCCACTCCTTCTGTGTGTTGTTTAACTCTCAAGTAGATTTATACGTTTGTTGTTCCTCCCTCTCCTTTAGTGTGTTAATTTTATCTCTCAACTAGAGTTGTTCGTTTGTTGTCTATCCTACTCCTTTAGTATGTTGTTTAACTCTCAAGTAGATTTATACGTTTGTTGTTCATTCCTCTCCTTTAGGGTGTTCTTTTTATCTCTCACGTATAGTTGTTCTTTTTTTGTCTATCCCACTCCTTCTGTGTGTTGTTTAACTCTCAAATAGATTTTTAGGTTTGTTGTTCGTCCCTCTCCTTTAGTGTGTTGTTTTTATCTCACAACTAGAGTTGTTCGTTTGTTGTCTATCCCACTCCTTTAGTGTGTTGCTTAACTCTCAAGTAGATTTATACGTTTGTTGTTCATCCCTCTCCTTTAGTGTGTTGTTTTTATCTCTCAAGTAGAGTTGTTCGTTTGTTGTCTATCCCACTACTTTAGTGTGTTGCTTAACTATCAAGTAGATTTATACGTTTGTTGTTCATCCCTCTCCTTTAGTGTTTTGTTTTTATCTCTCAAGTAGTCTTGTTCGATTGTGGTCTATCCCACTCCTTTGGTGTGTTGCTTAACTCTCAAGTAGATTTGTATGTTTGTTGTTCATCCCTCTCCTTTAATTTGTTGTTTTTATCTCTCAAGTATAGTTGTTCATTTGTTGTCAATCAAACTCCTTTTTTGTGTTGTTTAACTCTCAACAAGATTTTTAGGTTTCTTGTTCGTCCCTCTCCTTTAGTGTGTTGTTTTTATTTCAGAACTAGAGTTGTTCGTTTGTTGTCTATCCTACTCCTTTAGTATGTTGTTTAACTCTAAAGTAGATTTATACGTTTGTTGTTCATTCCTCTCATTTAGGGTGTTCTTTTTATCTCTCACGTAGAGTTGTTCTTTTTTTGACTATCCCACTCCTTATGTGTGTTGTTTAACTCTCAAATAGATTTTTAGGTTTGTTGTTCGTCCATCTCCTTTAGTGTGTTGTTTTTATCTCACAACTAGAGTTGTTCGTTTGTTGTCTATCCCACTCCTTTAGTGTGTTGCTTAACTCTCAAGTAGATTTATACGTTTGTTGTTCATCCCTCTCCTTTAGTGTGTTGTTTTTATCTCTCAAGTAGAGTTGTTCGTTTGTTTTCTATCCCACTCCTTTAGTGTGTTGCTTAACTATCAAGTAGATTTATACGTTTGTTGTTCATCCCTCTCCTTTAGTGTGTTGTTTTTATCTCTCAAGTAGTGTTGTTCGATTGTTGTCTATCCCACTCCTTTAGTGTGTTGCTTAACTCTCAAGTAGATTTATACGTTTGTTGTTCATTCCTCTCCTTTAGTGTGTTGTTTTTATCTCTCAAGTAGAGTTGTTCTTTTGTTGTCTATCCCACTCCTTTAGTGTGTTGCTTAACTCTCAAGTAGATTTATACGTTTGTTGTTCAACCCTCTCCTTTAGTGTGTTGTTTTTATCTCTCAAGTAGTGTTGTTCGATTGTTGTCTATCCTACCCCTTTGGTGTGTTGCTTAACTCTCAAGTAGATTTATATGTTTGTTGTTCATCCCTCTCCTTTAATTTGTTGTTTTCATCTCTCAAGTAGAGTTGTTCATTTGTTGTCAATCCCACTCCTTTTTTGTGTTGTTTAACTCTCAACAAGATTTTTAGGTTTCTTGTTCGTCCCTCTCCTTTAGTGTGTTGTTTTTATCTCACAACTAGAGTTGTTCGTTTGTTGTCTATCCCACTCCTTTAGTGTGTTGCTTAACTCTCAAGTAGATTTATACGTTTGTTGTTCCTCCCTCTCCTTTAGTGTGTTAATTTTATCTCTCAACTAGAGTTGTTCGTTTGTTGTCTATCCTACTCCTTTAGTATGTTGTTTAACTCTCAAGTAGATTTATACGTTTGTTGTTCATTCCTCTCCTTTAGGGTGTTCTTTTTATCTCTCACTTAGAGTTGTTCTTTTTTTGTCTATCCCACTCCTTCTGTGTGTTGTTTAACTCTCAAATAGATTTTTAGGTTTGTTGTTCGTCCCTCTCCTTTAGTGTGTTGTTTTTATCTCACAACTAGAGTTGTTCGTTTGTTGTCTATCCCACTCCTTTAGTGTGTTGCTTAACTCTCAAGTAGATTTATACGTTTGTTGTTCATTCCTCTCCTTTAGTGTGTTGTTTTTATCTCTCAAGTAGAGTTGTTAGTTTGTTGTCTATCCCACTCCTTTAGTTTGTTGCTTATCTCTCAAGTAGTTTTATACGTTTGTTGTTCATCCCTCTCCTTTAGTGTTTTGTTTTTATCTCACAACTATAGTTGTTCGTTTGTTGTCTATCCCACTCCTTTAGTGTGTTGCTTAACTCTCAAGTAGATTTATACGTTTGTTGTTCATCCCTCTCCTTTAGTGTGTTGTTTTTATCTCTCAAGTAGAGTTGTTCGTTTGTTGTCTATCCCACTCCTTTAGTGTGTTGCTTAACTCTCAAGTAGATTTATACGTTTGTTGTTCATCCCTCTCCTTTAGTGTGTTGTTTTTATCTCTCAAGTAGTGTTGTTCGATTGTTGTCTATCCCACTCCTTTAGTGTGTTGCTTAACTCTCAAGTAGATTTATACGTTTGTTGTTCATCCCTCTCCTTTAATTTGTTGTTTTTATCTCTCAAGTAGAGTTGTTCATTTGTTGTCAATCCCACTCCTTTTTTGTGTTGTTTAACTCTCAACAAGATTTTTAGGTTTCTTGTTCGTCCCTCTCCTTTAGTGTGTTGTTTTTATCTCACAACTAGAGTTGTTCGTTTGTTGTCTATCCTACTCCTTTAGTATGTTGTTTAACTCTAAAGTAGATTTATACGTTTGTTGTTCATTCCTCTCATTTAGGGTGTTCTTTTTATCTCTCACGTAGAGTTGTTCTTTTTTTGACTATCCCACTCCTTATGTGTGTTGTTTAACTCTCAAATAGATTTTTAGGTTTGTTGTTCGTCCATCTCCTTTAGTGTGTTGTTTTTATCTCACAACTAGAGTTGTTCGTTTGTTGTCTATCCCACTCCTTTAGTGTGTTGCTTAACTCTCAAGTAGATTTATACGTTTGTTGTTCCTCCCTCTCCTTTAGTGTGTTAATTTTATCTCTCAACTAGAGTTGTTCGTTTGTTGTCTATCCTACTCCTTTAGTATGTTGTTTAACTCTCAAGTAGATTTATACGTTTGTTGTTCATTCCTCTCCTTTAGGGTGTTCTTTTTATCTCTCACGTATAGTTGTTCTTTTTTTGTCTATCCCACTCCTTCTGTGTGTTGTTTAACTCTCAAATAGATTTTTAGGTTTGTTGTTCGTCCCTCTCCTTTAGTGTGTTGTTTTTATCTCACAACTAGAGTTGTTCGTTTGTTGTCTATCCCACTCCTTTAGTGTGTTGCTTAACTCTCAAGTAGATTTATACGTTTGTTGTTCATCCCTCTCCTTTAGTGTGTTGTTTTTATCTCTCAAGTAGAGTTGTTCGTTTGTTCTCCCACTCCTTTAGTGTGTTGCTTAACTCTCAAGTAGATTTATACGTTTGTTGTTCATCCCTCTCCTTTAGTGTGTTGTTTTTATCTCTCAAGTAGTGTTGTTCGATTGTTGTCTATCCCACTCCTTTAGTGTGTTGCTTAACTCTCAAGTAGATTTATACGTTTGTTGTTCATTCCTCTCCTTTAGGGTGTTCTTTTTATCTCTCACGTAGAGTTGTTAGTTTGTTGTCTATCCCACTCCTTTAGTGTGTTGTTTAACTCTCAAATAGATTTTTAGGTTTGTTGTTCGTCCCTCTCCTTTAGTGTGTTGTTTTTATCTCACAACTAGAGTTGTTCGTTTGTTGTCTATCCCACTCCTTTAGTGTGTTGCTTAACTCTCAAGTAGATTTATACGTTTGTTGTTCATCCCTCTCCTTTAGTGTGTTGTTTTTATCTCTCAAGTAGAGTTGCTCGTTTGTTGTCTATCCCACTCCTTTAGTGTGTTGCTTAACTCTCAAGTAGATTTATACGTTTGTTGTTCATCCCTCTCCTTTAGTGTGTTGTTTTTATCTCTCAAGTAGAGTTGTTCGTTTGTTGTCTATCCCACTCCTTTAGTGTGTTGCTTAACTCTCAAGTAGATTTATACGTTTGTTGTTCATCCCTCTCCTTTAGTGTGTTGTTTTTATCTCTCAAGTAGTGTTGTTCGATTGTTGTCTATCCCACTCCTTTAGTGTGTTGCTTAACTCTCAAGTAGATTTATACGTTTGTTGTTCATTCCTCTCCTTTAGTGTGTTGTTTTTATCTCTCAAGTAGAGTTGTTCTTTTGTTGTCTATCCCACTCCTTCTGTGTGTTGTTTAACTCTCAAGTAGATTTATACGTTTGTTGTTCCTCCCTCTCCTTTAGTGTGTTGTTTTTATCTCTCAACTAGAGTTGTTCGTTTGTTGTCTATCCTACTCCTTTAGTATGTTGTTTAACTCTCAAGTAGATTTATACGTTTGTTGTTCATTCCTCTCCTTTAGGGTGTTCTTTTTATCTCTCACGTAGAGTTGTTCTTTTTTTGTCTATCCCACTCCTTCTGTGTGTTGTTTAACTCTCAAATAGATTTTTAGGTTTGTTGTTCGTCCCTCTCCTTTAGTGTGTTGTTTTTATCTCACAACTAGAGTTGTTCGTTTGTTGTCTATCCCACTCCTTTAGTGTGTTGCTTAACTCTCAAGTAGATTTATACGTTTGTTGTTCATCCCTCTCCTTTAGTGTGTTGTTTTTATCTCTCAAGTAGTGTTGTTCGATTGTTGTTCATCCCTCTCCTTTGGTGTGTTGCTTAACTCTCATGTAGATTTATATGTTTGTTGTTCATCCCTCTCCTTTAGTGTGTTGTTTTTATCTCTCAAGTAGAGTTGTTCATTTGTTGTCAATCCCACTTCTTTTTTGTGTTGTTTAACTCTCAACAAGATTTTTAGGTTTCTTGTTCGTCCCTCTCATTTAGTGTGTTGTTTTTATCTCACAACTAGAGTTGTTCGTTTGTTGTTTATCCTACTCCTTTAGTATGTTGTTTAACTCTAAAGTAGATTTATACGTTTGTTGTTCATTCCTCTCCTTTAGGGTGTTCTTTTTATCTCTCACGTAGAGTTGTTCTTTTTTTGTCTATCCCACTCCTTCTGTGTGTTGTTTAACTCTCAAATAGATTTTTAGGTTTGTTGTTCGTCCCTCTCCTTTAGTGTGTTGTTTTTATCTCACAACTAGAGTTGTTCGTTTGTTGTCTATCCCACTCCTTTAGTGTGTTGCTTAACTCTCAAGTAGATTTATACGTTTGTTGTTCATCCCTCTCCTTTAGTGTTTTGTTTTTATCTCTCAAGTAGTGTTGTTCGATTGTGGTCTATCCCACTCCTTTGGTGTGTTGCTTAACTCTCAAGTAGATTTATATGTTTGTTGTTCATCCCTCTCCTTTAATTTGTTGTTTTTATCTCTCAAGTAGAGTTGTTCATTTGTTGTCAATCCCACTCCTTTTTTGTGTTGTTTAACTCTCAACAAGATTTTTAGGTTTCTTGTTCGTCCCTCTCCTTTAGTGTGTTGTTTTTATCTCACAACTAGAGTTGTTCGTTTGTTGTCTATCCTACTCCTTTAGTATGTTGTTTAACTCTAAAGTAGATTTATACGTTTGTTGTTCATCCCTCTCCTTTAATTTGTTGTTTTTATCTCTCAAGTAGAGTTGTTCTTTCTTTGACTATCCCACTCCTTATGTGTGTTGTTTAACTCTCAAATAGATTTTTAGGTTTGTTGTTCGTCCATCTCCTTTAGTGTGTTGTTTTTATCTCACAACTAGAGTTGTTCGTTTGTTGTCTATCCCACTCCTTTAGTGTGTTGCTTAACTCTCAAGTAGATTTATACGTTTGTTGTTCATCCCTCTCCTTTAGTGTGTTGTTTTTATCTCTCAAGTAGAGTTGTTCGTTTGTTGTCTATCCCACTCCTTTAGTGTGTTGCTTAACTATCAAGTAGATTTATACGTTTGTTGTTCATCCCTCTCCTTTAGTGTGTTGTTTTTATCTCTCAAGTAGAGTTGTTAGTTTGTTGTCTATCCCACTCCTTTAGTGTGTTGTTTAACTCTCAAATAGATTTTTAGGTTTGTTGTTCGTCCCTCTCCTTTAGTGTGTTGTTTTTATCTCACAACTAGAGTTGTTCGTTTGTTGTCTATCCCACTCCTTTAGTGTGTTGCTTAACTCTCAAGTAGATTTATACGTTTGTTGTTCATCCCTCTCCTTTAGTGTGTTGTTTTTATCTCTCAAGTAGAGTTGTTCGTTTGTTGTCTATCCCACTCCTTTAGTGTGTTGCTTAACTCTCAAGTAGATTTATACGTTTGTTGTTCATCCCTCTCCTTTAGTGTGTTGTTTTTATCTCTCAAGTAGTGTTGTTCGATTGTTGTCTATCCCACTCCTTTAGTGTGTTGCTTAACTCTCAAGTAGATTTATACGTTTGTTGTTCATTCCTCTCCTTTAGTGTGTTGTTTTTATCTCTCAAGTAGAGTTGTTCTTTTGTTGTCTATCCCACTCCTTCTGTGTGTTGTTTAACTCTCAAATAGATTTTTAGGTTTGTTGTTCGTCCCTCTCCTTTAGTGTGTTGTTTTTATCTCACAACTAGAGTTGTTCGTTTGTTGTCTATCCCACTCCTTTAGTGTGTTGCTTAACTCTCAAGTAGATTTATACGTTTGTTGTTCATCCCTCTCCTTTAGTGTGTTGTTTTTATCTCTCAAGTAGAGTTGTTCGTTTGTTGTCTATCCCACTCCTTTAGTGTGTTGCTTAACTCTCAAGTAGATTTATACGTTTGTTGTTCATCCCTCTCCTTTAGTGTGTTGTTTTTATCTCTCAAGTAGAGTTGTTCGTTTGTTGTCTATCCCACTCCTTTAGTGTGTTGCTTAACTCTCAAGTAGATTTATATGTTTGTTGTTCATCCCTCTCCTTTAGTGTGTTGTTTTTATCTCTCAAGTAGAGTTGTTCGTTTGTTGTCTATCCCACTCCTTTAGTGTGTTGCTTAACTCTCAAGTAGATTTATACGTTTGTTGTTCATTCCTCTCCTTTAGTGTGTTGTTTTTATCTCACAACTAGTGTTGTTCATTCGTTGTCTATCCCACTCCTTAGGAGTGTTGTTTAACTCTCAAGTAGATTTATACGTTTGTTGTTTATCCCTCTCCTTTAGTGTGTTACTTTTATCTCTCAACTAGAGTTGTTCGTTTGTTGTCTATCCTACTCCTTTAGTATGTTGTTTAACTCTAAAGTAGATTTATACGTTTGTTGTTCATTCCCTCTCCTTTAATTTGTTGTTTTCATCTCTCAAGTAGAGTTGTTCATTTGTTGTCAATTCCACTCCTTCTGTGTGTTGTTTAACTCTCAAATAGATTTTTAGGTTTGTTGTTCGTCCATCTCCTTTAGTGTGTTGTTTTTATCTCACAACTAGAGTTGTTCGTTTGTTGTCTATCCCACTCCTTTAGTGTGTTGCTTAACTCTCAAGTAGATTTATACGTTTGTTGTTCATCCCTCTCCTTTAGTGTGTTGTTTTTATCTCTCAAGTAGAGTTGTTCATTTGTTGTCAATCCCACTCCTTTTTTGTGTTGTTTAACTCTCAACAAGATTTTTAGGTTTCTTGTTCGTCCCTCTCCTTTAGTGTGTTGTTTTTATCTCACAACTAGAGTTGTTCGTTTGTTGTCTATCCCACTCCTTTAGTGTGTTGCTTAACTCTCAAGTAGATTTATACGTTTGTTGTTCATTCCTCTCCTTTAGTGTGTTGTTTTTATCTCTCAAGTAGAGTTGTTCTTTCGTTGTCTATCCCACTCCTTCTTTGTGTTGTTTAACTCTCAAGTAGATTTTTAGGTTGGTTGTTCGTCCATCTCCTTTAGTGTGTTGTTTTTATCTGACAACTAGAGTTGTTCGTTTGTTGTCTATCCCACTCCTTTAGTGTGTTGCTTAACTCTCAAGTAGATTTATACGTTTGTTGTTCATTCCTCTCCTATAGGGTGTTCTTTTTATCTCTCACGTAGAGTTGTTCTTTTTTTTGTTTATCCCACTCCTTCTGTGTGTTGTTTAACTCTCAAATAGATTTTTAGGTTTGTTGTTCGTCCCTCTCCTTTAGTGTGTTGTTTTTATATCACAACTAGAGTTGTTTGTTTGTTGTCTATCCCACTCCTTAAGTGTGTTGCTTAACTCTCAAGTAGATTTATACGTTTGTTGTTCAACCCTCTCCTTTAGTGTGTTGTTTTTATCTCTCAAGTAGTGTTGTTCGATTGATGTCTATCCCACTCCTTTAGTTTGTTGCTTATCTCTCAAGTAGTTTTATACGTTTGTTGTTCATCCCTCTCCTTTAGTGTTTTGTTTTTATCTCTCAAGTAGTCTTGTTCGATTGTGGTCTATCCCACTCCTTTGGTGTGTTGCTTAACTCTCAAGTAGATTTGTATGTTTGTTGTTCATCCCTCTCCTTTAATTTGTTGTTTTTATCTCTCAAGTATAGTTGTTCATTTGTTGTCAATCAAACTCCTTTTTTGTGTTGTTTAACTCTCAACAAGATTTTTAGGTTTCTTGTTCGTCCCTCTCCTTTAGTGTGTTGTTTTTATCTCACAACTAGAGTTGTTCGTTTGTTGTCTATCCTACTCCTTTAGTATGTTGTTTAACTCTAAAGTAGATTTATACGTTTGTTGTTCATTCCTCTCCTTTAGGGTGTTCTTTTTATCTCTCACGTAGAGTTGTTCTTTTTTTGTCTATCCCACTCCTTCTGTGTGTTGTTTAACTCTCAAATAGATTTTTAGGTTTGTTGTTCGTCCATCTCCTTTAGTGTGTTGTTTTTATCTCACAACTAGAGTTGTTCGTTTGTTGTCTATCCCACTCCTTTAGTGTGTTGCTTAACTCTCAAGTAGATTTATACGTTTGTTGTTCATCCCTCTCCTTTAGTGTGTTGTTTTTATCTCTCAAGTAGAGTTGTTCGTTTGTTGTCTATCCCACTCCTTTAGTGTGTTGCTTAACTATCAAGTAGATTTATACGTTTGTTGTTCATCCCTCTCCTTTAGTGTGTTGTTTTTATCTCTCAAGTAGTGTTGTTCGATTGTTGTCTATCCCACTCCTTTAGTGTGTTGCTTAACTCTCAAGTAGATTTATACGTTTGTTGTTCATTCCTCTCCTTTAGTGTGTTGTTTTTATCTCTCAAGTAGAGTTGTTCTTTTGTTGTCTATCCCACTCCTTCTGTGTGTTGTTTAACTCTCAAGTAGATTTATACGTTTGTTGTTCCTCCCTCTCCTTTAGTGTGTTACTTTTATCTCTCAACTAGAGTTGTTCGTTTGTTGTCTATCCTACTCCTTTAGTATGTTGTTTAACTCTCAAGTAGATTTATACGTTTGTTGTTCATTCCTCTCCTTTAGGGTGTTCTTTTTATCTCTCACGTAGAGTTGTTCTTTTTTTGTCTATCCCACTCCTTCTGTGTGTTGTTTAACTCTCAAATAGATTTTTAGGTTTGTTGTTTTTATCTCACAACTAGAGTTGTTCGTTTGTTGTCTATCCCACTCCTTTAGTGTGTTGCTTAACTCTCAAGTAGATTTATACGTTTGTTGTTCATCCCTCTCCTTTAGTGTGTTGTTTTTATCTCTCAAGTAGTGTTGTTCGATTGTTGTTCATCCCTCTCCTTTGGTGTGTTGCTTAACTCTCATGTAGATTTATACGTTTGTTGTTCATCCCTCTCCTTTAGTGTGTTGTTTTTATCTCTCAAGTAGAGTTGTTCATTTGTTGTCAATCCCACTTCTTTTTTGTGTTGTTTAACTCTCAACAAGATTTTTAGGTTTCTTGTTCGTCCCTCTCCTTTAGTGTGTTGTTTTTATCTCACAACTAGAGTTGTTCGTTTGTTGTCTATCCTACTCCTTTAGTATGTTGTTTAACTCTAAAGTAGATTTATACGTTTGTTGTTCATTCCTCTCCTTTAGTGTGTTGTTTTTATCTCTCAAGTAGAGTTGTTCTTTCGTTGTCTATCCCACTCCTTCTTTGTGTTGTTTAACTCTCAAGTAGATTTTTAGGTTGGTTGTTCGTCCATCTCCTTTAGTGTGTTGTTTTTATCTGACAACTAGAGTTGTTCGTTTGTTGTCTATCCCACTCCTTTAGTGTGTTGCTTAACTCTCAAGTAGATTTATACGTTTGTTGTTCATTCCTCTCCTTTAGTGTGTTGTTTTTATCTCTCAAGTAGTGTTGTTCGATTGTTGTCTATCCCACTCCTTTAGTGTGTTGCTTAACTCTCAAGTAGATTTATACGTTTGTTGTTCATCCCTCTCCTTTAGTGTGTTGTTTTTATCTCTCAAGTAGTGTTGTTCGATTGTTGTCTATCCCACTCCTTTAGTGTGTTGCTTAACTCTAAAGTAGATTTATACGTTTGTTGTTCATTCCCTCTCCTTTAATTTGTTGTTTTCATCTCTCAAGTAGAGTTGTTCATTTGTTGTCAATTCCACTCCTTTTTTGTGTTGTTTAACTCTCAACAAGATTTTTAGGTTTCTTTTTCGTCCCTCTCCTTTAGTGTGTTGTTTTTATCTCACAACTAGAGTTGTTCGTTTGTTGTTTATCCTACTCCTTTAGTATGTTGTTTAACTCTCAAGTAGATTTATACGTTTGTTGTTCATTCCTCTCCTTTAGGGTGTTCTTTTTATCTCTCACGTAGAGTTGTTCTTTTTTTTGTCTATCCCACTCCTTCTGTGTGTTGTTTAACTCTCAAATAGATTTTTAGGTTTGTTGTTCGTCCATCTCCTTTAGTGTGTTGTTTTTATCTCACAACTAGAGTTGTTCGTTTGTTGTCTATCCCACTCCTTTAGTGTGTTGCTTAACTCTCAAGTAGATTTATACGTTTGTTGTCCATCCCTCTCCTTTAGTGTGTTATTTTTATTTCTCAAGTAGAGTTGTTCGTTTGTTGTCTATCCCACTCCTTTAGTGTGTTGCTTAACTATCAAGTAGATTTATACGTTTGTTGTTCATCCCTCTCCTTTAGTGTGTTGTTTTTATCTCTCAAGTAGTGTTGTTCGATTGTTGTCTATCCCACTCCTTTAGTGTGTTGCTTAACTCTCAAGTAGATTTATACGTTTGTTGTTCATCCCTCTCCTTTAGTGTGTTACTTTTATCTCTCAAGTAGAGTTGTTCTTTTGTTGTCTATCCCACTCCTTCTGTGTGTTGTTTAACTCTCAAGTAGATTTATACGTTTGTTGTTCCTCCCTCTCCTTTAGTGTGTTGTTTTTATCTCTCAACTAGAGTTGTTCGTTTGTTGTCTATCCTACTCCTTTAGTATGTTGTTTAACTCTCAAGTAGATTTATACGTTTGTTGTTCATTCCTCTCCTTTAGGGTGTTCTTTTTATCTCTCAAGTAGTGTTGTTCGATTGTTGTCTATCCCACTCGTTTAGTGTGTTGCTTAACTCTCAAATAGATTTTTAGGTTTGTTGTTCGTCCATCTCCTTTAGTGTGTTGTTTTTATCTCACAACTAGAGTTGTTCGTTTGTTGTCTATCCCACTCCTTTAGTGTGTTGCTTAACTCTCAAGTAGATTTATACGTTTGTTGTTCATCCCTCTCCTTTAGTGTGTTGTTTTTATCTCTCAAGTAGTGTTGTTCGATTGTTGTCTATCCCACTCCTTTCGTGTGTTGCTTAACTATCAAGTAGATTTATACGTTTGTTGTTCATCCCTCTCCTTTAGTGTGTTGTTTTTATCTCTCAAGTAGTGTTGTTCGATTGTTGTCTATCCCACTCCTTTAGTGTGTTGCTTAACTCTCAAGTAGATTTATACGTTTGTTGTTCATTCCTCTCATTTAGGGGGTTCTTTTTATCTCTCACGTGTTCTTTTTTTGACTATCCCACTCCTTTAGTGTGTTGTTTAACTCTCAAGGAGATTTATACGTTTGTTGTTCATCCCTCTCCTTTAGTGTGTTGTTTTTATCTGTCAACTAGAGTTGTTCGTTTGTTGTCTATCCTACTCTTTTAGTACGTTGTTTAACTCTCAAGTTGATTTATACGTTTGTTGTTCATCCCTCTCCTTTAGTGTTTGTTTTTATCTTTCAAGTAGTGTTGTTCTTTTGTTGTCTATCCCACTCCTTTAGTGTTGTTTAACTCTCAAATAGATTTTTAGGTTTGTTGTTCGTCCCTCTCCTTTAGTGTGTTGTTTTTATCTCACAACTAGAGTTGTTCGTTTGTTGTCTATCCCACTCCTTTAGTGTGTTGCTTAACTCTCAAGTAGATTTATACGTTTGTTGTTCATCCCTCTCCTTTAGTGTGTTGTTTTTATCTCTCAAGTAGTGTTGTTCGATTGTTGTCTATCCCACTCCTTTAGTGTGTTGCTTAACTCCCAAGTAGATTTATACGTTTGTTGTTCATTCCTCTCCTTTTGTGTGTTGTTTTTATCTCTCAAGTAGAGTTGTTCTTTTGTTGTCAATCCCACTTCTTTTTTGTGTTGTTTAACTCTCAACAAGATTTTTAGGTTTCTTGTTCGTTCCTCTCATTTAGTGTGTTGTTTTTATCTCACAACTAGAGTTGTTCGTTTGTTGCCTATCCCACTCCTTTAGTGTGTTGCTTAACTCTCAAGTAGATTTATACGTTTGTTTTTCATTCCTTTCCTTTAGGGTGTTCTTTTTATCTCTCACGTAGAGTTGTTCTTTCTTTGACTATCCCACTCCTTCTGTGTGTTGTTTAACTCTCAAATAGATTTTTAGGTTTGTTGTTCGTCCATCTCCTTTAGTGTGTTGTTTTTATCTCACAACTAGAGTTGCTCGTATGTTGTCTATCCCACTCCTTTAGTGTGTTGCTTAACTCTCAAGTAGATTTATACGTTTGTTGTTCATCCCTCTCCTTTAGTGTGTTGTTTTTATCTCTCAAGTAGAGTTGTTCGTTTGTTGTCTATCCCACTACTTTAGTGTGTTGCTTAACTATCAAGTAGATTTATACGTTTGTTGTTCATCCCTCTCCTTTAGTGTGTTGTTTTTATCTCTCAAGTAGTGTTGTTCGATTGTTGTCTATCCTACTCCTTTAGTATGTTGTTTAACTCTAAACTAGATTTATACGTTTGTTGTTCATCCCTCTCCTTTAATTTGTTGTTTTTATCTCTCAAGTAGAGTTGTTCATTTGTTGTCAATCCCACTCCTTTTTTGTGTTGTTTAACTCTCAACAAGATTTTTAGGTTTCTTGTTCCTCCCTCTCCTTTAGTGTGTTACTTTTATCTCTCAACTAGAGTTGTTCGTTTGTTGTCTATCCTACTCCTTTAGTATGTTGTTTAACTCTCAAGTAGATTTATACGTTTGTTGTTCATTCCTCTCCTTTAGGGTGTTCTTTTTATCTCTCACGTAGAGTTGTTCTTTTTTTTGTCTATCCCACTCCTTCTGTGTGTTGTTTAACTCTCAAATAGATTTTTAGGTTTGTTGTTCGTCCCTCTCCTTTAGTGTGTTGTTTTTATCTCACAACTAGAGTTGTTCGTTTGTTGTCTATCCCACTCCTTTAGTGTGTTGCTTAACTCTCAAGTAGATTTATACGTTTGTTGTTCATCCCTCTCCTTTAGTGTGTTGTTTTTATCTCTCAAGTAGTGTTGTTCGATTGTTGTCTATCCCACTCGTTTAGTGTGTTGCTTAACTATCAAGTAGATTTATACGTTTGTTATTCATCCCTCTCCTTTAGTGTTTGTTTTTATCTCTCAAGTAGTGTTGTTCGATTGTTGTCTATCCCACTCCTTTAGTGTGTTGCTTAACTCTCAAGTAGATTTATACGTTTGTTGTTCATCCCTCTCCTTTAGTGTGTTGTTTTTATCTCTCAAGTAGTGTTGTTCGATTGTTGTCTATCCCACTCCTTTAGTGTGTTGCTTAACTCTCAAGTAGATTTATACGTTTGTTGTTCATCCCTCTCCTTTAGTGTGTTGTTTTTATCTCTAAAGTAGAGTTGTTCTTTTGTTGTTTATCGTACTCCTTCAGTATGTTGTTTAACTCTAAAGTAGATTTATACGTTTGTTGTTCATTCCTCTCCTTTAGGGTGTTCTTTTTATCTCTCAACTAGAGTTGTTCGTTTGTTGTCTATCCCACTCCTTTAGTGTGTTGCTTAACTCTCAAGTAGATTTATACGTTTGTTGTTCATGACTCTCCTTTAGTGTGTTGTTTTTATCTCTCAAGTAGAGTTGTTAGTTTGTTGTCTATCCCACTCCTTTAGTGTGTTGTTTAACTCTCAAATAGATTTTTAGGTTTGTTGTTCGTCCCTCTCCTTTAGTGTGTTGTTTTTATCTCACAACTAGAGTTGTTCGTTTGTTGTCTATCCCACTCCTTTAGTGTGTTGCTTAACTCTCAAGTAGATTTATACGTTTGTTGTTCATCCCTCTCCTTTAGTGTGTTGTTTTTATCTCTCAAGTAGAGTTGTTCGTTTGTTTTCTATCCCACTCCTTTAGTGTGTTGCTTAACTATCAAGTAGATTTATACGTTTGTTGTTCATCCCTCTCCTTTAGTGTTTTGTTTTTATCTCTCAAGTAGTCTTGTTCGATTGTGGTCTATCCCACTCCTTTGGTGTGTTGCTTAACTCTCAAGTAGATTTATATGTTTGTTGTTCATCCCTCTCCTTTAATTTGTTGTTTTTATCTCTCAAGTAGAGTTGTTCATTTGTTGTCAATCCCACTCCTTTTTTGTGTTGTTTAACTCTCAACAAGATTTTTAGGTTTCTTGTTCGTCCCTCTCCTTTAGTGTGTTGTTTTTATCTCACAACTAGAGTTGTTCGTTTGTTGTCTATCCTACTCCTTTAGTATGTTGTTTAACTCTAAAGTAGATTTATACGTTTGTTGTTCATTCCTCTCATTTAGGGTGTTCTTTTTATCTCTCACGTAGAGTTGTTCTTTTTTTGACTATCCCACTCCTTATGTGTGTTGTTTAACTCTCAAATAGATTTTTAGGTTTGTTGTTCGTCCATCTCCTTTAGTGTGTTGTTTTTATCTCACAACTAGAGTTGTTCGTTTGTTGTCTATCCCACTCCTTTAGTGTGTTGCTTAACTCTCAAGTAGATTTATACGTTTGTTGTTCATCCCTCTCCTTTAGTGTGTTGTTTTTATCTCTCAAGTAGAGTTGTTCGTTTGTTGTCTATCCCACTCCTTTAGTGTGTTGCTTAACTATCAAGTAGATTTATACGTTTGTTGTTCATCCCTCTCCTTTAGTGTGTTGTTTTTATCTCTCAAGTAGTGTTGTTCGATTGTTGTCTATCCCACTCCTTTAGTGTGTTGCTTAACTCTCAAGTAGATTTATACGTTTGTTGTTCATTCCTCTCCTTTAGTGTGTTGTTTTTATCTCTCAAGTAGAGTTGTTCTTTTGTTGTCTATCCCACTCCTTCTGTGTGTTGTTTAACTCTCAAGTAGATTTATACGTTTGTTGTTCCTCCCTCTCCTTTAGTGTGTTACTTTTATCTCTCAACTAGAGTTGTTCGTTTGTTGTCTATCCCACTCCTTTAGTGTGTTGCTTAACTCTCAAGTAGATTTATACGTTTGTTGTTCATTCCTCTCCTATAGGGTGTTCTTTTTATCTCTCACGTAGAGTTGTTCTTTCTTTGACTATACCACTCCTTCTGTGTGTTG
The DNA here is from genome assembly GCA_026545765.1 of Plantago major. Lineage (NCBI taxonomy): Eukaryota > Viridiplantae > Streptophyta > Magnoliopsida > Lamiales > Plantaginaceae > Plantago > Plantago major. The sequence goes on from CM048842.1 coordinate 36,942,043, forward strand.
TTTAACTCTCAAATAGATTTTTAGGTTTCTTGTTCGTCCGTCTCCTTTAGTGTGTTGTTTTTATCTCACAACTAGAGTTGTTCGTTTGTTGTCTATCCTACTACTTTAGTGTGTTGCTTAACTATCAAGTAGATTTATACGTTTGTTGTTCACCCCTCTCCTTTAGTGTGTTGTTTTTATCTCTCAAGTAGTGTTGTTCGATTGTTGTTCATCCCTCTCCTTTGGTGTGTTGCTTAACTCTCATGTAGATTTATACGTTTGTTGTTCATTCCCTCTCCTTTAATTTGTTGTTTTCATCTCTCAAGTAGAGTTGTTCATTTGTTGTCAATTCCACTCCTTTTTTGTGTTGTTTAACTCTCAACAAGATTTTTAGGTTTCTTTTTCGTCCCTCTCCTTTAGTGTGTTGTTTTTATCTCACAACTAGAGTTGTTCGTTTGTTGTTTATCCTACTCCTTTAGTATGATGTTTAACTCTAAAGTAGATTTATACGTTTGTTGTTTATTCCTCTCCTTTAGGGTGTTCTTTTTATCTCTCACGTAGAGTTGTTCTTTTTTTGACTATCACACTCCTTCTGTGTGTTGTTTAACTCTCAAATAGATTTTTAGGTTTGTTGTTCGTCCATCTCCTTTAGTGTGTTGTTTTTATCTCACAACTAGAGTTGTTCGTTTGTTGTCTATCCCACTCCTTTAGTGTGTTGCTTAACTCTCAAGTAGATTTATACGTTTGTTGTCCATCCCTCTCCTTTAGTGTGTTATTTTTATTTCTCAAGTAGAGTTGTTCGTTTGTTGTCTATCCCACTCCTTTAGTGTGTTGCTTAACTATCAAGTAGATTTATACGTTTGTTGTTCATCCCTCTCCTTTAGTGTGTTGTTTTTATCTCTCAAGTAGTGTTGTTCGATTGTTGTCTATCCCACTCCTTTAGTGTGTTGCTTAACTCTCAAGTAGATTTATACGTTTGTTGTTCATCCCTCTCCTTTAATTTGTTGTTTTTATCTCTCAAGTAGAGTTGTTCATTTGTTGTCAATCCCACTCCTTTTTTGTGTTGTTTAACTCTCAAATAGATTTTTAGGTTTGTTGTTCGTCCATCTCCTTTAGTGTGTTGTTTTTATCTCACAACTAGAGTTGTTCGTTTGTTGTCTATCCTACTCCTTTAGTATGTTGTTTAACTCTCAAGTAGATTTATACGTTTGTTGTTCATTCCTCTCCTTTAGGGTGTTCTTTTTATCTCTCACGTAGAGTTGTTCTTTTTTTGTCTATCCCACTCCTTCTGTGTGTTGTTTAACTCTCAAATAGATTTTTAGGTTTGTTGTTCGTCCATCTCCTTTAGTGTGTTGTTTTTATCTCACAACTAGAGTTGTTCGTTTGTTGTCTATCCCACTCCTTTAGTGTGTTGCTTAACTCTCAAGTAGATTTATACGTTTGTTGTTCATCCCTCTCCTTTAGTGTGTTGTTTTTATCTCTCAAGTAGAGTTGTTCGTTTGTTGTCTATCCCACTCCTTTAGTGTGTTGCTTAACTCTCAAGTAGATTTATACGTTTGTTGTTCATCCCTCTCCTTTAGTGTGTTGTTTTTATCTCTCAAGTAGTGTTGTTCGATTGTTGTCTATCCCACTCCTTTAGTGTGTTGCTTAACTCTCAAGTAGATTTATACGTTTGTTGTTCATCCCTCTCCTTTAGTGTGTTGTTTTTATCTCTCAAGTAGTGTTGTTCGATTGTTGTCTATCCCACTCCTTTAGTGTGTTGCTTAACTCTCAAGTAGATTTATACGTTTGTTGTTCATTCCTCTCCTTTAGTGTGTTGTTTTTATCTCTCAAGTAGAGTTGTTTTTTGTTGTCTATCCCACTCCTTATGTGTGTTGTTTAACTCTCAAGTAGATTTATACGTTTGTTGTTCATCCCTCTCCTTTAGTGTGTTGTTTTTATCTCTCAACTAGAGTTGTTCGTTTGTTGTCTATCCTACTCTTTTAGTACGTTGTTTAACTCTCAAGTAGATTTATACGTTTGTTGTTCATTCCACTACTTTAGGGTGTTCTTTTAATATCTCACGTAGAGTTGTTATTTTTTTGTCTATCCAACTCCTTCTGTGTGTTGTTTAACTCTCAAATAGATTTTTAGGTTTGTTGTTCGTCCCTCTCCTTTAGTGTGTTGTGTTTATCTCACAACTAGAGTTGTTCGTTTGTTGTCTATCCCACTCCTTTAGTGTGTTGCTTAACTCTCAAGTAGATTTATACGTTTGTTGTTCATCCCTCTCCTTTAGTGTGTTGTTTTTATCTCTCAAGTAGAGTTGTTCGTTTGTTGTCTATCCCACTCCTTTAGTGTGTTGCTTAACTATCAAGTAGATTTATACGTTTGTTGTTCATCCCTCTCCTTTAGTGTGTTGTTTTTATCTCTCAAGTAGTGTTGTTCGATTGTTGTCTATCCCACTCCTTTAGTGTGTTGCTTAACTCTCAAGTAGATTTATACGTTTGTTGTTCATTCCTCTCCTTTAGTGTGTTGTTTTTATCTCTCAAGTAGAGTTGTTCTTTTGTTGTCTATCCCACTCCTTCTGTGTGTTGTTTAACTCTCAAGTAGATTTATACGTTTGTTGTTCATCCCTCTCCTTTAGTGTGTTGTTTTTATCTCTCAACTAGAGTTGTTCGTTTGTTGTCTATCCTACTCCTTTAGTATGTTGTTTAACTCTCAAGTAGATTTATACGTTTGTTGTTCATTCCTCTCCTTTAGTGTGTTGTTTTTATCTCTCAAGTAGAGTTGTTAGTTTGTTGTCTATCCCACTCCTTCTGTGTGTTGTTTAACTCTCAAATAGATTTTTAGGTTTGTTGTTCGTCCCTCTCCTTTAGTGTGTTGTTTTTATCTCTCAAGTAGAGTTGTTCGTTTGTTGTCTATCCCACTCCTTTAGTGTGTTGCTTAACTCTCAAGTAGATTTATACGTTTGTTGTTCATCCCTCTCCTTTAGTGTGTTGTTTTTATCTCTCAAGTAGTGTTGTTCGATTGTTGTCTATCCCACTCCTTTAGTGTGTTGCTTAACTCTCAAGTAGATTTATACGTTTGTTGTTCATCCCTCTCCTTTAGTGTGTTGTTTTTATCTCTCAAGTAGAGTTGTTCTTTTGTTGTCTATCCCACTCCTTCTGTGTGTTGTTTAACTCTTAAGTAGATTTATACGTTTGTTGTTCCTCCCTCTCCTTTAGTGTGTTACTTTTATCTCTCAACTAGAGTTGTTCGTTTGTTGTCTATCCTACTCCTTTAGTATGTTGTTTAACTCTCAAGTAGATTTATACGTTTGTTGTTCATTCCTCTCCTTTAGGGTGTTCTTTTTATCTCTCACGTAGAGTTGTTCTTTTTTTGTCTATCCCACTCCTTCTGTGTGTTGTTTAACTCTCAAATAGATTTTTAGGTTTGTTGTTCGTCCCTCTCCTTTAGTGTGTTGTTTTTATCTCACAACTAGAGTTGTTCGTTTGTTGTCTATCCCACTCCTTTAGTGTGTTGCTTAACTCTCAAGTAGATTTATACGTTTGTTGTTCATCCCTCTCCTTTAGTGTGTTGTTTTTATCTCTCAAGTAGAGTTGTTCGTTTGTTTTCTATCCCACTCCTTTAGTGTGTTGCTTAACTATCAAGTAGATTTATACGTTTGTTGTTCCTCCCTCTCCTTTTTATCTCACAACTAGAGTTGTTCGTTTGCTGTCAATCAAACTCCTTTTTTGTGTTGTTTAACTCTCAACAAGATTTTTAGGTTTCTTGTTCGTCCCTCTCCTTTAGTGTGTTGTTTTTATCTCACAACTAGAGTTGTTCGTTTGTTGTCTATCCTACTCCTTTAGTATGTTGTTTAACTCTAAAGTAGATTTATACGTTTGTTGTTCATTCCTCTCATTTAGGGTGTTCTTTTTATCTCTCACGTAGAGTTGTTCTTTTTTTGACTATCCCACTCCTTATGTGTGTTGTTTAACTCTCAAATAGATTTTTAGGTTTGTTGTTCGTCCATCTCCTTTAGTGTGTTGTTTTTATCTCACAACTAGAGTTGTTCGTTTGTTGTCTATCCCACTCCTTTAGTGTGTTGCTTAACTCTCAAGTAGATTTATACGTTTGTTGTTCATCCCTCTCCTTTAGTGTGTTGTTTTTATCTCTCAAGTAGAGTTGTTCGTTTGTTGTCTATCCCACTCCTTTAGTGTGTTGCTTAACTATCAAGTAGATTTATACGTTTGTTGTTCATCCCTCTCCTTTAGTGTGTTGTTTTTATCTCTCAAGTAGTGTTGTTCGATTGTTGTCTATCCCACTCCTTTAGTGTGTTGCTTAACTCTCAAGTAGATTTATACGTTTGTTGTTCATCCCTCTCCTTTAGTGTGTTGTTTTTATCTCTCAAGTAGTGTTGTTCGATTGTTGTCTATCCCACTCCTTTAGTGTGTTGCTTAACTCTCAAGTAGATTTATACGTTTGTTGTTCCTCCCTCTCCTTTAGTGTGTTGTTTTTATCTTACAACTAGAGTTGTTCGTTTGTTGTTTATCCTACTCCTTTAGTATGTTGTTTAACTCTAAAGTAGATTTATACGTTTGTTGTTCATTCCTCTCCTTTAGTGTGTTGTTTTTATCTCTCAAGTAGTGTTGTTCTTTTGTTGTCTATCCCACTCCTTCTGTGTGTTGTTTAACTCTCAAGTAGATTTATACGTTTGTTGTTCATCCCTCTCCTTTAGTGTGTTGTTTTTATCTCTCAAGTAGAGTTGTTCGTTTGTTGTCTATCCCACTACTTTAGTGTGTTGCTTAACTATCAAGTAGATTTAGACGTTTGTTGTTTATCCCTCTCCTTTAGTGTGTTCTTTTTATCTCTCAAGTAGTGTTTTTCGATTATTGTCTATCCCACTCCTTTAGTGTGTTGCTTAACTCTCAAGTAGATTTATACGTTTGTTGTTCATTCCTCTCCTTTAGTGTGTCGTTTTTATCTCTCAAGTAGAGTTGTTCTTTTGTTGTCTATCCCACTCCAATGTGTTGTTTTACTCTCAAGTAGATTTATACGTTTGTTGTTCATCCCTCTCCTTTAATTTGTTGTTTTTATCTCTCAAGTAGAGTTGTTCATTTGTTGTCAATCCCACTCCTTTAGTGTGTTGCTTAACTCTCAAGTAGATTTATACGTTTGTTGTTCATTCCTCTCCTTTAGTGTGTTGTTTTTATCTCTCTAGTAGAGTTGTTCGATTGTTGTCTATCCCACTCCATAAGTGTTGCTTAACTCTCAAGTAGATTTATACGTTTGTTGTTCTTCCCTCTCATTTAGTGTGTTGTTTTTATCTCAAAACTAGAGTTGTTCGTTTGTTGTTTATCCTACGCCTTTAGTATGTTGTTTAACTCTAAAGTAGATTTATACGTTTGTTGTTCATCCCTCTCCTTTAGTGTGTTGTTTTTATCTCTCAAGTAGCGTTGTTCGATTGTTGTATATCCCACTACTTTAGTGTGTTGCTTAACTATCAAGTAGATTTATACGTTTGTTGTTCATCCCTCTCCTTTAGTGTGTTGTTTTTATCTCTCAAGTAGCGTTGTTCGATTGTTGTCTATCCCACTACTTTAGTGTGTTGCTTAACTATCAAGTAGATTTATACGTTTGTTGTTCATCCCTCTCCTTTAGTGTTTGTTTTTATCTCTCAAGTAGTGTTGTTCGATTGTTGTCTATCCCACTCCTTTAGTGTGTTGCTTAACTCCCAAGTAGATTTATACGTTTGTTGTTCATCCCTCTCCTTTAATTTGTTGTTTTTATCTCTCAAGTAGAGTTGTTCATTTGTTGTCAATCCCACTCCTTTTTTGTGTTGTTTCACTCTCAACAAGATTTTTAGGTTTCTTGTTCGTCCCTCTCCTTTAGTGTGTCAACTAGAGTTGCTCGTATGTTGTCTATCCCACTCCCTTAGTGTGTTGCTTAATTCTCAAGTAGATTTATACGTTTGTTGTTCATCCCTCTCCTTTAGTGTGATGTTTTTATCTCTCAAGTAGAGTTGTTCGTTTGTTGTCTATCCCACTACTTTAGTGTGTTGCTTAACTATCAAGTAGATTTATATGTTTGTTGTTCATCCCTCTCCTTTAGTGTTTTGTTTTTATCTCCTAAATAGTGTTGTTCGATTGTTGTCTATCCCACTCCTTTAGTGTGTTGCTTAACTCTCAAGTAGATTTATACGTTTGTTGTTCATCCCTCTCCTTTAGTGTGTTGTTTTTATCTCTCAAGTAGAGTTGTTCTTTTGTTGTCTATCCCACTCCTTCTGTGTGTTGTTTAACTCTCAAGTAGATTTATACGTTTGTTGTTCATCCCTCTCCTTTAGTGTGTTGTTTTTATCTCTCAACTAGAGTTGTTCGTTTGTTGTCTATCCTACTCCTTTAGTATGTTGTTTAACTCTCAAGTAGATTTATACGTTTGTTGTTCATTCCTCTCCTTTAGTGTGTTGTTTTTATCTCTCAAGTAGAGTTGTTCTTTTGTTGTCTATCCCACTCCTTCTGTGTGTTGTTTAACTCTCAAGTAGATTTATACGTTTGTTGTTCATCCCTCTCCTTTAGTGTGTTGTTTTTATCTCTCAAGTAGAGTTGTTCGTTTGTTGTCTATCCCACTCCTTTAGTGTGTTGCTTAACTCTCAAGTAGATTTATACGTTTGTTGTTCATCCCTCTCCTTTAGTGTGTTGTTTTTATCTCTCAAGTAGAGTTGTTCTATTGTTGTCTATCCCACTCCTTGTGTGTGTTGCTTAACTCTCAAGTAGATTTATACGTTTGTTGTTCATCCCTCTCCTTTAGTGTGTTGTTTTTATCTCTCAAGTAGTGTTGTTCTTTTGTTGTCTATCCCACTCCTTCTGTGTGTTGTTTAACTCTCAAGTAGATTTATACGTTTCTTGTTCATCCCTCTCCTTTAGTGTGTTGTTTTTTTCTCTCTAGTAGAGTTGTTCGTTTGTTTTCTATCCCACTCCTTTAGTGTGTTGCTTAACTATCAAGTAGATTTATACGTTTGTTGTTCATTCCTCTCCTTTAGTGTGTTGTTTTTATCTCTCAAATAGTGTTGTTCGATTGTTGTCTATCCCACTCCTTCTGTGTGTTGTTTAACTCTCAAGTAGATTTATACGTTTGTTGTTCCTCCCTCTCCTTTAGTGTGTTACTTTTATCTCTCAACTAGAGTTGTTCGTTTGTTGTATATCCTACTCCTTTAGTATGTTGTTTAACTCTAAAGTAGATTTATACGTTTGTTGTTCATCCCTCTCCTTTAGTGTGTTGTTTTTATCTCTCAAGTAGAGTTGTTCGTTTGTTGTCTATCCCACTACTTTAGCGTGTTGCTTAACTCTCAAGTAGATTTTTAGGTTTGTTGTTCGTCCCTCTCCTTTAGTGTGTTGTTTTTATCTCACAACTAGAATTGTTCGTTTGTTGTCTATCCGACTCCTTTAGTGTGTTGCTTAACTCTCAAGTAGATTTATACGTTTGTTGTTCAACCCTCTCCTTTAGTGTGTTGTTTTTATCTCTCAAGTAGTGTTGTTCGATTGTTGTCTATCCCACTCCTTCGGTGTGTTGCTTAACTCTCATGTAGATTTATATGTTTGTTGTTCATCCCTCTCCTTTAGTGTGTTGTTTTTATCTCTCAAGTAGAGTTATTCATTTGTTGTCAATCCCACTCCTTTTGTGTTGCTTAACTCTCAAGTAGATTTATACGTTTGTTGTTCGTCCATCTCCTTTAGTGTATTGTTTTTATCTCACAACTAGAGTTTCTCGTATGTTGTCTATCCCACTCCTTTAGTGTGTTGCTTAACTCTCAAGTAGATTTATACGTTTGTTGTTCATCCCTCTCCTTTAGTGTGTTGTTTTTATCTCTCAAGTAGAGTTGTTCGTTTGTTGTCTATCCCACTCCTTTAGTGTGTTGCTTAACTATCAAGTAGATTTATACGTTTGTTGTTCATCCCTCTCCTTTAGTGTTTTGTTTTTATCTCTCAAGTAGTGTTGTTCGATTGTGGTCTATCCCACTCCTTTAGTGTTTTACTTAACTCTCAAGTAGATTTATACGTTTGTTGTTCATTCCTGTCCTTTGGTGTGTTGTTTTTATCTCTCAAGTAGTGTTGTTCTTTTGTTGTCTATCCCACTCCTTCTGTGTGTTGTTTAACTCTCAAGTAGATTTATACGTTTGTTGTTCCTCCCTCTCCTTTAGTGTGTTACTTTTATCTCTCAACTAGAGTTGTTCGTTTGATGTTTATCCTACTCCTTTAGTATGTTGTTTAACTCTCAAGTAGATTTATACATTTGTTGTTCATTCCTCTCCTTTAGTGTGTTGTTTTTATCTCTCAAGTAGTGTTGTTCTTTTGTTGTCTATCCCACTCCTTCTGTGTGTTGTTTAACTCTCAAGTAGATTTATACGTTTGTTGTTCCTCCCTCTCCTTTAGTGTGTTGTTTTTATCTCTCAAGTAGAGTTGTTCGTTTGTTGTCTATCCTACTCCTTTAGTGTGTTGCTTAACTATCAAGTAGATTTATACGTTTGTTGTTCATCCCTCTCCTTTAGTGTGTTGTTTTTATCTCTCAAGTAGTGTTGTTCGATTGTTGTCTATCTCACTCCTTTAGTGTGTTGCTTAACTCTCAAGTAGATTTATACGTTTGTTGTTCATTCCTCTCCTTTAGTGTGTTGTTTTTATCTCTCAAGTAGAGTTGTTCTTTTGTTGTCTATCCCACTCCTTCTGTGTGTTGTTTAACTCTCAAGTAGATTTATACGTTTCTTGTTCATCCCTCTCCTTTAGTGTGTTGTTTTTTTCTCTCTAGTAGAGTTGTTCGTTTGTTTTCTATCCCACTCCTTTAGTGTGTTGCTTAACTATCAAGTAGATTTATACGTTTGTTGTTCATTCCTCTCCTTTAGTGTGTTGTTTTTATCTCTCAAATAGTGTTGTTCGATTGTTGTCTATCCCACTCCTTCTGTGTGTTGTTTAACTCTCAAGTAGATTTATACGTTTGTTGTTCCTCCCTCTCCTTTAGTGTGTTACTTTTATCTCTCAACTAGAGTTGTTCGTTTGTTGTATATCCTACTCCTTTAGTATGTTGTTTAACTCTAAAGTAGATTTATACGTTTGTTGTTCATCCCTCTCCTTTAGTGTGTTGTTTTTATCTCTCAAGTAGAGTTGTTCGTTTGTTGTCTATCCCACTACTTTAGTGTGTTGCTTAACTCTCAAGTAGATTTTTAGGTTTGTTGTTCGTCCCTCTCCTTTAGTGTGTTGTTTTTATCTCACAACTAGAATTGTTCGTTTGTTGTCTATCCGACTCCTTTAGTGTGTTGCTTAACTCTCAAGTAGATTTATACGTTTGTTGTTCAACCCTCTCCTTTAGTGTGTTGTTTTTATCTCTCAAGTAGTGTTGTTCGATTGTTGTCTATCCCACTCCTTCGGTGTGTTGCTTAACTCTCATGTAGATTTATATGTTTGTTGTTCATCCCTCTCCTTTGGTGTGTTGTTTTTTTCTCTCAAGTAGAGTTGTTCATTTGTTGTCAATCCCACTTCTTTTTTGTGTTGTTTAACTCTCAACAAGATTTTTAGGTTTCTTGTTCGTCCCTCTCATTTAGTGTGTTGTTTTTATCTCACAACTAGAGTTGTTCGTTTGTTGTTTATCCTACTCCTTTAGTATGTTGTTTAACTCTAAAGTAGATTTATACGTTTGTTGTTCATTCCTCTCCTTTAGGGTGTTCTTTTTATATCTCACGTAGAGTTGTTCTTTCTTTGACAATCCCACTCCTTCTGTGTGTTGTTTAACTCTCAAATAGATTTTTAGGTTTGTTGTTCGTCCATCTCCTTTAGTGTGTTGTTTTTATCTCACAACTAGAGTTGCTCGTATGTTGTCTATCCCACTCCTTTAGTGTGTTGCTTAACTCTCAAATAGATTTATACGTTTGTTGTTCATCCATCTCCTTTAGTGTGTTGTTTTTATCTCTCAAGTAGAGTTGTTCGTTTGTTGTCTATCCCACTACTTTAGTGTGTTGCTTAACTATCAAGTAGATTTATACGTTTGTTGTTCATCCCTCTCCTTTAGTGTGTTGTTTTTATCTCTCAAGTAGTGTTGTTCGATTGTTGTCTATCCCACTCCTTTAGTGTGTTGCTTAACTCTCAAGTAGATTTATACGTTTGTTGTTCATTCCTCTCCTTTAGTGTGTTGTTTTTATCTCTCAAGTAGAGTTGTTCTTTTGTTGTCTATCCCACTCCTTCTGTGTGTTGTTTAACTCTCAAGTAGATTTATACGTTTGTTGTTCATCCCTCTCCTTTAATTTGTTGTTTTTATCTCTCAAGTAGAGTTGTTCATTTGTTGTCAATCCCACTCCTTTTTTGTGTTGTTTAACTCTCAACAAGATTTTTAGGTTTCTTGTTCGTCCCTCTCCTTTAGTGTGTTGTTTTTATCTCACAACTAGAGTTGTTCGTTTGTTGTCTATCCTACTCCTTTAGTATGTTGTTTAACTCTAAAGTAGATTTATACGTTTGTTGTTCATTCCTCTCCTTTAGGGTGTTCTTTTTATCTCTCACGTAGAGTTGTTCTTTTTTTTGTCTATCCCACTCCTTCTGTGTGTTGTTTAACTCTCAAATAGATTTTTAGGTTTGTTGTTCGTCCCTCTCCTTTAGTGTGTTGTTTTTATCTCACAACTAGAGTTGTTCGTTTGTTGTCTATCCCACTCCTTTAGTGTGTTGCTTAACTCTCAAGTAGATTTATACGTTTGTTGTTCATCCCTCTCCTTTAGTGTGTTGTTTTTATCTCTCAACTAGAGTTGTTCGTTTGTTGTCTATCCTACTCCTTTAGTATGTTGTTTAACTCTCAAGTAGATTTATACGTTTGTTGTTCATTCCTCTCCTTTAGGGTGTTCTTTTTATCCCTCACGTAGAGTTGTTCTTTTTTTGTCTATCCCACTCCTTCTGTGTGTTGTTTAACTCTCAAATAGATTTTTAGGTTTGTTGTTCGTCCATCTCCTTTAGTGTGTTGTTTTTATCTCACAACTAGAGTTGTTCGTTTGTTGTCTATCCCACTCCTTTAGTGTGTTGCTTAACTCTCAAGTAGATTTATACGTTTGTTGTTCATCCCTCTCCTTTAGTGTGTTGTTTTTATCTCTCAAGTAGAGTTGTTCGTTTGTTTTCTATCCCACTCCTTTAGTGTGTTGCTTAACTATCAAGTAGATTTATACGTTTGTTGTTCATTCCTCTCCTTTAGTGTGTTGTTTTTATCTCTCAAGTAGTGGTGTTCGATTGTTGTCTATCCCACTCCTTCTGTGTGTTGTTTAACTCTCAAGTAGATTTATACGTTTGTTGTTCCTCCCTCTCCTTTAGTGTGTTACTTTTATGTCTCAACTAGAGTTGTTCGTTTGTTGTATATCCTACTCCTTTAGTATGTTGTTTAACTCTCAAGTAGATTTATACGTTTGTTGTTCATTCCTCTCCTTTAGGGTGTTCTTTTTATCTCTCACGTAGAGTTGTTCTTTTTTTTGTCTATCCCACTCCTTCTGTGTGTTGTTTAACTCTCAAATAGATTTTTAGGTTTCTTGTTCGTCCCTCTCATTTAGTGTGTTGTTTTTATCTCACAACTAGAGTTGCTCGTATGTTGTCTATCCCACTCCTTTAGTGTGTTGCTTAACTCTCAAGTAGATTTATACGTTTGTTGTTCATCCCTCTCCTTTAGTGTGTTGTTTTTATCTCTCAAGTAGAGTTGTTCGTTTGTTGTCTATCCCACTACTTTAGTGTGTTGCTTAACTATCAAGTAGATTTATACGTTTGTTGTTCATCCCTCTCCTTTAGTGTGTTGTTTTTATCTCTCAAGTAGTGTTGTTCGATTGTTGTCTATCCCACTCCTTTAGTGTGTTGCTTAACTCTCAAGTAGATTTATACGTTTGTTGTTCATTCCTCTCCTTTAGTGTGTTGTTTTTATCTCTCAAGTAGAGTTGTTCTTTTGTTGTCTATCCCACTCCTTCTGTGTGTTGTTTAACTCTCAAGTAGATTTATACGTTTGTTGTTCCTCCCTCTCCTTTAGTGTGTTGTTTTTATCTCACAACTAGAGTTGTTCGTTTGTTGTTTATCCTACTCCTTTAGTATGTTGTTTAACTCTAAAGTAGATTTATACGTTTGTTGTTCATTCCTCTCCTTTAGGGTGTTCTTTTTATCTCTCACGTAGAGTAGTTCTTTCTTTGACTATCCCACTCCTTCTGTGTGTTGTTTAACTCTCAAATAGATTTTTAGGTTTGTTGTTCGTCCATCTCCTTTAGTGTGTTGTTTTTATCTCACAACTAGAGTTGTTCGTTTGTTGTCTATCCCACTCCTTTAGTGTGTTGCTTAACTCTCAAGTAGATTTATACGTTTGTTGTTCATCCCTCTCCTTTAGTGTGTTGTTTTTATCTCTCAAGTAGAGTTGTTCGATTGTTGTCTATCCCACTCCTTTAGTGTGTTGCTTAACTCTCAAGTAGATTTATACGTTTGTTGTTCATCCCTCTCCTTTAGTGTGTTGTTTTTATCTCTCAAGTAGTGTTGTTCGATTGTTGTCTATCCCACTCCTTTAGTGTGTTGCTTAACTCTCAAGTAGATTTATACGTTTGTTGTTCATTCCTCTCCTTTAGTGTGTTGTTTTTATCTCTAAAGTAGAGTTGTTCTTTTGTTGTCTATCCCACTCCTTCTGTGTGTTGTTTAACTCTCAAGTAGATTTATACGTTTGTTGTTCATCCCTCTCCTTTAATTTGTTGTTTTTATCTCTCAAGTAGAGTTGTTCATTTGTTGTCAATCCCACTCCTTTTTTGTGTTGTTTAACTCTCAACAAGATTTTTAGGTTTCTTGTTCGTCCCTCTCCTTTAGTGTGTTGTTTTTATCTCACAACTAGAGTTGTTCGTTTGTTGTCTATCCTACTCCTTTAGTATGTTGTTTAACTCTAAAGTAGATTTATACGTTTGTTGTTCATTCCTCTCATTTAGGGTGTTCTTTTTATCTCTCACGTAGAGTTGTTCTTTTTTTGACTATCCCACTCCTTATGTGTGTTGTTTAACTCTCAAATAGATTTTTAGGTTTGTTGTTCGTCCATCTCCTTTAGTGTGTTGTTTTTATCTCACAACTAGAGTTGTTCGTTTGTTGTCTATCCCACTCCTTTAGTGTGTTGCTTAACTCTCAAGTAGATTTATACGTTTGTTGTTCATCCCTCTCCTTTAGTGTGTTGTTTTTATCTCTCAACTAGAGTTGTTCGTTTGTTGTCTATCCTACTCCTTTAGTATGTTGTTTAACTCTCAAGTAGATTTATACGTTTGTTGTTCATTCCTCTCCTTTTGTGTGTTACTTTTATCTCTCACGTAGAGTTGTTCTTTTTTTGTCTATCCCACTCCTTCTGTGTGTTGTTTAACTCTCAAGTAGATTTATACGTTTGTTGTTCATCCCTCTCCTTTAGTGTGTTGTTTTTATCTCTCAAGTTGAGTTGTTCGTTTGTTGTCTATCCCACTCCTTTAGTGTGTTGCTTAACTCTCAAGTAGAGTTATACGTTTGTTGTTCATCCTCTCCTTTAGTGTGTTGTTTTTATCTCTCAAGTAGTGTTGTTTGATTGTTGTCAATCCCACTCCTTTAGTGTGTAGCTTAACTCTGAAGTAGATTCATACGTTTGTTGTTCATCTCTCTCATTAAGTGTGTTGTTTTTATCTCTCAACTAGAGTTGTTCTTTTGTTGTCTATCCCACTCCTTCAGTGTGTTGTTTAACTCTCAAATAGATTTATACGTTTGTTTTTCATCCCTCTCCTTTAGTGTCTTGTTTATATATCTCAAGTAGAGTTGTTCGTTTGGTGTCTATCCCACTCCCTTTGTATGTTGTTTCACTCTAAAGTAGATTTATACGTTTGTTTTTCATCCATCTCCTGTAGTGTGTTCTTTTTATCTCTCACGTAGTTGTTCTTTTTTTGTCTATCCCACTTCCTTGTGTTGTTTAACTCTCAAATAGATTTTAGGTTTGTTGTCTGTCCTCTCCTTTAGTGTGTTGTTTTTATCTCACAACTAGAGTTGTTCGCTTGTTGTTCGTCCCTCTCCTTTAGTGTGTTGCTTAACTCTCAAGTAGATTTATACGTTTGTTGTTCATCCCTCTCCTTTAGTGTGTTGTTTTTATCTCTCAAGTAGAGTTGTTCGTTTGTTGTTCATCCCACTCCTTCGGTGTGTTGCTTAACTCCCATGTAGATTTATATGTTTGTTGTTCATCCCTCTCCTTTAGTGTGTTGTTTTTATCTCTCAAGTAGAGTTATTCATTTGTTGTCAATCCCACTCCTTTTGTGTGTTGCTTAACTCTCAAGTAGATTTATACGTTTGTTGTTCATTCCTCTCCTTTAGTGTGTTGTTTTTATCTCTCAACTAGAGTTGTTCGTTTGTTGTCTATCCTACTCCTTTAGTATGTTGTTTAACTCTCAAGTAGATTTATACGTTTGTTGTTCATTCCTCTCCTTTAATTTGTTGTTTTCATCTCTCACGTAGAGTTTTTCTTTTTTTGTCTATCCCACTCCTTTAGTGTGTTGTTTAACTCTCAAATAGATTTTTAGGTTTGTTGTTCGTCCATCTCCTTTAGTGTGTTGTTTTTATCTCACAACTAGAGTTGTTCGTTTGTTGTCTATCCCACTCCTTTAGTGTGTTGCTTAACTCTCAAGTAGATTTATACGTTTGTTGTTCATTCCTCTCCTTTAGAGTGTTGTTTTAATCTCTCAAGTAGTGTTTATTCGTTTGTTGTTCCTCCCTCTCCTTTAGTGTGTTGTTTAACTCTCAAATAGATTTTTAGGTTTGTTGTTCGTCCCTCTCCTTTAGTGTGTTGTGTTTATCTCACAACTAGAGTTGTTCGTTTGTTGTCTATCCCACTCCTTCTGTGTGTTGTTTAACTCTCAAGTAGATTTATACGTTTGTTGTTCATTCCACTCCTTTAAGGTGTTCTTTTTATCTCTCACGTAGAGTTGTTCTTTTTTTGTCTATCCCACTCCTTCTGTGTGTTGTTGAACTCTCAAGTAGATTTATACGTTTGTTGTTCATCCCTCTCCTTTAGTGTTTGTTTTTATCTCTCAAGTAGTGTTGTTCGATTGTTGTCTATCCCACTCCTTTAGTGTGTTGCTTAACTCTCAAGTAGATTTATACGTTTGTTGTTCATCCCTCTCCTTTAGTGTGTTGTTTTTATCTCTCAAGTAGAGTTGTTCGATTGTCTATCCCACTCCTTTAGTGTGTTGCTTAACTCTCAAGTAGATTTATACGCTTGTTGTTCATTCCTCTCCTTTAGTGTGTTGTTTTTATCTCTCAAGTAGTTGTTCTTTTGTTGTTCATCCCACTCCTTTAGTGTGTTGTTTAACTCTCAAGTAGATTTATACGCTTGTTGTTCATCCCTCTCCTTTAGTGTGTTGTTTTATCTCTCAAGTAGTTGTTCGCTTGTTTTCATCCCACTCCTTTAGTGTGTTGCTTAACTCTCAAGTAGATTTATACGTTTGTTGTTCATCCCTCTCCTTTAGTGTGTTGTTTTTATCGCACAAGTAGAGTTGTTCATTTGTTGTCTATCCCACTCCTTTAGTGTGTTTCGTAACTCTAAAATAGATTTATACGTTTGTTGTTCATCCCTCTCCTTTAGAGGGTTGTTTTTATCTCTCAACTAGAGTTGTTCGTTTGTTGTCAATCCCTTTACTTTTGTGTGTTGTTTAACTCTTCAGTAGATTTATACGTTTGTTGTTCATCCCTCTCCTTTTGTGTGTTGTTTTTATCTCTCATATAGAGTTGTTCGTTTGTTGTCTGACCCTCTCCTTTAGTGTGTTACTTTTTATCTCTCAAGTAGATTTTTAGGTTTGTTGTTCGTCCCTCTCCTTTAGTGTGTTGTTTTTATCTCACAACTAGAGTTGTCCGTTTGTTGTCTATCCCACTCCTTTAGTGTGTTGCTTAACTCTCAAGTAGATTTATACGTTTGTTGTTCATCCCTCTCCTTTAGTGTGTTGTTTTTATCTCTCAAGTAGTGTTGTTCGATTGTTGTCTATCCCACTCCTTGGTGTGTTGCTTAACTCTCATGTAGATTTATACGTTTGTTGTTCATCCCTCTCCTTTAATTTGTTGTTTTTATCTCTCAAGTAGAGTTGTTCATTTGTTGTCAATCCCACTC
Organism: Plantago major; assembly: GCA_026545765.1. Taxonomy (NCBI): domain Eukaryota; kingdom Viridiplantae; phylum Streptophyta; class Magnoliopsida; order Lamiales; family Plantaginaceae; genus Plantago; species Plantago major. Next base: position 36,958,108 of record CM048842.1, read on the forward strand.
CTTTCTTGTGTTGTTTAACTCTCAAGTAGATTTTTAGGTTGGTTGTTCGTCCCTCTCCTTTAGTGTGTTGTTTTTATCTCTCAAGTAGTGTTGTTCGATTGATGTCTATCCCACTCCTTTAGTTTGTTGCTTATCTCTCAAGTAGTTTTATACGTTTGTTGTTCATTCCTCTCCTTTAGTGTGTTTTTATCTCTCACGTAGAGTTGTTCTTTTTTTGACTATCCCACTCCTTCCTGTGTTGTTTAACTCTCAAATAGATTTTAGGTTTGTTGTTCATCTCCTTTAGTGTGTTGTTTTTATCTCACAACTAGAGTTGTTCGCTTGTTGTCTATCCCTCTCCTTTGGTGTGTTGCTTAACTCTCATGTAGATTTATACGTTTGTTGTTCATCCTCTCCTTTAGTGTGTTGTTTTATCTCTCAAGTAGAGTTGTTCTTTTGTTGTCTATCCCACTTTAGTGTTGTTTCACTCTCAAGTAGATTTATACGTTTGTTGTTCATCCCTCTCCTTTATTGTGCTGTTTTTATCTCTCAACTAGAGTTGTTCATTTGTTGTCTATCCCACTCCTTTAGTATGTTGTTTAACTCTCAAGTAGATTTATACGTTTGTTGTTCATTCCTCTCCTTTAGTGTGTTGTTTTTATCTCTCAAGTAGAGTTGTTCTTTTGTTGTCTATCCCACTCCTTCTGTGTGTTGTTTAACTCTCAAGTAGATTTATACGTTTGTTGTTCCTCCCTCTCCTTTAGTGTGTTGTTTTTATCTCTCATGTAGTGTTGTTCGTTTGTTGTTCGTCCCTCTACTTTAGTATGTTGTTTAACTCTCAAGTAGATTTATACGTTTGTTGTTCATTCCTCTCCTTTAGGGTGTTCTTTTTATCTCTCAAGTAGAGTTGTTCGTTTGTTTTCTATCCCACTCCTTTAGTGTGTTGCTTAACTATCAAGTAGATTTATACGTTTGTTGTTCATCCCTCTCCTTTAGTGTGTTGTTTTTATCTCTCAAGTAGAGTTGTTCGTTTGTTGTCTATCCCACTCCTTTAGTGTGTTGCTTAACTCTCAACTAGATTTATACGTTTGTTGTTCATCCCTCTCCTTTAGTGTGTTGTTTTTATCTCTCAAGTAGTGTTGTTCGATTGTTGTCTATCCCACTCCTTTAGTGTGTTGCTTAACTCTCAAGTAGATTTATACGATTGTTGTTCATCCCTCTCCTTTAGTGTGTTGTTTTTATCTCTCAAGTAGTTGTTCGATTGTTGTCCATCCCACTCCTTTAGTGTGTTGTTTAACTCTAAAGTAGATTTATACGCTTGTTGTTCATCCCTCTCCTTTAGTGTGTTGTTTTATCTCTCAAGTAGTTGTTCGCTTGTTGTCTATCCCACCTTTTAGTGTGTTGCTTAACTCTCAAGTAGATTTATACGCTTGTTGTTCATCCTCTCCTTTAGTGTGTTGTTTTTATCTCTCAAGTAGTGTTGTTCGATTGTTGTTCATCCCACTCCTTTTTGTGTTGTTTAACTCTCAAGTAGATTTATACGCTTGTTGTTCATCCCTCTCCTTTAGTGTTACTTTTTATCTCACAAGTAGAGTTGTTCGATTGTTGTCTATCCCACTCCTTTAGTGTGTTGCTTAACTCTCAAGTAGATTTATACGTTTGTTGTTCATCCCTCTCCTTTAGTGTGTTGTTTTTATCTCTCAAGTAGAGTTGTTCGTTTGTTGTCTATCCCACTCCTTTAGTGTGTTGTTTAACTCTCAAGTAGATTTATACGTTTGTTGTTCATCCCTCTCCTTTAGTGTGTTGTTTTTGTCTCTCAAGTAGAGTTGTTCGCTTGTTGTCCATCCCACTCCTTTAGTGTGTTGCTTAACTCTCAAGTAGATTTATACGTTTGTTGTTCATCCCTCTCCTTTAGTGTGTTGTTTTTATCTCTCAAGTAGAGTTGTTCGATTGTTGTCTATCCCACTCCTTTAGTGTGTTGCTTAACTCTCAAGTAGATTTATACGTTTGTTGTTCATCCCTCTCCTTTAGTGTGTTGTTTTTATCTCTCAAGTAGAGTTGTTCTTTTGTTGTCAATCCCACTTCTTTTTTGTGTTGTTTAACTCTCAACAAGATTTTAGGTTTCTTGTTCGTCCCTCTCATTTAGTGTGTTGTTTTTATATCAAAAATATAGTTGTTCGTTTGTTGTCTATCCCACTCCTTTAGTGTGTTGCTTAACTCTCAAGTAGATTTATACGTTTGTTTTTCATCCCTCTCCTTTAGTGTGTTGTTTTTATCTCACAACTAGAGTTGCTCGTATGTTGTCTATCCCACTCCTTTAGTGTGTTGCTTAACTCTCAAGTAGATTTATACGTTTGTTTTTCATCCCTCTCCTTTAGTGTGTTGTTTTTATCTCACAACTAGAGTTGTTCGTTTGTTGTCTATCCCACTCCTTTAGTGTGTTGCTTAACTCTCAAGTAGATTTATACGTTTGTTGTTCATCCCTCTCCTTTAGTGTGTTGTTTTTATCTCTCAAGTAGAGTTGTTCTTTTGTTGTCTATCCCACTCCTTTAGTGTTGCTTAACTCTCAAGTAGATTTATACGCTTGTTGTTCATCCCTCTCCTTTAGTGTTGTTTTTATCTCTCAAGTAGAGTTGTTCGATTGTTGTTCATCCCACTCTTTAGTGTGTTGTTTAAACCTGAAGTAGATTTATACGTTTGTTGTTCATCCCTCTCCTTTAGTGTGTTGTTTTTATCTCTCAAGTAGAGTTGTTAGTTTGTTGTCTATCCCACTACATTAGTTTGTTGATTAACTCTCAAGAAGATTTATACGTTTATTGTTCATCCCTCTCCTTTAGTGTGTTGTTTAACTCTCAAGTAGATTTATACGTTTGTTCTTCATCCCTCTCCTTTAGTGTGTTGCTTAACTCTCAAGTAGATTTATACGTTTGTTGTTCATCCCTCTCCTTTAGTGTTTGTTTTTATCTCTCAAGTAGTGTTGTTCGATTGTTGTCTATCCCACTCCTTTAGTGTGTTGCTTAACTCTCAAGTAGATTTATACGTTTGTTGTTCATCCCTCTCCTTTTATGTGTTGTTTTTATCTCACAAGTAGAGTTGTTCGTTTGTTGTCAATCCCATTCCTTTATTGTGTTGTTTAACTCTCAACTAGATTTATACATTTGTTGTTCATCACTCTCCTTTAGTGTGTTGTTTATATCTCCTAAATAGTGTTGTTCGATTGTTGTCTATCCCATTCCTTTATTGTGTTGTTTAACTCTCAACTAGATTTATACATTTGTTGTTCATCACTCTCCTTTAGTGTGTTGTTTATATCTCTCAAGTAGAGTTGTTCGTTTGTTGTCTATCCCACTCCTTTGGTGTGTTGTTTAACTCTCAAGTAGATTTATACGTCTGTTGTTCATCCCTCTCCTTTAGTGTGTTGTTTTTATCTCTCAAGTAGAGTTGTTCGTTTGTTGTCTATCCCACTCCTTTAGTGTGTTGGTTAACTCTCAAGTAGATTTATACGTTTGTTGTTCATCCCTCTCCTTTAGTGTGTTGTTTTTATCTCTCAAGTAGTGTTTTTCGATTGTTGTCTATCCCACTCCTTTAGTGTGTTGCTTAACTCTCAAGTAGATTTATACGTTTGTTGTTCATCCCTCTCCTTTAGTGTGTTGTTTTTATCTCAAGTTGAGTTGTTCATTTGTTGTCAATCCCACTCCTTTAGTGTTGTTTAACTCTCAAGTAGATTTATACGTTTGTTGTTCATCCTCTCCTTTTAGTGTTGTTTTTATCTCAACTAGAGTTGTTCGCTTGTTGTCTATCCCACTCCTTTAGTGTGTTGTTTAACTCTCAAGTAGATTTATACGCTTGTTGTTCATCCTCTCCTTTAGTGTGTTGTTTTTATCTCACAAGTAGTTGTTCTTTGTCTATCCCACTCCTTTAGTGTGTTGTTTAACTCTCAAATAGATTTTTAGGTTTGTTGTTCGTCCCTCTCCTTTAGTGTGTTGTTTTTATCTCACAACTAGAGTTGTTCGTTTGTTGTCTATCCCACTCCTTTAGTGTGTTGCTTAACTCTTAAGTAGATTTATACGTTTGTTGTTCATCTCTCTCCTTTAGAGTGTTGTTTTTATCTCTCAAGTAGTGTTGTTCGATTGTTGTCTATCCCACTCGTTTAGTGTGTTGCTTAACTATCAAGTAGATTTATACGTTTGTTGTTCATCCCTCTCCTTTAGTGTGTTGTTTTTATCTCTCAAGTAGAGTTGTTCTTTTGTTGTCTATCCCACTCCTTCTGTGTGTTGTTTAACTCTTAAGTAGATTTATACGTTTATTGTTCCTCCCTCTCCTTTAGTGTGTTACTTTTTATCTCTCAAGTAGATTTTTAGGTTTGTTGTTCGTCCCTCTCCTTTAGTGTGTTGTTTAACTCTCAAGTAGATTTATACAATTGTTGTTCATCCTCTCCTTTAGTGTGTTGTTTTTATCTTTCAAGTAGTGTTGTTCGATTGTTGTCTATCCCACTCCTTTAGTTTGTTGTTTAACTCTGAAGTAGATTTATACGTTTGTTGTTCATCCCTCTCCTTTAGGGTGTTATTTTTATCTGTCAAGTAGAGTTGTTCTTTTGTTGTCTATCCCACTCCTTTTTTGTGTTGTTTAACTCTCAACTAGATTTATACGTTTGTTGTGTATCCCTCTCCGTTAGTGTGTTGTTTTTATCTCTCAAGTAGAGTTGTTCGCTTGTTGTCAATCCCACTCTTTAGTGTGTGCTTAACTCTCAAGTAGATTTATACGTTTGTTGTTCATCCCTCTCCTTTAGTGTGTTGTTTTTATCTCTCAAGTTGAGTTGTTCGTTTGTTGTCTATCCCACTCCTTTAGTGTGTTGCTTAACTCTCAAGTAGAGTTATACGTTTGTTGTTCATCCTCTCCTTTAGTGTGTTGTTTTTTATCTCAAGTAGTTGTTCGATTGTTGTTCATCCCTCTCCTTTGGTGTGTTGCTTAACTCTCAAGTAGATTTATACGTTTGTTGTTCATCCATCTCATTTAGTGTGTGTTTTTATCTCTCAAGTAGTTGTTCATTTGTTGTCAATCCCACTTTTTTGTGTTGTTTAACTCTCAAGTAGATTTATACGTTTGTTGTTCCTCCCTCTCCTTTAGTGTGTTGTTTTTATCTCACAACTAGAGTTGTTCGCTTGTTGTCTATCCCACTCTTTAGTGTGTTGTTTAACTCTCAAGTAGATTCATACGTTTTTTGTTCATCTCTCTCCTTTAATGTGTTGTTTTTATCTCTCAAGTAGAGTTGTTCTTTGTTTGTCTATCCCACTCCTTTAGTGTGTTGTTTAACTCTCAAGTAGATTTATACGCTTGTTGTTCATCCTCTCCTTTAGTGTGTTGTTTTTATCTCACAAGTAGAGTTGTTCGCTTGTTGTTCATCCAACTCCTTTTGTGTGTTGCTTAACTATCAAGTAGATTTATACGTTTGTTGTTCATCCCTCTCCTTTAGTGTGTTGTTTTATCTCACAAGTACAGTTGTTCATTTGTTGTCTATCCCACTCCTTTGGTGTGTTGTTTAACTCTAAAGTAGATTTATACGTTTGTTGTTCATACCTCTCCTTTAGGGTGTTGTTTTTATCTCTCAAGTAGAGTTGTTCTTTTGTTGTCTATCCCACTCCTTTTGTGTGTTGTTTAACTCTAAAGTAGATTTATATGTTTGTTGTTCATCCCTCTCCTTTAATGTGTTGTTCTTATATCTCAGGTAGAGTTGTTCGTTTGTTGTCAATCCCACTCCTTTAGTGTGTTGCTTAACTCTCAAGTAGATTTATACGGTTGTTGTTCATCCCTCTACTTTAGTGTGTTGTTTTTATCTCTGAAGTAGAGTTGTTCGTTTGTTGTGAATCCCACTCCTTTGGTGTGTTGTTTAACTCTAAAGTAGATTTATACGTTTGTTGTTCATCCCTCTCCTTTAGTGTGCTGTTTTTATCTCACAAGTAGAGTTGTTCGTTTGTTGTCTATCCCACTCCATTAGTGTGTTGTTTAACTCTGAAGTAGATTTATACGTTTGTTGTTCATCCCTCTCCTTTCGAGTGTTGTTTTTATCTCTCTCAACTAGAGTTGTCCGTTTGTTGTCTATACCACTCCTTTCGTGTGTTGCTTAACTCTCAAGTAGATTTATACGTTTGTTGTTCATCACTCTCCTTTAGTGTGTTGTTTTTATCTCACAACTAGAGTTGTTCGTTTGTTGTCTATCCCACTCCTTTAGTGTGTTGCTTAACTCTCAAGTAGATTTATACGTTTGTTGTTCATCTCTCTCCTTTAGAGTGTTGTTTTTATCTCTCAAGTAGTGTTGTTCGATTGTTGTCAATCCCACTCGTTTAGTGTGTTGCTTAACTATCAAGTAGATTTATACGTTTGTTGTTCATCCCTCTCCTTTAGTGTGTTGTTTTTATCTCTCAAGTAGAGTTGTTCTTTTGTTGTCTATCCCACTCCTTCTGTGTGTTGTATAACTCTCAAGTAGATTTTTACGTTTGTTATTCATCCCTCTCCTTTAGTGTGTTGTTTTTATCTCACAACTAGAGTTGTTCATTTGTTGTCTATCCCACTCCTTTAGTGTGTTGCTTAACTCTTAAGTAGATTTATACGTTTGTTGTTCATCACTCTCCTTTAGTGTGTTGTTTTTATCTCTCAAGTAGAGTTGTTAGTTTGTTGTCTATCCCACTCCTTTAGTGTGTTGTTTAACTCTCAAATAGATTTTTAGGTTTGTTGTTCGTCCCTCTCCTTTAGTGTGTTGTTTTTATCTCACAACTAGAGTTGTTCATTTGTTGTCTATCCCACTCCTTTAGTGTGTTGCTTAACTCTCAAGTAGATTTATACGTTTGTTGTTCATCCCTCTCCTTTAGTGTGTTGTTTTTATCTCTCAAGTAGTGTTGTTCGATTGTTGTCTATCCCACTCCTTTAGTGTGTTGCTTAACTCTAAAGTCGATTTATACGTTTGTTGTTCATCCCTCTCCTTTAGTGTGTTGTTTTTATCTCTCAAGTAGTGTTGTTCGATTGTTGTCTATCCCACTCCTTTAGTGTGTTGCTTAACTCTCAAGTAGATTTATACGTTTGTTGTTCATCCCTCTCCTTTAGTGTGTTGTTTTTATCTCTCAAGTAGAGTTGTTCGTTTGTTGTCTATCCCACTCCTTCAGTGTTGTTTAACTCTCAACTAGATTTATACATTTGTTGTTCATCCCTCTCATTTAATGTGTTGTTTTTATCTCTCAAGTAGAGTTGTTCGTTTGTTGTCAATCCCACTCCTTTTTTGTGTTGTTTAACTCTCAACTAGATTTATACGTTTGTTGTTCATCCCTCTCCTTTGGTGTGTTGTTTTTATCTCTGAAGTAGAGTTGTTCGTTTGTTGTCTATCCCACTCCTTCAGTGTGTGCTTAACTCTCAAGTAGATTTATACGTTTGTTGTTCATCCCTCTCCTTTAGTGTGTTGTTTTTATCTCTCAAGAAGTGTTGTTCGATTGTTGTCTATCCCACTCCTTTAGTGTGTTGTTTAACTCTAAAGTAGATTTATACGTTTGTTGTTCATCCCTCTCCTTTAGTGTGTTGTTTTTATCTCTCAAGTAGAGTTGTTCTTTTGTTGTCTATCCCACTCCTTCAGTGTGTGCTTAACTCTCAAGTAGATTTATACGTTTGTTGTTCATCCCTCTCCTTTAGTGTGTTGTTTTTATCTCTCAAGTAGTGTTGTTCGATTGTTGTCTATCCCACTCCTTTAGTGTGTTGCTTAACTCTAAAGTCGATCTATACGTTTGTTGTTCATCCCTCTCCTTTAATGTGTTATTTTTATATCTCAATTAGAGTTGTTTGTTTGTTCTCAATCCCACTCCTTTTTTGTGTTGTTTAACTCTCAACTAGATTTATACATTTGTTTTTCATCCCTCTCCTTTAGTGTGTTGTTTTTATCTCTCAAGTAGTTGTTCTTTGTTGTTCATCCCACTCTTTAGTGTTGTTTAACTCTCAAGTAGATTTATACGTTTGTTGTTCATCCCTCTCCTTTAGTGTGTTGTTTTTATCTCTCAAGTAGAGTTGTTCTTTTGTTGTCTATCCCACTCCTTCTATGTGTTGTTTAACTCTCAAGTAGATTTATACAATTGTTGTTCATCCCTCTCCTTTAGTGTGTTGTTTTTATCTCTCAAGTTGAGTTGTTCGTTTGTTGTCTATCCCACTCCTTTAGTGTGTTGCTTAACTCTCAAGTAGAGTTATACGTTTGTTGTTCATCCCTCTCCTTTAGTGTGTTGTTTTTATCTTTCAAGTAGTGTTGTTCGATTGTTGTCTATCCCACTCCTTTAGTGTGTTGTTTAACTCTGAAGTAGATTTATACGTTTGTTGTTCATCCTCCTTTTAGTGTTGTTTTTATCTCTCAAGTAGAGTTGTTCGTTTGTTGTCAATCCCACTCCTTTTGTGTGTCGTTTAACTCTCAAGTAAATTTATACGTTTGTTGTTCATCCGTCACCTTTAGTGTGTTGTTTTTATCTCACAAGTAGAGTTGTTCGATTTTTGTCTATCCCACTCCTTTTGTGTGTTGTTTCACTCTTAAGTAGATTCATACGTTTTTTATTCATCCCTCTCCTTTAATGTGTTATTTTAATCTCTCAAGTAGAGTTGTTCGTTTGTTGTCTGTCCCACTTCTTTAGTGTGTAGCTTAACTCTCAATTAGATTTATACGTTTGTTGTTCATCCCTCTCCTTTAGTGTGTTGTTTTTATCTCTCAAGTAGAGTTGTTCGTTTGTTGTCTATCCCACTCTTTAGTGTGTTGCTTAACTCTCAAGTAGATTTATACGCTTGTTGTTCATCCCTCTCCTTTAGTGTGTTGTTTTTATCTCTCAAGTAGAGTTGTTCGATTGTTGTTCATCCCACTCCTTTAGTGTGTTGCTTAACTCTCAAGTAGATTTATACGCTTGTTGTTCATCCCTCTCCTTTAGTGTGTTGTTTTTATCTCTCAAGTAGAGTTGTTCATTTGTTGTCAATCCCACTCTTTTGTGTTGTTTAACTCTCAAGTAGATTTATACGCTTGTTGTTCATCCCTCTCCTTTAGTGTGTTGTTTTATCTCTCAAGTAGAGTTGTTCGCTTGTTGTTCATCCCACTCCTTTAGTGTGTTGTTTAACTCTCAAGTAGATTTATACGCTTGTTGTTCATCCTCTCCTTAGTGTGTTGTTTTTATCTCTCAAGTAGAGTTGTTCTTTGTTGTCTATCCCACTCCTTTAGTGTTGTTTAACTCTCAAGTAGATTTATACGCTTGTTGTTCATCCCTCTCCTTTAGTGTGTTGTTTTTATCTCAACTAGAGTTGTTCGCTTGTTGTCTATCCCACACTGTTAGTGTGTTGTTCAACTCTCAAGTAGAGTTATTCGTTTGTTGTTCATCCCTCACCTTTAGTGTGTTGTTATTTTATCTCAAAAGTAGAATTGTTCTTTTGTTGTCTATCCCACTCCTTCCGAGTGTTGTTTAACTCAAGTAGATTTATACGTTTGTTGTTCATCCCACTCCTTTAGTGTGTTGTTTAACTCTCAAGTAGAGTTATTCGTTTGTTGTTCATCCCACTTCTTTAGTGTGTTGTTTAACTCTGAAGTAGATTTATACGTTTGTTGTTCATCCCTCTCCTTTAGGGTGTTGTTTTTGTCTCTCAAGTAGAGTTGTTCTTTTGTTGTCTATCCCACTACTTCTATGTGTTGTTTAACTCTCAAGTAGATTTATAAATTTGTTGTTCATCCCTCTCCTTTAGTGTGTTGTTTTAATCTCTCAAGTAGAGTTGTTCGTTTGTTGTCAATCCCACTCCTTTGATGTGTTATTTAACTCTCAAGTAGATTTATACAATTGTTGTTCATCCCTCTCCTTTAGTGTGTTATTTTTATCTCTCAAGTAGAGTTGTTCGTTTGTTGTCGATCCCACTCCTTTAGTGTGTTGCTTAACTCTCAAGTAGAGTTATACGTTTGTTTTTCATCCCACTCCTTTAGTGTGTTGTTTTTATCTCTCAAGTAGAGTTGTTCTTCTGTTGTCTATCCCACTCCTTTTTTGTGTTGTTTAACTCTCAACTAGATTTTTACATTTGTTGTGTATCCCTCTCCTTTAGTGTGTTATTTTTATCTCTCAAGTAGAGTTGTTCGTTTGTTGTTCGTCCAACTACTTTAGTGTGTTGCATAACTCTCAAGTAGATTTATACGTTTGTTGTTCATTCCTCTCCTTTAGTGTGTTGTTTTTATCTCTCAAGTAGTGTTGTTCGATTGTTGTCTATCCCACTCCTTATGTGTGTTGTTTAAATCTCAAGTAGATTTATACGCTTGTTGTTCATCCTCTCCTTTAGTGTGTTGTTTTTATCTCTCAAGTAGAGTTGTTCGCTTGTTGTCTATCCCACTCCTTTAGTGTTGTTTGACTCTCAAGTAGATTTATACGTTTGTTGTTCATCCCTCTCCTTTAGTGTGTTGTTTTTATCTCTGAAGTAGAGTCTTCCGTTTGTTGTTCATCCCACTCCTTTAGTGTGTCGTTTAACTCTCAAGTAGATTTATACGCTTGTTGTTCATCCTCTCCTTTAGTGTGTTGTTTTTATCTCTCAAGTAGAGTTGTTCGCTTGTTGTCTATCCCACCTTTTAGTGTGTTGCTTAACTCTCAAGTAGATTTATACGCTTGTTGTTCATCCCTCTCCTTTAGTGTGTTGTTTTTATTTCTCAAGTAGTGTTGTTCGATTGTTGTTCATCCCACTCTTTAGTGTGTTGCTTAACTCTCAAGTAGATTTATACGCTTGTTGTTCATCCTCTCCTTAGTGTGTTGTTTTATCTCTCAAGTAGAGTTGTTCATTTGTTGTCAATCCCACTTTTTTTGTGTTGTTTAACTCTCAAGTAGATTTATACGCTTGTTGTTCATCCCTCTCCTTTAGTGTGTTGTTTTTATCTCTCAAGTAGTTGTTCGCTTGTTGTTCATCCCACTCCTTTAGTATGTTGTTTAACTCTCAAGTAGATTTATACGCTTGTTGTTCATCCTCTCCTTTAGTGTGTTGTTTTTATCTCTCAAGTAGAGTTGTTCTTTGTTGTCTATCCCACTCTTTAGTGTGTTGTTTAACTCTCAAGTAGATTTTTACGTTTGTTATTCATCCTCTCCTTTAGTGTGTTGTTTTTATCTCACAACCAGAGTTGTTCGTTGTTGTCTATCCCACTCTTTAGTGTGTTGCTTAACTCTCAAGTAGATTTATACGCTTGTTGTTCATCCTCTCCTTTAGTGTGTTGTTTTTATCTCTCAAGTAGAGTTGTTCGCTTGTTGTCTATCCCACTCCTTTAGTGTGTTGCTTAACTCTCAAGTAGATTTATACGCTTGTTGTTCATCCCTCTCCTTTAGTGTGTTGTTTTTATCTCTCAAGTAGTTGTTCGATTGTTGTCTATCCTAGTCCTTTAGTGTGTTGCTTAACTCTCAAGTAGATTTATACGTTTGTTGTTCCTCTCCTTTTAGTGTGTTGTTTTTATCTCATGTAGAGTTGTTCTTTTGTTGTCTATCCCACTCCTTTAGTGTGTTGTTTAACTCTCAAGTAGATTTATACGTTTGTTGTTCATCCCTCTCCTTTAGTGTGTTGTTTTTATCTCTCAAGTAGTGTTGTTCATTTGTTGTCATCCCACTCCTTTTAGTGTTGTTTAACTCTCAAGTAGATTTATACGCTTGTTGTTCATCCTCTCCTTTAGTGTGTTGTTTTTATCTCACAACTAGAGTTGTTCGCTTGTTGTCTATCCCACTCCTTTAGTGTGTTGTTTAACTCTCAAGTAGATTTATACGCTTGTTGTTCATCCTCTCCTTTAGTGTGTTGTTTTTATCTCTCAAGTAGAGTTGTTCTTTTTGTTGTCTATCCCACTCCTTTTGTGTGTTGTTTAACTCTCAAGTAGATTTATACGTTTGTTGTTCATCCTCTCCTTTAGTGTGTTGTTTTTATCTCTCAAGTAGTTGTTCGATTGTTGTTCATCCCACCTTTAGTGTGTTGCTTAACTCTCAAGTAGATTTATACGCTTGTTGTTCATCCCTCCTTTAGTGTGTTGTTTTTATCTCTCAAGTTGTTGTTTGTTGTCTATCCCACTCCTTTAGTGTGTTGATTAACTCTCAAGTAGATTTATACGCTTGTTGTTCATTCCTCTCCTTTAGTGTGTTGTTTTATCTCTCAAGTAGTTGTTCGTTTTGTTCATCCCACTCCTTTAGTTGTTTAACTCTCAAGTAGATTTATACGCTTGTTGTTCATCCTCTCCTTTAGTGTGTTGTTTTTATCTCTCAAGTAGAGTTGTTGTTCGTTGTTGTCATCCCACCTTTAGTGTGTTGCTTAACTCTCAAGTAGATTTATACGTTTGTAGTTCATCCCTCTCCTTTAGTGTGTTGTTTTTATCTCTCAAGTAGAGTTGTTCGTTTGTTGTCTATCCCAGTCCTTTTAGTGTGTTGCTTAACTCTCAAGTAGATTTATACGCTTGTTGTTCATCCCTCTCCTTTAGTGTGTTGTTTTTATCTCTCAAGAGTTGTTCGATTGTTGTTCATCCCACTCTTTAGTGTGTAGCTTAACTCTCAAGTAGATTTATACGTTTGTTGTTCATCCCTCTCCCTTAGTGTGTTGTTTTTATCTCTCAGGTAGAGTTGTTCGTTTGTTGTCTATCCCACTCCTTTAGTGTGTTGCTTAACTCTCAAGTAGATTTATACCTTTCTGGTTCATTCCTCTCCTTTAGTGTGTTGTTTTTATCTCACAAGAGTTGTTCTTTTGTTCTCTATCCCACTCCTTTAGTGTGTTGTTTATCTCTCAAGTAGATTTATACGCTTGTTGTTCATCCTCCTCTTTTAGTGTGTTGTTTTTATCTCACAAGTAGAGTTGTTCGATGTTGTCTATCCCACTCCTTTAGTGTTGTTTAACTCTCAAGTAGATTTATACGCTTGTTGTTCATCCCTCTCCTTTAGTGTGTTGTTTTATCTCTCAAGTAGTTGTTCGCTTGTTGTCTATCCCACTCCTTTAGTGTGTTGCTTAACTCTCAAGTAGATTTATACGCTTGTTGTTCATCCTCCTTTTAGTGTGTTGTTTTTATCTCTCAAGTAGTTGTTCGATTGTTGTTCATCCCTCTCCTTGAGTGTGTAGCTTAACTCTCAAGTAGATTGATACGTTTGTTGTTCATCCCTCTCCTTTAGTGTGTTGTTTTTATCTCTCAAGTAGAGTTGTTCGTTTGTTGTCATCCCACTCCTTTAGTGTTGTTTAACTCTCAAGTAGATTTATACGCTTGTTGTTCATCCTCTCCTTTAGTGTGTTGTTTTTATCTCTCAAGTAGAGTTGTTCGCTTGTTCATCCCACTCCTTTAGTGTGTTGTTTAACTCTCAAGTAGATTTATACGCTTGTTGTTCATCCCTCTCCTTTAGTGTGTTTTTTATCTCTCAAGTAGAGTTGTTCTTTGTTGTCTATCCCACTCCTTTAGTGTTGTTTAACTCTCAAGTAGATTTACGTTTGTTGTTCATCCTCTCTTTTAGTGTGTTGTTTTTATCTCACAAGTAGAGTTGTTTGTTGTTCATCCCACTCCTTTAGTGTGTTGCTTAACTCTCAAGTAGATTTATACGCTTGTTGTTCATCCCTCTCCTTTAGTGTGTTGTTTTATCTCTCAAGTAGAGTTGTTCGCTTGTTGTCTATCCCACTTTAGTGTGTTGTTTAACTCTCAAGTAGATTTATACGTTTGTTGTTCATCCCTCTCCTTTAGTGTGTTGTTTTTATCTCTCAAGTAGTTGTTCGATTGTTGTCATCCCTCTCCTTTAGTGTGTTGTTTAATTCTCAAGTAGATTTTTATGTTTGTTGTTCATCCCTCTCCTTTAGTGTGTTGTTTTTAACTCTCAAGTAGAGTTGTTCGTTTGTTGTTCATCCCACTCCTTTGGTGTGTCGTTTAACTCTCAAGTAAATTTATACGTATGTTGTTCATCCCTCTCCTTTAGTGTGTGGTTTTTATCTCTCAAGTAGTTGTTCTTTGTTGTCTATCCCACTCCTTAGTGTGTTGTTTAACTCTCAAATAGATTTTAGGTTTGTTGTTCATCCTCTCCTTTAGTGTGTTGTTTTTATCTCACAACCAGAGTTGTTCGCTTGTTGTTCATCCCACTCCTTTAGTGTGTAGCTTAACTCTCAAGTAGATTTATACGTTTGTTGTTCATCCCTCTCCTTTAGTGTGTTCTTTTTAACTCTCAAGTAGAGTTGTTCGTTTGTTGACTATCCCACTCCTTTAGTGTGTTGCTTAACTCTCAAGTAGATTTATACGTTTGTTGTTCATCCCTCTCCTTTAGTGTGTTGTTTTATCTCTCTCAAGTAGTTGTTCGATTGTTGTCTATCCCACCTTTTTAGTGTTGCTTAACTCTCAAGTAGATTTATACGCTTGTTGTTCATCCTCTCCTTTAGTGTGTTGTTTTTATCTCTCAAGTAGTTGTTCTTTTGTTGTCTATCCCACTCCTTAGTGTTGTTTAACTCTCAAGTAGATTTATACATTTGTTGTTCATCCCTCTCCTTTAGTGTGTTGTTTTTATCTCTCAAGTAGAGTTGTTCATTTGTTGACTATCCCACTCCTTTGGTGTGTTGTTTAACTCTCAAGTAGATTTATACGTTTGTTGTTCATCCCTCTCCTTTAGTGTGTTATTTTTATCTCTCAACTAGGGTTGTTCGTTTGTTGTCTATCCTACTCCTTTAGTATGTTGTTTAACTCTCAAGTAGATTTATACGTTTGTTGTTCATCCCTCTCCTTTAGTGTTTGTTTTTATCTCTCAAATAGTGTTGTTCGATTGTTGTCTATCCTAGTCCTTTAGTGTGTTGCTTAACTCTCAAGTAGATTTATACGTTTGTTGTTCATCACTCTCCTTTAGTGTGTTGTTTTTATCTCTCGAGTAGAGTCGTGCGTTTGTTGTTTATCCCACTCCTTTAGTGTGTTGCTTAACTCTCAAGTAGAGTTATACGTTTGTTGTTCATCCCTCTCCTTTAGTGTGTTGTTTTATCTCTCAAGAAGAGTTGTTCGCTTGTTGTCTATCCCACCTTTTAGTGTGTTGTTTAACTCTCAAGTAGATTTATACGCTTGTTGTTCATCCTCTCCTTTAGTGTGTTGTTTTATCTCTCAAGTAGTTGTTCTTTTTGTTGTCTATCCCACTCCTTAGTTTTGTTGTTTAACTCTAAAGTAGATTTATACGTTTGTTGTTCATCCCTCTCCTTTAGTGTGTTGTTTTTATCTCTCAAGTAGAGTTGTTCGTTTGTTGACTATCCCACTCCTTTAGTGTGTTGCTTAACTCTCAAGTAGATTTATACGTTTGTTGTTCATCCCTCTCCTTTAGTGTGTTCTTTTTAACTCTCAAGTAGAGTTGTTCTTTTGTTGTCTATCCCACTCCTTTAGTGTGTTGTTTAATTCTCAAGTAGATTTATACGTTTGTTGTTCATCCCTCTCCTTTAGTGTGTTCTTTTTAACTCTCAAGTAGAGTTGTTCGTTTGTTGACTACCCACTCCTTTAGTGTGTTGCTTAACTCTCAAGTAGATTTATATGTATGTTGTTCATCCCTCTCCTTTAGTGTATTGTTTTTATCTCTCAAGTAGTGTTGTTCGATTGTTGTCTATACCACTCCTTTGGTGTGTAGCTTAACACTCAAGTAGATTTATACATTTGTTGTTCATCCCTCTCCTTTAGTGTGTTATTTTTATCTCTCAAGTAGAGTTGTTCGTTTGTTGACTACCCACTCCTTTAGTGTGTAGCTTAACTCTCAAGTAGATTTATACGTTTGTTGTTCATCCCTCTCCTTTAGTGTGTTGTTTTATCTCTCAAGTAGTGTTGTTCGATTATTGTCTATCCCACTCCTTTAGTGTTGTTTAACTCTCAAGTAGATTTATACGTTTGTTGTTCATCCTCTTTAGTGTGTTGTTTTTATCTCAAACTAGAGTTGTTCGATTGTTGTCTGTCCCACTCCTTTAGTGTTGTTTAATTCTCAAGTAGATTTTTATGTTTGTTGTTCATCCCTCTCCTTTAGTGTGTTGTTTTTAACTCTCAAGTAGAGTTGTTCGTTTGTTGTTCATCCCACTCCTTTAGTGTGTCGTTTAACTCTCAAGTAGATTTATACGTATGTTGTTCATCCCTCTCCTTTAGTGTGTCGTTTTTATCTCTCAAGAAGAGTTGTTCTTTTGTTGTCTATCCCACTCGTTTAGTGTGTAGCTTAACTCTCAAGTAGATTTATACGTTTGTTGTTCATCCCTCTCCTTTAGTGTGTTGTTTTTATCTCTCAAGTAGAGTTGTTCGTTTGTTGACTATCCCACTCCTTTAGTGTGTTGCTTAACTCTCAAGTAGATTAATACGTTTGTTGTTCATCCTCCTCTCTTAGTGTGTTGTTTTATCTCTCAAGTAGAGTTGTTCTTTTGTTGTCTATCGCACTCCTTTTTTGTGTTGTTTAACTCTCAAGTAGATTTTTACGTTTGTTATTCATCCCTCTCCTTTAGTGTGTTGTTTTTATCTCACAACTAGAGTTGCTCGTATGTTGTCTATCCCACTCCTTTAGTGTGTTGCTTAACTCTCAAGTAGATTTATACGTTTGTTTTTCATCCCTCTCCTTTAGTGTGTTGTTTTTATCTCTCAAGTAGAGTTGTTCGTTTGTTTTCTATCCCACTCCTTTAATGTGTTGCTTAACTATCAAATAGATTATACGTTTGTTGTTCATCCCTCTCCTTTAGTGTGTTGTTTTTATCTCTCAAGTAGTGTTGTTCGATTGTTGTCTATCCCACTCCTTTTGTGTGTTGCTTAACTCACAAGTAGATTTATACGTTTGTTGTTCATTCCTCTCCTTTAGTGTGTTGTTTTTATCTCTCAAGTAGAGTTGTTCTTTCGTTGTCTATCCCACTCCTTCTTTGTGTTGTTTAACTCTCAAGTAGATTAATACGCTTGTTGTTCATCCTCTCTTTAGTGTGTTGTTTTTATCTCTCAAGTAGAGTTGTCCGTTTGTTGTTCATCCCACTCCTTTAGTGTGTCGTTTTACTCTCAAGAATATTTATACGGATGTTGTTCAACACACTCATTTAGTGTGTCTGTTTTATCTCTCAAGAATAGTTGTTCGTTTGTTGTATATCCCACTCCTTAGTGTGTTGTTTAACTCTCAAGTAGATTTATACGCTTGTTGTTCATCCTCTCCTTTAGTGTGTTGTTTTTATCTCTCAAGTAGAGTTGTTCGGTTGTTGTCATCCCACTCCTTAGTGTGTTGCTTAACTCTCAAGTAGATTTATACGCTTGTTGTTCATCCTCTCCTTTAGTGTGTTGTTTTATCTCTCAAGTAGAGTTGTTCGATTGTTGTTCATCCCACTCCTTTAGTGTGTTGTTTAATTCTCAAGTAGATTTTTATGTTTGTTGTTCATCCCTCTCCTTTAGTGTGTTGTTTTTAACTCTCAAGTAGAGTTGTTCGTTTGTTGTTCATCCCACTCCTTTGGTGTGTCGTTTAACTCTCAAGTAAATTTATACGTATGTTGTTCATCCCTCTCCTTTAGTGTGTCGTTTTTATCTCTCAAGAAGAGTTGTTCTTTTGTTGTCTATCCCACTCGTTTAGTGTGTAGCTTAACTCTCAAGTAGATTTATACGGATGTTGTTCATACCTATCCTTTAGTGTGTAGTTTTTATCTCACAACTAGAGTTGTTCGCTTGTTGTCTATCCCACTCTTTAGTGTGTTGTTTAACTCTCAAGTAGATTTATACGCTTGTTGTTCATCCTCTCATTTAGTGTGTTGTTTTTATCTCAAGTAGAGTTGTTCTTTGTTGTCTATCCCACTCCTTAGTGTGTTGTTTAACTCTCAAGTAGATTTTACGTTTGTTGTTCATCCCTCTCCTTTAGTGTGTTGTTTTTATCTCAAGTAGTTGTTCGCTTGTTGTCTATCCCACTCCTTTAGTGTGTTGCTTAACTCTCAAGTAGATTTATACGTTTGTTGTTCATCCCTCCTTTAGTGTGTTGTTTTTATCTCTCAAGTAGAGTTGTTCGCTTGTTGTCTATCCCACTCCTTTAGTGGGTAGTTTAACTCTCAAGTAGATTTATACGCTTGTTGTTCATCCTCTCCTTTAGTGTGTTGTTTTTATCTCAAGTAGAGTTGTTCGATTGTTGTCTATCCCACTTCTTTAGTGTGTTGTTTAACTCTCAAGTAGATTTATACGCTTGTTGTTCATCCCTCTCCTTTAGTGTGTTGTTTTTATCTCTCAAGTAGAGTTGTTCGTTGTTGTTCATCCCACTTCTTAGTGTGTTGTTTAACTCTCAAGTAGATTTATACGCTTGTTGTTCATTCCTCTCCTTTAGTGTGTTGTTTTATCTCTCAAGAGAGTTGTTCTTTGTTGTTCATCCCACTCTTAGTGTGTTGTTTAACTCTCAAGTAGATTTATACGCTTGTTGTTCATCTCCTTTAGTGTGTTGTTTTTATCTCAAGTAGAGTTGTTCGATTGTTGTCTATCCCACCTTTAGTGTGTTGCTTAACTCTCAAGTAGATTTATACGCTTGTTGTTCATCCCTCTCCTTTAGTGTGTTGTTTTTATCTCTCAAGTAGAGTTGTTCGCTTGTTGTCTATCCCACTTTAGTGTGTTGCTTAACTCTCAAGTAGATTTATACGCTTGTTGTTCATCCCTCTCCTTTAGTGTGTTGTTTTTATCTCTAAAGTAGAGTTGTTCGATTGTTGTCATCCCACTCCTTTAGTGTTGTTTAACTCTCAAGTAGATTTATACGCTTGTTGTTCATCCTCTCCTTTAGTGTGTTGTTTTATCTCTCAACTAGAGTTGTTCTTTGTTGTCATCCCACTCCTTTAGTGTGTTGTTTAACTCTCAAGTAGATTTATACGCTTGTTGTTCATCCCTCTCCTTTAGTGTGTTGTTTTTATCTCTCAAGTAGAGTTGTTCTTTGTTGTCTATCCCACTCCTTTAGTGTGTTGTTTAACTCTCAAGTAGATTTATACGCTTGTTGTTCATCCCTCTCCTTTAGTGTGTTGTTTTTATCTCTCAAGTAGAGTTGTTCGCTTGTTGTCTATCCCACCTTTAGTGTGTTGTTTAACTCTCAAGTAGATTTATACGCTTGTTGTTCATCCTCTCCTTTAGTGTGTTGTTTTATCTCTCAAGTAGTTGTTCGATTGTTGTCTATCCCACTTTTAGTGTGTTGTTTAACTCTCAAGTAGATTTATACGCTTGTTGTTCATCCCTCTCCTTTAGTGTGTTGTTTTTATCTCAAGTAGAGTTGTTCGCTTGTTGTCTATCCCACTCCTTTAGTGTTGTTTAACTCTCAAGTAGATTTATACGCTTGTTGTTCATCCTCTCCTTTAGTGTGTTGTTTTTATCTCTCAAGTAGAGTTGTTCGATTGTTGTCATCCCACTACTTTAGTGTGTTGCTTAACTCTCAAGTAGATTTATACGCTTGTTGTTCATCCCTCTCCTTTAGTGTGTTGTTTTTATCTCTCAAGTAGAGTTGTTCGCTTGTTGTCATCCCACTCTTTAGTGTGTTGTTTAACTCTCAAGTAGATTTATACGCTTGTTGTTCATCCTCTCCTTTAGTGTGTTGTTTTTATCTCTCAAGTAGTTGTTCGATTGTTGTCTATCCCACTCCTTTAGTGTTGTTTAACTCTCAAGTAGATTTATATGCTTGTTGTTCATCCTCTCCTTTAGTGTGTTGTTTTTATCTCTCAAGTAGAGTTGTTCATTTGTCTATCCCACTCTTTAGTGTGTTGTTTAACTCTCAAGTAGATTTATACGCTTGTTGTTCATCCCTCTCCTTTAGTGTGTTGTTTTATCTCAAGTAGAGTTGTTCGCTTGTTGTTCATCCCACTCCTTTAGTGTTGTTTAACTCTCAAGTAGATTTATACGCTTGTTGTTCATCCTCTCCTTTAGTGTGTTGTTTTATCTCTCAAGATTTGTTCGTTTGTTGTCTATCCTACTCCTTTAGTATGTTGTTTAACTCTAAAGTAGATTTATACGTTTGTTGTTCATTCCCTCTCCTTTAATTTGTTGTTTTCATCTCTCAAGTAGTGTTGTTCGATTGTTGTCTATCGCACTCGTTTAGTGTGTTGCTTAACTCTCAAGCAGATTTATACGTTTGTTGTTCATCCCTCTCCTTTAGTGTGTTGTTTTTATCTCTCAAGTAGAGTTGTTCGTTTGTTGTCTATCCCACTCCTTTAGTGTGTTGCTTAACTATCAAGTAGATTTATACGTTTGTTGTTCATCCCTCTCCTTTAGTGTGTTGTTTTTATCTCTCAAGTAGTGTTGTTCGATTGTTGTTCATCCCTCTCCTTTGGTGTGTTGCTTAACTCTCAAATAGATTTTTAGGTTTGTTGTTCGTCCCTCTCCTTTAGTGTGTTGTGTTTTTCTCACAACTAGAGTTGTTCGTTTGTTGTCTATCCTACTCCTTTAGTATGTTGTTTAACTCTAAAGTAGATTTATACGTTTGTTGTTCATTCCCTCTCCTTTAATTTGTTGTTTTCATCTCTCAAGTAGAGTTGTTCATTTGTTGTCAATTCCACTCCTTTTTTGTGTTGTTTAACTCTCAAGTAGATTTTTAGGTTGGTTGTTCGTCCATCTCCTTTAGTATGTTGTTTTTATCTGACAACTAGAGTTGTTCGTTTGTTGTCTATCCCACTCCTTTAGTGTGTTGCTTAACTCTCAAGTAGATTTATACGTTTGTTGTTCATTCCTCTCCTTTAGTGTTCTTTTTATCTCTCAAGTAGAGTTGTTCTTTTGTTGTCTATCCCACTCCAATGTGTTGTTTTACTCTCAAGTAGATTTATACGCTTGTTGTTCATCCCTCTCCTTTAATGTGTTGTTTTTATCTCACAAGTAGAGTTGTTCGTTTGTTGTCAATCCCACTCCTTTAGTGTGTTGCTTAACTCTCAAGTAGATTTATACGCTTGTTGTTCATCCTCTCCTTTAGTGTTTTTTATCTCTCAAGTAGAGTTGTTCGCTTGTTGTCATCCCACTCCTTTAGTGTTGTTTAACTCTCAAGTAGATTTATACGCTTGTTGTTCATCCCTCTCTTTAGTGTGTTGTTTTTATCTCTCAAGTAGAGTTGTTCGTTTGTTGTCTATCCCACTCCTTTAGTGTGTTGCTTAACTATCAAGTAGATTTATACGTTTGTTGTTCACCCCTCTCCTTTAGTGTGTTGTTTTTATCTCTCAAGTAGTGTTGTTCGATTGTTGTTCATCCCTCTCCTTTGGTGTGTTGCTTAACTCTCAAGTAGATTTATACGTTTGTTGTTCATCCCTCTCCTTTAGTGTTTGTTTTTATCTCTCAAGTAGAGTTGTTCGTTTGTTGTCTATCCCACTCCTTTAGTGTGTTGCTTAACTATCAAGTAGATTTATACGTTTGTTGTTCATCCCTCTCCTATAATGTGTTGTTTTATCTCTCAAGTAGTGTTCGATTGTTGTTCATCCCACTCTTTAGTGTGTTGTTTAACTCTCAAGTAGATTTATACGCTTGTTGTTCATCCTCTCCTTTAGTGTGTTGTTTTATCTCTCAAGTAGAGTTGTTCGATTGTTGTCATCCCACTCCTTTAGTGTTGTTTAACTCTCAAGTAGATTTATACGCTTGTTGTTCATTCCTCTCCTTTAGTGTGTTTTTATCTCTCAAGTAGAGTTGTTCATTTGTTGTCTATCCCACTCTTAGTGTGTTGTTTAACTCTCAAGTAGATTTATACGCTTGTTGTCCCTCTCCTTTAGTGTGTTGTTTTTATCTCACAACTAGAGTTGTTCGATTGTTGTTCATCCCACTCCTTTAGTGTGTTGCTTAACTCTCAAGTAGATTTATACGCTTGTTGTTCATCCCTCCTTTAGTGTGTTGTTTTTATCTCTCAAGTAGTGTTGTTCGATTGTTGTCCATCCCACTCGTTTAGTGTGTAGCTTAACTCTCAAGTAGATTTATACGTTTGTTGTTCATCCCTCTCCTTTAGTGTGTTGTTTTTATCTCACAAGTAGAGTTGTTCATTTGTTGTCTATCCCACTCGTTTAGTGTGTAGCTTAACTCTCAAGTAGATTTATACGTTTGTTGTTCATCCGTCTCCTTTAGTGTGTTGTTTTTATCTCTCAAGTAGAGTTGTTCGTTTGTTGTCTATCCCACTCCGTTAGTATGTTGCTTAACTCTCAAGTATATTTATACCATTGTTATTCAGCACTCTCCTTTAGTGTATTGATTTTATCTCTCAAGTAGTTGTTCTTTTGTTGTCTATCCCACTCCTTATGTGTGTTGTTTAACTCTCAAGTAGATTTTACGCTTGTTGTTCATCCCTCTCCTTTAGTGTGTTGTTTTATCTCACAAGTAGAGTTGTTCTTGTTGTCTATCCCACTTTTTAGTGTGTTGCTTAACTCTCAAGTAGATTTATACGCTTGTTGTTCATCCTCTCCTTTAGTGTGTTGTTTTTATCTCTCAAGTAGAGTTGTTCGATTGTTGTTCATCCCACTCTTTAGTGTGTTGTTTAACTCTCAAGTAGATTTATACGCTTGTTGTTCATCCCTCTCCTGTAGTGTGTTGTTTTTATCTCTCAAGTAGAGTTGTTCTTTTGTTGTCTATCCCACTCCTTTAGTTTGTAGCTTAAATTTCAAGTAGATTCATACGTTTGTTGTCCATCCCTCTCCTTTAGTGTGTCATTTTTATCTCTCAAGTAGAGTTGTTCTTTTGTTGTCTATCCCACTCCTTTTGTGTGTTGTTTAACTCTCGAGTATATTTATACGATCGTTGTTCATCTCTCACCTTTTGTGTGTTCTTTATATCTCTCAAGTAGAGTTGTTCGTTTTTTGTCTATCCCACTCTTTTAGTATGTTGCTTAACTCTCAAGTAGATTTATACCTTTGTGGTTCACCCCTCTCATTTAGTGTGTTGTTTTTATGTCTCAAGTAGTGTTGTTCGATTGTTGTCTATCCCACTCCTTTAGTGTGTTGTTTAACTCTCAAGTAGATTTATACGCTTGTTGTTCATCCTCTCCTTTAGTGTGTTGTTTTTATCTCAAGTAGAGTTGTTCTTGTTGTTCATCCCACTCCTTAGTGTGTTGTTTAACTCTCAAGTAGATTTATGCTTGTTGTTCATCCCTCTCCTTTAGTGTGTTGTTTTATCTCAAGTAGAGTTGTTCGTTTGTTGTCATCCCACTCCTTTAGTGTGTTGCTTAACTCTCAAGTAGATTTATACGCTTGTTGTTCATCCCTCCTTTAGTGTGTTGTTTTTATCTCTCAAGTAGAGTTGTTCGCTTGTTGTCTATCCCACCTCTTTAGTGTGTTGTTTAACTCTCAAGTAGATTTATACGCTTGTTGTTCATCCTCTCCTTTAGTGTGTTGTTTTTATCTCTCAAGTAGAGTTGTTCGCTTGTTGTCATCCCACTTTAGTGTGTTGTTTAACTCTCAAGTAGATTTATACGCTTGTTGTTCATCCTCTCCTTTAGTGTGTTGTTTTTATCTCTCAAGTAGAGTTGTTCATTGTTGTCTATCCCACTCCTTTAGTGTGTTGTTTAACTCCGAAGTAGATTTATACGTTTGTTGTTCATCCCTCTCCTTGAGTGTGTTGTTTTATCTCTCAAGTAGAGTTGTTCGCTTGTTGTCTATCCCACTCCTTTAGTGTGTTGTTTAACTCAAGTAGATTTATACGCTTGTTGTTCATCCTCTCCTTTAGTGTGTTGTTTTATCTCTCAAGTAGAGTTGTTCGATTGTTGTCTATCCCACTCTTAGTGTGTTGTTTAACTCTCAAGTAGATTTATACGCTTGTTGTTCATCCCTCTCCTTTAGTGTGTTTTTTATCTCTCAAGTAGTTGTTCGCTTGTTCATCCCACTCCTTTAGTGTTGTTTTAACTCAAGTAGATTTATACGCTTGTTGTTCATTCCTCTCCTTTAGTGTGTTGTTTTTATCTCTCAAGAGAGTTGTTCTTTGTTGTCTATCCCACCTTTAGTGTTGTTTAACTCTCAAGTAGATTTATACGCTTGTTGTTCATCCCTCTCCTTTAGTGTGTTGTTTTTATCTCACAACTAGAGTTGTTCGCTTGTTGTCTATCCCGCTCCTTTAGTGTGTTATTTAACTCTAAAGTAGATTTATACGTTTGTTGTTCATCCCTCTCCTTTAGTGTGTTGTTTTTATCTCTCAAGTTGAGTTGTTCGATTGTTGTCTAACACACTCTTTTAGTGTCTTGCTTAACACTCAAGTAGATTTATACGTTTGTTGTTCATCCCTCTCCTTTAGTGTGTTGTTTTTATCTCTCAAGTTGAGTTGTTCATTTGTTGTCTATCCCACTCCTTTAGTGTGTTGTTTAACTCTGAAGTAGATTTATACTTTTGTTGTTCATCCCTCTCCTTTAGTGTGTTGTTTTTATCTCACAAGTAGAGTTGTTCATTTGTTGTCTATCCCACTCCTTTAGTGTGTTCTTTAACTCTAAAGTAGATTTATACGTTTGTTGTTCATCCCTCTCCTTTCGGGTGTTGTTTTTATCTCTCTAGTAGTGTTGTTCGATTGTTGTCTATCCCACTCCTTTAGTGTGTTGCATAACTCTCAAGTCGATTTATACTTTTGTTGTTCATCCCTCTCCTTTAGTGTGTTGTTTTTATCCCACAAGTAGAGTAGTTTTTGTTGTCTATCCCACTCCTTTAGTGTGTTGTTTAACTCTGAAGTAGATTTATACGTTTGTTGTTCATCCCTCTCCTTTAGTGTGTTGTTTTTATCTCACAAGTAGTGTTGTTGGATTTTTGTCTATCCCACTCATTTTAGTGTGTAGATTAACTCTCAAGTAGATTCATACGTTTGTTGTTCATCCCTCTCCTTTAGTGTGTTGTTTTTAGCTCTCAAGTAGAGTTGTTCGTTTGTAGTCTATCCCACTCCTTTAGTGTGTTGTTTTATCTCTCAAGTAGATTTATACGTTTGTTGTTCATCCCTCTCATTTAGGGTGTTATTTTTATCTCTCAAGTTGAGTTGTTCATTTGTTGTCTATCCCACTCCTTTAGTGTGTTGCTTAACTCTCATGTAGATTTATACGTTTGTTGTTCATCCCTCTCCTTTAGTGTGTTGTTTTTATCTCTCAAGTTGAGTTGTTCATTTGTTGTCTATCCCACTCCTTTAGTGTGTTGCTTAACTCTCATGTAGATTTATACGTTTGTTGTTCATCCCTCTCCTTTAGTGTGTTGTTTTATCTCTCAAGTAGAGTTGTTCGATTGTTGTCTATCCCACTCCTTTAGTGTTGTTTAACTCTCAAGTAGATTTACGCTTGTTGTTCATCCCTCTCCTTTAGTGTGTTGTTTTTATCTCTCAAGAAGAGTTGTTCGATAGTTGTCTATCCCACTTTTTAGTGTGTTGCTTAACTCTCAAGTAGATTTATACGCTTGTTGTTCATCCCTCTCCTTTAGTGTGTTGTTTTTATCTCTCAAGTAGAGTTGTTCGCTTGTTGTCATCCCACTTTAGTGTGTTGCTTAACTCTCAAGTAGATTTATACGCTTGTTGTTCATCCTCTCCTTTAGTGTGTTGTTTTATCTCTCAAGTAGAGTTGTTCGATTGTTGTTCATCCCACTCCTTTAGTGTTGTTTAACTCAAGTAGATTTATACGTTTGTTGTTCATCCCTCTCCTTTAGTATGTTGTTTTTATCTCTCAAGTAGTTGTTCGATTGTTGTCTATCCCACCTTTAGTGTGTTGTTTAACTCTCAAGTAGATTTATACGCTTGTTGTTCATCCCTCTCCTTTAGTGTGTTGTTTTTATCTCTCAAGTAGAGTTGTTCGTTTGTTGTCATCCCACTCCTTTAGTGTGTTGCTTAACTCAAGTACATTTATATGTTTGTTGTTCATCTCACTCCTTTAGTGTGTTGTTTTTATCTCTCAAGTAGAGTTGTTCGATTGTTGTCTATCCCACTCCATAAGTGTGTTCCTTAACTCTCAAGTAGATTTATACGTTTGTTGTTCATCCCTCTCCTTTAGTGTGTTGTTTTATCTCTCTAGTAGAGTTGTTCGATTGTTGTCTATCCCACTCCTTTTAGTGTTGTTTAACTCTCAAGTAGATTTATACGCTTGTTGTTCATCCCTCTCCTTTAGTGTGTTGTTTTTATCTCTCTCAAGTAGAGTTGTTCTTTGTTGTCTATCCCACTCCTTTAGTGTGTTGTTTAACTCTCAAGTAGATTTATACGCTTGTTGTTCATCCCTCCTTTAGTGTGTTGTTTTATCTCTCAAGTAGTTGTTCGCTTGTTGTTCATCCCACTCCTTTAGTGTGTTGTTTAACTCTCAAGTAGATTTATACGCTTGTTGTTCATCCCTCTCCTTTAGTGTGTTGTTTTTATCTCTCAAGTAGAGTTGTTCATTGTTGTCTATCCCACTTTTAGTGTGTTGCTTAACTCTCAAGTAGATTTATACGCTTGTTGTTCATCCCTCTCCTTTAGTGTGTTGTTTTTATCTCTCAAGTAGAGTTGTTCGATTGTTGTTCATCCCACTTTAGTGTGTTGTTTAACTCTCAAGTAGATTTATACGCTTGTTGTTCATCCTCTCCTTTAGTGTGTTGTTTTTATCTCTCAAGTAGAGTTGTTCATTTGTTGTCTATCCCACTCTTAGTGTGTTGTTTAACTCTCAAGTAGATTTTTACGCTTGTTGTTCATCCTCTCATTTAGTGTGTTGTTTTTATCTCACAACTAGAGTTGTTCGCTTGTTGTTCATCCCACTCCTTTAGTATGTTGTTTAACTCAAGTAGATTTATACGCTTGTTGTTCATTCTCCTTTAGTGTGTTGTTTTTATCTCTCAAGTAGAGTTGTTCTTTGTTGTCTATCCCACTCGTTTAGTGTGTTGCTTAACTATCAAGTAGATTTATACGTTTGTTATTCATCCCTCTCCTTTAGTGTGTTATTTTTATCTCTCAAGTAGTGTTGTTCAATTGTTGTCTATCCCACTCGTTTAGTGTGTTGCTTAACTATCAAGTAGATTTATACGTTTGTTGTTCATCCCTCTCCTTTAGTGTTGTTTTTATCTCTCAAGTAGTGTTGTTCGATTGTTGTCTATCCCACTCGTTTAGTGTGTTGCTTAACTATCAAGTAGATTTATACGTTTGTTGTTCATCCCTCTCCTTTAGTGTGTTGTTTTTATCTCTCAAGTAGTGTTGTTCGATTGTTGTCTATCCCACTCCTTTAGTGTGTTGTTTAACTCTGAAGAAGATTTATACTATTGTTTTTAAACACTCTCAGATAGTGTGTTGTTATTTTCTCTCAAGTAGAGTTGTTCGATTGTTGTCTATCCCACTCCTTGAGGGTGTTGTTTAACTCTCAAATAGATTTATACGCTTGTTGTTCATCCTCTCCTTTAGTGTGTTGTTTTTATCTCTCAAGTAGAGTTGTTCGATTGTTGTCTATCCCACTCCTTTTTGTGTTGTTTAACTCTGAAGTAGATTTATACGTTTGTTGTTCATCCCTCTCCTTTAGTGTGCTGTTTTTATCTCACAAGTAGAGTTGTTCGTTTGTTGTCGATCCCACTCCTTTAGTGTGTTGTTTAACTCTGAAGTAGATTTATACGTTTGTTGTTCATCCCTCTCCTTTAGGATGTTGTTTTTATCTCTCTAGTAGTGTTGTTCGATTGTTATCTAACCCACTCCTTTGGTGTGTTGTTTAACTCTAAAGTAGATTTATACGTTTGTTGTTCATCCCTCTCCTTTAGTGTGCTGTTTTTATCTCACAAGTAGAGTTGTTCGTTTGTTGTCTATCCCACTCCATTAGTGTGTTGTTTAACTCTGAAGTAGATTTATACGTTTGTTGTTCATCCCTCTCCTTTAGAGTGTTGTTTTTATCTCTCAAGTAGTGTTGTTCGATTGTTGTCAATCCCACTCCTTTA